>WNGS01005680.1:6892638-6916836 GCA_020271785.1 Procambarus virginalis
GATAGAAGAAAAAGAATGAATATGATAATACATACAAAATAGAAACAGAAACTGATAAAACTGACAAAGAGGCATTCTTGAAATCTGCAACTTCAAGAGCAAGAGATCATTGATTCACATTAAGAAAACAAGTGCTGAAAACTGTTAAAATGTTCTCTTTTGTAAAGTGGCAGACAGTTGGAAAAAAGTTCAGTGAGAATGCAGAGGATGTCAAAGCTGTCAGTAGTTTCAAAGCGTCTCATGACAAAACGTACTTTGAAGACAGGACACCACGAGTGTAGCTCTCATCTTGTAACTATACTTAGGTAATTACACACTTGAAGACAGAAGGTTTATACACCAACAGATTTACAAATATCTTCCTTGAGGTATTCATGTATCAACACATTAAGCAACCAATGAGAATAGATTAAGGGAATGTTCCATTGATAATAGACCTAACATTTACCAGGAATGAGTTAAGAGATTTCTAATATGCAGTACCTGTCTCCAACAGGCAAGAGTGACCATGTACTCTTAAATGGAAAAAACGCAATACGGTACAACACAGAAGATAATGAAGAAAGTAAAACAATAGAAAACCTTGACTTTAAGAAAGAACAATACAGGAGTCTAAAAGAATTCTTTACTGGAATGGTTTGTTGTTAGGTAAGGAAATAAATGAGATATAGGCAAATTTTTGAAAGATATATGAGAAAGGCATCCAAATATTTGTAACAAAACCGAGAAGCACGTTTAGAAAATAAGACTGGTTTAATATAAACTGTACATACATAGAGGTCCAGAGGCCAAAAAAACAAAATAAAAAATAGAATCAATATATGAAGAGGACCAAACTCACAAACATACCAGTATTACAAACAAGCAAGAAACAACAATACAGCAGTGAGAAGAGGCAGAAACTAACTTTGAGAAGGGAATAGTAGACAAATGTAGAACAGAACCTGGTCTGCTTTATAAATTTATAAAAAAATCAAGTTGCCAATGAAAGACAAAATCCAAAGATTACAGATTCACAGATAGAGAAAGATTCACAGAGACAGAAAAGGAAAATCCAAAGATTACAGATTCACAGATAGAGAAAGATTCACAGAGACAGAAAAGGAAATGTGTGTGAAACACTAAATGAACAGTTTCAAAGTTTGTGCAGGATGAGGGTTTTCAGTACACCAGCCTCAATGCAGACTTTTGATTGGATATTTGAGTGTATAGACATGTCTAGAAAAGAAGATGAAAAACTGCTCAGGAAGCTAGACAAAAATAATGCATTTGAGATTAGTGCCCCACTGCAGATTATCTTCCAAACATCTTTACAAAATATGGAACTTAACTAACATATGGAAAAAGACAAACAAAGTTACAGTCTACAAGAATGGAAACAGGAAAAAAACAAATAAGTTAGACCTTTATTATTGCCAAGTTGTAGTAAAAGCACCAGAAAAAAATGATTAAAATGAAGTGGACCGGGTACCTGGAATGTAACAACATAATAGAAGACAGTTTGAATTTTTAACAGGGCTGTCTTGCATAACTAATTTACTTAGTTTATATGATAGAACCATAAAAATGTTGATAGAAGGATAATTTAGGCTATCGCATATATCTGGACTTAAAAGGGAGTCTTGTACAGATTCCCATACAATAGAATTTTGGAAGTTAGAACACACTGAAGGGGTGACAAGCAGACTTCTGAATTGGATGAGAAAATTCTTAACAAACAAATGCAAGCAGTGATCAGAGACATTGTATTTGACTAGAGAAATTATGCTAGCAGAGTACCTCAAAGTTCAGATCTTGCACTGGTAATGTTCACTATCTATATAAATGATCTACCAGAGGGAATGCAGTTACATGAATATTTGTGTAGATGATGCAAAATTGCTTGGGAGTGTCAGGAACTCTGATGACTGTTACCCTCCAAAATTACCTAGAGAAGACAAATGAGTGGAGCATCACATGGCAGATGGAATTCAACATAAATAATTTTACATAATGGAATGCAGAATACGGGAGAACAGGCTGCACTTAACTTACTAATTATGTGAAAAGATACTAAAAACTTCAAATGAGGAAATAGATGCAGAAGTGGTTTGGAATAGAACTAGAGGACCACATAAAGAGCAATGTGAGAAGAGCCTATGGTACACTAGCAAATTTCAGAACTGCATTTAAATATTCAATATGAATGAAGAAATATTATAGGAACTGTTCATGCAATTCATGAGACCAAAACTGGAGAATGTAGTAGCGGTGTGGTGTTCATTTCTCAAGAAGTACAATATTAAACTGGAAAGGGTGCAAAGACATGCTACTAAATGGCTTCCAGGACTGAAAACAAGAACTACAAGGAGAAGCTGAAGGTGCTTAATATGCCAAAGCTAGAAGCTAGAAGGAAAATAAGGTGATATGATCACTATGTACAAAATAGTAGCAGGAAATGACAAAACAGACAAGGGAATTTTTGAACCCTGCAACTTCAAGAACAAGAGGTCATAGATTCAAGCTAAGGAAAGAAAGGTACCAAAAATATAAGAAAGTTCTCTTTTGCAAACAGAGTGCTAGACAGTTAGAATAAGCTAAGTGAGAGGGCTGTGGACACCAAAACCGTAAGTACTGTAGTTTCAAAGCAGCACATAACAAAGAGTATTGGGAAGACAGGACACCAAGAATGTAGTTCTCATCATGTTACTACACTTAGGTAATTACACACACATGCACATGTGGGCAAAATTTGTGTGAAAAATAATATGGCAAAGATCATAGCCAACACAGCTGGGCTGTGCATGAAGATAAACAAACCTCAGCAAGCCAATTTAGATAATCTGGTCCAAGTTCAGTGAGATCACAGTATATAAGCTTATATAGACACAAAAGGGTTAAGAAAATAATAAATCTCAGTAACAGAGCAGATGAAGAGAAAATAACTTCTGAATAAACCAATACTGCCACTCTTAAAAGGGCTGCCAATTTCTCTGTTGATACAGAAAATTACGAATTTCAATTCTTAGGATTCACTGAAGCAGACATGATGCAGGAGGTTTTTTATTTGGCTAATAATATTGGACAGAAATAAATTAATGCTGGCAAAACCATATCATTGATTTTATAAAACACTGTGATTATAGGTAAAGGAGTAACGTCATTGGTGGAGACTAGCCATGTTTTGTAAAGATAAATTACATTAACTTCCGTACTGCACATTAGTTTAATATGGTGCACGTAAAATAAATTATTCCTTTCAAATTTTTTCTTCTTATACTGGTAACCCTTGAACAGCAGCTATATTAAGATGGTCATTCCTGCTTATGCACAAAGTACCAGCATTGAATGTAATGAGATGCTATTTTCTGGGTGAGACCCGGAGGCTCCCTGGAGCTTATCAGGCTTATATGTTAATGTCAGACTTTGGCATCAGCCATGTGTATGGAATTCTGTGGGCCTACCAGGGACCACGAGCCAGAACCTGGCCCCTTCAGAGAGGCACGGGGAGCAATAGTTTATAGAAACCCCGTGAGGTTGGAAGCATTCTATGTCTGCTATCGACTGGGTCACGCACTCAGAAAGGTAAGCGTCCCAAAACAAACCCCTATTCTGGTGAAAATTGCTACCAAAAGCCGAACAAGTGGATAGAACTCCCCAAAAAGAAGCGAGCAAATGAGTATGATGTCACATGTCGCCGCGCCACTGTCTGCGCAGCTCCCCCCTCCCCGGGAGGGAGAAGGGGGAGCCCAGACCCTCGTGCCAGCCATCCACCCATCAGTTCTGAGGCTGGACATCAAAACACGCAAAAAACCGCCGACCGGGGGAAGGGAGGGATGCCAGGGAGCCTCCAGGTCTCACCCAGAAAATGGCGTTTCATTACATTCAACGCTGGATTTCTGGGGGGAGCCCCTACGATTCCCCGGAGCTAACTACCCACAGAGGAAAAGTAGACTTACCCGCGAGGCGGTCGGACTCATACCTCAACTCGAAGTCGAGACAACTGGCTGCAACCGCCAACCCAAAGCGACACAGGCCCGACTAGGCCCAGGAAGGTTCACAAGACATCGAGCAGCCAGGACTCTGTTCGACCGCCAAAATCCCCACGCCTGAATGTCAGCTCAGGATATGTTGCCAAAGGCGGCAGCAAGAGCAGTGAACTTACAAATGTCATGGGCATGGGGATATACCGCAGGCTGGCTAGCCTTAATAACCATGCAGACAACCTGGGAGACCTGCACCCGCGAAGAGGGAAGAAGGAAAATCAGATCAACCCAAAGCACATCCCTGACACAAAAGCCGTGGCGCGCAAATAATGGCGAAATGCCACAACCGGACACAAAACATGATACACCCCTGGCCTAACCACCCAAGCATCAAAACCCAAGGACCCCTCCGGAAAGCAGCAGTCTCGTTTCCAGAAAAGAGGGAGACGGCTGCAGACAAACAAATCTATCCCCATGACCGAAGGAGCAGAAATCCCTGCGTCAGAGGAGAGCGTGAAGCTCTCTGACCTGACCCCCAGAGGCTAGTGCTAACAGAAAAAGAGCCATTGAGAAACAATCCTGAACCAAAAGGGCCACAAGAAACTGAGGAGAAGAAAGAAAAGAGAGCATTCTCTCCAATGACCAGGACAGCTCAGGTGGCGCATGAGCAGGCCGGAGGTGAAACAACGCCCGAGACAGCTTGCAAAACGGCGCAAACGTAACATCAATACCAAAAGAAAGCTGAAGTGGCTGCGCCAGCACAGCACGATACGAGGCGGCAGTGTTACGCATAAGATGATGGTCCTGGAACAATCAAGAGAAAAAGAACACCACCACCCGAACAGACAGCGAAACACAATGACGAAGTCGCAAAAAGAACCGGAAGGACCAACAGGAAACTTCATAGCCATCGAGAAGAAGCCCGCAGGTGGGACACCAACAAGGAAGCCACTTGATCACCATAGAGATGATGATAAACTCGAGTCAAAAATACCATACGCGAAGACTCGAGGAAAAGATTGAACTAGCCACATGACCAGATCTAGTCTGATCTGCTGGAAAAGGCAGAGTTGCAGGAAAATCTCTGGGTTCGGACGCCAAGCAAGCAGTGCCTGAAACCACGGCTGGGCCGGCCACCACGGAACCAAGAGGACTACTCTCCCCTGGTAAGTCTCCAAGTGAGTCAGGACCTGGAGCAACAGCTGAACCGGAAGAAAAAAGTTCAGAAACCCCCACCTCGACCAGTCCTGCTGAAAGACATTGACCTCGACGGCCTTGTAGTCGGGAAAGGGTGCCACATACAGGGTAAGGCGCCTCGACCATGCCAATGCGAACAGGTCCACCTCGGAGCACCCGAACGTCTGGAAAAAGCCAACGGAAGGAGTCAGTGTCGACCGTCCATTCCGTGGACAGGGGAACGAACATGACAGACCGTCGGCCAAGATGTTGGACATTCCCCGCACGTGAACAGCCAGGAAAGCCAAACCACGAGAACTCAGCAGACGATTCACCCAAAGCGACTAGCGCCAAAGAGCCAAGGACCGCACCGAAACCCCCACGGTTCAGGCAATGAACCACCGGGGAGCAGTCCAAATGGAGCCGGATCGTCAATCCGCAGACGACCTGAAACCTTCAAAGAGCAAACCATACCGCCACAAACTTCCGCACCATGCTGTGGGCTCGATGGAAGGACGGACCTCACCGTCCCTGGTTGGCCTGGTGAGCACTGATCACAAAGCCCCAGCCGAGAGACGATGCATCCGTGAACATATCAAGCGAGGGCTCAGGCAGGCGCCAAGCACTGAACCCTGAAAACCCCAAAGAGGAAGCCGGCGATGCAGCAGCCGACGCAAGGTCCCCGGGGCCCGAACCCAGCGATCGCGAGAGAAGCGAAAAGGACATCCCCGAAGGAACCAGAACAGCAGACGAAGCCAAACCCAACCCAACGGGTAGACCATCATCGTGAAGTTCAGGCTCCCGCACAGACCTTCAAGCAACCGCCGTGTGACTCGGGAGACCCCCAGAAACAGGCGCATGCGGGACCGCAGCCACAGAAGTGACTCTGGAGGAAGAGACAAGGAAGTGGTCCAAGAGTCCCTCACAAGACCCAGCCACATCTGAACCTGGGAGGGAACCAGATGGGACTTCCTCCAGTTCACCAAGAACCCGAACCCGGCAAGCTGGGAAAGAACCAAGTTCCTGGCTAGTAGACAAGAGGATCGGCCGGGAGCCTAACCAGCCAGTCGTCGAGGTAGGCCAAAACCCGAACACTTAAGAGACGCACATGAGCCACGATGACCCGGGTAAGGGATATGAACATGCGACATGCCAGGTTTAACCCAAATGGGAGACAACGAAAGTGGTACCCTGATGCCCCACAACAAAACCGAGCCAGTCGCTAAACCCCAGATGAATCGGGAAGTGCCAATAAGTGTCTCGGCGGTTTAGGGACACCATCCAAGAGCTCGGCACCGAATGGAGCCGAACCTGGGACAGTGTAATCACCGAATGGAGGGGTAATGAACCCAGGAGTTCAGACGAGACAAGTCCAGAATGAACCGCAGGTCCGCACAGTCCACGTTTCGAAACTTGGAACAGACGCGAAACCCATCTGAGGGATCTGTCGTCGTTTCGACCACGCCCAAGCGAACCCACTCCAAGATGACCCGACAGAGTGCAGGGGAAGAGGCCTGCCCCGCCAGCCCCGCACCCCCCAAAGGAGGAGAGGCCACCCAATGCCACCGCAGGCCAAAGGAAACGACCCGAAATGCTCACAAATCGTGGGACCAGGCGTGAGCAAACAACGCAAGCCTCCCCCCCCACCCCATCGCCCTGTCAATGGGATGAACTGCAAAAGGGCCATCACCCCATATGAGACCCAAAACCTCGCACAGAGCGAACACTGCGCTGACCAGACGAAGGCGGGTCCAAAAGCGGCGCCAGACCCGAAACTGGCACCTATGGCCTACCCCGGCGAGAGGAGCCTCGAGCCCTGGCACAACCCCTCCGGGAAGGTCTCCCCCTGGACCCCGGAGAACCAACAAGTCAGACATAGGGCGACAAGTAGCCGAAGTAGCCTGTATATACTGCGCCACGGCAGAATCCTCAAAAAGCAGAGGACAAAACGGAGAAGACATCCTAAGAGCCAGGGGCCCAGGCCGATTCCAGAGAGGAGGCAAGCACCGCCTGCCGACACGCGAGCCGGGACGCATAAAACAGTGAAACCGCAATCTGCAAAGAGCTTCAAGAAGGCAGCCGATGAGCGAGCCACCGAGCCCAAGGCACCAGACCCCGGAATGGCCCCCAAGCATCCCCACATCCTCCGCAAACCGGTCCGAAGACAGCTCCAGGAGAGAAAAGAAATGCAAGGCCGAAGCCAAGAGGCCATGGGCGCGCAAGTCCTCAGCAACCTGCGTATCCGAAAGGGAGGGAACCTGCACATGGAGCTGTACTACGCCTACATCCTGGGGAAGGGCTGGGGCAAACAAGCACTCATTGAGATGCTCAAAGTCGCCCCTCAGGAAAACCTGAACCACCGTCGAAGCCTCGCATCACTCAAGCGTGCGGGAACAACAAAAGAATGCCAAACCTCCAAAGTAAACACAGGACAGTCCGCCAGCCAGAACGACTCTGGAACTTGGTAACGGACCCAGAAAGGGAACGACGGTCCAAACCTGAAAGAAGACGGATCCATAAGCGAGTACTGTAGAATAACTCCTGGCTCTCGCACCCCTGGAAGACATCCACCACACTTTATCTAAAGCACAGTGCTGAAAAATCCCTGGAGCCAGAGCACACAACATTTGCCTCTAGCATCAGCCTTAGAACTGAAGGGTGGATGGCCGGTGCAAGGGTCTGGGACTCCTCCTTCCCCCTCCCAGGGAGGGGGGGGGGGAGCTGTGCAGACAGCGGCGCGGCGATGTGTGACGTCATGCTCGTTTGCTCATTACTTTTTGGGGAGTTCTATCCACTTGTTCGGCTTTTGGTAGCAATTTTCACCAGAATAGGGGTTTGTTTTGGGACGCTTACCTTTCTGGGTGCCTGACCCGGTCGATGGCAGACATAGAATGATTCCAATGACACGGGGGTTTCTATTGCGCCCCCATGCCTCTCTGAGAGGGGCCATGTTCTGCCTCGTGGTCCCTGGTAGGCCCACAGAACTCCATACACATGATTGATGCCAAAGTCTGACATTAGCATATCAGCCTGGATAAGCTCCGGGGAGCCGTAGGGGCAACCCCCAGAAAATAAAATAATTTAAACAATTTTTCATTATAGAACTACTAATTTCTATGCAAGATGTAAGAAAAACATAAAAATCTGTGAATATTAATCTTTTTACTTGGTGGATGCACTCTGGAAGATAACGCAATGCAGGCTATGTGGTCTGGCATCTGTCAACAAACGATGCGGAACTTTGCTGACCCTGAGGTATGCCAGACATGACTCCCGTGTTATCCTTGGATGTTTCACTCATTGTTTATTGCTTGTTTCTCTTTATTTACAAGAGTATGTGTGTTGAAAACTTGATAAATCACATAATTCCCAGATGTGAATTATGGGATTTACTATTAACATAACAAATGATAATGTTTCAATTGATGATTAGTTTAACTGGCATACTCAAATACACCCATATAGAACAGTGAAAATGATATGAACATAATATTAAATGGTGTAAACTCTGGGTGATGATATATGGCCTAATTGGGATCATATGGGCGAGAGATTAGATTGAAAGAAAGGCATAAGCCACCAATGTTGCACCCACAGATGACAGGGTCTTAGTACATGTAATGCATGATAACAGTTCAATTGATGATTGGGTTACCTGTATACCTTATTACAACAATACGGAGTTGGGAAAACCATATGAACATTGTTGTATACATATCATGTAATCATGATGGAATTTTATACAATGACGATGACTACATTCACCTAGTAACATTCATAAAGATAACTGCATTCACATAGTAACATAACCCTGAAACGATAGCAGGATTTTTTCACGAGTCAAGATAAACTCCAATATATCCACAAAAGTGATTACAATATATCCTTAATTGCATTTGGGGGGCTTCGCGCCAGGGCTTCCGGTGTTGGGCGGGCTATGCCGGACCCCTCAAACCTGCAGCACTCAGTTGTTATCAGTCATTACATTAATAAGCTTGTTACCAGCAGTTGCCAATTACTGTTAACTCAGTTACCCTGTTTGTGGTCGGCATTAACTTCATCAGTTATATTATAATTTGTTCAGAGTTAATTTACTTGTTAACTTACTTATTTTACATGAAAGCTAATTATTCACATCAATTATACCTTATTAATATTATTTATTGTTTACAGTTAATTTACTTATAATACTTTATATATCTATCTATGGTGTATAATTTACTATTAATAAATTTAACTATATTGATTATAAATAATTTTACCCCAGTACGAGTTCTGTCACCCTACCCATAAATCGTTATTTGCATCATACATGCAAAACCAGACAATAATTGTTTAAATTGCCATATGACAATAACTGCACTACCCCACGAATCAACACATGATAATAACCGCTGTCCATGGGTCACTTTCCTGATCATGTACACATAAAAAAAATGCGAAAAAATAACACTTACTTTGACTGCAGTGAAGGGAAGAAGTTGGTGCATGATATCATGAATGGCTGTACACTTGTGGTGCAGTCTCCAGAAGTGTGTCGTGCAGCCAACTTGAGATAGATGAATTGCCACAAATTTTTATGTGATAATTTATTACTCACTTTATAGTGTTTTCTTCTTTTGTTGTTGCTATCTTATGCATATGGATGTCATTTATGATATCTATACAGTAGAATGTGTGTATTGTTCAAATTAATAATTATACACGTGCCACTAATGTGTCCATTAAAAATGTTGTAACAATATTACTCATTCAGCTTACATTTTATTTCAAGTTTACACTGTCTCACACACTATTCATCACTGTATTAAACATTGAGCACTTCATGAGTGTGTGAGAATCACTTAAGTAGTCACAGGCACAAAAGGCAACTTTGCTCTCTACAAACGAGGTACACGCAGATTTTCGCTTCCTATCTCTTGATTGTGTGTACTTGAAAACAATGCAAGCAGGTTTATCTTTGCCACTTGTTCCCATATTTGGCATAAAACCAAGCTTGTGTAGTGCAAATAGTCTTTGGATGCCAGTTTGTCTAGAACAGCATGAGGCACTGTTGACATAAACTCTCATCACACCACTGCCCTCCTGCCAAACTTTACAATACATTGTGACAAGAGAGCAAGAGTAAATGTACTGGGTGGTGGTTTCCTTGCTTGATTTCACCAAATACATGTTGAAACAGTTCGGTACTGTTACGTCCACAAGGTAAAAACTATTTCTTAGTTCATGAAATCAGTGTCAACATAATTCTTGGCAACATGGGTTCAGAACAGGACACTCCAGCTTATCACAACTGCTAGACTGCTATGACATGGCCTTAGATGCCATGGAAGACAATAAATGCTGATGTAATACAGTATACAGATTTCATAAAAGCCTCTGACAAATGTGATCATGGTGTTATTGCACACAAAATGCACACTTAAGGAATTACTGCCAAAGTAGGGAGATAGATCCTTTACTTCCTATCAAACAGAATCCAGAGTGTCAACAAAGTAAAATTTGAATTGCCCACCATGAAAAGCACAGCTCTCCAAGGTACCATTCTTGCTTTGGTACTTTTCCTCGTCCTCATATCAGACTTAAACAGGGATGCAAACTAGCGCTGTATCATCCTTTGTAGATAACACTAGAATTTTCATGAGAGTAGACAATATCGACAACACAGCAAACCTCCAATCTGAGGTTACTCAAGTGTTTCAATGGGCCGCAGAAAATATCATGATGGTTGATGAGGATAAGATCCAATTACTGCACTACTGTATTGATAAAATAAAAAAACATCAAAGCAGAAACCACATATAAAACACAGTCAAAACAAACTATCAAAAAAAAAAGAAATGTAAAAGATTTAGGAGTATCATGTCGAAAAACCTTACTTTTAAAAAACACAACAAAGTTGGTGTCACAACGGAAGGGAAAAAAAGACAGATTGGATAACAAGAACCTTTAAGACAAGAGATGCGATGCCAATGATGATACTTTTAAAAACCTAGTGCTTTCTAGAGTGGAATATTGTTCCACACTAAAAGCCCCACTCAAAGCTGGAGAAATTGCTGATATTGAGAGAGTGCAAAGCTCCTTTACCACATGGATGAAAAATTTTCTGATAGAAAAATGTTGGCAATAATCAGATAGAGGCACTGTATCGGACTGGAGAAATGTCACAAGTGGAGTATCACAGGGTTCAGTTCTTGCACCAGTAATGTTCATTGTCTACATAAATGATCTACCAGATGGAATACAAAATTATATGAACACGTTTGTTGATGATGCTAAGATAATAGGGAAGATAAGAAACTTAGATGATTGTCATGCCCTTCAAGAAGACCTGGACAAAAAAAGTATATGGGGCACCACTTGGCAAATGGAATTTAATGTGAATAAATGCCATGTTATGGAATGTGGAATAGGTGAACATAGACCCCACACAACCTATAAATTATGTGAGAAATCTTTAAAGAATTCTGATAAAGAAAAAGATCTAGGGGTGGTTCTAGATAGAAAATTATCACCTGAGGACCACATTAAGAACATTGTGCGAGGAGCCTATGCTACACCTTCTAACTTCAGAATTGCTTTTAAATACATGGATGGCGAAATACTAAAGAAATTGTTCACGACTTTTTGTTAGACCAAAGCGGAATATGCAGCGGTTGTATGGTGCCCGTATCTTAAGCAGCACATCAACAAACTGGAAAAGATACAAAGACATGTCGCTCCCAGAACTGAAGGACAAGAGCTATGAGGAGAGGTTAGAGGCATTAAATATGCCAAATCTAGAAGATAGAAGAAAAAGAGGCAATATGACAACTACATACAAAATAGTAACTAGAATCGATAAAATTGATAGGGAAGAATTCCTAAGACCCGGAACTTCAAGAACAAGAGGACAAAGATTTAAACTAACTAAACAAAGTTGCCGGAGAAATAAAAGAAAATTCACTTTCACAAACAGAGTGGTAGACAGTTGGAACAAGTTAGGCGAGACATGGTGGAGGCCAAAACCATCAGTAATTTCAAGGCATTATACGACAAAGAGTGCTGGGAAGATAGGACACCACAAGCATAGCTCTCATCCTGTAACTACACTTTGGTAATTACTAGAATCCAATTGATAAAACACCTAAATTATTTGGATCATCTAAAAATTTAAATCTATATTTCCTAGAGTGCAGGCAGGAGAAATGCATAATATTTTATGCCAAGAAAATATTAGGAGGACTGGTTCCAAATCTGCACATAGAAATAAGAGCACACAGGACCAGAAGGCATGACAGGATGTGCAAAATAGTCCCACCGAAGAGCTGAGGTGCAATAGGCATAGAGAGAGAACTTAATCAACTTCAAAGGCTAAGACTTTTCAACAATCTTCTCCTATACATACGAGGCATAACTGGCCGACCTCTCACAGTGTTCAAAAGAGAACTCTACAAGCACCTGCAAAGGATACCTGATTAACCAGGTTGTGACTCATCTGTCTAGACTGCGAGCAGCTGCATCAAATAGCCTGGTGGATCAGACCAACAACCAGAAGGCCTTGTCAAGAGACTAGGCCATGGGGATATTGATCCATGGAATCTTCAACAGGTAGTCAACAGATAGGTTTACTTCACAGTTTTCCACACACACACACACACACTTGACAACACCAAGCACCCTGTCAAATTTATCTACCAATCTCATGTTTATAGTGCCATCCATGACAATTTGTTTTATACAATTTCTCACGTGATGCAAAGTTCACTTTGCCACTGTCTACCATTTCACCAGTGTAAATTGTTGACAACATATTCAGTTCATGTCTGTCTTTTCATTGACCTGATTCTTGTCACTTTTCTCAGCTAACAATCACCTACTGCAATACCTGTAAAAAACACAGGCATTCCTCTCTCCTATGTACCTATACTGTGTCATAGACTCCAGTCTTATTGTTCAAGTAGGAACATAGTTAGCAAGGGGTAGGTTATAATCATTTTCAGTGTACATAATATACCCCTTATAAGGACATAGGCTATTAAGTCCTGTATGGATATGAACTTTGGATACTACTCGTAAAAGGGAACGACGTATCAACACCCATCCTTACTGAAGATACAATACATGGAAATATAGAGTCTGCCCTATAATAATTACTATAGTAAGTAATTAAGCACACATACCTGACTAGAAACATACATTCTTCTCCCTGCTCCCTGTTGACTACTTATTGATGCTTCTGAGGATCAATGTCCCTGCAGCCTGGTTTCTGACCAGGCCTCCTGGTTGCTGATCTGATTCACTAGGTTGTTTAATGTGGCTGCTTGCAGCCTGATGTACAAGTCACAGTGTAGTTGATCAGGTATCCTTTGAAGGTGCTTGTCAAGTTCTATTTTGAACACTGCAAAAGGTCAGCCAGTTATGTTCCTTATGTGTAGGGAAAGAGTGTTGAAAAGTCTTGGACATTTGATATTGATCGAGTTCTCTCTCAGTGTTCCTATTGCACCTCTGCTCTCAATGGGGCTATTTTGCACATCTTGCCATGCCTTCTGGTCTCATGGGGTCTTATTTCTATGTGCAGATTAGGAACCCAGTCCTTCTAATATTTTCCAATTGTAAATTATTATGTATCTCTCCCACCTGCAGTCTAGGGAATACAGATTTAAAATTTTTAGGCTGGGCCAATCAATGTTAAGATATATAAAACCAGGAAAAATAATAGTTTCTATCTTTAAAGTAGGTTTATTTTTAAGTCTTAAAAGTTAACTTTACAAATAACTACTGAAATTTGGGTATTTACTTAACAAGCCATAAAGTATTAAAATTGATTGATGGTCCATCATCATCTAGGACGTTTTATTTTTATTTATACAGTATATACAAGAGTTCTTACATTCTTGTACAGCCACTAGCACATGAAGCATTTCATGAATTACTCCAGTACTGTAATATGCAATTTCCATATACTGTACTTTAACAGCATGACAATTACGTAAATATTGTCACCACAATTAGCTGCCATGAGGGGTAGATCACCAATGCATCTGTTGATGATACAGATGTCCACTCTACCACACACCCACCACCAGAGTGAACGAGTGCATGCCTATGTTTTATCTTGCCAATCCAAAGGGTTCCAATGTTTATCTGTTTTCAAAAAATATTTCTTTTTATATCTCATTTTATTTGGATATGGTTTTCTGCATTTAACACATTTTCCTCATGTTTCCAGTCACAGAATGTACTTGGAACTGTTCCATTATCAACTTTATGCACTTGCTAATGTAATTTTTGAAGGAACAGTTCTCTCATGTGAGATACACTATCATGCATGTGCAGAGGTGGCTGCTGAACTGGCAGGATTTTCAAATGTTCCCTTCATCATGCTATCACAGTTTCAAATGTCTAGTTCACCATACTTGCACTATTTCAAGTATACCTAACAAAAACTCCTTCCTTACAAATCTCACTGGAGATATGTAATGACTGGTACAGGTATATGAAGTCTAGCATTTATTATTATTATTGTAAATGTTTTAAGTTAAAATGTCGTTTATTTATGTTAATTTTTAAGTTTCATTTGTCAGTGTTTACAAGTATGTTAAATTG
Organism: Procambarus virginalis; assembly: GCA_020271785.1. Classification (NCBI taxonomy): domain Eukaryota; kingdom Metazoa; phylum Arthropoda; class Malacostraca; order Decapoda; family Cambaridae; genus Procambarus; species Procambarus virginalis. The sequence goes on from WNGS01005680.1 coordinate 6,907,368, forward strand.
TGTATTAGAGAATGTTTATGCCTCTGTGTGTAAAGCTTTTCATGAGGGTAGCGTCCCTGCACCCACCGCCAAGACAGAGAGGATCCTGACTTGAGTGAGTGAGGGGGAGGAGGGCACTCGTGAGATGCCCACTTCACTGTTGTGAGGTTATTTATCTCAGGTTTCCTCAGTGTGATTGAGTAGTCAATCTGTTGAGTGAGAAATGATTTCCACAGTGCATTATGACCCATTCCCTCAGTCTTTTAATAAATGTAATGCATGCACACGTTTGCTTTGTTTAAGTTCTACCAATTCAAAATACATAACTGTACTGGTCATAGTGTTTCCTCTCATATCTGAGGTGCATCTTTATAATTTATATTTGTTCTGTATTTCAATTTAAAAATAACATACACGTACTGCAAGTACTCACCTAATTGTGCTTGCGGGGGTTGAGCTCTGGCTCTTTGGTCCCGCCTCTCAACTGTCAATCAACAGGTGTACAGGTTCCTGAGCCTATTGGGCTCTATCATATCTACACTTGAAACTGTGTATGGAGTCAGCCTCCACGACATCACTTCCTAATGCATTCCATTTATCAACTACTCTGACACTCAAAAAGTTCTTTCTAATATCTCTGTAGCTCATTTGGGCACTCAGTTTCCACCTGTGTCCCCTAGTGCGTGTGTCCCTTGTGTTAAATAGACTGTCTTTATCTACCCTATCAATTCCCTTGAGAATCTTGAATGTGGTGATCATGTCCCCCCCCCTAACTCTTCTGTCTTCCAGTGAAGTGAGGTTTAATTCCCGTAGTCTCTCCTCATAGCTCATACCTCTCAGCTCGGGTACTAGTCTGGTGGCAAACCTTTGAACCTTTTCCAGTTTGGTCTTATCCTTAGGTAGGAGTGAGGATAATAAGATAAGATAATGAGATAAGATAATAAGATAATAAGTGAGGAGGTAGGAAGGCTCTATCAATTTGTAATATAGGCATAAGCATAAATTCCCATCCCTGTCCTCAGACCTTTGTTCAGCAATGGTTCCATCAGTGTCTTCACAACATTGGCAGAAATCTCATGAGGCTCTTGAGTGGGTATGACTATGTCTGTACTCGAATATAATATCATGTATTTCACTATTCCAGTTTCACAATCACATATCACAAAGAATCTCAGTCCAAATCTGTGCCATTTCAATGAGAATGAGAATTACTGATTGAATGCAGGATGTCCTTTGAAAAGAACTAGAGATTCATCAGTCACTACATTCTGGCATAGAACACAAAATCTTTGAACTTTCCTCACCACTAAACACTTTCCACAGTCTATCATTTCAATCCACATTATCATTATTCTCAAAATGTAGGCCTCTTAGAAGTAGCAAAAACCTCTCTCATGACATGTGCTTCCCAAAAACTGGGGTTCGAACAATACCATCTTTGTTCCAATAATCCTGGATGACGTGTTTCACAAAACATCTTATCATCACACACAGCGCAAGAAACACACATATTGTACATTTCATCAACTGTCATTTATTTCTAATGTATTATACATGAAGCTGGTAATAAGCAAAATGTAATAAGTTGCACTGAATAGCAGTTTATTTCATCAACAGGATGGGTCATGAATGGTTCATCAACATAAACCATAAAATATTGATTTTCAGTCATATCATCACCAGTTACAGGAAAATGGCTGTATCACCAACATCTGTATCATCAAATGTTGGTATTTCTGGTACAAATGTCTCATAATCTTCCCACACAAGTATACCTATGCTGCTTGTAGTGGCGCCATCACCACCACCTCAGCTCCATTTTCTTTTACTAAAACTCTGTTGGCCAGGAGATGAAGCTCTTCTACATTGTATAGGCTGTCCACAAAAAGTTGAAGTGGAGGCCACACTGTCCTCATGGGTGAGGACATGCCAGTGCCTCTGACACAGCGAATCTTCCTCTGGTAACATCACCATGAGAGCCGCTAACATATCGTTCATCTATGGTACTTATATCAGAACCAATGTCACTGAGCCCAGGAAAATAAAAAAGGCATCTACATTATCATGGCATTCAAGAATGGTAGATGGCACAGGTGGTGATAATATTGGCAGTGATGTTGACCTTCATCGGGGCGATGGGGGTGGCAAGATGACCGTACTGTACACACTGCCTAAATCATTCTCATCGATGTCTGTATCACTTGTATCTGATACTTGTGTTAGGTCAACATCGGGTGTTGGGTCATCAACATCACTATTACAGTCCTCTTGAAACAATATGTTCTTCATATCATTCTCAGAGAGTTGTTTTTCAACCACATGCCCCATGGGAGACCGGGAGCTAGATGCGCATGCATCAGCCATGGTTGCTTACTCGAAACTGAGCCTACTTGCGGACAAAATTTAAAACAGAAAAGGTAGATATCTCATAGTGTTTGTGAAGGCACACTTTGTTGTAAAAGAATTTAAACGCTGTAACCCATAATATGTAGAGTTGGTAGCTCTGGAGATTAGAAACCATTAAACAAAATTAACAATATTATCATAAGTGACTGCACCCACACCAAGAATAGTGGCACCTACAAAATCGAGATCACATCACTTTGGACCCATTCTGGATTTGTGTGAAATTCTGGTTTCCAAAAATTGCATTTTCTAGGTGTGTTTATCACCAAATTTCCACAATTTTCCTTATAACAAGTGATATAATATGTTTCAAAACATTCAGACATACAAATATTATATAGATTTTATATGCATAAAATAATAAATATGCAAAAAAAAAAAAATTATTCAGTCACTTACCTTTTTTTACAGCATAGGATTGTTTTGACAACATCTAAGCAGCAAAATGCCTTTATAGCACTATGTCATGATGTCTAGTAAATTAATGTAGCCACCCTAAACTGGCATTAAAGTCCTATGCCCATGGTTTATGACATTCTTACAGCTACAGACTTACTATGTACCACCAATAGGCAACGCCATACTAGAATGCTGTGCAAATCGTTGGTAAACAGCATTATCCAAATCCCCAAGCTTAGATATCAATGTTTTAATGTCATTTCTCTTTCCATCACTACTTCATTATATTTAAAATCTTAGTTTGCCTTTTTGATGTCAAAGATCTTTAATACTAATACCATACTCCAATGATAGCCACACTCGCATTTCTCTTATAACTAAGCCTTCTTACCTATGGTAAGGAAATTTTACTTACCCTTGCTTGATGTACTCACACTCGTCTTACAGCACAACATGGCTTCAACTGACAAATATTACCATCAAAGAAATGCTAGTTAAACTGCTTGAGTAACAAAAATTCAGACCACCCATTCACACACAAGGAAAATACAAGTTTGCTACAAATTCCCTAAAAATTTGTATAATTTATAGTGTAACACAGGCTTAGTAAAACATTCCTAAATATAAATGCATTGCAGTGTGTCCTTGCTTGAACGAACTATATAAGGCGAGGCCATTTCGTTCCATAAGGGATTTCATTTGACCCGTCAGCTCCCAAGCAAACCCCCTCACCCCCCAGGAAAAAAATCAGAAGGCCTACATCCGCTATAATGCATGTAAAGGTTTGTAACTTACCTTACCAGGAAAGTAGTGTAGTGAAATATCTTCATAAATAGTCCTGAAGTACATTTAGGTAAGTAACAATCCATCATAAAACATCTTTCAAGTTTATATTAAAAAAATAAAATTCACTGAAAATTTATTGATGATGTATTTATCATTCTGAACATGGTAATTAGGCAATCATTAGTGCAAAATTCCACATCAGTCATAACTATATGACAATTATTGGTGGGCACAAATACTGTATTACATAATGGCCAGGGTTTAAACAAATTATCAATCAAACTATATAAAGATTCACAAAAAAATCATTTATTATGAATTCTTCATTTTGATTATGGCATATGATAAAGTTATCATTTGCAAACAATCTGATATAAATCCAGTATTGAATGTAATGAAATGCCAATTTCTGGAGGAGCCCAGTAAATCCCTAAAGCTATGTTCCTGAGATTGGTTCATACTAAAAGGTCAGATTAGCTATGGATAGCTCTGTTAGGCCTACTGGGAATCAACACCAGAACATGGCCCCCTCAAAGAGGTGCAGAAACCAGGTGACAAACCACCACATCATTACAGGAAGCCTCCAGAAAGACAGCACAGCTTTACAGACCACTAGAGGGTTGACAGAAAACGAAGCCTCATTTGGACTCAGAATTTTCAATTGTGAGTCGAGAATGAACCTGACTGTACATGTTCCCCAACAATTCCATAAATAATTTATCCCCAAGTTTATGTGGGATCAATGGGAATATTCAATTGCATGCAATATAACTTCTGAGAATTTGGAGCAACTATATCACTCTTAATACAGTTGCTACAGTATAAATGTGACATGATGGAGTGTGGGGGAAAAGTGTGGCCGAACCATTTCATCTTCATCGCCAAACAAACCACCACCAAGCCACATGGAACAAGGGGTTCACTCAAGACTCATTAGTACCGATTACCACCACTAGGCGGCCCAGCCCTGGCTCCCAGCCTTCTACTGAAATCAGTTCTGGACATGAACAACCCACGACGAACTGACAAACCTGGAGGGTGGGGGGGGGGGGGGGAACAACCAGAACTCCTTCAGAAATGTGCATTTCATTACAGTCAACACTGGGTTTCAGAAGCTAATCTAATCACAGAGAACAAGAAAGGGACTTACCAGGGAGGCGAAAAGGCAGCAGTCACATAAGATGAAGAAGACACACACCAGTCCGAGTGACATGACTTAATGCCACACATGACCAACTGGGCCCAGAAATGTTAACCATATAACAGACCACAAGCGCCACGTTATAATGCAAAACCCCCAAGCCCTAATATTAGCCCCACGATGTTTATGTTTGATTGGCCCTATCCCCTTACCCTTTGTTTGATTGCCCCATCACCTCGCCCCACACTCCTTCAACTCCTTCACATGTATATTTAACAAAAATTGTACATCATGTATTCATTCTTTACAGGAAGATGTTGCAGAGAGGGGAAAAAAATTGTAGAAAATAAATCTTTAAATAATTATTAGTTTCTTTATTGTGAATTTTGGTAACTTGATTGCTCTTCTTAATACTGATACTAAGAAAATGGTTAGAAGCATAAAAAGCTTACACTATAAGATCAACAATGCCAGCAATGCCATCATATTTAACCAAATATGTTTAAATGAACTCCTGCTGTCCTAGTGTTTGTGTGTATTATATATATATATATATATATATATATATATATATATATATATATATATATATATATATATATATATATATATAATATATATATATATATATATATATATATATATATATATATATATATATATATATATATATATAAATATATGTATATATATAAATATATATATATATTTTTTTTGTTTTTTTTGTTTTTGTTTTTTGTTTTTGTTTATATATATATATATATATATATATATATATATATATATATATATATATATATATATATATCTCATTGAATATGACCGCATATTCTGTATTTACTATCTTCTGATTTAGGGCTTCTATCCCTCTAACTATTTTCTTAGCATCAGGGCTTAGCTGAAATAGGAGTTCTCCAAAACTCATTTTCGTAATTTCTGGGTGAAGAAAAGATGTGGATTACTATAGAATGTATTACACTTATTTAAACAATTTGCACGACGTTTCGAACCTCCATGGTTCATTCTCAAGTGAGGAAATGTTACAATGTGGTTTGATTATATACCCGCACTGGGTCAGGTGATAAAACAATAAAGGTGAAAACATAGGGAATACATAGGGGATACATAGGGGATAAATGGGGTGAAACATATGAACATAAGAATAGAGGTAACCGCAGAAGGCCTATTGGCCCATACGAGGCAGCTGGCATCTACATACAAAGATTAATCCAGTGTAATTGGCCTGTTATGTTGGACATGTCTTCTGTGTTGGCATCGTTATGTTCTGGCCAATTACACTGGATTAATCTTTGTATGTAGATGCCAGCTGCTCGTATGGGCCAATAGGCCTTCTGCGGTTACCTCTATTCTTATGTTCATATGTTTCACCCCATTTATCCCCTATGTATCCCCTATGTATTCCCTATGTTTTCACCTTTATTGTTTTATCACCTGACCCAGTGCGGGTATATAATCAAACCACATTGTAACATTTCCTCATTGAGAATGAACCATGGAGGTTCGAAACGTCGTGCAAATTGTTTAAATAAGTGTAATACATTCTATAGTAATCCACATCTTTTCTTCACAGAAATTACGAAAATGAGTTTTGGAGAACTCCTATTTCAGCTAAGCCTGATGCTAAGAAAATAGTTAGAGGGATAGAAGCCCTAAATCAGAAGATAGTAAATACAGAATATGCGGTCATATTCAATGAGACATGTGTAAAAGAAAACCTGCTGCCAGTATACACCAATATATATATATATATATATTATATATATATATATATATAATATATATATATATATATATATATATTATATATATATATATATATAAATATATATATGTGCACACATATAATATACAGTGGTACCTTTGTTTTTAATTTAATCTGTTCCCAGAGATGGTTCGAAAACCAAAACTAATTTTCCCCATAAGATATAATGTGAATTGAATTAATCTGTTTCACACCCTTCAAAATATTAACCTAAAAATACATTTTATACATACTACTACTTATATTTTGTACTACAGTATGTACAACTATATCTTACCTTAATTAAGGACTCTTGTTGGTGTATGGAAGACGGTGAGGAAGGGTGGAGGAGAAGAGATGTTGGTGTTTGGAAGGGCAGTCCCCTTCTATTATTACGGCAGTGATGACATTTCTCGGGTACTCTCTCTCTCTCTCTCTCTCTTATGTTTTGCAGGCATACCACTAGCACCTGGTTGTGGCTCACTGCTTGCTTGTCTTACTAAGAATCTGTCTATAGACACTTGTTTTCCCCTAGGTTGAACTTTACCACTGACTTTCTTGGAAATATCATGGGGTGATATATAATATAAACTTTTATGTTCAGAAACCAAAAAAGCACAAAAACAATGAAATTATACCCATAGACATAATGACTGTTTAGGATTAGTTTTAAGTTTTAGACAAAGTGTTTTTCCACATCTTGCCTGAAACGCTGTGCGTATTAGTGGCTATAGGCATAGTACATGTATGTACTATCTCTATCTAGAAATCCAACATTCTGCATGTAACTCATTTTGAATGTATGTACTTTTACCTGAATAACATTATTAATATTATTATTATTATTATTATCATCATCATTATTACCACTACAGTATTATTATTTACAAATGATTGTATTATTATGTGCTAATATTATATTAAAAGTATTATAAAGCAAATTATTCTTGTTTTAATGCTATTTAAAATTTAATCTATTTTGCCTTTAAAGTATCACTAATAAAACTTCTGTTAAGATTTCATCATTCATATGCAGGCGATGAGTCACAATAACGTGGCTAAAGTATGTTGACTAGACCACACACTAGAAGGTGAAGGGACGACGACGTTTCGGTCCGTCCTGGACCATTCTCACAATCGACTTGAGAATGGTCCAGGATGGACCGAAACGTCGTCGTCTCTTCACCTTCTAGTGTGTGGTCTGGTCTTCATCATTCACTTGTTTCAATTAGATTTTTTTGTCTGTTGGTGATGTTTTCACATTTGCAATATAATATGTGTGTGAAAGTTTTTAATAACTTTTTATTTGTAGATATCTGCGGAGAAATATGACATATTAGGTGTCTTGGACAAGATATTTTAGAGAAGTGGGTGGCCCAAGAGTTGGGAGGATGTGCACACCTGGCATCCCAGGAGACAGACATCTCTAAAGGTAGCAGGGTTCAGGTAAAGTCTGTCAGTATCACAGAATGAATGGTCAAGTCAAGAAGAACATGCAATTATGGTGGCACAAGGCAGCAATCTACAGCCAGCCCGAGCTGGGGCTCTAAAATAATTAACTAAGAAGGGGTATTTAAAGCCCAGAGAGATACCTAGAGGCCCTTGGGATAACCCATGGTCACTGAGACTCTCATTAAATCAACTAAGACATGCAGCTATAACCTGTATATTTGTCTCATCACTGGAGTTGTTATACCGGCAAATTAGAATAGACCTTGTCCAGGAGAGGCTTAAATGTTAGGACTTGTTCCCGAAGTTTCTTAGTCCAACTTTCTACAGTTTGAATGTGCAAATCTTTAACCCAAACCTCTTATATTATACCTTGTCATGCTCCTTTAAATATTGGCATAGCAATGGCAGAAAAGCTGATGAGTAAAACGGTAGTTGCAAGGATATTGAAATAAATTAATGATAATATGTATCAAGTGCAAAATGCATACACCAGGAATCATTATAAATAATATGGGAATAGATAAGTCCTCTCACTGTCACTAAAGATTATCATCCATGGTTTCCTCACTTACTTCAGTTGCAGGGAGGGTCTGCAGAAGGAAAGAAGACATAAGCTTATGAACCCTGACCCTACAAGACGTTTACTTGTTACAACCAAAGTAAGGCTTTACAGACATCAGATGCTGGGTCTGTTTGGTCAACATATATCATATGTTTAAACCTACATAGCATAGAAAACATTATAGAGGCCACTTGATTTATCTTAAAAATGAATTTAAAATCTAGTTTGCCAATTGAGGCCAATATATAGCGTGTAAAGTTATTGTTCATCAAGGCAAGAGGAACAACCAAATCCAACAAAATATGTCTGATAATTTCACTATCCAAGGATGGACAAGTATATTAATTTGGTAAATCTTAGCATAGGGATCCTAAGGAAAATTATTGTAATGTTACCCAAGAAATTCCAATTACAGGTACAAGAAACCTGTCCTGAGACTTGCACAGTCATTTGATAAAGAGTTGTGCCCACATTTTGCTGAACAGCTTCTTAGTTAACTAATATATGACAACAAGAGCAATGTTAATGAAAAATCCTTATAAAACCATTTTCTTTTTTACATTTGTTAAGCAAAAAAAAATCTGGGTGTATGAAAACTGTTAACTTATTTATATTTTATACATAGCCTAATTATTACTACAGTATTCTTATTATTTTGCTTGAGTGGTCTTAAAGATTCATCCTATGGTTTCCTATAGCTGAAGATAGGAAACCTGTTAGGCATATTGAGATCCCCTGAACCAAACTGCTGATGACCCCACAACAGTTGCCAAACTGTCAGGTACCTGTTTACTGCTAAGTGAACAGCAGCATTTAGGTGAAAAGAAATATGCCTACCTACAACTATTCTGTCTGTAGATCAATCCTGGGATCCTTGGTTGTGAGCCAAGGACATTGACCACTGACAAGTTTGACATCTTAAATACAGTGCTGTATTTGAATTTATCTTATCCATGAACTTATTATTACAATACTACAATAC
>WNGS01005680.1:6916861-6962502 GCA_020271785.1 Procambarus virginalis
CTACACTTTACTACAAAAAAAAAAAAGAATGGCCAACCAACTCATGAAAAACTCCCCAGACACCAACAGAACGCCCTGAAGGAAACCAATGTCGTCTATGCCTCACATGCTCGCTTGGGGACTGTACACCCCAAAGAGCTCAGTATATAGGCAAGACAACGACGTCTCTTTCTAGGCGATTAACTATGCACAAACAACAGGGCTCCATCGAGGAACATATAATCTCATCTCACAACCAGACCATCACTAGAGAAATCTTAACAAGCAACACAGAATCATCGATACATACAGCGATAACGGAGAGACCACACATCAAAGAGTCAACACCAGCAATCAACAGCCAATTAATGCACAACTATATTCTACCCACTTCAAGACCCCGAACCAACATAGAAGCAGCAAGAGGAAGTATCGGCCAATAGGCCTTCTGCAGTTACTTCTATTCTTATGCTTTCATACCCAATTTATACCCATTGATTTGTGTTCTAGCATAGCTCTGTCACCTCACCCAACGCTTTTGTGCCATATCACCTCACCCAAAACTAGTATAAGTATGAATGTATTTTATGTGTAAACTAAGTCTTTGCAAATGAAATAAGCATTACAAAATGCGTTCAGGCGTCAGACCAGAAATAAGAATGAATTTTGGAGAGTTAATTAATCAATTACCCTCGAGAGTGAAGAAGAACGTAAGAAATATTGAGAAGATTCATGTTAGAATTATTAATCTTACCCTTTCGGTCATATTCAATAACATATGTTTACAAGAAAGACTGCTACTAAAATATACTAGTTCGTATATATATAATATATATATATAATATATATATATATATATATAATATATATATATATATATATATATATATATATATATATATATATATATATGTGTCGTACCTAGTAGCCAGAATGCACTTCTCAGCCTACTATGCAAGGCCCGATTTGCCTAATAAGCCAAGTTTTCATGAATTAATTGTTTTTCGACTACCTAACCTAACCTAACCTAACTTTTTCGGCTACCTAATTTACCTAACCTAACCTATAAAGATAGGTTTGGTTAGGTTAGGTAGGGTTGGTTAGGTTCAGTCATATAACTACGTTAATTTTTATTCCAATAAAAAAATTGACCTCTTATATAATGAAATGGGTAGCTTTATCATTTCATAAGAAAAAAATTAGAGAAAATATATAAATTCAGAAAACTTCGCTTATTAGGTAAATCGGGCCTTGCATAGTAGGCTGAGCAGTGCGTTCTGGCTACTAGGTACGACATATATATATATATATATATATATATATATATATATATATATTATATATATATATATATATATATATATATATATTATATACATATATAAAAAATGTAATAAGTTTTACGAAACGCGCTCAAGTGTCGCGTCAGACTAGAAATAAAGAATGAATTTTGGAGAATTGATTTTTAATTTACCGTCATCAGTAAAAAGAAACATAAGGAAACTTGAGAAAATTCGTGTTAGAATTAAATCTTACTTTTTCGGTCATATTTAATAACATATACAATATATATATATACATTCATATATAAATATACATACATATATATACATACATATACATACATACATATATATATGTCGTACCTAGTAGCCAGAAGCACTTCTCAGCCTACTAGCAAGGCCCGATTTGCCTAATAGGCCAAGTTTTCATGATTAAATGGTTTTTTGACTACCTAACCTACCTAACCTAACCTAACCTACCTTTTTCGGCTACCTAACCTAACCTAACCTATAAAGATAAGTTAGGTTAGGTTAGGTAGGGTTGGTTAGGTTCGGTCATATATCTACGTTAATTTTAACTCCAATAAAAAAAATTGACCTCATACATAATGAAATGGGTAGCTTTATCATTTCATAAGAAAAAAATTAGTGAAAATATATATTCATGAAAACTTGGCTTAATAGGCAAATCGAGCCTTGCATAGTAGGCTGAGAAGTGCGTTCTGGCTACTAGGTACGACATATACATACATATATACATACATACATATACATACATACATATACATACATACATATATATACATACATACATATACATACATATACATACATATACATACATACATATATATTATATGTCGTACCTAGTAGCCAGAACGCACTTCTCAGCCTACAATGCAAGGCCCGATTTGCCTAATAAGCCAAGTTTTCCTGAATTAATATATTTTCTCTAATTTTTTTCCTACGAAATGATAAAGCTACTTATTTCATTATATGAGGTCAATTTTTTTTATTGGAGTTAAAATTAACGTAGATTATGACCGAACCTAACCAACCCTACCTAACCTAACCTAACCTATCTTTATAGGTTAGTTAGGTTAGGTAGCCGAAAAAGTTAGGTTAGGTTAGGTTAGGTAGGTTAGGTAGTCGAAAAACAATTAATTCATGAAAACTTGGCTTATTAGGCAAGTCGGGCCTTGCATAGTAGGCTGAGAAGTGCGTTCTGGCTACTAGGCAGAACATATATATATATATATATATATATATATATATATATATATATATATATATATTATATATATATATATATATATATATATATATATATATTATATATATATATATATATATATAAATTCAAAGGTATACTTTCTAAAACACAATACTACATATACGACCTACTTTGATCTACCCTTGTAACACTATATTTTTGCTCACCCATTCATATTTCACTTATATCTGTGCCCAGGGCATCTACACCTAAGCTACTTCAGATACATAATTACTAAACATAAATCGGCAATTAGAACAATAACAAACTCAAACCCAAGGGACTAGACAGCACCCTTAAATCCATAAACATGTTAAACATAAAAGGACAACACGCATACCCCAAGCATATGCTATATCTTCAGAACTAATTCTGACCTCAAAATACTTCTTAATTAAAAAGTATTTTTTTAAGAAGTATTTTCTTAAGAAGTATTTTCAGAACCTGCATCAGAACCCAAGAACACCAAACAAGAATTAAATATCTGTCTGACATTCTAAGAGACAGCTCAACCAAAGCAGAAAGCAATATAAAAGAAATAGTGCTGGACAACATGGGTTTAGGGTGGGACACTCCTGCACCTCTTAATTGCTAGACCATTATGACATGGTCATCGATGCCATGGAAGAGGAGCAAAATGGTGATATAACAAACACAGACTTTGGCAAAAGTTTTTTGCAAATGTGACTATGGTGCAATTGCACACAAAATGCACACGAAAGAAATTACTGGTGAAGTAGGAAGATAGCTCTTTAATTTCCTGATGACCAGAACCCAGAGTAATAGTCAACAGAGTAAAATTAAAATCATCCATTGTGAATAGGTCAGTCTCCCAGGGAACTCTGGTTGCTCCAGTGCTTTTTCATATTTTCATATTGGACATATACAGAGCAAATTACAGTACAGTACTCTATTATCTTTTGCAGATGACAATGGAATTTTTATGAGGGTAAGTAATAGAGATGCTACAAACCTCCAAACTAATGTTAATCTAATCTTTCAGTGAACTACAAAAATAAAAAGATGTTAAATGAACACAAGTTCCATTTCCTGTGCTATTGTAAAATATATCAATATGGAAATCACACAAAATGCATTCAAATCACACTATAGAAAGAAAAGGCAATATACAAGATTTTATGAGCAATCACTTTGTAAGATCTTAATTCTAAAGAACACAATGAAGTAGCTATGACAACTGAAAGACAAATGACAGGCTGGATAACAAGCACATTTCACAAAAATGATGTCAAACCAATGATGGTACTTTTTACAACAATAGGTGGAATTTGGTTGCACACTAACATCCATTCAAGTCTGGAGAAGTTGCTGACATGGAGAATGTGTAGGGAACTCTTACTACTCAAATCCATTCAACAAAACATGCAAATTATAAGGACCTTTTATAATCTTTCAAACTGTTTTCACTAGAGTGCAGGTAAGAGAGATACATAATAATTTATAATTTACTCTTGGAACACATTAGAGGGACTGGTTCAAAATCTGCACATAAGGAAACAACTCCTTACTAGACCAGGAGGCACGGTAAAAAGTGCAAAACAGCCATATTGAAAAGCAGAGGAGTAATGGGTTTACTAAGAGACAATTCTATCAACATTAAGGGGACCAAGACTTTTCAACACCCTCTCTATACCTAAGTGACAAAGCCAGCCAATCTTTCACAGTGTTCAAAAGGAAACTTGATAAACACCTCCAAAGGATACCTGATTAACTTGGATATAAATTATGTCATACTGCTAGCATCGGCACCTAACCACTTGTCTGACCGGAATACCAACTAGGAGGCCTAATCAGAAACCATGTCACAAGGACACTGATCCTTGAAATGACCTTAAGGTAAGGTACCATCTACAAATATACTGTATTCATGTACTGATTTTTGTGGGACCCCACAAGTGACTTTCCAACATGATGACAGCTTCCCTCATATCACTGTTCTCTTTAAGAGTAGATTTCTCATCAATTTCAGTCGTCTAGGGCACTATAGATTTAATAATGTTCATTTTTAATCTGATTATTTGTAAGGAACTAATAAATGTTTTTTTATATATAAAAATAAAATGAAATCCACCCATGTAATTATTTGTTTGTTAACAAGATGTTTTCCTTCACATACAGTATTGATCTCACTTTCATCTAATAACTACTTCCAGTTTCTTATTAACCTAATATTGTTTTTATCACAGTTGATTTAGAAAAGTATTCCTGACTGTAGGATCCCCCTATAAGAACATATAAAGTATGGGGTCACTGCAACAGATCTGTTGGCATATTTTGGGCAGTATCCATCTGGATCCAACCCCTCTTCCTTATATATTGATTGAGCCTATTGTTAAAGCTAGCTAGACCATTTTTTTAATGATGCTGAATGGCAACCTATTTTACTCTTTTGCCAGGGCACTACCAAACCAGTATTTTTATATATATCCTTCCTAAATATGAACTACTCCATCTTATAGCCATTTTTACAGGTTCTGACCTGGTGTGATAATTTCAAGATCATCCATATGTCTTCCCTGCTGATACCCTTCATCCACTTGAAGACCCCGATCATGTCTCGCCCTCACCCTGCGCCTCTCCAGGAAAGGCAGGCTGAGCTCCATCAACCTCCCCATGTATGAGCAGTCCTGAATATCTGGGAGTAGTCTAGTCATCCTATGTTGGATTGTCTTGAGGGAATCGATATCCACTCTGTAACACAATGACCAGAATTGGACAGTGCAGTCCAAGTATGATCTCACTAAAACCAAATATAATTGGAGTTTGATGTTTGTGCATTTATGCTGATGCTTCTCAATATTAACCTAAGTATCTTATTCTTTTTGTTATGCACATTCTTACATTGCTGACTAGGTATCAGGCCTTTGAAAAATATGACCCCCTAAGTCTCTTTAGAAACAATAGACCAATTATGACCCCAAAGTCTCTTTAGCAACCAAAGCTCAATTATGACCACGAAGTCTCTAGCAACCAAAGCTCAATTATGACCATGAAGTCTCTAGCAACCAGAGAATTATCATGACCCCAAAGTGTCTTTAGCAACCAGAGCCTAATCATGATCATACAATCACTTTATTATCTGGAGACCAACCATGATCCCAAAATCTCTTTAGCATCTCGATTTGACCAAATCTGCATCACTCACTCTGTGTGATGCTATCATTTCCCAAGTTTAGAACTTTGCACTTATTTCAGTTGAACTGCACCTGCCACTTTTCTTCCTGGTTTGGCAGTGATGAGGTTTTTCCTGACGTTCTACCGAGGCCTCATTTGAGTTTGTTAATCATTTAATTTTTGTGTCATAGGTAAATTTGGCTTATATTACTGCTCATTCCAACATTTGGTCATTGATATAAATTATGAATAACAAAGGTCCCAAAACAGATCCTTGGGGCACACGACTAGTGACATTTCTCCATTCCCTCTTGTGGAATAGTGTCCAAAATGCCTTATTAAGGTCAAGTAGGAATACATCATAGTTGTTAATGTTGAATGACTTGAATACACTCATGTAAATAGATAGCATATTTGAGAGACAAGATCAACATTGTAAGAGACAATGTCTTTCATGAGGCTGTATGTGTCCAGGAATAAGTTATCACAATACAAACATTGTCATAAAATATCCTAAAAAATACACATCCTAACAATTTTCTATATAAATATGTGATAATCATAAAACTGACATTATCCCTCTATCTTTTTCTGTGGGCTGAAGAGTGGTGGATGGAGGTGTAGTGGGTTTGGCTTATGTGTAATTTCCAAAGTGTAGTTACAGGATGATAGCTATGCTCATGGTGAGGGTTTAGTGAAGGCTAGGTGGTTGGAGTGATATTGCAGGTTGGGAGGAGATAGTGAGGTGTGGGAGCAGTCTTGGTGGAGGACTGGTTATGGTGGAAGACAGTGGCTAGGTGTATGTTGCCTTGACAGCCACCCATGGTGATAAAACTCTGTTCCTTCAATCTGCCTATCCTTATTGACCCAGCGGGGCTATTAAATGTGAGCCAATAAAAAATAGAAATAACAACCAATATAACCCAATATAAAAAGAGAAATAACACCCCAATTTAAACCAATAATAAAAAAACAATATAAGACATTAAAAAGAGAGAGAAATAACCAAAATATTTCCAGCTAAACTGCTATGTGAAATCATGAAATATGACAAAGAAAAATAACAATCAAACATTCTTATGAAATACAAAATGTAGCAAATTAAATTTAACTATCAAGGTGCAGTCATCATTATCGTCTCACACAATGCAGTCATAACCAAATAATGATTTATATTTTGTGTTAATGTTTGAATGGCCATGTTGCCCATATGGTTCCAATAACTCAGTGGTATCTCCAGCAGTCATGGAATGTCACAAAATAAGCCACTACATGGACTTCAGCTCTTGGTCTCCTATAACCAACCAAAAAACTTAGCTCTACACATTTATTTTGGCATTCCTTTTACTTGTGCATACCTTCCTTACATTTCAATATGCAGTATTTTGTATGAAAATGACAAAAATAAATACGTTTTGTTTGGTCCTAACTCCCATCATAATGTCATTTCTGATGAATGCCAGAATGAATGTTGTGCTCTGCTCAGGCCAAACTCAGGGTGGATATATGACTTTTTAGTGTTTCCTCCCTACTTTTGAACACATATCCACCGATTCATAAGAAAAAATTCAAATAATTATTTTTTCTGTCTGCTCACAGAAAAGGAGATAATTTTAATGGCAGCTACATACTGAGACAATGATCTGAGTCCCAAAGATAAATTTATCTATTCAGATAATACAATACAAAAATATTAATTTTCTTGGGAAAACTTAAATGACTGAGAATATAGGAACAAACTTGCATAATATACAACTGTAAATTGAGATTAAGACTTCACAAGGTTTCAACTACTGTTCATATAATGAAATTATTATGAAACAAACAAATAATAAAATAAAAATAGTAGTGCTAACCTTGGAGATTTACTAGGCATAACGTTCGAGAAATGTATGAAGGAAACCCAACACATATGAAAGGTCTTATTATTAAGAAAACAGTATGCAGAGCTTTATTCAAAACGTGTCCACTGAACTTTCTGAATTCAAGATATAAGCCACTAAATATGACATTCAAATAAAATGAGCCAAAGTGAAGTAAATATGTAATCAAATCTTTAACTAGATATTTGAATGAAATATGTTGTTAATAAGTAAAATTAAAGATCTGATTGATCAATAAATTAATATTCTTTGCAAAATATAAAGGCTTATACAGAGATTTTGATTAACTTACAATGCTTTGCATTTTCAAAATAACAAAAACTTTCCTACTTATCTGTTGATTTTCAGCAAGCCAATTTGTGCTTGGATATTTAGAAACAAGAATTGGAAACTATTTTATAATAGAGAAAATCCTAGGTTTAAGATATTTAAATTAATAAACATTACAATTTAAAACAGAACAATATACTTACTGACAATCATCCCTTGCATGTACACTCTCATCAGAGCAGTAGAAAAACTTTCCATTAAACAGTTGCACAGCAATAACAGCGAAGATGAATTGAAACAGTATGTACACTATGAGAATATTGAACACATTCTTGAGGGAGTTGACCACACAGTCAAACACCGATTTCAACTTTGGTACTCTCTTGATGGTTTTCAACGGGCGGAGAACGCGGAGTACTCGAAGTGATTTGATGGTGCTGAGGTTTTGACCAGTAGTGCTGCCCCTGTACATACACACAAACATACACACAGGTTAGAATTTATCTTACTGGAAAAAACAGAAATGTATCAGGATTCACTGACTATCATGACTTTAATAGAAGAATATGTTAAGGAGGAAGGGGGTTAAATTTTCCCTGAACATTCTAAAACATCTAATTTTTCTTTAATGCTAATGTGACGAAGTCACAATAGCATTATTACTTGCAGAAGGAGCTATGATTCTGATTAAAATTTAAAAAAATAAATACTGTAATTAAATAGATACAAATTTGCTCTAAAAAATCGTAAGAAAAAAATTCAATACAGTGTATGTGTGAATATGTATATAGCATTCTATATATATATATATATATATATATATATATATATATTATATATATATATATATATATATATATATTATATATATATTTATGTATATTATATAATATATATATGTATATATATATTATATATATACTGATATATATATATATATATATATATATATATAATATATATAATATATATATTATAAATATATATATATATATATGTAGTACCTAGTAGCCAGAACGCACTACTCNTTTCTTATTTTGAATAAATTCTTTCCTTTGGTTTATTTTAAGTATATTATTATATTATATTAAGAACATAAATTATTGAATTAGTTATGTTAGTTTAGGTTAGATTAAGATAGGTTTGGTTAGGTTAGGTAGGGTTGGTTAGGTTCGGTCATATATCTACGTTAGTTTTAACTCAAATTAAAAAAATATTAGCTCATATAAAATTAAATGAATGAATAGCTTTATCATTTCATAAGTAAAAATTTAGAAAAATAAATAAATTCAAGAAAATGTGGCTTATTAGGCAAATCAGGCCTTGCATAGTAGGCAAAGAACTGCATTCTGGCCACTAGGTACGATATAGACATAGACATATTATATATATATATATATATATATATATATATATATATATATATATATATATATATATATATATATATACTGTATTACATATACAGTATATTAGATACATTATATATTATATGCACACAAAAAGCATGATCCTCAAGAAAATTCCCATAGCACACATGCAGGGCAAAGGGTGGCAATCATGTCTGTCCCTAACAGATGTAGGATCAGCTACCAGGAATTGCCATGAATGTCCTACAGCTGACAGCTGGGCTGTTACAGGCTGCCATGAGCTCCTGCTCACCGTACCTTTAGCTGGGTGGCATCATGGTATGACAGACAAAATAGTAATGATCTGGATGAAGACCTTCAGAAATAGTCAAGACCTTAATTATATGTCTACAATATTAAAACTGAAAGCTTTGTGGTATTTATGAAGGTCCGCATTCACGAGAGGTCATACATAGTTGAAGGAGCGCTAAAATGCTGTTGGCAACCTGAGTGGTGGTAAAAGGAAAAGTTCCTCCACCCAGACTGCCCTGTGATCCGCACCTCCATCGACACACACAGCCTTTCCACAGGCACCACCAACACCCCACACACTATTTACAGATCCTCAGTACACACATTAGTGCAAGGAGTTGGTGGGAGGGCAGGAAAGTGCCTTGGGAAAGAGCATGCACAGATCAATATCCAACAGCCCGGCCAAAAATTTGTTAACAATTAAAAATTATATCCTCAAAATATTTGTACATGGCCTGAGTAAATGAGTCATGCTAATGGTATGTACTTTTCTATTATTCATTCAAAACATAATAAGTTTAATAAAACAATTGCCATAATATATTAAAATGCACATTAGCATGATTCTTAAACAGCTTTAAATGAAAGGCAGTCTTTAAACCTTAATAATCCTATTAATATCCTAACAATTTTCCCTATTATGCTGATATAAACAACTCGGTAGTGTTCTAGTAGATTGTGTCAACATGAACATATTTTGAATTAAAGGGGAAATTGTTTCCACAGGATAATGGCCGGGCTAGGATACATCGAGGTGAGCATGCTAAGCTGTGAAAGCACCATGCTAGTTATTGATTGGGCCAGAGGAACCCAATAGGAACACTTCAACTGATCAGAGAGCCATTAAGTATAGGAGGAGAAATCAAGACACAAGATGAAATAGAACTAAGGGAAAGATTAAAGAATGTAAGAAAAGTGTGCTCATATATATATATATACTCGGGCTTCCAAATCCAAATTGCTGAAAAAATTAAGAATCATAATTGACAATATGCAAGGCGTGCTCAGCCAAGTCTTGAGTCGGCTTGTTAATATGCAGTATAAAGATTTTGCTTCACTCATTTTAAGTGGTTATAAGGAAGCAAAATATTACAGTAACTGTCAATGCATTCAAATATTAGGAGTGTAACCGAGAGTCCAGATAACTTTTATAGTAGCATAGAGTTTTCTCCATGCATAAGGAGTTAAAGCATTGGGATATCTCTTTATCTGTGCTGCTGACATGAAAAAAGTGATGCCCGACAAGATACTATTATGAGCAAAGAGAAGCTAAAGCTCTAGGATGGAAGAAAAAATATAAAAATTCAAGAATATTAGTGATAGGATAAAAGATATGAAGCAAAGGGATAACATTAAAGAAAATGAAAGTAAGAGGGAGACAGACAAGTACTGAATGAAGCATGTGGGTGGGGGAGAGGAGTAGAATATTAATGTATAAATCATATATAAATATGAAGTGGTCATCTGGGAGCAAACCAGCCATGCAATAACACTTCAAATGATACAAATATGACAACAAAATTGTTATTTAATCAGAATGAAGAACATAATATTTAAGTGAATGTATTAGCCAAATAATAGGTTTTATACTTATAATCTAAGCAATGCATATTAACTAAAAAATACTTAAATTGAAACTGATAGTAAAATCTAACATAAAAATAAGAGTTTATAAACAGAGTGAGAACAAATCAATGAAAACACACAAGAGAGTGTTAGTTTAAACCTGAAATAATAGAGAAAACAAAACCAGATGAGACAAAAAGAAGTTGAAAGTTTACAGAACATCTTGTTGCAATATCCTAAATTAAAAAATATGTGCTTTCAGGTCTATCTCTTAATTCATGTGCAAACCTACTTATAACAAACTGGAACGGCAAAAATCAGCAAAAGAACTGAAGTTTGTATTAAGTGTGTGTGTGTAATTACCTAAGTGTAATTACCTAAGTGTAGTTACAGGATGAGAGCTACGCTCGTGGTGTCCCGTCTTCCCAGCACTCTTTGTCATATAACGCTTTGAAACTACTGACGGTTTTGGCCTCCACCACCTTCTCACTTAACTTGTTCCAACCGTCTACCACTCTATTTGCGAAGGTGAATTTTCTTACGTTTCTTCGGCATCTGTGTTTAGCTAGTTTAAATCTATGACCTCTTGTTCTTGAAGTTCCAGGTCTCAGGAAATCTTCCTGTCGATTTTATCAATTCCTGTTACTATTTTGTACGTAGTGATCATATCGCCTTTTTTCTTCTATCTTCTAGTTTTTGCATATTTAATGCCTCTAACCTCTCCTCATAGCTCTTGTCCTTCATTTCTGGGAGCCACTTAGTGGCATGTCGTTGCACCTTTTCCAGTTTGTTGATGTGCTTCTTAAGATAAGGGCACCATACAACCGCTGCATATTCCAGCTTTGGTCTAATAAAAGTCGTGAACAATTTCTTTAGTATTTCTCCATCCATGTATTTAAAAGCAATTCTTAGGTTAGAAAGTGTAGCATAGGCTCCTCGCACAATGTTCTTGATGTGGTCCTCAGGTGACAGTTTTCTATCTAAAACCACCCCTAGATCCCTTTCTTTATTGTGTGTGTGTGTGTGTGTGTGTGTGTGTGTGTGTGTGTTTAGAATATATATGCATCTCTAGATATGACTGTATCTCTGTACATGGAAATGCTAATGAGAATATGGATGCATATTCATTTATAGTGTACTGGATTTAGAAAACACATAGATAGCATTTGTATATAACAGTATAGTAAGTGTATTTAATTAAACATCTATATATCTATGTGTGTAGCAATTAACTACTGGTCTTCTCAGTTATATTGTTCTTTGTCAATTTTTCCAATGGTAGAATTAGATATTAAAGGCTAAAATATTATTATTTTTTTTTCACCAGCTATAATTACTTTACAACCACTACTTTGAGCTCTAATATGTGCTATAATTTTCTCTGGGCAATTCTTAATTATAATCATGTCAAAATACATGCTCAAATATACGTTCCTCTGTTGTATAAAATTGAAATTTCTATTCGTTTCCTACTGTTTTATTTATTTATTTATTTATTTATTTATATATATATACAAGATTTCTTACATTCTTGTATAGCCACTAGCATGCATATCATTATAGGCAGGTCCTTAATTCTAATTTTCTCCGAAATATGACCCGTCAATCGTTTAACCAGGTAACCATTCACTGCTGGGTGAGCAGAGGCTACAGTTAAGGATTAGCACCCAGTCAATCCTCCCTGGCCAGTATACGAGCCCAGGCCAAGCGTTCACGAAGTGCCGAGTGAGTGTTTTACCACTGTACCACGTAGACTATTATTTATAGCAGAGCAATGCAAATTTCATACACTACACTAGTGCATGTTACTTCCACGATGAGAAATATGTGCAACCTATATGGTTCCCCAACTACTTCTTTACAGATAGAGTATAGTATACCTCAAGTTTGTATGGGGTACTTTTTTTTTAACTACAGTATTATACATTGTAATGCTTTTTAATTCTTTGTAACTACTCTTCTCAAATAAAACATAGTTAGCTCTTGATCTACGAAATAATATTTAACCCTCATTGTGCTGCTAAATTTACTTGAATTTGTTATATTTATGAACAGTTCAGCTTTAATGAAAACATTATATACATTCCTCTTTTTCATTATTTGTATATATACTATATTTTTACTAGATCATATTCTAAATTGTTTTCAGCCTCCTGTATATTTATACATTGTGCTTCCATAACCAACTCATCAACTGCATTCTTCACATATCTCCACAACACTTTCATCACGTTTTGTATAATTCTGCCAACACCATTCAACCTTTCAGCTGACTTCACATGTAAGTCAAGGTCTATATTTCCGTAAGTTAACCTAACAAGACAGTAGTTACCATTATGGTCTTTATTACATTTATATTCACTGACCCCTTTGCACACAATCTTAAGCAACAGAATTTTGGTAACTCAAATTACTAAAAAAACGTAGCCAATGAATGATAACTAAGCACTTGCTAATGAACATGCTTCTTATTCTTAGCATGTAAATCAAGTACAAATTGTGGTTGTACACTATCAATCACACTCACCCTATTTCTCTTTCCATGAGATGAAGAGTCTACTTATTCACCGAGCTCATCGCCAGCTCTTTTTTTTAGAATTTACTTCCTACAACTTGTATCTATCCATCACTGTCTTTCAGTAACACGTCCTACAACTTGTATTATCCATCACTGTCTTTCAGTAACACGTCCTACAACTTGTATCTATCCATCACTGTCTTTCTGTCCCACTTCCTACAACTTGTATCTGCACATTACTATCTTTTGTTCACACATCCATACATAAATGCGTTACATTTGCAACGTAATATATGGGCATATGGTAAAATAATTGTCTAATGTTTTAAAATGTTTCTCAGCCTTCTTAAAAATGCTTCCCAGCTGTTTTAAAATATAATACTTAACATTTTAGAATTTTGTGTGGCACAGTTATTCTAATTTTAATGCATATTTCATTGCAAGTCCAATTACTTTAATTTGCATTACCATTATCATCTTGTAATTAATAATTATCATCATCTTATTTTAAACAAGATTCCCTTCAATTGAACTTTGTACTAAAAGTTTTTTTTATAAATTTTTTAAACTGTAGTCAACTTCAAACAATTGATCCCTATCGTGTGCCTAAAATACCCATCAGAAGTGTTTGTGTGAAGAACTTATCTAAATAAAATGTTCCTACATAAGAAATTAGAGGAACATTTTAACTCATTTTAGCTAAATTCAATAATGGAAATTAGGTTTTGTATTAAGCCAAAACAAATTTACAAAGAGAGATACAATAAGTTCAAAGACAAAAACAAATAAATTGCTGAACTTATCAAACAGAATTTTTTA
The DNA here is from genome assembly GCA_020271785.1 of Procambarus virginalis. Classification (NCBI taxonomy): domain Eukaryota; kingdom Metazoa; phylum Arthropoda; class Malacostraca; order Decapoda; family Cambaridae; genus Procambarus; species Procambarus virginalis. The sequence continues at coordinate 6,931,249 of WNGS01005680.1, forward strand.
GTGAAAGAAACAAATAATTTGCTAAGAAAAAAATATATTGCAAGTACATATGAATGTATAAAACATTACCTTATGTATATATAGTTAAGGATCCAAAGAAAAATATAAATTAGGATAAAAATTAACTAATATGATTACATAGATATGAAATGAAATTAAGAGAAATAATCACACTGAAAAGTTTTCAAGACTGAGCAGAGATTTTGGAAGGAGAGAGAAGTACATGCAGTGAAGAAGAGCCAACCATGGATGCTGCTAGGCTGTGAGGATGCTGCAGTCCACACCGCGAGGCCAAGTCAGGCAAACCCTTTGATTTTGTTCAGTCGCCCCTTGATCATCAACACTGCCTGGGGTTCAAGTGTCGCATGCACGTTTTCTATTCACAGGACCTCTTTATTAATGCATTTTGAGGACTTTTTCGTCTATTTGTTCTATTGGGACAACGAGCTAGACTTTAAAGCATATCTATGCTATAAATTCAAAATACCTTAATGATAATACAGTGTTTAAAAGTAAAAGTAAAAAAATTACTTATTTTTGGATGGAGGGAGGTATATAGAGCATTTAATTAAGCAAGCTTCATGGTAATTTCTTCTACGAATAGCATGCACTAATGCAAATCTTCAGGATGCTTGGTGAAATCTAAATTTTATTCATAGATAAATTCTATTCATAATAAATAATTTATACACAGGATGATGGAAATTTAAGAAAATTATGACTTGGAAAATTGGTAGAGAAATAATCTAGAGTAATAATTAGCTCCATTGTAGCAGTGTTGCAGTTAAGCAAATTAAGCTAAAACTATGAAGCCCATCTCCATCTAAAAAGTAAGAAATAACAACTACAAGCATTTCTCTTTTTAAAATAAAAAGAAAAATGCCCATATAATTTTCTAGCAAAAATATATTAATGCTACATTCAGTCATGCACAAGTGTAGGTTTCCAATAATCTTGTCAAAAGCAAATATTCAAAACCATGAATATTCACATAAGACTTCTCCCAGGCAGTGTTGATCATAAGCCAATAATAAAAACTCTGATTACTCAGGATGTGGAAAACACTTCTCTTATTATCCAGAGAATCCCATTTCATTATAAAAGTGTTTATTTCACATATTACAAAACCAACATACAACAAAATAACTATTCAGCAGGGTATTCAGAACTAAGATAATCAATGTATTAATGTAACATAATCAGTCTAGCTCACTTTTTGATATTTTATCAATAAGGAATAATAATACAGTACATCCTTAAATAAATTATTCCCTTATTGAGCAAGTATCTAAAAGCTGATTATGCTGATCATTCACAAGTAAAGAGCGTGAGTGGACCTCCAGAACCCGCCACAGAGGGAAGGTCCCAAGCGAAAGGCAGATAATGCTAATCAGGATAATATTAACTTATATCTTCCTTGAGCATTGAATTAATAAATTTAATGTGCTACAATGGTTATCACTACTAATGATGCACCTAATGATCCACTCATCAAATTAATGAAATATACCTCTTTATCAGGACACAAGTTTAAATATCTAATGAAAATTATCACACATATAAAATACTTTATAATGTTTTTCCTAACAAATTACTTCAATTTAAATGTGTTTAATAGCTTCAACATGTCAGTCCAGTTAAGAAGTGCCTTTATGTGCCTATAACACAAATTTCTGGAAAAAAAGAATGTTAGATAAACATTCAAAGACATTTCAAATTCTGATTATTAAGAACATGTAGCCAATGTACTGTATAAGCTACATACATACATACATACATACATACATACATACATACATACATACAACATACATACATACATAATATATATATATATATATATATAATATATATATATATATATAATATATATATATATATATATATATATATATATATATATATATATATATATATATATATATATATATATATATATATATATATATATATATATATATATATATATATGCATGCATGCATATATATGCAACCTGGGAAGATGGGAAAGATAAACCTGGGCAACCAGATTTAAATTGTCGAGAGAAGAGTCGGAGTTGATAGTGAGGTATAGCTTGGGAATCATTCAAGCTTTATCTCATATTACACAGTATTTACCAATAACTTGTTATATATACACAACTAAGTACTAATATACTTTCTGTTCATTGTAAAACCAAAATGTATCTCATTTCACAAATTGTTTCATTTATGCATGTCCCAGGTCCTGAATGATATTTAAAGGGGCAAAATTTACTTGAGGTATATTTTGGAAAAAATTATACTGTAATACAAAAACAATTATAATGATAATAAAGGTAATATAATAATAGCATAATAATTTACAAATGATAATAATAAACAATGATAATAACATTGAAAAGAGCTGTTTAACAAGTAACTGTGACAGGTATGTCTCATGAGAACAGTCTTAAGGAATTACCCTTAAGAACAAACCCACAAGAAAATACATATTTTTTTTAAGAACTGTCAATGGAGGACAACAAAGCTCCAAGCAATAAAATATTTTATAAGAGTTATTTGTTAGGGAGAAACATAGGCTTCACAAATATTATAAACATTATAATAATTTCAAAATCTTTCACTTTGGGCTATAGAGCTCCAAAACATTACAGAACATTAAGCCTATCTAGCAAGATCTTAATATATTTTTGAAAAAAAAATATATATATAAATTAAAATAAGCCGTTTTTTAGTTATGAAAATATCATGACCTCCACATCACAAACAAAAAATCTAAAAAGTTTCACTCGTTGCCACAAAAGGGGCTAGAAAACCAAAAACCATTATGCAGAATGACTCAAAGGCCTAACTGTACCTGATGTGAAGCAACTTGATTGGGATTACTAATATGATATGAACAAATCCACAAGTCGTGTCATGGCGGAATCGACTAAGGTGCGTCTGGGATCATCCTGGATGTAGGTTCCAACCCTCATCACGGTCCTTGTGGATTTGTTCATTTGATGTATCATGCTATTGTGATTTCTGTGTGCTAATATGATATCTTATAAAATCAAATATCTGGCAATATCCTTAAAAAAAATGAATTAAATTGCAGAAGACTTACTCAGGTGAAAAATGTTTTGCGCTCGTAATTTTGATAAATCTACCTGGTACATTGCATGGTACTATGTCGTGTGAAAGTTAAAAGTCGTCAAGACGTCACCAACGTACACTACAAAAAAATGCTCTGATGTGGGAAGAAAATTATTCACAAACTATAATGTTTAGTAATGATAAAGTCAGTATAATAACCTTTAAAATGTGGCTAAGATGCAAAAAGTTAACCCATCTATGGTCTAAATGTTTTTGGTTTAACATATGTAAAAAATGTCAGAAAAACAGTTCAATGCCTGCTTCCCTGCTGTAGTGTGCTTACCTACGTCTGACTGGTAATAGGAGCCCATCATGCACTCCATAAAACCACCACCAGTTTCAGCCTCCCATTTTGCCTAATCTACTATATCACTAAACACTAATAAACATTCCAGGAGTTCACCCAAATTTAAAGTATTTTCGTGACACAAATGAGTTAGTTTGTGTCATGATGGCTTCATTAAGGTCAGCAATGTCAGCTGGCCTTGGGAGGAGGGTAGTGATAATATTTTCCCAAGAATGACTGGTAAACACTAGTCACTTTTTAAACATTAAAGTTACTGGACCTCAGCTGATAATTAAAACGGCTCATGAAAAACACACTCGTCATATGACAAATGTAATCCCCCAGTAAAGCATCATATGACATAAGGAGCAATGTGAGGGTTAAATAATCCTAAGGTACTGTATATATTTGCCAAATTTTGCGCATTTTTTAAATATTGTAAAGCAATACAGTAGAACATACTAAACAACTATCCATCAAAATTTGACCTCCACACTATATATTTTCAAATTTGCCATAAGAGGGGTGCCTATCTTCTAATTACTATAGTCAGCTTACTCTCCTACCATGTTTAGCACTCAAGATACACTCAACTAGAAGCAGTAAATGGGAATGCACTTAAAATGATCATTATATCATTGTATTTATGGACGCATTCACGACATTTCTTACCTATGATTTATGTGAAAGTGTCAGTGAAGAACCGTTAATAGCGTTATTACTGGTTTTTTACTTTATTACTCCTCCTCCTCCTCCTCCTCATAATAATAATAATAATAATAATGTTTATTCAGGTTAAAGTACATATATACAAAATGAGTTACAAACAGAATGTTGGATTTCTAGATAGAGCTAGAATCCAAATAATAATACAATAATAATACAAATGGTAGACATACTATCCATAAAATAAAGACAAATATTTACTGTAAATAAAAATGATGATAACACCACCAGTAGCTGCAGTCAACTGCAGCCCTATATACAGTAGTTGTGGGAGAGTTGGTAAATCATCCCTGCGCTTCACTATTCAAATGAACAAATCCACAAGGACCATGACGAGGATTCGAACCTACGTCCGAGAGCATCCCAGACACTGCCTTAATCCTGAGCTACGACATGGTAAAAGAATTGCAACCTATTGTGATTTCTGTGTGCTTCACTATTCATTTCAGCAAAAGAAGGTTGACCAGCTGGCAGAAGGTCAAAGTCAGTCAAGTAAAAATCCAACCTATCCTCCTGTTTAGATAGTACCTTTCGTAACTATGTGGACCATTGTACATACATAGACATATTGAACAATTAGATAGTAGAATTTGGAACTATTCACTTTATAGTGTTAAAAATAAAGCTAAAACCAAACTTAAATATTCCTAGGCCTAGTATAGCACATATATGTACTATATTTGGCATCAAATAGCATGTATTAGGCCTAAGAAGGTTAGATTAGTTTAAGTTTTCTTTGCAACATCATTACAAAAACTTTTCAGGTTTGTCCAAATTAAAACGTACCGATTTCTACTTTCTAACTGCATTTTATGTCAATATATGTGCGATGGTCCTCATCGTTACAATAAGTACTACCTAAACAGGAGGATAGGTTGAAAAATCAGTCAGTTAAATCAGTCAGACAAACAGGCATACAGACATGGTCAGGCAGGAGACGAACAGGTTGACTCATAAGGTGAGCCCAAAGAACAAGATCTACCTATTGACACTAATATGTAACTATTTCTTTCCTTCCTCTTATTAAAGGTCTGGGTAAACAGCACTAACATAGATAAGCTTGCATGACTGAACAGTCCTGTCATAATCTTGCATCCTATGAGCCAGTCAGCCAACTAACCAACCAGTCAAACAACCAATTAACCCTCAAATGTGTATGTCACTCAGGGATGATCGTGCTACTTTTGCCCCACTGCACAAGTCAATGAGGGATGATTTAAAGTATCTCAAGTAATACATCGATAGCAGCAAACAGCCACAACTGGATGAAGTGTGTGTGATGAACTTCTAGTTGGAGAAATCACGACTCGATCATCAATGGGCCCCATGCAAAAACTCAAAACATCCATTCTTGGTCAAGAAACAACGAAGGAAGTTAGCGCTCAAAGAACCAAGAACTATGGCCAAAGCATTGGAAGCCCACTTACAGAAGAAAGCATAAAGCTCATCAAATCAACAACCCGTAGCAAGGGCCAAAAAAAAAACACTTTGAATAAACAAATGCTGAATGTAATGAAATAAAGTACCTCATTCTGGGAGGAGGGGGGGAAGGGCCCTTGCTGGCTCAGAGTTGTTAGCCACAATGAGATAGCTCTGCTAACATAAGTCACATCAGTTCAAGATGCACAGGGAGCAGGAGATTTATTTTCCCCCTCACTGAAGAAACAAACCCCCAAATGCTAAACAAAGCAAAACAAACAAGTGCTGCAAGGTTTACAGACATTAAATTAACAATGAAGCAAACAACTTAGCAAACAAACCACCCAGTAGTTAGTACAGCTGGTCCCCCATAAGGTGGGAGCACCATGGGAGCCGCCAACTTCCCATGTGAACAATGATCAGTCATTCATTTGATGTCAAGAAGTCTGACCTGCTCCTTGTCTTACCAGATCTTAGGGCACCAGATTTTTGTATGAATATTGGCCATCCTTTGGACTCTGCTCTGTGGGGAAACATTTTTGTGTGTATCACTTCAATATTTAGTGTTTGCTTCATGTGCATGTGTTTACAAGCCTCAACTGTGTGGACTTTGGAAATCGTTCATCTCGAGTTGCATGTGATAAGGGCTGCCATTCCCTAAGCACTCATTGATGTTGCACCTGTCCTGACAGGGTTGCTACACTAAGGGTTGAGTATGGGTGTTCGTCCCATAGAGGCTGGCCTCCTGTGGAGAGTGCCTTGCCCTGAGTAGTGCCAGGGTCATCGACTTTTAACAACTACATTAGAAATTATGTAGCAGCTAATTAAACATTCCAGGAATACCACGTATTACAAATGACATCTGCACGTTCCCAGGAATTCCACATACTGTACTATAAATGACATCTGCACATATCTTCCAAGAATTTCACATACTACAAATGACATTTCCCATGAATTCCACATATGACAAATGACATCAAGCAATTTCCCATCAACCAATTAATGAACAGCCATGCTCTAAACCGAATCAGACAGATAGGGATATAAGGGGGGTCTGACCACAGCATCTAGGCTGTCTCAACACAGCTCAGCTAGAAGCAACAACTTCTCAGATGTACCTCAACTTACAGTTTCACAATATAGCAGCCAGCAGCAACATCACCTCTTACCAGTCTTAGTCCCACTAATCATGACCAGTCACTGGCGTCACCAGCAATCTAAAGCCTCACCTTATTGCTCACTTTGTCACGATGCTGTCATACTAAACATCAACCAATGCAGTAACCATTTACATCAAATATATATCTAATTACCATACTGTGTGCTCATTATCCAAACCTGTACATTAAGTAACAGATTCCTTTGCAAGGCTCTGGTTGGGAGCACTGTGTCACCTGCTGAGTGGGTATTATCCTCTGCCCCAAAACCAGTGACATTTGGGTTTGCTGGGTCTTTATTTTAACTAGAGCCTCAACTTTTTTAGTTTCTATATTTTATTTCTGTAATGACAAGACTTAACAGGCAGAAGCCAATTTGGGTTCATTTGCTTGCTTTTGCAGCTTTATGTTTGAGTAATTATTATGGAGCTTTATGGTTTTTAGAAATTTGGAGTTTAATTAAATGTGAATTCTATTGTTTCTATTGCCCTCCTCCTCCTTCCATTGTTCATCTGGCTTGGTTCAACAGATGTCTAATACCCCTACCCTCATTGTTCCAGGATGTCTGAGGGTTTTGGAGTGTAGGGTGCAATTTGCTGTGTGTAGCTCAGCATTCTCCAATGAATACCCGTGCCATGTTGGCAGTGGGCACAGTTGAGTCACTGCTTCCCACCAGACTTCTGTAGCCTTGTTTCTCATAGGGTGTGTATTTAGCTCAGATACTTTTAGTGTGTACTTCCTGTCTGATCTAGCATCGTGCATGGAACTCGGCTCTGCTCTGACCTTTTCATTTGGGGCTTCCAATGCCAGGGAGGAGCCCAAGGTGAGTTTCCTTCACCCAGTCTTGTACAGTACTTTGGTTTCCTCAGGGAGGGGAAATTTCAGTTTGAGGTGGGGGATCTTCCCTATCCTTCATCAATATTTGAGTTTAGTTTCTCAGTTGCTGCTCCCTGTGTGCATTTCCATAGCCCAGCTGGGTCCTAGGATGTATATTTCAGAAGGGTTTCTGTCATCCCACTTTCTGGGGTTTTCAGCTGATTACATTCTTTTTTGGCTCTTCCTTTAAGTATGGGCCCCTCACATCCTTGTTTGACCCCAGCCTCTTTGGAGTTAAATTAACTTAATTCTTTCGATTGCAGTTATGAGGTTCCTGCTTCTTGCCTCATTTCCACTTCTGGAGCCTTGGCCCTTTGTTCTGGTACTGTTCTGATTTGTGGGCATGTGGTAGCTTCTTGTACAGCTGCTTTTTGCTTCTGAAGCATTGGCTGGGGAGGTTCACATGGGTCCCATGCTCATTTGGTTTCTGTTTCCTGCAAATGGGCTGTGGTTGGGCTTTACTCTCTCCTGTTCCAGGTGACCTGGATGTTTTAGCCTCAATGCGAAGCCTTATGGATATGATGACTTTCTGGACTTCAGAGGCTTTGCCCCAGTTAGTTCACTTCCCTTTCTTGGGAGGTGGTTGCAGAAATTTCTTCACTGTTTAATGTGCCAGCATGCTGTGCTTGGTCATGCTTTCTTTTGTTGGTCAGGTTAGGCTCCCTATGACCCTGTTTTTTAGAAGTCAGCTACTGTTGCTGCAATATGGGTTTCTTCTTGATAGTCTTCCTGAGCCTGTGGTGGTGATAATCTTCAGCCCTTCCTCAAGTTTCAGGGTTCTTGGGTTGTTATTCTTCTGTGGCTCTTTTTGGTCGTTGCATTTTGGTTGGGCTCTGGGTTGATTGGGTTCATCATCTCTTCATGGGCTTCCTAGTTACTGTCAGTTCCTGTGCTGGGACATGTCAACCCAATTCATGCCCTCTCAGATTTGGCTGTTTCCTGGTGGGTCTGATCCTTTGCATGACCATTCTAACTCAGGTCCACCTAGTTTAGGGGACAGTTTTTTCCTGGCTAGGGTCCTTGGTCCTCCATAACATGATCTGGCCCCATCCTGTTTCATCAGAGGTTTGTGGGACTGTTAGGGTTTGTTTAGAACAACAACCCCTATAATCTTGCTCTGAAGATCATATTATAATACAAGAGTAGAATAAGATATTCTATCTTGCTCTGAAGCATGCCAAGATTGGCTGAAAATGCATTCAGCATTCGTATTTTTCAATGTGGTTTTTCCTCATACTCATACTGCATGTATGTATGTACAGTACATATTATATATATATATATATATATATATATATATATATATATATATATATATATATATATATATATATATATACACTAGTTTCAAAGAAAATATATACATATTCTTCAATTTATTTTTACAAATGAATATTGCGATGATAATACTCCTCATTAGTTGTAAATGCCTAAATTATTAGCTACAAGTTGAGCTATATTTTAAAGAAAATGGTCAACTAAGTTTTTTTGGTGTGAAAATTAAATTCTCAAAACTTAATGGTTTTTCAAAGTTTCTAAAGTTGTTAATCAATTATGGGAAGATTTTAACCAAATACACACCTCAGGAGGCTTTCCAATTTGTATTATGGCATGTTGGAAAAGTTTATAATGAGATACATTTTTTGAAAGAAATAAAAACATCAGATTCATGATTTCTTATTATGAAATAAAATTGAATATTTTATCTTATACTGACAAACCTTGGTACTCGAACATCTCCGAACTCAAACAATTTGGCACTTGAACATTGTGTTCATGCTCGGTAGTCGACAGTTTGCTTGGCACTCTAATGTAAACATGCATATTGTACGAGTTTGCTTCCCAATACATAGCTGTTTTTCAGTGAACACCACCACTAAACTTCTCTAAACTTTCTCATATTTTCTTATATACTTTTGCATATTCTTAGCATAAATAAGTCACCATTGTGTCTAAGAAAATTAGTGATAATAGCCAAACAAAAAGAAAGATAGTTCAAATGAGGAACAAGATGAAAAATAAACTCAAAGTCAAATATGAAAGTGGTGCCCCACGTCGTGTCTGCTCTTGTTACAGCACAGGAATAACTTGGCCATTTACTTTCATTGATTCTCACCTTATTTATTTACTTTTTTGTTCTCACATGTTGTATTGATGTATCAATTGTGGTATCCCTTATGTATAAGTTTAGACATATATACATGTGCAGAGATGTGCATAAATATCTTCACACCCTGTATTTATTCATAGGAATCTATACCTATAAGAGAGAATGTGAAAATATGTCTGTGTCTGTCTGCTTGTTTATTTGTCAGTCCAAAGTTGGAAGCCAAGCCACTTTGGGCTAGCCTCACCCAAATTGGCAGATCTGGAGTAAGTACATCCACTGATTGGAGTAGGCCTAAGGTAAATTGCTTTAGAAATAATAGCAATTATAGACTTCCCTAGGCCATTTTCATGGCATCTTTCATGGAGTCAAGTGTGAAATATGGTCTGTTATTAATGTAGAGTTTTATTAAAAAGAAACAAGAATGGATAAAGAAAGATAAGAAAAAAAAAGCATTTAAGACCTCTACATTTGTGTCAGAGCTTTTCGAAGGGGAGATGCAAGAAGCAGGTGAAGTTGGGGGGGGGGGGTGAGCACGAAGAGATAGCTAGATAGATACACAGGTAGAGATAGGTAGAGACAGATAAGAGATAGAGAGGGAAGACAGACACACACATACCTGGGGAGCACCAGGCACCTCCACAGCATAATTAATTAATAATTAAATAATAATTAATATAATATATATATATATATATATATATATATAATATATATATATATATATATATATATATATATATAATATATATATATATATATATAATATATATATATATAATATATAAGCCTAAATCAATAATGCACAATAGCACACATTTGTGTGCAAAACTTATGGTGGCCTGACAGCTGAGTGGACAGCACTCGGGTTCATACTCCTAAGGGCCCGGTTCAATCCCCAGTGGACACAGAAACAAATGTGCAGAGTTTCTTTCAATCTGATGCTCATGTTCACCTAGCAGTAAATATGTACCTGGGAGTTATACAGCTGCGATGGGCTGCTTTCTAGGATGTGTGTGTGTATTATTTACTTATTTACTGCTAGGTGAACAGGGGCATGAAGTGATAGGAACATGCCCAACCATTTCTGTCTCACCCAGGATTCAAACCCGGATTTTGAATGAGAGTTGAAAATGAACCTGACTGTACTGTACTGTACTGTACAGGGAAAAAAAATCCTGTAAGCCTTAGCTTCCTTTCTGGAAATTAATAAACAAAATTGGCACCTAGTCAGGTGCATCACCATCCATTTACTGAAACCTCTGGCAGGAGCCTCTGATGCAAAAAAATTTTAAGGACTGTTATGGACCTGGATAACGAGTGATATGGAAAAATCTATTACAAATAATTAACTTTAAAATAAATTTCTGAACTTGATGTTTTCAACAATTCTTTGTCTCGCTACGGCTTAACTAAAATTCTTTGATTTTCTTCATTATCAAAAAGAAATGTTTCATAATATAGAAAAGAAAAATAATTTTTTATTTCATTTAATTTATTACTTTTGTTTACCAGAAAATTGACCTAATTTAGGCTGTGCAGTCCAAGAGTTCATGAGTCAAGAAATGATAATTTGGAAATAATCTGATCTGTTCGAGTACTGACGAATTTTTTCCCATAAGGAATAAGGTAAATTGGATTAATCTGTTCCAGACCACAACAATACACATATGAATACAATAAAGAATTGAAGTAAATGCAAATATATTCTCACTTTACCTGCACTAAGGAGAATTGATAGCTACGTGGAAAATAGTAAGAATGGGAGGGAGATGTGTTATTGTTTGTAGGGAAGTCCCCTACCATAAAAAACTTCAGGTAGCTGTGCTCCTGGGGGTCTCTCTCTTTCCTGTCTTTTTCTATCATAGAGATTGTAGATTTAGGCATACCCAAATCAGTAGCAAGAGAAGACACGCAGGAAGCACTTTTCATATTTTGCTATGAATTATTTTTTCATCTCTATTGTGGTTCTAACTAATTTTTTTTCATTTGGCTGTTATCACCAACCTTCTAAGGTGCCATGGTGACTTATTTATGCCAAGAATATAAAAAATATACAAGAAAACACAAGAAAGTTTACAGAGAACTTTAATGGGGTGAACACTGAACGAAAGCTACTAGGAAACTGATTCGTCCATTACATATGTTTACATTTGAGTGCTGAATTGAGTGCTCGGTCAACTACCGAGCACAAACACAGCATTCAAGTGCCAAACTGTTTGAGATGGGAGACGTTCGAGTACCGAGGTTTCTCTGTACTGTATATGCATGTATATATATATATACACACACACACACACACATACACCCAGATACAGTATATACTGTATACAATGTATATAATGACTGCAGGCCCAAATGATAAGAAGCTGATGTAAGCACGATATTCCTCAGTCCTGCTGAGAATTGAACCCTAAACCTAAGACTAGAAGTCAGGTAACATACCCTGAAGTCACTCATGCAACTTGGATATGCCTGTGTTTAGCATCAGTTAGAATTTACCTGAAACCAGCATATAAGTCTGCAATAACGCAACAAACCATATAAGCACATCTCTCAATCATCTTACATTGAAACTGCAAAACACTTTAAGCACTAATGAATTGAGAGACTTACCTTCATCATAAGGAGAAGTGTATTGAGCACGATGAGTAACATGATGAAATATTCAAAAGGTGTAGATACAACTATTCGCCAGATCTTGTACTTAAAGCTGACGCGGTCCTTAGGCATGTACCGCTCCAGGGGTTTGGCTTGAATAGCAAAATCTATACAGGATTTCTGTGAAATTATATAATGTAAATAGTACAGGGTTCTCTGAATACAAAAGCTTTTCTTAAAAAAAAATCAATATTAATAATTTTATTTTCATTCAAGCTAACTGATCTAGAAAGACGTGTATTTTTAATCCTTTTAAGATAATTTCACATTAACACTTGGAGAGTGCAAATCATATAAATACAATTTTGATCTAACTGCCTGGAGGGCACACACACACACACACAACACACACACACACACACACACACACACACACACACACACACACATACCACACACATATATATATATATATATATATATATATAATATATATATATATATATATATATATATATATATATATATATATATATATATATAATATATATATATATATATATATATAGTATATATATATGTAATATGTATAATATATGTATATATATATCTATATATATATATATATATATATATATATATATATATATATATATATATTATATATAAGATTTGAAATTTAAAATGTTTAAAATAATCCTGCACATACACAGGGCTCGCATTTGTTTTCTCAGTCCTCCGGCAACCATCCCCCATCTTGAAAAAATCCAAAGTTCATCACTTTCCCTCTAGAGCCTTTATACAAATTGCGAACCATTTTTGGCAACATCACCTTCCATTGTCTGAACATTCAGGGCAGCCATATAGGAGACAGTAAACTTTTAACAACAGCAAATGAGCGACTACCTCGTACATATTTCAGGCAAAATATGTGCTATGTGCAATTTTAAGATTTAGGCTTCCTTGTGCATACTATATGGATCTCAGGAGTTTCCCTTGGTCTTTATACCAGTATGGTTTTTCTGCAAATTATTACTGGTATATACATGTACCACCTTCTTTACTTGCATATCAATCCCTTATATGTTCTTCAGTATTTTCTAAATTAAAGCCTTATTATTATTGTATGAGCCCACAATGGCTCATACTAAATAGATCCTCTCACCTGGTTTTTGTCTAACTCTCCATCCTGAAGCTCAGCCTCTCCCTGCTCTTGAAAGGTGATGATGATCAAAGCAACGAAGATGTTGACAAAGAAGAAAGGAAAAACAATGAAGTAAACAATGTAGAAGATGGACATTTCAACAGCAACCTGTGGCTGGGGTCCATGATCTTCATAAGTAGCCGCCATGGAATTCTGAAGCACTCTGTTGGGGAGAAAAGAATGATGCAGAACTTCAATTTAACTTAAACAGAACACTGAAAGGTTACTGCTGGTTGAAATACACATGACTTCTGGGGATATAAGTCAACAACTACTAGCCAGATATTAGGCATCATATACGTCCTGTAGGTCAGCAGACTACATCCTTGGCTCACAATCAAAGGAACCAAGTTCAATTACCAGGCAGGACAGAAATGGTTTGGTACATTTCCTTTCACCTAGCAATAAAATAGTTACCCAAGAGTTAGACAACTGTTGTGGATTGCATCCTTGGAAAGATTAACAGTTGACCTTTGGGAACCTCAATAAGCCCGAGTACAGGCTTACTGTCTCCAACAATGCAAATGATATCATATGGTGTAAGGAATAGTTAGCCGAATTCCTGCCCGATTGGTCAATGGATCAAATCTTACTAAGCTCATGTGCATTTCAATTAATTGTTTAATAAAATTGTGAACATTTACTGTTAGTTACTGAGGAGTATGTAAGAGAAGCTGGGATGTGCAAGCAGTAAAAATAACATACAAGAAATACAAAACTCAATATGAAACTAAAGCAATACAATGGACTGGCAAAGTAATACAACTGACTGATGAGCAACTATCACATTCTCTAAACTTTATTTTCTGTGGGGAGCCCGGGGTTCGACCATCCGGCTCTATTCAGACTGTTCTCCAGTGGTTCACTGCCTGAATCGCAAGGGGTTCCTTTCGGTCCTTGCCTTTTAGGGGCTCGTCGCTTCAAGTGGCTCATCTGCTGGTTTCTCGGGTTTGGCTCTACGTACAGTTCATATCGATATGTCTCCCGATATATGTGGCACCCTTACTAGACTGCAGAGCATTCGCGGTGGATGCCTTTTGACAGGACTGGTCGAGGTGGGCGTTACCTGTACCTCTTTTTCCCAGTCCGGCTCATTTCCCTGGTCCGGCTGTTGCTTCGAGTTCTGGCTCAGTTGGAGTCTTACCACAGGAAAGTCATTCTTGTGGTCCCTTAGTTACCAGCCCAGCCTTGTTATTAGGTTACCGGCCCAGCCTCTTTCAGCAGATCGGACCGGTCTGGTACATGGCAGGTTCGGTCTTCTTCTATGCTCTTCACATCTGATCTTTTTTAGTGCAGATTTATCACCATTTGTATGGTGATCAGGTGGCTTCGTTGATGGTGTCCCACCTGAGAGCTTCGTCTCAGCGACAGTATGAAGTTTCCTGGTGCTCTTTCTGCCATTTTCTCTTTCTTCGTAGGTTGTCTTCTATTTCTGATCGGGTTGTCTAGTCCTTTCATTCTTGGCTTTTTCAGGACCGTCATTTGATGCCGAATACTGTCACCTCGTATTGTGCAGCGCTGATATTTGCTCTAGCTTGTATTTGGGGTGGATGTCACTTCTGCCCCATTCCGTAAGCTTGTTCATGCTTTGCTTCACCTCCAACCTGCTCACACACTGCCTGAGCAGTCCTGGTCCTTGGACAGGGTACTCTTCAATCTCTCTTCTCCTCGGCTCGTAGTAGTTCAAGATTGTTTTTTCAAGGTTCTCTTTCTGTTGGCATTAGCCTCTAAGGGCCGAGTTGGTGAGTTTCATGCTCTCCTCCGGCGCAGGGGTTTCTGCTCCTTCGATACTGGAAGCCAGTTTGTTCGTTTGCAGCTTTCTCCTTCTTTTCTGGCAAAGAATGGACGGCTGCCTTCCGGGGGGGGGTCTTTGGGTCATTGATGCTTGGTTGGTCAGACCAGGGGTGCATCACATGTTGTGTCCAGTTGCAGCTCTTCACTGTTACCTGCGCACCTCGGCTTCTTTGCCGGAATGTGCTTTGGGTTGATCTGGTTTCCCTCATCCCTTGTTCCAGGGCTCTGGTCTCCCAGGTCGTCTGCAGGGTTATTAAGTCTAGCCAGCCTGTGGTTTATCCTCGTGACCATGACATTCGGAAGTTTGCTGCTTTAGCTGTCGTGTTCGGCAGCATGTCATGGGTTGATATTCGGGCACAAGGATTTTGGAGGTTGAACAGGGTCCTGGCCGCATATTAATTGAATCACTAATATGCACACCATACTTTTGAGTATAGCGATGGTTCACACATTTTATTATATAAATATATCACACTACACACTATTGAATAATATTAGTGTAAAAAAATTGAGAAAAAAATCAATCAGACACACTGAAATAGTTAGGTAATATCTTTGTGGCAACTTAGGTGGACACCTGACAGCGTGGGTGGAGGAGACCAGCGCAAGATGCTTACTGTGTCAGTTCCTCAATTTTGCCAGACTTCCTCACCCTAGTGCGGCCAAAATATGTCACCTACGATTTTTTTATTATTTTTTCCATGATCAGGGAACACAAACACTTTTATAAGACAAATTTTTTGTTTTTGATTTTTGTTATTTCTTATGTCTGGTCATGTTGCAGGCTATAACTGCAAGTGCATCCCAGGGGTTAAATGCAATTATCCTCATGCAGTGATCTCCAGGGTAATGCACGTACTATCATAAGTTGATTATAGTTATCACGCAGTTTTACATGAATGATGTAAATATGATTATAATACATCTATATGAATGTATTAAAGTTAACCTAGACCCATGAAAAAATCTGTTATAATTTTTCATTGCTTATTATAGACAAGGTTATTTTGTAACACTAACAAGACGATTATTGACACATCACAACTTGGTGTTTCCCACAGCCCTGGAATCTATTTCTGTATAACAGTACCAGACAGAAGAGCAGCAAAGGAGTGGGTTGGAAGGCACTTCCCAAGAGTTTAGCCAGGCACAGTTTTGCATGTAATATAGATGTCATATTACACTTTATTTATTTATTTATTTTATTTCTCCCTGCAAGGGAGGAGGTATTTCACACTGTAAGCTCATATACAGTACTCTGTCATTGTTTTCTGGGAGGGTTCTGTCAATTGCTTCCTGCTGCTACATCCTGGATAGCTACACCCAATTCAATTAATACCAGGTCCTTAAGAGTCTTAAAAAGTTTACCACAGACCAAAGGCCAAAAGATGGTCCTCTCTCCGAAGCGTAAGGAACAGAGGATTCAAGATCCTTCTAACCAAATGAAAAAGCTACCAGAAAGGTAGGGCAAACCAAAACAGACAACAGCAAGGTAAAATTAAAATAAAAATGCAAGAAAAATAAATAAAGAGAAAAATTAAACCCAATATTGTGCATTCTCACTAACGAACCCCGCTCTAACAAATCCCTGGATGGTCTGAACAAATTGTATTCGGTACAAATCGTTCAGAACATACAAATGTTCAATTAAGTGAGGATTATTCATCCAAACCATCGCCAAGTCTGAGCACTGGGAAATGACTGTGTTATCATCCATTTTCCACTTAAATAAAGTGCAGTAAAGAATTGTACAGTGCTTTATCTTACCCATTGTATCCATTAGAGATAATGGATAATAAATAATAAAAGGATAATAAAATAGTGTCAGGGTTGGCAGATGGTGTCAGTGGTGAGGGTTCGTGTCAGGGAAGGATGGTAATTAACTAAGTGTAGTTACAGGATGCTCGTGGTGTCCCATCTTCCCAGTACTCTTTGTAATAGGATACTTTCAAACTACTGAATGTCTTGGCCTCCACCACCTTCTCATTAAACTTATTCCAAATGTCTACCATTCTGTTTGCAAAAAATTAACTTTTTAATGTTTTTTGGGCAACTTTGTTTCCTTAGTTTGAGCCTATGTCCTCTTGTTCTAGAAGTTGTTAATTTCAAGAATTCTTCTTTGTCAATTTTATCAATTCCTGTTACTATTTTGTACAAAGCAATCATATCACCTATCTTTTAGCTTTGTCATATTTAACATCACTAACCTCTCATCATAGCTCTTATTTTTTCAGTTCAGGAAGCCATTTAATTGTGTCTTTGCATCTTTTTCTAATTATTGATGTGTTTTTTTGAGTTATGGGCACCATACAAATACTGCACATTACAATTTTGGTATCACAAAGTCGTGAAAAATTTCTTTAATATTTTGCCATCCATGTATTTAAAAGTGATTTTGAAGTCATAAAGAGTAACAAAGGTTCCTCCCACAATGCTCTTTATGTGGTCCTGAAGGTGGGGGTTGGTAATTACATAAGTGTAATTACCTAAGTGCAGTTACAGGATGATAGCTACATTCGTGGTGTCCCGTCTTCCCAGCACTCTGTCATATAACGCCTTGAAACCACTGACGGTTTTGGCCTCCACCACCTTCTCACCTAACTTGTTCCAACCGTCTACCACTCTGTGTATAAAAGTGAATTTTGTTATATTTCTTCAGCAGCTTTGTTTTGTTAGTTTAAATCTATGACCTCTTGTTCTTGAAGTTCCAGGTCTCAGAAATTCTTCCCTATCAATTTTATCGATTCCTGTTACTATTTTGTACGTAGTGATCATATCGCCTCTTTTTCTTCTATCTTCTAGTTTTTGCATATTTAATGCCTCTACCCTCTCCTCGTAGCTCTTGTCCTTCAGTTCTGGGAGCCACTTAATGGCATGTCTTTGCACCTTTTCCAGTTTATTGATGTGCTTCTTAAGATATGGGCACCATACAACCGCTGCATATTCCAGCTTTGGTCGAACAAAAGTCGTGAAGTCATGGTGTAAGACCGGTGGTGAGGGTTGGTGTCAGGGGTGGCAGGTGATGTCAGTTGTGGGAGGTTGGTGTCAGGGGTAGCAGGTGGTATCAGTGGTGGGGGTTAGTATCAGGAGGGGCAAGTTGTGGGGGTTGTTATTAGGAGTAGCAGGTGGTGTCAGTGGTAGGGGTTGGTGTCAAGGGAGGTAGGTAGTGTCAGTGGTCGGGGATAATCTCCCTGGAAGTCAAGGATGCATATTGGCACTTTCCTATAGATCAGAGGTTCAGGGATTGGATAGGTTTTGTAATAAGGTTTCTTACTGCCTTCGGGTTCTTCTGCTTGGGCTCAATCTGGTTCCATGCGTCTTCACTCGTTTGGCTCAGGTTGTTGTAACTTCTTTGTTTCTTGGGGACTTATGGGTTTTAGCCTATCTTGACAACAGGCTGGTGTAGGCTCCCAGTCGGTCCACATGTCAGCCAGTCAGAGAACTGGTTCTCTCCCAGCTCGCTGGTTTCGGGTTCTTGATGAACTGGTGGAAGTGTCATTTGGTTCTGTCCCAGGTTCGGACCTCACTGGATCCCGTGTGGGACTCTTGGTCGGCTTTGCTTTCCTTTCCTCCAGCAGCCCAGCTGCAGCACTGCTCTCTTTTAGTGATGAGTCAGCCCTGGATGACTCAATAGCTGTTTGAGCAGTTACATGGGAGCCTCAACTTTGCCTGCATAGTTTATCCTCTAGGCAAGGTGTGGCTTCAGTAGGTGTTCTGGTACCTTCAGGTCAGCCCCTTTTATGGCCATAATGATAATTGGATGATGGGCCCAGTTGGCCCTTTACTGGCTGCTGCTGTCACCAGCTCCTCTTAGACCTTTTGGGATTTGGTTCCTGGCCCCATCCTCTGCCCTTGGAGGAAGTTGGGGCAGTTCTTTTTGCCAGTTTAGAGGCTTCAGTCTCTCATGAATCCAGCAGTAGTTTGTTTTAACTCGCTGACTTTCTGGTTGCCTTCCCCGGCAAGGTGGCAAAAATATGTCACCACTCACATATTTTTCATGGGCCCTCCAAGAGCCAGCCCAGCCCCCCTCTGAGAGGGGCTGGGTTCTGGCTCCGGTTCCCAATAGGCCTCTAGAACTGTACACATGATGTGACCTAGTAGATGGTAACTATCTCAGCATATAACTTCAGGAAGCCACAAGGGGCTTCCCAAAAATTGGCATTTCATTCCATTCAACACTGTTTTTTTGTCCTTTGTTCATTGGCCCTCTTACTATTATGTTGAACCAGTTCTGCTTTCATATTCTGCATCTCTGTCTTGAATGCCTTACCACCCACAAAAATGCCCTCCCATGAGCCTGCCCATTCACCATAAGAATGCCCTCCCATGAGCCTGCCCATTCACCCATAAGAATGTCCTTTAACCCATAAGCTCACCTGAAAATGCAAACTCATCCAATATACACACACTCGCTTGACCAACTGATAATTTTGTTTTTCAAATAAATGTTGCTCAGCATTGTTATATATTGTAGTGTCTTTTGCAATAATCAACTTGAGCATAATCCAGCACTGGACCACCAATTTTGAACAAAGAAGATGACAACTCAAAATACATGTGACTTGACACTGGATTATGATACAAATACTATTAAAACACGTTTTAAAGCAGTCCCACCTAAGTTTTCGCCGATGCATATGAAAAAGGGGTGAAGATATAATTGTAACTTATTGCCTTTTGGATTGTCTGCCAGCTATGTATTTGTTTGATTGTCAAATTGTGTGACTAGTTGTCTGCCAGAGATGTTACAGGAAAGATAAGGATGGTTTACAACAACTATTTGTATCTAAAAACGTTTTGAGATATTACAACACACGAGACTGTTCTGGAAGCTAGAACACATGGGAAAGGTGACAGGTTAACTACTGATATGAATGAACAAATTTTGACAGAAAAATGAGAGCAGTGATTACTTGTGGAATACCAAAAGACTAAGAACTATCGACAGTAATGTTTATTGTTCTTATAAACAAGTTACTGGAAGAATTAAGAGTTATAAGAATATGTTCTCCTTTAATGCTAAGCTACAAAAAAGAATAAAAGACCAAGATGACTGCCATGGGCCATAAAAATTACATAGATAAAGAGAATGGAGCAACACAGCAGTGAAATGGAATGTGAAACAGGGGAAATTAGCCCACACTCAGTCAACAAATTATGTGAAAAATACTCAAGAACTTGGACAAAGAAGGAGATCTAGAGGTACTTGGATTGTATCTGATTGGGTTCAGGGAGTTGTTCTACTCCCAAAGCTTGGCCTGGGGCCAAGTTGGATAGTAAATTGTCACTAGAGGACTACCTCAAAAGCATTGTGAGAAGAGTCAAACATTAGTTGCAAAATTTGGAATCTCTAAAATTTGTGACTGGAGAAATACTAACACAAAATTGATCACAACATTTGTGAGATCAAAACCGGAGTCGGTAGCAGTTACATGAAGTCCATATCTCAAAAACACATATAGTAAATTGTCACTAGAGGACTACCTCAAAAGAGAAGAGTCAAACATTAGTTGCAAAATTTGGAATCTCTAAAAATAACAAAATCTCTAAAAAGATTTTGGGTTCAGGATTTTGGGATTTTTTTAGAGATAATCTCTAAAAAGAACAAAAGAGAAAGGGTGCATAGACATCCTACCAAACAGCTTTCAGACCTAAAATTCAAGACAAATGAGGGCAGATTAGGATCGTTAAACATGCCCAAGCTAGCGCTGTAGATAGAAGGAAACGAGGTGATATGATCACCAAACACAATTTCTTGACAGAAATCAATAAAGCTGACACGGAGGAATTTTTATAGTTTGCAGCTAGAATATGAGGCCTCTGACTCAAGCTAAGAAAACAAAAATGCCAGAAAAGTGCCCAAAGTTTCTCTTTTGTGAACGAAGTTATGGACGGTTACAACAATTTAAGTGAGAGGGTGGTGGATGCCAAAACCATCAGCAGTTTCAAAAGGGGTATATGATAAAGAGTATAGGGAAGATGGGACACTACGAGCATAGCTCTCATCCTGTAACTACACTTAGGTAATTACACTTAGGTAATTACACATGTACTGGCTGGATCTCCCGAGCTTATTACCCCTGGAGTCTTACCTAACTATGTAGGTGCAGGATGTTGCATAGCTAGTGGTGTCCCTTATCGGTCTTCTAGTATTGTCAATTTTAATTTAAAGGCGCACACACACTACCAGGATAGTGTATTCCGATGTTAGCTTCGGGAACTTGATAGTGGAGGCCGACCATGGTTCAGTGGGGGGCCCAATGACGCTCGACATTGGTTACAAGATGGCGTCCAAGCCAGCCCTACTGCCAGAGCCGACGGATAACTCCGGGAGTCTGAAAAGGAGATCGGCGGACGACGATCATGTTACGAGTGATGACGACGTCAAGAAGGCAAGGAACTTGTGTGAGTTTAAGGATTTTGATAGCACTCACACCTTATTATCGATCTTGGTAGAGAAAGTGGCTAAATTAGCTGAGAAATTAAGGCAGCAGGAGCATATACAGATACGTTTTTGCCAGTTCAACATGATCCTTTGGGAACTAACCCTGGAAAACCATAATTGAAAAATTATGTGACTACTTTTAAACTGCAGCAAGATTACCTGTTGAATGGCAAATTAAACCTGGAATTTCAACAAAGCTAGAACAAACTGCATAATCAGCTGACTGCAGTTACCCAGGATGTATAAAAGTTTAAATTTGAAAGAGCAAAAAAGGTGACAAGAGGGCAAGGACTCTATAGCTCCGATGATGAAGGATAAACATCAGAGATGCGATTCATATAGAGATTGCTAGCTCAAAGTTGCTCCAGAGAAAGTTTAACCATAGTAGGCCAATCATCTTTTATGGTAGCAAGGTGAAAGATAGTTTAGAGGATACATTGAAACAAAAGAGGATGAAAAGATTACAGCAATATAATCTTTTCATGGGAGTCATAGAAAACAGTGACCAATTATAGAAGGCCTGACCAATATGAGAATGGGAAGGACCATCCCTACAAAATGACCTTTGTTGGACCAAAAATTCTGGAGGGTGTACTTCCGAAGGCAAGAAACACTTGTGACCAGCCCGTCCTCTTATTAAGTTGCCACAATGTCACAAAAATGATACACTAAATTGCCCAAACCTAACCTAACCACTAGACCCACAAATAGAAAATTTCAAAGACCATAATTTAGCAAGCTACTTTAATTTAGAGTACATTATATTTTGACAATGGGCATTTTTACATCAACATATGATGTATTTTTTGAGAGGGCAGGTTTCTGTGACAACAATAAGGAAAAGCTGTGTTCTTCCGAAAGGGATCCATCCAAGGAAGATCGGGTTAGGATAAATGATAGCCTCATGAAACTGGAATGCCAGACATAATACCATCTTGCCAGGTGTCTCAAATTTTCTTATTGCCTACCACCAGTAAATACCAGAATCCTGCATGGAAGTTAAGGGTATCACAAACATCAATGGAAACCCCTGCCAATATGTATAACAGAGGGTTACAAAAACTCAAAATACTCAGAGAAAATTTGGAATGAATGAATACCAACCAAATTTCAATACTATAGTATTCACAACCAAAAAAATTCTACTGCTTCCTCCTCCTCCTCCCATGACTGACGGGTATCTTTATTGCTGTCTTGTTTGGCACGACTTCCAGTGGAATCTGCTCGTACCTTTTTCCTTTGGAGATGGTCCTAGCAGACAGTTCTCTTGTTAGGAATTTCTGTTTCAGTTAGTTCACAGTGAAGGCATTCCTTCCTATGATTTTGTGAGAAGTTTGGAATGCCATAAGTGGATTTCTGTTATGTCATCCTGCTGTAAATTTGGTTTCCTGTGGCTTCCAGGTTAAAGAACTGTGCTGGTCACAACATTCTCCTGTTTCCTTTGAGGATGATTCTCACATGCTACCCAGTTCTTTTCATGCTTTTGCCTAATTTTTGTTTTCCAATGCTTCTCCTCTTGGGATTAGCACTATGCTGTCTTGTGATATTTAGGTTGACACCTTTTGTTTGACTTAACCTGAACCTCTCTTTCTTACTTTTATTGTAGCATTTTCATCAGCCATGTTCATTATGTTCAGGTTTTCTGTCCTCCTAAGGGGGCGCATATTGATCTTGAACCACCTGGGTTCTTGTTTGTTTTTCTTCTTAATATTTTTGAGTTATTCCTTCAATGATGGTTACTTGGTTTCAAGCTGTTGTCTGGTTTGAATTTTCATTGATCATGGGGAAGTCCTTTATGTCCTCCACATATAAAGAGCCTGTTAGTTTTTTACCAAGAATATTTCTGTGTTTGGTGGATGCCAAAACTATCAAAAGCTTCAAGACATCATACAACAACAATTATATGGAAAACAAGAAACCATGAGTGTAGTTCTCATTCAGTAACTACTCTTAGGTAATTATGCTTCGATAATTACACACACACTCACACAAACATACATGCTAGAAACAGTGATCACAAATAAAACAAATAAATTACTCTACAGCTGTAATCAAGACGAAGATGCTTCAACATTTGGTTGCAAATTCTTATTATATTATATAAAAGTTTCCTTTATACTACACTGGTAGGAAAGCACAAAGCTTTCTTCAACTATAGTACTGTACTGTTAAATATGATCAAGAATGACACTCAATTCCAGTTTTCTAGACTCGTAAATATTGAAGATGAAAGCTAACCATAAGACTGTAATCATTACCATTTTATATTGTGTGTTGTGTTTTTGCCATTAAGAGGGTGTTTATAATTATGATCCCAGAAACTAACAATTTGTCTTATCCAGCTATCTAAATGTGTGCTTCATGGATGACAAATGTACATCAGGTTTAGGAATGTAACCCTTTGTGATGGCCATTAATTAATGCTGTTCCTTTAAGTAACCTTTCTTGCTGGTAATTATACAAATTACAATATATATATATATATATATATATATATATATATATATATATATATATATATATATATATATATATATATATATATATATATATATATATATAAAAAATGTGTGTAAATCACTAAAAATAAACATGTGATTACAAATGTGACAGTGTCAGACCACGGAGGAAAATTGAAACTGGAATTTCCTTAAGTACATTCGTATATTAATACATCTTTAGAAAGCGTGACTCCTTCTGAAGATGTATTAATATATGAAAGTACTTGAGGAAATTCCTGCTTCAATTTTCCTCCGTGGTCTGACAATGTCATTCATATTCATATATATATTCATATATATATATATATATATATATATATATATATATATATATATATATATATATATATGTATGTCGTACCAAGTAGCCAGAACGCACCTTTCAGCCTCCTATGCAGGGCCCGATTTGCCTAATAGGCCGAGTGACTTTATTTTCAAAAAAAAAATTTCCAATTAGCTTATTTGAATTATTATTATTATATTATATTAAGACCATAATTTATTGACTTAATTGTGTTAGTTTAGGTTAGAATAGGTTAGGTTAGGTTAGGTAGAGTTGGTTAGGTTCGGTCATATATCTTCGTTAGTTTTAACTCAAATTTAAACAAATTAACTTATACATAATGAAATAGACAGATTTATCATTTCATAAGAAAAAAATTAGAAAAATATATAAATTCTGGAAAACTGGGCTTATTAGGCAAATATGGCCATGCATAGTAGGCCAAGTATGACATTCTGGCTACTAGGTACAACATATATATATATTATATATATATATATATATATATATATATATATATATATATATATATATATATGTCGTATCTAGTAGCCAGAACGCACTTCTCAGCCTACTATGCAAGGCCCAATTTGCCTAATAAGCCAAGTTTTCTTGAATTAATATATTTTCTCTAACTTTTTTCTTATGAAAAGATAAAGCTACCCATTTCATTATGTATGAGGTCAATTTTTTTTTATTGGAGTTAAAATTAACGTAGATATATGACCAAACCTAACCAACCCTACCTAACCTAACCTAACCTATCTTTATAGGTTAGGTTAGGTTAGGTAGCCGAAAAAAGTTAGGTTAGGTTAGGTAGGTTAGGTAGTCGAAAAAACATTCATTCATGAAAACTTGGCTTATTAGGCAAATCGGGCCTTGCATAGTAGGCTGAGAAGTGCGTTCTGGCTACTAGATACGATATATATATATATATATATATATATATATATATATATATATATATATATATATATATATATATATATATATATATATATATATATTCTATTTATTATTAATAATATTACACCATTCTCAACATAAGGGTTCATCAATAGTAACATGAAATTTCCCAAGAACTGCAAAAATGCTTCAATCATCCACTGAAACTGTGTGAAATAATACAAATCAAACTTTTCACTTGGTGCATTTCATTTGTAACAACTATACTCATCCATCTGCTTTTAATACATTAAAATCATGAAAATTCATATCTTGCTTTAAAGCAGCCATATTTATTAAATAAAAATAATAATAGCGATAATAAGCCATATCTTCTAAAACTTACTGTGGCCATCCCTCGCCTGTCTGGACAGCGAAGAGTGTTAGCATAGCAGCCATAACATTGTCATAGTGGAAGCTCTGCTGCTTCCATTGTCTTGGCTTCACCTCTGGTGGTCGTCCATACCCATTGAAGACAAAAAACTCTCCCCTAAAGAATAAACTGAACATTACCTACACATTCACAAACTTGTGAGAATGGGTATCTTACAAAATCCAATTGGGATATACTCCTAATTTTATTCTAGAGATGAGAGATTTATTTATATTATTTATATTTTACCGGAAGTAGGTGTTAGGTATCCTTTTCTGATGCCTTTCTTTTTATCAAAATATAAATATAAAAATTACAAATTATATAATGCAGTAAATAAAGTACAATTCATGTTAAGTACCAGCAGCTAAAGCCTGTAGTTGTTTTTATTATTGGGAAACATAATTCACGCACATTCTGTGATATATACATTATGCAAATATACCCTGTTTAGAGCAGGGGTTTCTGAAACAGGAGCACTAATTGAATGAGCACTCAATATGATTATTATTACATAGTCCCTCAAGAGGTGAGTTTCCGCCAGCAGAACTTATCCCCTATGACCAACATATTAGTGGTTCATTGGGTTGCTGGAACAAATAATATAGATGAAAGTGATTTTATAAATGCATACTCTGTACTCTTTATCAATTTCCTAAAATCCAACACACACCCAGACACACACATTAATTCATGAGGAGATAAACTAATGACGAACAAATGTAAATATAAATTTTCCCCATTGTAGCTCCTCCCACTTGCCAGTTACAAGAAGGAGGGGGAGGTCATTGGCTTTGAGCTGGCCATCTATAGTGTAAGACAATGCCTATTGCTGTATCTATGTCAATGTGTAATTACCCAAGTGTAGTTACAGGATGAGAGCTATGCTGTGTAATTACCCAAGTGTAGTTACAGGATGAGAGCTATGCTTTTAATGACCTGCCCATGTCAATTTTGCCCATGAATTGGGTGCAACACGATGGCTGTCAGTGTTGTTCGAGATGGGTACCTTGTTTGGAGATTTGTTATTCTTTTTACCCTGGGACCCTTGGGACCCATGGACCCAAGTACTCTATATTCCCAGTACTCTATCATATGATGCTCTGAAACTACTGATGGTTTTGGCCTACACCACTATCTCACTTAATTTGTTACAACCTTCTACCATTATGTTTACATAAGAAAAATTTCTAATTTTTTTTAACCACTTTGCTTCCTTAACACGTAAACTGCACAACACATCAATAGCTGTGGTGAGTAACTGTCATGGAATTGCGCACCACAGCTATTGATGTGCTGGATTACCGCGAAGATTTAGTATACCGCAAACCCCATGTAGTCCCGCGGCTACATGGGGTTCGCATCAGCTTCCTCTGGGCTCTTGTAAACAGACGCCATTTAAAAAAAAATTGTGGGCATTATTCCCAGGTGTAAGAGCCTCAGTACTGAGTGAGCAACCAAAGCTGCCACATGCAGTATGAGCTAACAGCACTGCTGTTCAGCTTGTAACCACAATATCGCCTAAAAAATGCAAAAATACTGCATATATGTAACTGGCATTATTTAACAATAATAATATTACAAAAGACCTTTGACTGTGATAAAAATGACCAGGATTCTGAGAATAGCAGGATTATTGTGCTTAGTGCTGTACATAGTATGGTGGGAGGAGTAATGCTGAGGGAGCAAGGGAGAGAGGGAGGGAGGAAGCTTCGTCTGCTGATTCTGAGTGACCACCTGTGATTGTCTAGAATCACCATATCAGCTTAGTGACTTGCTATGGTGAACACAAATGTAGATACCTATATATAATGAGAGTATATAGTGTAATAACAGCACAAACAATATGGTGGGAGGAGGAATGTTAGTGAGGGAGAGTAAGCAGCATCAGCTGCCTGTGTGTGGCAACCTCTGTTATTGTCTGAACTCACCATACCAACTTAGTTGTACAGTTATGGTGAACAAAACATGTAGATACGTATATATAATGTGTGTATGTATATAGTGTAATAACACCACAAACAGTATGGTTGGAGGAAGAATTTTAGAGTGTCTGGCCTTGAACGAGTGCGGGAGGGTAAGCAGCATCTGCTGACTGTATGTGGCAACCTCTGTTATTGTCTGAACTCACCATACCAGCATAGTTGTTCAGCTATGGTGAAACAAAACATGTAGATATTTATATATCATGTCTGTAAATAGTGAATAAAAGCAAAAACAGTATGGTGGAAGGAGGAGTATTGGCGAGTGAGCTGTTGTTGAAGAAGGGAAGGAGGTGGCATTGGCTGGCTGCTGTGTAATTACCTAAGTGTAATTACCCAAGTGTAGTTACAGGATGAGAGCTACGCTCGTGGTGTCCCGTCTTCCCAGCACTCTTTGTCATATAACGCTTTGAAACTACTGACGGTCTTGGCCTCCACCACCTTCTCACTTAACTTGTTCCAACCGTCTACCACTCTGTTTCCAAAAGTGAATTTTCGTATATTTCTCCGGCAGCTTTGTTTCGTTAGTTTAAATCTATGACCTCTTGTTCTTGAAGTTCCGGGTCTCAGGAATTCTTCCCTATCAATTTTATCGATTCCTGTTACTATTTTGAATGTAGTGATCATATCACCTCTTTTTCTTCTATCTTCTCGTTTTTGCATGTTTAATGCCTTTAATCTCTCCTCGTAGCTCTTGTCCTTCATTTCTGGGAGCCACTTAGTGGCATGTCGTTGCACCTTTTCCAGTTTGTTGATGTGCTTCTTAAGATATGGGCACCATACAACCGCTGCATATTCCAGCTTTGGTCTAATAAAAGTCGTGAACAATTTCTTTAGTATTTCTCCATCCATGTATTTAAAAGCAATTCTGAGGTTAGAAAGTGTAGCATAGGCTCCTCGCACAATGTTCTTGATGTGGTCCTCAGGTGACAGTTTTCTATCTAAAACCACCCCTAGATCCTTTTCTTTATCAGAATTCTTTAAAGATTTCTCACATAATTTATAGGTTGTGTGGGGTCTATGTTCTCCAATTCCACATTCCATAACATGGCATTTATTCACATTAAATTCCATTTGCCAAGTGTTGCTCCAAATACTTATTTTGTCCAGGTCTTCTTGAAGGGCATGACAATCATCTAGGTTTCTTATCTTCCCTATTATCTTAGCATCATCAGCAAACATGTTCATGTAATTCTGTATTCCCACTGGTAGATCGTTTATGTAGACAATGAACATTACCGGTGCAAGAACTGAACCCTGAGGTACTCCACTCGTGACATTCCTCCAATCCGATACCTTGCCTCTGATTATGGCCCTCATTTTTCTGTCAGTTAGGAAATTTTTCATCCATGTTAGTAGCTTACCTGTCACTCCTCCAATATGTTCCAGTTTCCAGAACAACCTCTTATGGGGAACTCTGTCGAAAGCCTTTTTTAGGTCCAGATAGATGCAGTCAACCCAACCATCTCTTTCTTGTAAAATCTCTGTGGCTCGATCATAAAAACTGAGCAAGTTCGTTACACAGGATCTTCCAGATCGAAAACCATACTGTCTGTCTGATATATATCGTTTTCCTCGAGGTGTTCTACCCATTTAGTTTTAATTATTTTTTCCAATATTTTGACTATTACACTTGTCAATGATACAGGTCTATAATTAAGGGGGTCTTCCTGTTTCCACTTTTGTAGATTGGAACTATGTTAGCCTTTTTCCACACATCAGCTACAGCTCCTGTAAACAGGGATGCCTGAAAAATCAGTTGAAGTGGAATACTGAGCTCAGGTGCACATTCTCTCAGAACCCATGGTGAAACTCCATCTGGACCAACTGCTTTGTTCTTACCTAGCTCCTTTAGCATTTTTTCCACTTCGTCTCTAGACACCTCTATGTGCTCTATGTTGTTCTCTGGAATTCTTATTGTGTCTGGTTCCCTAAAGATTTCATTTTGTACAAACACACTTTGGAACTTTTCGTTTAGTGTTTCACACATTTCCTTTTCATCTTCCGTGAATCTATTTCCCATTTTCAACCTCTGAATATTATCCTTTACCTGCAATTTGTTGTTTATGAATTTATAGAATAGACCTGGTTCTGTTTTACATTTGTCTGCAATCCCCTTTTTCAAAATTTCTTTCTGCCTCTCTCCTCACTGCCGTGTAGTTGTTTCGTGCATCTTTGTATCGCTGGTATGTTTGGGGGTTCGGCCTCTTCCTGTATTGATTCCATTTTTGTGTCTTTTGGTCTCTAGCCCTCTCGCAATTTCTATTGAACCAATCCTGTTTTCTAGTTCTGCATCTCTGTTTTGGTATAAATTTTTTTGTGCCTTTATCATATATTTCACAAAACTTGACATACATCTCATTCACTTCCTTGCCTAGCATCAAGTCTGTCCAATTATACTCACTAAAAAAAATTATACACTGGGTGTGTGGCAGCCACTCCTCGTTGTTTTGACACCATACCAACTTAGTGGTTCGTTATAGTGAACAAAACATGCAGATAATATATATAATGTGCATATATAGTATAAAACAGCAAAACTATTTGCTTATTGTTTTACAAACATAATAATTGAATCACTAATACACACACCATAATTTTGAGTATAACAATGAATCACACATTTTATTATATAAATATATCACACTACACACTATTGAATAATATTACTGCAAAAAACTAAGAAAACATCAGTCAGAGACATTGAAATAATTAGGTAATAATATCTATGTGGCAACTTCCGCCTGACAGCTCAGGCGGAGCTAACTGCCTCAATGATTGCTCTGTCAACGCCTCAATTTTGCCAGACTTCCTCACCCTATTGCGGCAAAAATATGTCACCTATGATTTCCCCCCCCCCCCCCCCCGTGGTCAGGGAACACAATGAATACTTTTATAAGAGGATTTTTTTTTATTTCTTGTGCCTGGACATGTCGCAGGTTATAATCACAAAAGCAGCCCAGGGTTAAACTGATTCTATTTTTATTGTATAAATATATAAATAACCTAACCTAACCAGGTTAACCTGTTCTATTTCCAGAACAGTTTCCTGTTCTGGAAACTGCAGTTTTCAATAATTCATCTGTCAAAACTGTAAATTCCTGTTACTATTTTGTAGATAACGTATCTCCTCTTTATCTTCTATCTTCCAGCTTTGGCAAATTTAACACCTCTAGCCTCTCCTTGTAGCTCTTGTTTTCGGTTCTGGCAACTACTGAATAGCATGGCTTTGCACTTTTTCTAGTTTGTTGATATGCTTCTTGAGATATAGACATTATACAACTGCTGCATATTCCAACTTTGGTATCACAAAAGTCATGGTCCGAGGTTGGCCATTTTTTGTTTTTGTAGTAAAACTACAAAAAAACTACATTTACTACAAAAAAAAAAAAGAATGGCCAACCAACTCATGAAAAACTCCCCAGACACCAA
>WNGS01005680.1:6965298-6982798 GCA_020271785.1 Procambarus virginalis
TTGCAGTACAGCTGTAAAACTATAAATAAACATGATAAAGAATTACTATAAGAATTTTTTTTTTACTTACCTAAGGAGTGAAGCTCCATAAGCCTTGTGATTGATCCTCTAATTGCCAAGTGAGGTGTTCCTGTACAAACTATGTACAGTATTCATATTTTACTGCAAATTGCTTCAAGAACTGTTAACAATGCCACATTCCTTCACCAGGCCACTTTCAAATCCCAGTATCCATTCACTCTTCATGATTTTTTATTTTTTTTTTTTAATTTCTTCAGTCTCACTAATGGTACTGCTAGACATCTTTCCTACTCAATAAGAATTCAGTTAAATACTATACAAAACAAAATGGATTGCTGAAGCACAACATACAAGTCAAATAAAACTTGGTGAGCACAGGGGAGAAGCATAAACACAACCAAATTAACTTAATATTTTTTACAACACATTAACCATTGCACTGTGCACCTGGTTTCGGCAAAACCTTCATAGTGTAATAGTCAAGGACATATTTTTGTTGTTTTCATAAATGTTCAGGTAAAGTTAATGTCAAAATGTTTCCAAACTCAACCATTTTCATTTCAAAACACAGTGATGAAAACATTAAAAAAACATTAAAACAGCCTAATTAAAAAACACAACTCTCAGAGTGCCTTAGAGCGCTCTGCACAGTACAGTGGTTAAATATACCCCCATACATTACTTAATTAATTTAAAAACAAATGCAAAATTTTATATCAATTTTAATGATATTTACTCATATGTGGGTGTAACTTGTATTTTTTTATATTTTTGGTCAACATTAATCTTAACAAATTTCTGCACGTGAAACTTTCCAACCAGTTTGATTAGAAATATTAAAAAAAATATAAAAACTAAAAGGTCCGGACATAACCGGATACCGGACACAAGACATGATGCACCCCTGGCCTGACCAACCAAGCATCAATAACCCAAGGCCCCTCTGAAAAGCAGCCATCTTATTCTTCACCAGAAAAGAATGAAAAGACTGCAACCTAACAAACCGATTACCAGGATTGAAGAAGCAGAAACCCCTGTGCCATAGGAGAGCTTGAAGCTCACTGACCCGACCCCCAAAGGTAAATGCTAACAGAAACAGAGCCTTGGAAAAATAATCTTGAACTGAAGGGGCCACCATGAACCTGAGGAGAAGAATGATGGGAGAGCATCAGGTCCATGGACCAGCATGGCTAAGGCGGCGTATAAGCAGGCTGGAGGTGAAACAAAGCACGAGAAAGCTTACAGAATGGGGCAGAAGTAACATCAACCCCGAACGCAAGCTGGAGAGGCTCCACCAAAGGCGCACAATATGAGGCGACAGTATTAAGAATCAAATGACGGTCCTGAAACAGCCAAGACAGAAAGGATAAGACAACCCAATCACAAATAGAAGACAGCCTATGAAGAGAGAGAGAGAGAAAATAGCAGAAAAAGCGCCAGGAAACATCAAACTGTGGCTGAGATGTTTTTCTCAGGTAGGACATCATCAATGAAGCCACCTGATCACCATACAAATGGTGATAAACCTGCGTCAAAAAGATCAGGCACGAAGAGCGGAGGAGAATATGCCGACGCGAAGAGGTCCACTTCCAGGAGTCCGTACGTCCGGCAGAGCAACTGAAGGAGTCGACATTGACCGTCCATTCTGTGGACAGGGGAATGAACCAAGACAGGCCATCCAGCAGTACGTTGCACACTCACCAGATATGAACCGCACGGAGAACCAAACCCTGAGAAGCCAGCAGACGAGCCACTCGAGACGACCAGCCCCAAAGAGGCAAGGACCTAAGAGAACCCCTGCAGTTCTGGCAATGAACCACCAAAGAATAGTCCGAATGGAGCCAGGCAGTTGAACCTCGAGCAACCCAAATCCTCCGAAGCAGCAGCCAAACTGCCGCAAACTCTCGCACAGTGCTGTGAACCCGACAGAAGGATAGGTCACAAAGCTCCAGCCGAGAGACGATGCATCAGTGAACACATCGAGTGAGGGCTCGGGTAGTTGCCAAGGCACTGACCCCAAAAAAACCTGAAGAGAAAGCTGACGATGCAGCAACCGATGCAAGGCCTCCAGAGGACAAACCCAGCAATCGCGAGAGAGGTGGAAGAGATGTCCACGAAGGAACCAGAATAGACGATGAAACCAAACCCGACCCAGTGGGTAGACCAGCATGGCGAAGTTCAAACTCCCGCATAACTGCTCGAGCAACTGAAGAGTGACCTGGGACACCCCAGAAACAGCTGAAGGTTGGACTGTAGTTGCAGCAACGCCTCCGGAGGGAGAGACATGGAAGCTGTCCGAGAGTCCCAAACAAGACCCAGCCAGGTCCAAACCTGGGACGGGTCCCATCTGGTTCCCATCGCCAGTTCACCAGGAGGCCAAACCCGGCGAGCTGGGAAAGAACCACACCCCTGGCGAGTAGACAAGCAAACCAACTGGGAGCCCACACCAGCCAGTCGTCAATGTAAGCCAGAATCCGAACCCCTAGCAGACACAGACGGGTCACCACGACCCGGGTAAGATGCGTGAATATGCAAGGTGCCAGATTCAAGACAAAAGGAAGGCAACGAAAGAGGTAAGTTCAATGCCCAACCACAAAACCTAGCCAGTCCCTGAACCCTAGATGAATAGGTATGTGTCAATACAGGTCCTTGAGGTCCAGGGACACCATCCAGGCACCCGACTCCAAAAGAAACCAGACCTGAGACAGAGTGGTCATCCAAAAGGAGGAGCAAGGAATCCAGGGGTTCACATGGGACAGATCCAAAATGAACCTCAGATCCCCACAGTGCCATTTCGGCACTCGTCACAGGCGGGAAGCTCACCTGGGGGACGGGGTCATTTTGACCACGACCGAGCGCACCCACTCCAAGATGACCCGATGAAGCACAGGGGAAAGAAGCCTGCCCCGCCAGCCCCAAACCCCCCCGAAGGAGGAGGAGGAGCCACCCGACACCACCAGAGATGGGATGACATGACTCGAAATGCCCACAAATTGTGGGACCAAGTGTGAGCCAATAGAACAAGCCTCCCCCTCATCACCCATCAATGGAGCGAACCGCAAAAGGGCCGACGTCCCTTACTAGAAGCCAACCAGCAAACAGAGCGATCATCGTGCCAACTAGATGATGCCTGCTCCGAAGAAAGCACCGGCTCAGAAGCTTTCACCAATGGCACACCCTGAGTTACGGAACCCCGAGCCCTGGCACAACTCTTTTGAGAAGGCTGAGAACGGCACCCCAGAGAACCAACAAGTCCGACATAGGACGACAACGAGGCGAAGCCGCTTGCAGTGACAGCAGCCTTTGCAAACAGCAATGGACAAAACGATGACGAAAACCTAAGAACCAGGTCCCAAGCGGATTCCAAAGAAAAAGCGAGCATAGCCTGACGGCACATGAGACAAGTAGCCAAGAACAGAGACAATACTTCATTCACGATAGGCGCAAACAGCTCCAACAGTGCAGCAAACGCCCGAGCCGCAGAGGCCAGCACACCTAACGAAGGCCCGGCACTCAACGCCTCCACATCCTCATGCCAGGATGAAGACAGCTCGAGAAGGGAAAAGAAGACTAAAGCCAAATGCCCACGGGCACGCAAATCCTCAGGAACCAAGGATGCCAAAAGGGTAGGAACCTGCATGTGCAGCTGTACAAGGCCAACATCCTGAGAAAGCACAGGGAGGAACAAGCATACATTAAGGTTCTCAAACTCGCCCCCAGGTAAACCTGCAGAACGGTAGAAGTTCTGCAGGTTTCTCACCATTTAAGCGTGCAGGTCCAACAGAACCCATGCCACGCCCCCAACGAAAAGAACAGGCAGTCTGCCAACCAGTAAGACTCCAGAACCTCCAAACGCACCCAATATAAGGAAAAACCGAACTCAAATAAAGATGGATCCATGACAGAGGTGGAATCCAGGTCTTGCAGGAGGTATGCAGCAAGAGCCTCTCGAACCTCCATAGGTGAGATTCGAGAAGCAGAAACCCTCCAGAATGAAGGAGTTGAGAAACCCAAGGGAACCCGGAACTGAACCCAAGGAGGAGCTGAGTGCAAATCATACTCATAGAGGAAAGGAGGGGTAAGAAAACTCCTCTCCATGCAACAACAAGCCCCTGCAAAGAGGGAAACAACACCCAAATGGGGTCAAAGGGGGCCCCAGGCCCCGCAGGTCAACTCCTCCCCAGCCTCAGGATCCCCCAAGTCGGGACCCAAGGCAGAGCTGGCCTCCAAACCCTTTACCCCTAAAGAAAAGGCAGAGTCCAGGAGAATGGCTGAAAAGAAGGGGGCCTGCTAGTGGCACCCAAAAACCTCAGGAGGAGGAACTGGCTTGAATGCCTCCGTCCCCAACCAGTACAGGGCACCCCCCACCCCCAAAGGTGCCCAAGTCTCATTACCAAGTAAACCCTGCTCCGACCCTGAAACCCTCAGACGTTTGGGAGCCAGAAGCAGGAGGGAAAGTGCAGGATGAACAACAGGGGAAGGACCAGGGAGCATGGACTGAACCAAAGTCTAAGTCACTAACGTCCCCCAGGTCCGGGTCCCTATAACCAAAGCGGGGCAGCCGCGGGGCATCCGTTGCAGCAACCTAAACCTAGCATGCAATGCAGATGCTGCCTGTACCCTAACAGTAATGTCATCAGAACAGAAGTGGAGAACAAGCAGAAAACACAACTTGCAAGACTCTGGGTCAAAGGTGTCATTGACCCAACAGGCAGCATGACAGACAAATGCAGTGACTGTCACCCTCAGACATGGGCGCACAGAAACTTTCAAACCCGCACAAAGCAGGCTGGAACTCAGAAGACGCATCCATAGGTCTACCGAGTCGCGGCAGGGTTTTCAGGGCCTGTAGGCTGACTGCTACGGGAGGCCCAGGCAAGGTGTTAAGCCGGTTAAGCCTAACTGGTTAAGACCCAAAGCTAACAAGGGGGACGATCAAAACACGCTGAAACCCCTGCAACGTGTACAGTCATCTGGGCCTAGCAGAGGGCCACCAATATATTATAAGTGGAACTATAGCCACACCAGGCAGACCTCCACCAGGCAAAGAAAACAAAAGACAAAAGAAAAACACCACAAAAATACAACGTCCCCAGAGGAAACAGGAACCGGCTGCCATATAGGTAGGCAGACTGCACAACACCTTGATGCCCCAACCAGCACAATACCAATCCCTACCCAAGGCCAAAGAAGGGCAACGAAATCCCAGCTGGCCCAAGGGTGGGGTAAATGCTGAGCAGCAAAATCCCCTACGGAATTGGTTCCAGAATGCACCAGGGAAAAGAACCCTAACATGCAAGGGTTAGAGGTCCCTAAGTGCATGCAGCCCTGGTACTCTTGAGGACACCTGGCCATCACACACAACGACACCACAGAGGACTCCATGAAGGCATACGCTGCTTGGAAAGCGAGGCCAGAGAAGACGCCCAGTTCATATTAGTTGACGAACTAGAGTGGCTGGGTCGCCGTTGCAGGGGGGGCTGTGCGGACGAGCGACATGACAATGGAGTGTGATGTTTTCCTGTTTCCTTGGGAAGTGAGAGAGTGTCACATCTCTGCTTGGCTTTCAGTTGTAATTTTCTTACCATGTGGGGTCTGTTTTGTTACGCCTACCTTTCTGGGTGCCTAACCCAGGTCGATGGCAGATAGGTTATCCCCCCAACCACAGGGGGGGGGGGTTCCAGGGCCATTGCTCCCTGTGCCTCACCGAGGGAGCCATGTTCTGGCTAGTGGTCCCCAGTAGGCAGAACTTCACAGACTAATGCCCCGGTCTAATGATTCGCATATTAGCCTGATAGCTCCAGGGAGCCGAAGGGGCTCCCACAGAAATACTGTATAATTAAAAAATAAAATATAATGTAAAACTGATTTAAATTACTAAAAGTAATGTGTGGGCTATATTTATATTTAATGTGATAATTTTTTTGGATGAGAGGAATACTTACTGGATTCAATCACATTAATCCTTCTCATCCCTACGTGCTATGTCTGTTTATTTTCCCTTGTATGTCTGCTAGATAATCCGTTGAAGTTGGAGGAATATTTTGTAATAATTGAAGTATTACTGATTAGGTAAGATGTCTAGCAGTAGCATTAGTCAGGCTGGAGAGTAAAAGCATATGAAAAAGATGCTAACATTTCACAGAGTATAGAGAGAAATGATGAAACTGGAGAGTGACCATACTGTTACCAGCTTGGCCAAGGCATATGGGATATGTGCCAGCACTGTTTATGGTATACAAAAGCAAAAAAATCTGCTTTTACGATTAGCTGCTAGTATAGTCACGGTGCCATTAGCACAAAATAGGAGAACATTAAAGACTGCAAACGTGCTGACTTGGAAAAGACTATGTATAATTAGTTTATTCAGCAGTAAGTTGTTGGTATTCCAACGAGAGAGGTGTAATTTAAAGTGGAAACAGACAAGCTTACGCAAACT
Organism: Procambarus virginalis; assembly: GCA_020271785.1. NCBI lineage: Eukaryota > Metazoa > Arthropoda > Malacostraca > Decapoda > Cambaridae > Procambarus > Procambarus virginalis. The sequence goes on from WNGS01005680.1 coordinate 6,971,759, forward strand.
ATGTGCATTACAGACTTCAAAGCTAGCAATAGCTGGGTTATGAAATTTAAGCTAAGGTATGCCATTGGTACCAATAAGGTCCCAGGTGAAGCCATAAGTGTAGAAAGGGACAGTTAAGAACCATTTAAATTAAAAGTCAATCATTTTGGAGTACATAACAATTTCTTTCGAGTATACAATAGAGATGAGTCTGGCTTGTATTGGAGAAGTGACCCAAGCATGACAATAGCTAAAAGACTTGAGGAAAGCCAGGCAGGAAAGTGTCTTAACTCTTAGACTGCGCCTATTTCCACAAGTATAGCTGGGTATAGTAGCAAAAAATATTTGAATTATGTAAAAATAACTGTAAAATGTTAAACAAATCTCCAACTTATTGGTTTCAGTGTCATGAAACTTTCATCAAAATATTTTCAGAAATTGATTTTAGACAAATTTTTTAAAAATAAGAACATTTTATTAATAAGGAGAACAGCTCCTAATAACTGAAACTGAAGGATTATGCAGTAATAAAGAGAGCTGTTTGTTCTACAATCCCTACAGAATGGATTTTTCATAAACTTTATACATTTGGAGTTATAATTTTTTTTGGTCTAAATTTACCACATATTTAAATGCCCTATTGATGATTTTTTTTACAGAAAACTATACTGAAAACCTATATTCCAATTTGATGAAAATGAAGATCATATGCTATTCTGAAAGAATAATAACATTAAATGAACAATTAATGATAATTCATATTTTTTATTCTTAATTGAAAATCTGAAGTTTTCAATATTCATTTTTAAAATTAATTTTGATTCTCTTGTTTTTCAAGTTACACCGTGATCATTTAGACAAAGTTGGAGCATTTGCCTAGTTGATTATGCAAAAAAAAATTGGAAGGTGTTTGTGCAAGTTTTAAAAACTTATGTTAAATTACAGTATTTGTATTCAAATCATATATGTATGTATTGCGCGGTCTAAGGGTTAAGAAAGAAGATCGGCTTTGTAGACGATCAGCCACAATAATGTGGCTGAAGATATGATGACCAAACCACACACCACAAGATGAAGAGACGATGATGACATTTCGGTCCATTCTGGACCATTATCAAGTCGACTGTGGTTTGGTCATCAAGATCAGCTCTGATATGTGCAAATTTGGGAAATCTTTCAGATATGGGGAAGTGGAGTATTAACACTGATAGTGCAATATAAATAAGAGTTCCAATTATCTCATTTAACTATTTCAATAACCCTTTGGGCATTAGCACTGACTTTCTTAAATAAAATTTAAGATTTCACTGTTTGTCAGTGCCAGGGCTCCTTTCAGGCTGCATGCTAACAGCAAACAAAGTGAGCACAATCAGAATTTCTCCTAGGAAAGTAATTTCTAGTGCCGCAAGAGAAGTGTCGGATGGAGTGAAGGGGCATCATCAAGCATCAAGTTAGGCAAGTTGAAAGAAATGAAGTGTGAGAGATGGGAAGATTTGTTGTGCAGCGAATAGATAAAAAGGCGTTAATGAGTTTCAAGTCAGCTTTATCAAAATCATTCATATACATCCTTGATTCACAAACCTTGAGTCCTCAATTATATTGTCTGGTAGTTTTGTTAATGATATTCGCTGTTACACTTCTCTTCCCACCCAAGTGACCATTGGGTCCCGGGTTTTTAGATCTACCAATCCTAGCTAGCAATTTTTAGATTCCTAGTAGACTAACTAGGATTGCTAGGAATTGCTTGATTGCTTGGAATCTAAAAACTACTAGTTAGGATTGCTAGATCTAAAAAAACTGGGAGCTGTGATTACTAGCAATCCTAGACACTGCTGGAGGGGTGGGGACTGCAGACATAAATAAAAAAAATTCTAACTGACAGAAAGATGAGGGCAGCAATCAGAGGCAATGTATCTGACTGGAGGAGTGTTACCAGCGGATTACCACAGGGATCTGTATTCTTTCACCCATAATGTTCATTGTCTACATAAATAATCTACCAGAAGGAATTATATGAACTTGTTTGCTGATGATGCTAAGTTAATAAGGAAGATAGGAAACCTACATGATTGTCATGCCCTTCATAAGAACCTAGATAAAATAAGTGCTTGGAGCCACCTTCCATGTGGCAAATGGAATTCAATGTGAATAAATGCCATGTTATGGAATGTGGAATAGGAGAAAATAGACCACACACAACCTACAAATTATGTGGAAAGGACTTAAAGAACTCGAAAAATGAAAGATCTAGGGGGCTTGTTCTCAATAATAGACTGTCACCAGAGGAACACTGGACACTGTGAACAAAGGACAATGTGCGAGAAGCGTATGCATTGCTTTTCAACTTTAGACTTGCTTTTAATTATTTGGATGGTGAAATACTAAATAAATCCTCCTTGAATTGGGAAGATATGAGACAGACAATTGTCACGACCTTCAAGATGACCTGGACAAAATACGTGTAGGTTACAACACTTGGCAAATACAGCAAGCACTTGGTAAATTGGTAAATGTGAATAAATGCCATGACACAGAATGTGAAATTAAGATAAAATAAGTCATAAACAACTTAGAAGTTACGCAGAAAGACATTACAGAACTCAGACAGAGATTTATGGGTGATTCTGGACAGTGGACTTGTTTTTTTTTTCTGCAGGGATATTCCTGCCTGGGCCCTATTAGTAGACTGTCACCAGAGGACCAAATAAAAGACAAAGCAAAATGAGCATGAGCTACGCTTTCCAGCTTCGGAAATGCTTTTAAATACTGTATATGGATGGTGAAATATTAAAGAAATTGTTCATGACTTAAGAGAGACAAAAATTGGATTATACGGCAGTTGTATGGTGCTCGTATCTCAAGAAGCACATCAATAAACTGGAACAGGTGCAAAGACATGCTATAAAATGGCTTCTGAAACTGGATAATAAGATCTACAAAGAGGCAAGAGGTGTTAAGTATGCCAAAGCAGGAAGATAGAGGAAAAAAAAGAGGGGATATGATGAGTACATACAAAATAGTAACAGGAATCGACACAATTGCCAAAGAGGAATTCTTGAAACCTGCAATTTCAATAATAACAATTCACAGATTCAACCTAAGGAAACTAATGTACAAAAAAATAGAAGAACGTTATCTTTTGTAAACGAAGTGGTAGACGGCTGTAACAAGTTAAGTGAGGCGGTGGTGGAGGATACCAAAACCATCAATATTTTCAAAGCCTTATATGACAGATAACTGGAACGACAAGGTACCACGAGCACAGCAATTACTCTCTTCCTGTAATTACACCTAGGTAATTACATAAAATGAGGAGAGTAATCAGAGACAAAGTATTAAACTAGAGAAGTGCTGCCAATGGAGTACCACAGGGTTCAGTTCTTGCACCACTAGTGTACGCCTTCTATATAAATGATCTACCAGAAGGAATACAGAATTATATAAACATGTTTACTAATGATGCTAAGTTACTAGGGAAGGTAAGAGCCAAACAATTGTCATGTCTTTCAAGATGACATGAACGAAATACAGCCTATCATCCTATTTAGATAGTACTTATAGTAATGATGCAGACCACTGTACATATAGTGACGTAATGGACAATTATAAATTAGAATTTGGTAATATTGAATTTGGATAAATTGGAAAGATTTTGTATTTATGTTAATAAATACAAAATAAATAGGTGTAAGGGAGCAATGCATTATGACAGAATTCAATATGAATAAATGCCATGATATACAATGTGGAATATGAAACAATAGGCTACACATACAACCTACAAATTATGTGAAAAGGTTTTAAAAAATATAGACAAATGAGATCTGGGGTGGTTTTTAGATAGCAAATTGTCACACGAGGACCACATAAAGAACTCTGTGCAAACAGCCTATGATATGCTTTCCAACTTTAGAAGTGCTTTTAAATACATGGATGATGAAATACTAAAGACATTGTTCACACTGTGAGATTAAAATTGGAAAATGCAGTGGTTGTATGGTACCCATATCTCAAGAAACACATCAACAAACTGGAAAAATGAAAAGATATGCTATTAAATGGCTTCCAGAACTAAAAAACAAGAACTACAAGTAGTGTCTAGCAGTTTCAAATTAGCAAAACCTGGAAAATAGAAGAAAAAGAGGCAATATGATCACTATATACAAAATAGCATCAGGAATCAACAAAACTGACAAAGAGGCCTTCTTGAAACCCAAAACTTCATGAACAAGAAATCATACAATCAAGCTAAGGAAACAAAGGTGCCCCCCAAATTTGAAAGATTACATTTGCAAACAGAGTGGTAGATGGTTGAAACAAGGTAAGTGAGGTGGTGGTGGAGGCCAAAATCATCAGTAGTTTCAAGGCGTTATATGACAAAGAGTACTGGGAAGACATAACACCACGAGCGTAGCTCTCATTCTGTAACTACACTTAGGCAATTACGCACGTAAGCTAAGGAAACAAAGGTGCCAAAAGAATTAGAAAGTTCTCTTTTGCAAACAGCATGGTAGAGAGTTGTAACAAGTTAAATAAGAAGGCACTGGATGCCAAAACCATAAGAAGTTTAATAGTGCTATATGACGAAGAGTACTGGGAAGACGGGACATCATAAGCATAGCTCTCATCCTGCAACTACACTTAGGTAATGACTCACATATATATACATTATATTGTGCAACAAAGGTACATGTTCACTGCAAAAATGTTATTTTATTTAATTACTATCATTATTATTTTATAATTTAGTTTATATTCTTCAAATGTTCAGATTGAGCTTCTGCATTCATACACATAATGATTTGCATTCTGAAACTAGTTAAAGCTGTGTCAAATTTTACCATAAATTTTCCTACTTCAGTGTAATTGTGTCAATGTTTTGTAATGATTTATTTCACTTGATGTCTCTATTTACGTAATTTTAACCTAAAAGTTAAGACAATTGTTGTGGGTTACTTCTTGGAGAAGAACTTTAACCTCCCTAGGGAAACCTAGCTAAGCTTAACCATCTTCATGTGCCTGGCCATTAGAAAGCATAACACACACACACACACACACACACACTGGAAAGAGATGGTTGGGCTGACTGCATCTATCTGGACCTAAAAAAGGCTTTCGACAGAGTTCCACATAAGAGGTTGTTCTGGAAACTGGAAAATATTGGAGGAGTGACAGGTACGCTTCTAACATGGATGAAAAACTTTCTGACTGATAGAAAAATGAGGGCTGTGATCAGAGGCAATGTATCGGACTGGAGAAATGTCACAAGTGGAGTACCACAGGGTTCAGTTCTTGCACCAGTGATGTTTATTGTCTACATAAATGATCTACCAGTTGGTATACAGAATTATATGAACATGTTTGCTGATGATGCTAAGATAATAGGAAGGATAAGAAATTTAGATGATTGTCATGCCCTTCAAGAAGACCTGGATAAAATAAGTATATGGAGCACCACTTGGCAAATGGAATTTAATGTTAATAAATGTCATGTTATGGAATGTGGAATAGGAGAACATAGACCCCACACAACCTATATATTATGTGAGAAATCTTTAAAGAACTCTGATAAAGAAAGAGATCTAGGGGTGGTTCTAGATAGAAAACTATCACCTGAAGACCACATAAAGAATATTGTGCAAGGAGCCTATGCTATGCTTTCTAACTTCAGAATTGCTTTTAAATACATGGATGGGGATATACTAAAGAAATTGTTCATGACGTTTGTTAGGCCAAAGCTAGAATATGCAGCTGTTGTTTGGTGCCCATATCTTAAGAAGCACATCAACAAACTGGAAAAGGTGCAAAGACATGCTACTAAGTGGCTCCCAGAACTGAAGGGTAAGAGCTACGAGGAAAGGTTAGAAGCATTAAATATGCCAAAACTAGAAGACAGAAGAAAAAGAGGTGATATGATCACTACATACAAAATAGTAACAGGAATTGATAAAATCGACAGGAAAGATTTCCTGAGACCTGGAACTTCAAGAACAAGAGGTCATAGATATAAACTGGCTAAACACAGATGCCGAAGAAATATAAGAAAATTCACTTTCGCAAACAGAGTGGTAGACGGTTGGAACAAGTTGGGGGAGAAGGTGGTGGAGGCCAAGACCGTCAGTAGTTTCAAAGCGTTATATGACAAAGAGTGCTGGGAAGACGGGACACCACGAGCGTAGCTCTCATCCTGTAACTACACTTAGGTAATTACACTTAGGTAATTACACACAACAAGTTAGGGGAGAAGGTGGTGGAGGCCAAGACCGTCAGTAGTTTCAAAGCGTTATATGACAAAGAGTGCTGGGAAGACGGGACACCACGAGCGTAGCTCTCATCCTGTAACTACACTTAGGTAATTACACTTAGGTAATTACACACACACACACACACACACACTGTGTGTGTGTGTGTGTGTATTCAGAGGTTGAAAATGGGAAATAGATTCACGGAAAATGAAAAGGAAATGTGTGAAACATTAAACGAAAAGTTCCAAAGTGTGTTTGTACAAAATGAAATCTTCAGGGAACCAGATACAATAAGAATTCCAGAGAACAACATAGAGCACATAGAGGTGTCTAGAGACGAAGTGGAAAAAATGCTCAAAGAGCTAAATAAGAACACAGCAGTTGGTCCAGATGGAGTTTCACCATGGGTTCTGAGAGAATGTGCACCTGAGCTCAGCATCCCTCTTCAACTGATCTTTCAGGCATCCCTGTTTACAGGAGTTGTAGCTGATGTGTGGAAAAAGGCTAACATAGTTCCAATTTACAAGAGTGGAAGCAGGGAAGACCCCCTTAATTATAGACCGGTATCATTGACAAGTGTAATAGTCAAAATATTGGAAAAAATAATTAAAACTAAATGGGTAGCACACCTGGAGAGAAATTATATAATATCAGACAGACAGTATGGTTTTCGATCTGGTAGATCCTGTGTATCGAATTTACTCAGTTTTTATGATCGAGCAACAGAGATATTACAGGAAAGAGATGGTTGGGCTGACTGCATCTATCTGGACCTAAAAAATGCTTTCGACAGAGTTCCACATAAGAGGTTGTTCTGGAAACTGGAAAATATTGGAGGAGTGACAGGTACGCTTCTAACATGGATGAAAAATTTTCTGACTGATAGAAAAATGAGGGCTGTGATCAGAGGCAATGTATCGGACTGGAGAAATGTCACAAGTGGAGTACCACAGGGTTCAGTTCTTGCACCAGTGATGTTTATTGTCTACAATTTGCCCGAAACGCATTGCGTAATAGTGGCTTTAGGCATTGTATGTACTAGCTCTATCTATAATCCACTTATGTAAAATCACTTTATGTATGTACCTTTCCTGAATAAACATATTTATTTATTTATTTACATAAATGATCTACCAGTTGGTATACAGAATTATATGAACATGTTTGCTGATGATGCTAAGATAATAGGAAGGATAAGAAATTTAGATGATTGTCATGCCCTTCAAGAAGACCTGGATAAAATAAGTATATGGAGCACCACTTGGCAAATGGAATTTAATGTTAATAAATGTCATGTTATGGAATGTGGAATAGGAGAACATAGACCCCACACAACCTATATATTATGTGAGAAATCTTTAAAGAACTCTGATAAAGAAAGAGATCTAGGGATGGTTCTAGATAGAAAACTATCACCTGAAGACCACATAAAGAATATTGTGCAAGGAGCCTATGCTATGCTTTCTAACTTCAGAATTGCTTTTAAATACATGGATGGCGATATACTAAAGAAATTGTTCATGACTTTTGTTAGGCCAAAGCTAGAATATGCAGCTGTTGTTTGGTGCCCATATCTTAAGAAGCACATCAACAAACTGGAAAAGGTGCAAAGACATGCTACTAAGTGGCTCCCAGAACTGAAGGGTAAGAGCTACGAGGTAAGGTTAGAAGCATTAAATATGCCAAAACTAGAAGACAGAAGAAAAAGAGGTGATATGATCACTACATACAAAATAGTAACAGGAATTGATAAAATCGACAGGAAAGATTTCCTGAGACCTGGAACTTCAAGAACAAGAGGTCATAGATATAAACTGGCTAAACACAGATGCCGAAGAAATATAAGAAAATTCACTTTCGCAAACAGAGTGGTAGACGGTTGGAACAAGTTGGGGGAGAAGGTGGTGGAGGCCAAGACCGTCAGTAGTTTCAAAGCGTTATATGACAAAGAGTGCTGGGAAGACGGGACACCACGAGCGTAGCTCTCATCCTGTAACTACACTTAGGTAATTACACTTAGGTAATTACACACACACACACACACAGTATGAAATTAGGAGCAGTTTGAAAGTGAAATAAATGGAGATCAAAATACAAGTGATACAACCCCATTGCGTCGCTCCTTTCATCGCACATGTATACCAGTATTAGCCTACCTGTGTCAGGAACAATGTCTATTGAGCTAACTGAAGTAACCTTAACCAAGAGTGAGACTGCCTGCATGCTTGCATCCAAGCTATTGGCCAGATCCATTAGTACTTAACCATGTACTCTAGATGTTTCTGTCCACCAACTCTGTAAAATGCAAATACAACTCCCAACTCGTGCACTTTGGTCATATCTTTCTGCATTTAGCAGGTCATTTTTTTTCATCTACAATATACAAGTATATAATAACTGTTGTAGTAACACAAAGAAATCCCACTAATGTGATATATTTCAATGAGAAAATAAACCGGAGCACTGAGGTGACTCGAACCATCGATTAGGATACTCTCAGTCACACACATTACCCCTCAATCCCCGACATGGCATAAGTTATAAACCTGGGATTACACTGAATCCACAGGCTTTCTAATTGCTGTCGTGTTAGGACATATTGAACTATATTGATAAAAAACAGCACATAAACTATAATAACTATAGCATTCTTCTTCCTAATAATGACACTCTTGGATAAGGAGGTGTTATGTTCAAATTAAGCACCCATGAATGGCAGAGAATTGATATAAATCAGGAAGAAATTTTGGGGTAGCTAAATTAAAATAGCTACTCCCATAATCATTCAGAATAATTACTGAGCATCATTCAACTTGCACACTACAGATACAAAACTATTTTTCTATATGAGATTAAACTTCCTTAATTACTGATATCAAAAGTAAATAAAATAATAGATATTTAAGTGGTACAAAGTATATGTATCAAATAAATCTAATTTGTTAAAGTCGGTTTTAAATGCTGTATTATTCAAGAATGGTATGTAAATAGTAAGCCACCTGAAAATAACAATACTGATGCTATGGCTAAAATTTATCCAATGGAAAACTGGTAATCGTCAATGAAGATACCTCCTCAATATTGACATCTTTTTATCAATAATATTTTATTAAATTTCACAACTAATGCAGGATTATTAGTCCTAAAAGCCCTTTATTATCAGTCTACAGCCTAACAGTACTGACCCCAATGACTGCACTCTGTTCAATCTGATCTTAATACTACTGATCCTATCATCAACAGTATGTGTGTGACCTAATATACTCACAATAGTTAACTTAATCCCATTCCATTCACTTGGGCTCTATGAGTTTCAAACTGTGGACTCCACGTGTAGGGTCCATGTGGTACCCCTATGTGGTTAGTTAACTTAATTAACTTTTAGTTAACCTAATTAGTGCATCATTTCTGGAAATGCTGACGCGTTACAATAAACTTGATATGAAAATTTTGAATTAAAGATTTTAATAATGGAGGATGGTTTCCATTTCCTCATTTCACACTGAAAAATGTTTAGTATTTAAAAAGTTTTCAATAATCAACTCTTGGAATTGGCATTGTGCTCATTTTATTTGTGGAAGCTGAAAGATGATTGCTTGTTGACATAATTTTCTTTTTAATTTATCTCTAAGGGGTACAGGTAGCATTTATTATCTGATACAAAATATAATCTTTTTTGTGTGTTGTTCAACTCCCATTCTTATTATATTAACTGTATTGTTTTATGAGTCGTTAACTTAATAGTAAAGTATTTTTGCTAATAATCTGGATCAATCTACCATAAGAATGACACATTAACATACAGGAATGATATAATTTCAAATTATTACTTAATGGTTATTAATCATATGAAAAGATTCAATTGATATACTTGTAGTTTGGTTTAGTCAAAACTACTGCTTAATTAGTAATCTGTGTGTTTATGTAGAACTCAGTTAATTTTAAAATTTGCAGAGAGATAACACATCTACACCAAACCTAAAACAGGCATGTTGTTTTTGTTTTTAAATTGTATGCATGCACTTCGTATATGTCTTTTTCTCACCTGCAAATCAATATTAACTCTTGTTTACCCATGCTTGAAAAACTGCAATGAAGACAAAGTTACTGTCCTGCATACTTTGTCTATGTATAGTTCTGTAATATGAATGAATTTAAATAAAACAAAACGAAATAAAAAACTGATGCGAGAGACAGGCAGAGAGTGAAGGAGTGATCCATGGATATATTATAAGTCTTCCCTACCCTGCATCCATATGCTATAATTTTCAAAATACATTCAAGCAGAAAGAAAATGGTGAAAACGTTGTTCAGGTATCCCAAAATGTCCATGTAGAGAGGAACTGCATGGTAATACTAGAGAGTGGGCAGAATACGATGGCCCAGGGTTGAAGTTGGCGCGCAGAGTGTTGATTGGTCGGGGGCGACAGAGCGCAGTGTTGATTGGTCGGGGACGCCAGAGGGGGGTGGGCGGGACCGCGAATCACAAGGGTATGTATCATCCAGTTGTGACATATGATTGGTTGGCAATGGAATCAGCCAGGACCAATCAGTGATGAGGAACAATGATTTTCGGGTGGCACCGTTGATTTTTCAAGTTTTATGTAAGGAAAGAGACACAGAGAAACACAAAATTAATACTTATACCATGAATTAATAGAAATGGTCATTCAGTTTAATCTGGTAATAAAATAGATGAATATGATACTGTGAACAAATCAGGTATCATAAATATTTTGTCATTTCAAGTCTCATTAAAGGTCACAAATCAGGCAATAATTCCTGCTTTTATTGTTGTCAATATTAAAAACAAATA
>WNGS01005680.1:6987798-6997798 GCA_020271785.1 Procambarus virginalis
TTGGATTTGAGAAGAGTCATCAATGGAGGAAATACAAAATTATTTGAATATGTTTGCAGATGATGTGAATATTCTATAAAAAACATGGAGACAACAATGATTGTAACCCACTTCAAATGAGTCTAAATAAACTAAGGAAGTTGATGACGTACTGGATAATAGATTTTAATGTACACAAATGTCTCAATAAAATTGGGTACAAGTAGATGTAAATCCCATATTAATTATAGACTTTGTTATAAAACTCTAAAAAAAAAAAAAATGGGGTAGCCATAACAAAATACATGTCACAATATAAACACATCAATAATATGGTTAGAGAAGTCTATAAGATATTGGCAAACCTATGGACTGCATTCAAACAATGCTTGGAAGTAAAAAATAAAAATGTTATCCACTGTCCATTTAGAACCTTAACTAGAATAAGCAGTTGCATAGAGATGCATGCATATCATGACACACACACAGCACACATTTAAAGTCTTCAAGGGCATGCAGCACAATGGACCCATGAACTTAAAAACATGTGTTATAAGGTTAGGATAAAATCACTGAAGATATCAAAGATAAAACACAAAAAATGGATATGATAATTAGGCACACTACAAGATTGTGATAACTCTTGAGAAATAGTATAGGAATGATTCTTAACCCCTAAAATGAATAAAACATGAAGTCACAGTTACAGTTACATAATTACAAAAATATGCAGAAGAATAATTAAGAAACTTTACTTTATAGAAAAGATGAATGGAACTGATATGTGCCAAACATACAGATGAATTTAAAGCAGATGAGAATCAAAATAAAGATGCTACATGAGACAGGATCGTCAGTGAGATCAAGGGAAGAAATTTCCAGAGTTCACTAAGGAAAACACAGGGAAAGGAGTTTTTTTTTTTTAATTTTTGTAAAGGCTGAGGATTGTTAAAGATTTAAGAAGGAAAATTTCTTAAATTAGAAGAAAATTAAATTCTTAAAAGTAGAATTAACATTTTACTAGTAAATATTTTGCAGCAAGAGCAGGAAATTGCAAGTTTGACTGACATAGTAAAGAGTCAGAAAGGACAAATCAAGGAACTAGTGAATGAAAATATGACAAGAAAAATAAAAAAGGACACATTTGGAAAAATTAACAGGAAAATTGACAAATACAACATGGAGAACTCCGAGTAAATCTACAAGCTAGCCAAAACAAGGTTGTTGGGAAAGGATTTGCTAAGAGAAACTTTCTGGACAACCCAAATAGTTACTAAAGGATTGACAAATTGCAAATAGGAAATTAAGAAACATTTACACAAGTTGTAAGAGAAAGAACAAAATATAAAAAGTATGTTTGTAAGTCAAAAACAGAAATGAGCAGCAAAAACAAATATTAGGCAGGCAATTAGGAAGGAACTGGCTACTGGTAGTAAATTAGTTGAAAACACAGTAGATAAAAGTAATACCATAATTTTTTGGGATGATTGAGGAAAAATTATTCAGGGTGGACAGAGCAACAAAAATTTACAAAAATAATTATGAAAATAGTAGGTTTAGGAGAATGCCCCACAACAAAAGAAAATGTCAGATTCTTTAGGAAAGGGAAATATATAAATAATTCGACTTACCCCTTAACCCTTAGACCACGCATATTACCGTACATATTGGGGCCTAGTAGCGAAAAATATTTGAATTGTGTAAAAATAACTGTAAAATGTTAAACAAATCTCCAACTTATTGGCTTCAGTGTCATGAAACCTTCATCAAAATATTTTCAGAAATTGATTTTAGACGAATTTTTGAAAAATAAGAACGTTTTGTTGATAAGGAGAACAGCTCCTAATAACTGGAACTGAAGGATAATGCAGTAATAAAGAGATGCAAGCACCTGTCCGGCGCTCAAAGAAGAACAATAGTAGTAAGAAGTGTCCACAAAGTGGATATGCAGTTGGTGCCTTTATATCATTGCTGAGCAATACACAATAACACAAATAATAATGAATAACTATGTTAATATGGTCTATTTTGTTATATATCACATAAATGCATTGTACAATGTTAATATATGTTACTTTCATCAATGTCCCAAAAATATTTTGTTGTGGGAATTTTTTCTCTTTTTTCTTTTTTTTTTGTCTTTTTTCTCCTTTGCTTATTATCTGATTTGTAACCTTTACATCTTGGAGAATGCATATGCTTCCATAACTATGTGAAGATAGAATGAAATTAGTCAACAAATAAATCAGTCACATTTTGCAAAACTTGGGTTTTTAATTTAATTGGCTGATTTTTTTTCTGATTTCAAACTCTATTTTCTTTGTCTCTTTAGGTTGTTTTGATGATTAGGGACCATATTAGGGTTTTTTCACTTATATAAAGTACAGAATACCCTAAATATATCTCCTAAATCATTATAATTATCCCTATACTGTATTTTGTGTTTTTGGGGGGTTATTTTTTCTTGACTTCATTTCAACACATATTGACCTACAACTTTCACATATTCGAGTACGAATGCCAAACAATGTTTATTAAAACATACAATTAAATTAACAAATTAAAACTACCTTTATTCATTGTTGATAACTTCAACTTCAATTATCTCTGAAAACTAGAGTTTCAACTTTGAGTGGCTTCTAAAATTCCAGTTTTGACGATTCTCACTATTTTGCCATATTGTGTGCTCAGTCGTCTGTTCTACAATCCCTACAGAGTGGATTTTTCATACTTTATACATTTGGAGTTATAATTTTTTTGGTCTAAATTTGCCGCATATTTCAAATGCCATATTTACTTTTTTTACAGTAAACTATACTGAAAACCTATATTCTAATTTAATGAAAATGAAAATCATATGCTATTCTGAGAGAATAATAACATTAAATGAACAATTGGTGGTAGTTCATATTTTTTTTATTCTGAATTGAAAGCTGAAGTTTTTCAATATTCAATTTTAAAATTAATTTTGATTCTCTTGTTTTTCAATTACGCTGTGATCATTTAGACAAAGTTGGAGCATTTGCCTAGTTGATTATACACAAAAAAATTGTAAAGTGTTTGTGCAAGTTTTAAAAACTTATGTTAAATTATTTTTGTCATATCATTATATATGTATTGCACGGTCTAAGGGTTATGGGTGACATTAAATGGAGTGAAATTGTAGAAACCGGAAGCTATTTCACTTCCATCCAAGAAATTCTATTGCAAATATTTAACCCTTCTACTGCTTGTGTCAATCAGGGACACTCGCCCCTTATCTGATCCTGCTGCGCGAGTCAAATAGAGATATTTAGAGTATGGCGTAAGATTGAAAAATCCTGCATGTACAAAGGGGCTCACATTTGTTTCCTCGGGCCTCCAATAAACAAAAACTTTGGGCACCCCACAATTGTGGCTGTTCGACTATGGGTAGCCCATGCTGCAGCAGCTCACAGCACCACCCTGCAGCTTGTGTCAACAACATCACTTAAGATGGATGAGATAAATAAATAACTGCAATTATTTTGCGGTTGTAGTGTCATAGAAGATCCTGACTGTAATAAAGACTATGTACAAGGTTCAGTTATCAGCAGTGCTAGTTATGATACTCACATAACTGACAGCGGGTAGGAGGGATGGGGAGGGCAAAACATTTAGAGCACACAACTGTGGTTTCATGATCTACACGTCCTGAAACAGGACCTTATGTTCTTTTAGAAATAAACTTGTGGAAAATTATTCATATTCTTATTGACAGGAATCTGACACTAAAAGCGGTGCTGCACTAGTTAGCAATGTGCGTAGTATATTGCGGCATTTTGCTGCACTAGTGGTGTCATCTGTTGTGCCTTCTGCTGGTATCATGTGGCATCAAGCGTGTTAGATTTCATTCCACACCCCCAGAATGCTTACTGGTTGTTATGGTGCATAAAATAAAATAATTGTAAAACTCCCATCCNAATTTAGTCATGACTTTGATTATTAAAACATTTTACTGACTGTATTTTGTATATGCAGTCATACTGTTAGTTCAATTTAATAAAATGTAATAAAGTTTGGTTTTATATGAAAAAATAATTATCATTAATCTTAAGGTTTTACATCATATCAGACAATGCAAGGTGTCAAATCTACACAAGGTTCCAATATTACTTAGCCTATTAAAATTACATACTTATAGGTTAGCTTTCTCTGTTTAAGAACAAGTCATCAAGCACTGCAGTCACATGTCAACAAAAGCTGCCTCAAAATATAAATACAAAGAAGCTGGTCAATGCATGTTCCAATTCTCCATCAACAAAAGTTCAAAATATATTAAAATTATAATCAACAATACTTTGTAGACCAAAACTGTACTGCATATTTCTTGGTACCAATAGTATGAAAGAAAACTGAATAGTGACCAGTCCAAGAAGGAATGTTCAGGTGATGACTAGACCATTGCATGAGGTGTTATTGGTATTATTGCCCACAGAGACATAGTCAAATTCTGCGACTCTGTAATCTCTCACACATTAACAACTGTGAAAATTATGATCATCACTGTGAAGCAGATATTAAACGTTAAAGTCTGCTCAAAGGATTTTAATATAATTTTTCCTAAATATTAACTCAAACTTCTGTCAACTTTTTTTTTATAGACGCACATACACTAAGTAATTATTTGTCATAATAATGCAACAAGAAAGACAGTGTATTGATTTCACTTTGTGAGCATTTGAAATATGGTCACTCATTATCCATAGTAAACTAACAATCTAGAATAAGAGCCTCAATTTAAAAGAGGGAATCTATTTAGGAGGTATATATAATCAACAACTACCTCATTATATTGGGAAACTTACTGTCCCTTCTCCATACATTCGCTGAGACAAAGAAACCAACAAATAAAAAAGTTATTGTATTATAATATTTTGTTTCAAGTTACCTTGACTCTTTTAAACAAATAAAAAACATGCAAAAATAACAAATAAAAGTCTAATCCAGGTTTTCTTCATGACAAAGGTAAACAAGCAGCTTGAATGTTAAACAAACTTGTTGAGGAAGATGCATAGTCAGAGAAGTTAATGAAACACACAGATTCTTGTAAACCATGAAAAAAATTACAACCAAAACAAATGTTTGTACCACATAAGGAGGAGGTAATTGTCATAATTTGCCACACAATATACTGGGTCATCAAAAAAAAAAAAAGAAACACGTTCGAAAGAAAGAATTATAACGCATTATCCTCAGCTTGGACAATTTTGTTGTCTAGAAATAGAAAATGAACATAATAATATCACAATAAGAATACACTGTGTGGACAGCACATAGCTGCAAGTGACTCTCTTCAGCCTTGCAATTTATTTTCACAAGACACAAAATGCACTTGGCACCATGCTCCACTTACCTGATCCTATGTTGAAAGGATATCACATGGTAATTAGAGTGTGTTAAACTATGGTACTTGAAAAATGTAATGTAATCAATCAAAAAATTGTTGTTTTATAAAAAGTTATGATTCCAGCTTATGAGAGTAGTTAAGAGCAGGTGCACTACAATTACTAGTGTAAAGAATATAGTGTAAGATGCTCAACATGAATGAAAAGTTGGAAAAATTTCAAATATTTTGTCAAAAGTAATATTACTGTGAAAACACTGTAGTATAAAATAAAATTGCCTAAGTAAAAAAATAAATTCATATAGACTAATTGCCAAAGCCAAAATTGTATCATAATAAACATCAAGGGGGGCATGAAGGCATATTCAAGCTGCATTTATGCTGTACAGTATATATCTCTGGTGCATTGTGCATGTACACTGTATACATGCAAGTATGCTGTATACATCACTAATGCATGTGTGCTGAATATATCACTCTTCACTGTAAATTCCACTTCACTATTTATTGAAAGCTCTTCAGCTTCACTTTATATTCATATTTTTATGGAATAAATAAGGAATTTTTCTGCAAATTAACACACACTTCCTATTTGGATATATCTTACAGTATCATTCAATCATCTTTGCCTTATAAAACATCCAAAATGAAAACATTAACAGGAAAATCTTTAGAGCAGCATGTGGAACCAAACTCACATCCTGGGTAACCTGGATGATGCACGCATTAAGGGCCACGATGAGCTTAAAAGTAACACAATCTGAAGGTTGCCCGGATAATCAAGGATTTTGAAGGAACTGGTAGGACCCAAATCCAATTTTTACAAGTTACCTGCTCACATTCTGATGTAGGTAATGACGTTCTCCACCAACCGCTCCTGTCAATGCACAACTCAATCACAAGAGTGGATAAATCCATGAAAATATCATTGAAGCAATGTGTGGAATCAAACCAGCATCTTATTCTAATCTTAAAAATAAACTTGGATTTGGGTACTAGCAGTAACCCCAAACTCCTTGTAAGTTCAGATGGACTTCAGGTGGTGTTACTTTTAAACTCACTGTGGCCTAGTCAAATATGCATGCATTTAGGGTGACACAGGATGCAAGTTCAATTCCACACACTGCTCCACAGATTTTCTCATTGATTTTTCAAGTTATTGTGACTTCATTGTGCGAAGACATTAACCTATGGTTGCCCACAAATCAGAATATTGTATAATCAATATTCATAATAATTTTCAATAAATGAAATAGTTTGTATGTATAGAGTAAACATACTTAACAAATGTTTATATAAAAATCTACTGGAATGTATACCTTTAATTAGTCAAATTTTTCCTAATAAATGTTTGCTTTGTCAAACAAAATAAATCACTTTTTGTTATGTGGCAGCAAAGGGGTGGGGGGGGGGAGAATGCAGCTGGGGTATGTATAGCTGCATGCTGCTGTTTACAGCACCTTGTATGTTGTTATTATCCTCCCAATCTGTGTGTTCTGCTCTCCCCTCCTGCATACAAATTTGCTTTGATTTCATTCACAGTTTCTTCCTGCAATCCATCCATACTTTGTTGTAAGAGGGCCACTTGCCTAGGAAGTGCAGAAAGTGGCAGAGTGTGCTTCAAAGGGTTTGCTTCAAAAATACTGCTATTGCTTTTAATTGCTTACTATGCAATGAGGTTATCATATAATAGTGTGGTTATCATTAAAACTCATTTTGGTGTTTTCTTCCAGTTTTTCCACCTATTTCTGGATGATATTACCAGACAGAACAACAGTAAAAGAATGAGTTAGAAGATACTTCCTTTGAACTGTGTTAGATCCAGGCCTACTTGCAATATAGGTATACATACTTTATTACACACTTATGTACAGTATTTAATCTATTTTTTTGTCATCATGTGTACACACATTGAGCTAATTTACACTATGTAAATTAATAAATGAAGCAGTGAGCATAAAATCCATCAAAGTTTAGAATCTCCTCTTGCCTACTATCTCAGTAAACTACACATCTAATGTTGAAAGAGTGACCTCTGCCACTTTTGTACATGGCTGACATGTACTGTACATGTACATGGACCCTGCCACTTTTGTACATGACCCTGAGTTGTACATGGCTACAGTGTACAACTTAAAAAAACAGAAAAGACTCGCATTTAATTTTTGTTTTCAACATTTTCTTTTTTTTGGCATGCAAATTTGTCATTCTATAAAAATAAATCATTAATAGTTTTTTTGCACACAGACGAGAGGAGCATTTTTATGACAGCCCCATATTGAATATTACAAAAATGTTTTAGGAATATATTGTACACATATGTAGCTTAAAAGAAAATAACATAAAAACAAATAATACTTTGCAGTTTGCATGCATACATAATTCCTGTTGGATGACACAGCCTGCTCTGCAGAACCCACAGGTCCTATAATTCCTATTGTCAGAAACAGCCAACCTATGAATACTGTCTAAGCTGATTTATAAGTTCAGCGGGCTTTGGATAAGTGAGCTCATACAGAATATACATCAGACTTATATCAAGGTCTCCCAAGGTTAAACTTAAAAGTTTAACTAAAGGTTAAACTTGGACCCTTCCCAGGAACCAAATTCACAACAGTTGACTAACTCCCAGGTACCTATTTAGTGCAAGTGAACTGAGCATTACGTGAAAGGAAATATGCTCAACCATTTCTGTCCCACTTGGGATTCAAACCTAGGATTCTTAATTGTGTGCAGTAATGAACCCAACTATACATACTACCAAGATCCTAGTCTTGTGCACATACTTTTGCTTTGAAAGAATTAATTTCTTGACATTCATGGAGACCCTATTATCATTGCCTATACTCTATTGTATTTAAATTATCATTAGCATCGAATAAACTTGAATATCCTACCCAGTGTCCACCACTCTATCCCCCAGATACATCTGGAGGTTGCAGTCCTGACTAAACTTTTGCAGACTTTATCTGCAGTATTGTCCCATATGTATGGGCTCCTACAGATGCTGTCCGCACATACTCCTGGGAACCCCCGACAGGACTCATGAGTGTCCTTCTCAGCAGAAGTGTTAAGCACTCTTGATTATAATCATTATGGCAAACCTATGTATCAATTCAAATGAAATGACACTAATATGTATCACTTAATAAAATGCAACTTAATAAAAATTATATCTAAAATTCAGTCACCTTTTACACAACTATAAATAACAAAAGAAGCCAAATAATCTATAGTGTTGTTGCCCTTTTCTGCCTTAGGAAAAATAGAATACATATTAGTCAATTTACTGTTATCATAAAAATAAACTTCACATTGGGGTACTTACCCCAAACTCCACAACCAAGGCGTCGATGATGGAACCAATCACCGTGATGAAGTCAAAAGTATTCCATGGATCCTTGAAAAAATTCTTGGAAGAAACAAACATACAGTTAGCTTATTTCATTAGTTTCCTAAGTTGTTTTTTATTTAAAAAAATATAGGTCAGGCAGCATTTCTGAATGTACATATGGTACAATTCGAAATGCATTTATGAAATGCAAGTGACAGTAGATTATTCTACAGTTATTAGAAAAACTTGACAGTAACAGATTATAATAAAGTAAAAGGTAATTGCCAGAGTCGATTCTTACACAGAACAGAGAATATTGGCATTACTGAATAATATATGCTAATATCTACAAAAATTAACAGAAACTGCATAAGAACTTTCTATATAATATTCTCAAAGCAAGTAACTTTCATATTTAAACTAAAAATTACTAAAGGAAAGGGAAACTACTAAAATATATAAAAGTAGAAGAAAGAATTAGGAGTGTGCAAGAGGGAAAATCATGAGCAATACAGTACTAGGAGAATGTCTTTCCCAGCATTAACAAAACCCTAATATGAACATTGACCCCCCTAAATGCGATAATATTTACAAGTCGTGAATAAGTTGGCACTAAGATAAGAAACTCTAAGGATTGATGGAAACAGTCACAGGTTAACACTGACACACAGGGGATTGATGGATGGGCAAAGACTGAGATATGAAAGGACTGTGATGAGTGAGAGCAATGGGTATGGAATGTTCAAGGAATTGGTAGGATTTGTCGGTGGTCAGAAAATAAAGAACACTTTAGACAGCATTTAGATTAAGTCTCCTTATCATGTAGTGTAAATGGAACACAAGCAACATGGATCAGATGACTTTGAGCATCACAATGATGATGCTCATCATTGGTTATGTCATTATAAAAAAATAAAGAGGATTTAACAGGTAAGGCTCAAAGTCACCAATAAGATCAAGTTATGTCATTAACCAAAAATTTGTCTATAGGGACCTATCCAAGGATGCCAACCTGAGTCCTTTGTAGCATTAAAAAATAAATAAAATATGAAAAAATTGAATCCTATTTAATAAGTGATTTGAGTGATTATTGCAGTATGGAACATGTTTAAAATTACATGAAGACATATGTCCATATACTGTATGTGTGTGTGAGTGTAAATTACCTAATGTGTGTGTGTGTGTGTGTATGTGCACGCATGCACATGTGTACAGAAATATACAGAATGTATGATCTAGATATATATATATATATATATATATATATATATATATATATATATATATATATATATATATATATATATATATATATATATATA
>WNGS01005680.1:7011757-7016757 GCA_020271785.1 Procambarus virginalis
AAACGCCACAAGTCGCTAACTCCTGGGTACCAACATGCTATATTTGCTCTCTATGTAAATAGTCGCATTAGGTGAAGGATGCACCGATCACATTTCTCTGTCCCACCCAGGAATTGACCTGGTGTAGTCGAAATGTAGATGGAGAACAAGGCAACTGGGTGTGTGCTCTACATGAAAGGTATCGCACATTGTTGTACTAAATATGAGAGCAGAGTACAAGACCTAGGATATTGTACCAAATAAGAGAAATAATACTCAATTGTAGCATTTTAACCAACTAAAAAATAGAATACATCTCTGTCGAGAAGGAAGAAAATTAGATGTGCAGTAATGATACAGTATTAATAAACTGCAATGTAATGACAATAGAGATAAAACTATTCAACCCACATGGTATATTATGGAACGTGGAACAGGAGAAAATAGGTCACACACAACCTACTAGTTATGTAAAAAAGCTCTAAAGAATTCCAATAAAGAAAGAGATCTACAGGTAGTTTTGGATAAAAAACTGTCACCTAAGGATCACAAAGAAAATTGTGCGAGGAACATATGCTATGCTTTCCAACTTTAAAATCACTTATAAAATACACGAATAGATGGCAAAATATTAAAGAAATTTTTGTAACCATTGTGAGATCAAGGTTGGAATATGCAGCAGTTGTACAGTGCCCATATCTTAAGAAGCACATCACTAACAAGAAAACATACAATGACACAACTAAATGACTTCCGGAACTGAAAAATAAGGGCTACGAAGAGAGGTTAAAGGTGTTAAATATACCAAAGTTAGAGGATAGAAGAAAAACTGATGTGATCACTACTTACAAAATAGTAACAGGAATTGATAAAACTGAAACGAAGAAATTGTTAAAACTGCAACTTCAAGAACAAGAGACGACAGTTTTGAAGACGAAACAAAGTTGCTTAAAAAAAATCAGAAAGTTCACTTTTGCAAACAGGTGTATATGGTTGGAACAAGTTAAGTGAGAAGGTGGTGGGGGCCAAAACCGTCAGTAATTTCAAAGCATTATATGACAGAGTACTGTAATGGGAAGATGGGACACCATGACATAGCTCTTGTCCTGTAACTACACTTAGATAATTGCACCCACTTTCAACATACTCACACACTCTCCCAACACCCACATTCTGATGTTAACACAGACACTCAGAACTTTTCATAGCTAAGAATACAAATACAATAATTGAGAATTTCCCCCATCAAACTGTTGATTCTTCCCCAAATTTCTGGATGACTAACCACTATCTGGACACAACCAATTATTCGTTCAGGTTCAGGTTCGAGGCTCTGGAAAGCATGTGGTCATTTGTATATATATATACTATAGTACAGTATATGACTATATACATATATACATACATAAATACATACATACTACATACATACAACACACCACACACACCACACACACACACCACACACCACACACACACACACACACACACAAGCTCCCAATAAATAAAAATACATATACCGTACAGTATGTGGGTGTATAAGGGTATCTGGAGTGGATGGGGTGTCTGGAGAGAGTGGGAGTGTCAAAAGTAGGTGTGTGGGTGTCAGAAGTGGGTATGTGAGTGATAAAAGTGTAGTTATGTAATTACCTAAGTGTTCTTACAGAATGAGAGCTATGATCATGGTATCCCAACTTTCCAGCACTCTTTGTCATATAATGCTTTGAGACTACTGACGGTTTTGGCCTCCACCACCTTCTCACTTAACTTATTCCAATTGTCTACCACTCTGTTTGCAAAAGTAAATTTTCTTATATTTCTTTGGCAGCTTTGTTTAGTTATTTTAAATCTATGACCTCTTGTTCTTCAAGTTCCAGGTCTCAGGAATTCTCCCCTATCAATTTTATTGATTCCGTTACTATTTTGTACACAGTCATCATATCACATCTTTTCTTTTATCTTCTATTTTTGGCATATTTAATGCCTCTAACCTCTCCTCGTAGCTCTTGTCATTCAGTTCCGGAAGCCCTTTAGTTGCATATCTTTGCACCTTTATTAGTTTGGTGATGTGGTTCTTAAGATATGTGTACCATTCAATCACTGCATATTCTCGCTTTGGTGTCACAAAAGTCGTGACAAATCTCTTCAGTATTTCACCACCCATATATTTAAAAGCAATTCTGAAATTGGAAAGCATTGCATAGACTCCTTGCTCAATGTTCTTTATGTAGTCCTCAGGTGACAGCTTTCTGTCTAAAACCACCCCTAGATCTCTTTCTTTATCAGAATTTTAAAAAAACTTTTTTGTGTGTGGGAGTAGGTGAGGGAGTGGTGTTACTGAGAGAATGGAGGGTCTTACATGTTCTCTGTTTACTGCAGAGATGGAAAAGACCAGCATAGGTCCACAGGCTTATATTAACCCTAACTTGGGAGGGGTTGCGGAGGGTTGGTCATTGGTAGGGAGAGTCAGAGGTAGTGGAGGAGTTGCTTAACCCTTAAATGGTGCAAATCATATATATAACAAACTTGAATGAACCTCAAACCAAATGTAACAGAAAAGCTCTTCCTCGTTAAGGGTTTGAATCTTAGACAGTCAGGTGCTTCAAACACACTACCATGTCGAATACTATGACCAATACACCCCAGCCGACTGTTTTTTCACTTTGTTGATGTAACCATTCTGAACAGTTACAATATGTATATGATGAGAAAGTTCGTAAACCAATTATGCATGTGTTTAGTCTTGCCGTTCAGACACATTTACCTATAAAGTTTAGCAAAGACATTTCTGTCATACACAGAAGCATTCAGAACCCAACATTGCCTCATGCTTCTACAGACAGGCTGGCTTTCAGGGAGGCCTTACAAATACACAAAATATAAAATTTACCACCAATTGGAAAGTGTGCAATAGGCCAAAGTGGATGCATTGTGCATTTGGCCCTTACACAATGATTACTCATAAATCCTTTACATTACTTTTTCTTTCAATAGTGTGATTTGACTGTTTTATATGTGGTTTATGCTTTGATGTTTTCATTTTTCCATAGTGCAGTAATTGGAACTTATCCTCATTAACACTTTTGCACACCCAGCACGCACACCCCCAACCCACCCCAAGGTGGGCCTGGCGTTTCCTGGGAGCGCGCACCCACACTAACATATGTACTCTTTCCAGTGTTCTGACCTCAAATTTCGAGCTACGTCATTCATTTTGATATCAAATTGTTCACAATGTAAAGGCGCGCAATTTACAACTAGTACCATAATAATCGAACAGTAAATGGAATTTTAACAAATATTTTAATTTTGATAATAGTAATGTAACTCAGTATTTCACTCATTTCTTTACTGTCATCTGTGAAGGTTCCATCACTTTTGAGCAAGATCCCAATGCAGGATATAGTTTTTGTTCTAGATTTTGCATAGGAGAAAAAGTATTTTAGATTGATGACCAAACCACACATCAGAAAGTAGAGAAACTACAATCTTTTGGTCTGTCCTGGACCATTATCAAGTCATGTGAAGGTCACATGACCTGATAATGATTTCTATTTCTTTATATAGTCTTCTCTGTCATTCTAGGAATAGAGTTGAGCATTTGAAGATGTTCTGCAACTTGTTTTTGTTGCCTATAGAGCGAATGCCGTTCTCGTTCCAGTTTATATCTATTTCTCTTTCTCCTCAGTGGTATGTGACTTGTACATATTTCTAGTGCTAATGTACGTATTCTTCCAAGGCACTGAATTAAGTTTGCATTATGTAGCAATCTTGGCCAGCATATTCTGTTGCGGCTTGGATTATTGTTCCCAGTTGATCTGTTCGTTACTGAAATTGAACTTGCTGAATTGTCTCATTGTTGGATTTAAAACTGGCTGCACGGGTCTATTGCCCATGTATGAATAAACTTCAATTAGGTTGTGATCTAAGTAATATGTATTTGTAATCATTATGTCCCTAATACGTTCATCGTTATTTGTAAAAATACGATCAAATGTGTTTTCTTTCCTACTTGGTTCTACTATTTTCTGGTTTAAGGCAAATCCAAGGAGTAATCATATTTTTTAAATTTTCCCCTGGAAGGCTAGTTATGAGTTGTAAGTAGCAGAACATAATATTTGTAGAGTATTTGGTTGGTTATTTATTCATTTAAATACAGTATTAACAAAAAAAGTTTTGACACAATTTAAGGCAAATAAAATGTTACATCAATGTACAGCAGGTGTTCACACTCAAACAGGGTGAGTTTGGAAAGGGGAAGAGAGAGAAAGGAAAGTTGAACAAGAAGGACACATGTTTTCATCTGTCTGTCCAGTGTTGTCTCTGCAGTCCGGCAGTCTGTGGCACAGACTCTGTGAAGGTGAACCTGATGGCCAGTCCAGACTGGCAGTCTGTCTACCCTGTCTGTCTGTCTCTAGCCTTACAACCTGTTTTGCCTGACAGCTCGACAGATTGTCTAGCCTGACAGCCTGTCTAGCCAAACAGTCCATCTAGCCTAACAATCTGTCAAGCTTGATAATATGTCCAGCATGATGGCTTGTCTAAACTTTCAGCTAGTGTAGCCTGACAGAATGTCAAGCCTGATATTTTGTTTATCCTTTTGTCTAGCTTGACACTCTGTCTAGCATGATAGCCTGTCTAGATTTCCAGATTGTCTAGCCTGACAGCATGTCTTGCCTGACAGCCTGTTAAGCTTGGCAGTTTGTCTAGACTGACAATCTGTCTAGCCTGATATTCTGTCTAGCCTCAAAAGGTATCTAGGTGTTGAAGTACTTATACTACTCCCACATTCCACTTTACCACACACTGTTGTCAGACCACTCACCTCACCTCATCAATTTATCACATTGTTATTCGGACAAACCCAAAACGAATAACAGGCATATGCTGATAACATGCCGAGCGATGTTTATTACATTTAATATTTCTTTTACAAATGCGTAATTTTTAATTAAAATATTATATATAAGTAACATGAAGTACTGACCAAGTTAGGTTGGGATAGGCTAGAGTAAGTACAG
>WNGS01005680.1:7021757-7028204 GCA_020271785.1 Procambarus virginalis
GCAATGCACATGCTGCCTGTACTTTAACAGTGATGTCATCAGAATAGTACTGGAGAACAAGAAGAGAACACAACTCGCAAGCTCCAGGTCAAAGGTGTTGTTGACCCAACGTGCAGCATGATGGAGGTAAGAGTTGACTGTCACCTGAGACAAGGGCACACAGCAACCTTCAAACACCTTCTTGCACCGGTAATGTTCATTGTCTACATAAACGATCTACCAGAGGGATTACAGAATTACATGAACATGTTTGCTGATGATGCTAAGTTAATAGGGAAGATAAGAAACCTAGATGATTGTCATGCCCTTCAAGAAGACCTGGACAAAATAAGTATTTGGAGCAACACTTGGCAAATGGAATTTAATGTGAATAAATGCCATGTTATGGAATGTGGAATTGGTGAACACAGACCCCACACAACCTATAAATTATGTGAGAAATCTTTAAAGAATTCTGATAAGAAAGGGATCTAGGGGTGGTTTTAGATAGAAAACTGTCACCTGAGGACCACATCAAGAACATTGTGCGAGGAGCCTATGCTACACTTTCTAACCTAAGAATTGCTTTTAAATACATGGATGGAGAAATGCTAAAGAAATTGTTCACGACTTTTATTAGACCAAAGCTGGAATATGCAGCGGTTGTATGGTGCCCTTATCTTAAGAAGCACATCAACAAACTGGAAAAGGTGCAACGACATGCCACTAAGTGGCTCCCAGAAATGAAGGACAAGAGCTATGAGGAGAGGTTAGAGGCATTAAATATGCAAAAACTAGAAGATAGAAGAAAAAGAGGCGATATGATCACTACTTACAAAATAGTAACAGGAATTGATAAAATCGACAGGGAAGATTTCCTGAGACCTGGAACTTCAAGAACAAGAGGTCATAGATTTAAACTAGCTAAACACAGATGCCGAAGAAACGTAAGAAAATTCACCTTCGCAATAGAGTGTAGACGGTTGGAACAAGTTAAGTGAGAAGGTGGTGGAGGCCAAAACCGTCAGTAGTTTCAAAGCATTATATGACAAGAGTGCTGGGAAGACGGGACACCACGAGCGTAGCTCTCATCCTGTAACTACACTTAGGTAATTACACTTAGGTAATTACACGCACGAGGTGGGCTGGAACTCTGAAGACGCATCCATAGGTTCACCGAACCCCGGCAGAGTTTACCAGGGCCCATAGACTGACTGCTATGGGAAGCCAGGGCAAGGCACTGCTAACCGTTAAGACCCTGCTTCCTGCAACCTCTCTGAGGGAGTCATGTTCTGGCTCGTGGTCCTCGGTAGGTCGAACTCCATATACTAATGGCCCAGTCTAAAATATCACACATTAGCCCAATAGCTCCAGGGAGCCGAAGAGGGCTCCCCACAGAAAAAAAGCATTGAATGTAATGAAATGCATCTAAACTTTACCATCAACTCGATCAAATGGTCATTAAGACAAGACACAGGCAATGTGGCCACCATACAAGAATCATGGATATAACACCAAGTAAAAAACCCAGCACTTCCACAAATACGATAACATCTTTCTCATTTGCCAACATACAAGGCATCAAAAATCCAAACCTAGGACGAATATTGAGGTGACCAAAGTGAAAAGAGTGTACACATTTATCGCTCTTGCGCGCTCCCATTTTCTCTGTTTGCTGTGGGTGGTAAGCCGGGCTTTTTGAGCTTATATGCATTTACTCCTCTAGAGAATTCTATTGCGAACACATTGATACCAAATTGAATATCGTAGGACGAGAATTGAGGTGACAAAGTTGAAAAGAGTATACACTTTTCAGAATTACCGCGCGCTCCCGTGGAATGCCCAAACCCACCGGGGTAGTGGGGAGGTGGTGCGCCCGCCGCGTGAAAGTGTTAAAATAATGGAAATAAAATTAATCCGTTCCACCACCGAAAAATATCAATATGATATTTGATTTTCAAAATAATGGAGCAGGCTACCTGACATACATTGAACGAACCTTTATGACATTTTCCTTATTAAAATTTCGTAATATTTTTTTAATTTTTCATTTTTTATAGAAAATTGAGCAGCTTACCTGACATACACTGAACAAACCTTCATGACATTTTTTCTTTTTTCAAATTTGTTAATTTTTTTTATTTTTTATTTCTTATAGAAAATGGAGCAGCCTACCTGACATACACTGAACGAACCTTTTGACATTTTTTTTTTTAAATTTGTTCAAATTTTTTTCATTTTTTATTTTTTTTATAGAAAATGAAGCAGCCTACTTGACATACACTGAATGAACCTTTTTGACATTTGTTCTTTTTTCATTTTTTTTCACGTTTTTTGAATTTTTTCTAAAAAAAAAAAAGATCAATGCCTTGCAACATTACAGCAGTCACCCCTTTACATCCCAGCATCATTAGCATCTTTAAAAAAAAATCATTTATATGCATCGTCGGAGGCATCTGAGAATTTGAGAGAACCAGTGGGAACGTTAAGAAGCCGCACATGGTTTTCTCATTAATAGAGTGGAAGCTCGTAAATCGAGACAAATTTTCAGCGAGTGGCTTGCTCATTACTCAAAATGTTCGTAGATGGAGCCGCTCGTCACTCGAGGTTCCACTGAATATTGTTATCAACTAATTTACCTTGTTGATAAAATATATAATGCAGGCGATGAGTCACAATAACGTGGCTAAAGTATGTTGACCAGACCACACACTAGAAGGAGAAGGGACGACGACATTTCGGTCCGTCCTGGACCAAAGTCGATTGTGAATGACCCTTCACCTTCTAGTGTGTGGTCTGGTCAACAAAATATATAATTAATACCCAGAAACTCACCTTCTGGGTTTGATTTGCTAACAAATTATCACTGTAGTTATTCTGAAGTTATGACAGTTGCAAAGTAGTTTTTTTCCTTTCTATAAAATATAAAAAAATGAAGCATTACAGCTCTAAACAGTGTTTTCTTTATAATTTTTTTAAAGGTTTGACAAAATGAGACAGAAAATGCAAATGAGTTTTACTGACACGAATCAGTTAACACAAAAATTGAAATCATTGCCACTGACCTATGAGGATAATATGTTTAAGATCAATATATTATAAATTTGCACATCATATGAACAACCTCAGAGTGAACTTGCACACTCAGTAATTACTGTACTATAAACTCAACACAAGAAAATGTTGCTTACCTTAAAAGACTGCACAAACGTCCATAATAATATTCGAATAGTGTAACCCTGGCGGAGTAATTTTATAAGTCGAGCTGCTCGAAATAAACGTAAGAATCCCACATTGATGAAGTTTTCCTGTAAAGATGCAATTAAATAATAATATCAGTATAACAAACACTGACTGAAAGGGAGTAGTAGAATTTATAGTCCATTAATTCTGAATACAGTACTGATATGGTATATGTAGTATGCTGTGCATGTGTGTGTGTGGTGCAAATATTATATATATATATATATATATATATATATATATATATATATATATATATATATATATATATATATATATATATAATATATATATATATATATATATACATATATATATGATATATATATAATTATATATATATAGTATAGTATATATATAGATATATATATATATATAGATATAGATATATCCATATATATAAATATATATATATATATACCCACACATATACATAGTGCCATGCACACACACACACACACACATGTATGTATAGTTATGTACATGGACAAATAGTTAAATCAATGTGTCTAGACCAAAAATAATAAATCAATAAATAATATATTATATATATATATATATAGATATATATATATATATATATATATATATATATATATATATATATATACTGTATATAGTAAATATATAACTATATATTTCTGGGTTTGGAGGGAAAGCAATGGGTATGCTACAAGATAGTTGTAAATAAATTTATAACAAATAATTGTAGATTATATATAAATCTCATGTATAAGTACATAGGATGAGGAATTTTAATTTTTCAATTATGTCATAGGGTAAGTGCAAAATAATTACATGAAATGGGAATTAAAAAATAAATATTAAGATGTAGACTGGACTTAAGCATGAGTAAAAGATGCTGTAAAAGGGAAACCAATAAGTAAAGGTTGAAAAATGAACATAAATAATATTACCTGGAATACAAAACCACTGACACAATTGCCTGTGCAAACCTAACAGGAAATTAACTAAGAGGGACTGCAACAAGGCAGCTAAAGGTAAGAGGACAGAGTAAACAGGGCGGATCTAGGGTTGAGCAGATCTAACCCAAGAGGAAACAACATAGGTCAAAGCTGACAGGTCCAACACTTGACCTCGATTAAGAGTCATAGCCATGTTAACATACAGAGAAAAATAATTAGACCAGAAGCAATCAGAAAAGAGATAAAGTCAGAGAAGCAGACAGGACCAAGATTAATGAGGTGGCTATACATAAAATGTTCACGTCTTCAGCTTACCACGAGTTATGCAAACAGTAAAAAGGTGAAAGCTTATGAGGAAGGAATAGTTCCTTATGAGAGAGCCACCTGCTAAACCTTGTGCCTGTCTTAAAGCTGTGAGAATCCCATTGAGAGTCTCCCCCCCCCACTTCTTTGCCCAAGCAAAACACCAAAAGGAAAGGTGGGCATGTGCAGATGATGCGACTGGTTACTTGACAACGTGGGGCTGCAGTCAGAGTCATACTCTGCACCTATAAAGGGGCCCTCACTTGGGAACGGGGCAGTAATTGATCATAAGACTCAGAGTATTATGGCCTCACAAGCTTAGCCCTGACTCCCTCAAATATTAGCTTTCACTTCCATCCCAGAAATATGTCAATCTGTGATCAACCTTGTTATATACAGTATATATATATATATATATCTATATATATAGATATTATATAATATATATATAGATTATATATATATATAAGTATATATATATGAGTAATATCTAACAATATTCCTGTATACATATACTGTACAGGAATAATATATAAAATTTAGTCATGACTTTGATTATTAAAACATTTTTACTGACTGTATTTTGTATATGCAGTCATACTGTTAGTCAAATTTAATAAAATGTAATAAAGTTGGTTTTATATGAAAAAATAATTATCATTCATCTAGGTTTTACATCCATATCAGACATGCAAGGTGTCAACTCTACACAAGTTTCCAATATTACTTAGGCCTATAAATTACATACTTTATAGGTTAAGCTTTCTCTGTTTAAGAACAAGTCATCAAGCACTGCAGTCACATGTCAACAAAAGCTGCCTCAAAATAATAAATACAAGAAGCTGTCAATGCCTGTTGCCATTCTCCAATCAACAAAAGGTTAATAATATATTAAAATTATAATCAACAATACTTTGTAGACCAAAACTGTACTGCATATTTCTTGGTACCAATAGTATGAAAGAAAACTGAATAAGTGACCAGTCCAAGAAGGAATGTTCAGGTGATGACTAGACCATTGCATGAGGTGTTGATTGGTATTGATTGACCACAGGAGACATAGTCAATTCTGCGACTCTGTACAATCTCTCACACATTAACAACTGTGAAAATTATGATCATCACTGTCAAGCAGATATTCAAACGTTAAAGTTTTGCTCAAAGGATTTTAATATAATTTTTCCTAAATTTAACTCAAACATCTGTCAACCTTTTTTTTTATAGACGCACATACACTAAGGTAATTATTTTCTCATAATAATGCAACAAGAAAGACAGGGTATTGAGTTCACCTTTGTGAGCATTTGAAAATATGGTCTACTCATTATCCATAGTAAACTAACAATCTAGAATAAGAGCCCTCAATTTAAAAGAGGGAATCCTATTAGGAGGTATATATAATCAACAACTACCTCATTATATTGGGAGAACTTACTGTCCCTTCTCCATACATCGCTGTGAGACAAAGGAAAACAACAAATAAAAAAGTTATTGTATTATAATATTTTGTTTCAAGTTACCTTGACTCTTTAAACCAAATAAAAACATGGACAAAAATTAACCAAATAAAAGTCTAAGCCAGGTTTCTTCATGACAAAGGTAAACAAGCCGCTTGAATGTTAAACAAACTTGTTGAGGAAGATGCATAGTCAGAGAAGTTAATGAAACACACAGATTCTTGTAAACCAATGAAAAAAAATTACAACCAAAACAAATGTTTGTACCACATAAGGAGGGATGTAATTGTCATAATTTGCCACACAATATACTGGGTCATCAAAAAAAAAAAAGCGAAACACGTTCGAAAGAAAGAATTATAACGCATTATCCTCAGCTTGGACAATTTTGTTGTCTAGAAATAGAAAATGAACGAAAAACATAATAATATCACATAGAATACACTGTGTGTAACAGGCACATAGCTGGCAAGTGGACTCTCGGCAGCCTTGCAATTTAGTTTCACCCAAATGCACTTGCACCAAATGCACTGGGCACA
>WNGS01005680.1:7029204-7039947 GCA_020271785.1 Procambarus virginalis
TTTCTGTGGATGACTTGCTGTGGTGGTTCTGATTTTCTGTAATGCTGTGTTGTATGTGAAATGTGGTGATTTATTGGTATACTACTTTGTTTTCATTTAGTGCTTCCCTATCATCTCTCAGTTGTTACCTCCCCACTCAGTAACATTAGAAATTAAGTAAAGCTGATAGTTTTGGATTAGTTTAATAGATATTTATGTACAAAAACACCAGGATGTTCTAAGTTGCTCACTTTCTACATTCGCTATTAAGGACATAGGGTATTTAAAATATTGAGTATATAAGCTTTAGGGAAAGGAATTATGTATTGGCACTGATCTCTAAGGAAATGTTGGATACATAATATGTAGCTAAATATAAGGCTCCTTGAACTTGAAGACAAGTGCCAATGCATCACTAATTCCTTCCTAAGCATTAATTAAATACTATATATATCCTTCAGTAGTGAATGCAGCAGAAGTAAGCAGCTAAGATCACCAAGAGAAAAACTATTAAAGCAAAACTACTAATAACATAAAACCAGAGGTATGGCTCATTCTCCTGACAGAAAAGACAACAAATAACTTAACTAAGACCTGCAAGAAACACTATAGGGATTATGCAAGACATGTGCTACAATTAATGTGCAAGATATGTGCTAAAAGGGTGCCAGACAGCTGAGTGGATAGTGCTTCAGATTCGTAGTCCTGAGGTTTAGGGTTCGTTCCCCGTTGGAAGCAAATGGGCAAGAAGTTTCTTCATCCTGATGCTCCTGTTACCTAACAGTAAATAGGTACCTGGGAGTTAGACAGCGGCTACGGACTGATTCCTGGAGGTGTGTAACAAAAAGGAGGCCTGGTCGAGGACCGGGCCGCGGGGACACTAAGCCCTGAAATCATCTCGAGATAACCTCAAGATAACAATCACTAATCAGCAGCAAGTGTCACTACAGCACCACACACTCCATACTATATCTTTTGATAGTTGTGACAAAGTATTGGAAAGTGTTTCATTACATTCAATACTGTTTTTTATGAAGTACAGTATAGTGAATATAAAATATCCAAGAAAAAGAGCATAAAAGTAGGGAAACTACTGTTCAAAAGTAATTAAGACATTTATATATGTAAAGAATGGTAGGATATTAAAATGTGTTTCAGATCAATGGATTGGCTCATGTTAATAATGCCAAAGAAAGTTTCTTTCAGATTAAAAATAAGTATTGAATTTTTGTAAGTGTTTCTATTATGGGTCCTGGTAGTACACTCAGGTTTGTTCTCGACCCACAGTCGAGAATTCTGGGTTCGAATCTCAGGCAGGACAGAAATGGTTGGGCACCTTTCCTTTCACCTAATGCTTCTGTTCACCTAGTAGTAGGTAGGCTCTCAGGAGTTAGTCAGCTTGTTGTAAGGTTGCATCCTGGGCAGGGTCAGTAATTTGGCCTTGGGGAAGGGAGGGGGGGGAGTCTTGAAATGTGTGTGGATACCCTCTGGTTTCCTGTCCCTAAACACAATGATTATTAAAAATTATGATCCACCTGATCAACTATGAGTTAAAATGATTAGATTAACTAGTATTATCAACTTATTGATTTTGACATTACTGTATTAATAAAAGATAGGCTCAATTTTATTTAAGTTGTAGTGACAGTTGCTTAACCCTTAACATGCTCGGGGTCTAATATCCTGCTATCTGCACAGGCGCATGTCATTTTGAAAAAAAAAAATTATTTTTTCTTCCTAACCTGTTAATTTGTGTTCACTGATCACGGGAAAAATAATAAAAAATCGTAAGTGCATATATTGCCCGCTATAGGGGGGGAAGTCTGGCAAATTATAGGCGCTGACTCAGCGAGCGTCCCAGGCGGTCTGTTGCTCGCCAGCTGTCAGGCCAGAGTTGCCACAAAGAGATAATTACCTAATTATTTCAATGTCTCTGATTGATGTTTCATAGTTTTTTGCTGTAATATTATTCAATAGTGTGTAGTTTGATATATTTATATAATAAAATGAGTGAATCATTGCTGTACTCAAAAATATGGTGTGCATATTGTTGATTCAGTTATGTTCATCAATCAGTGAACAAATACTTTGTCGGTTATTACACTATAAGCACAGGTTATACATAAGTATCTGCATGTTTTGTTCACTATAACGAACCACTAAGTAGCTATTATGAGTCAAAAAGTAACGAGGAGTGACCGCCGTGTACCAGCCAGCCACTCCCGCCCTCCCTCCAGTCATCTGACTCGCCCACATTCTCCTCCCACAATACTGTTTTTGCTATAATTCACTATATACAGACGGTATATATAAGTATCTACATGTTTTGTTCACCATAACTGTACATCTAAGCTTGTATGCTGAGTAAAGTCACAAAGACATAGGACCTAACAGTCAGCTGATGGCTGCCTCCCTCAAGGCCAGACGCACCGTCGTCTGCACGGTGGCGTCGTGCAGACGACGCCACCGCCCTCACCAAAATGGCGGCTCCAAACCTTCTCTTGCTGTTTATACCCTCTATACACACGTTATATATAAGTATCTACATTTGTGTTCACTATAGCGAACCACTAAGCTGGTATGCTGATTGCATTCAATAAAAGTGCCACAAACAGTCAGAAAACATCGCCACCACCCTCCCTCCCACAGCATTACTCCTCCCTCCATGGCGCACAGCGCTAAATATCATCGCAATCCTGCTATTATCAGAACCCTGGTCACTTTTATCACAGTCAGGGGTCTTCTATAATAATATCATCGCTATATAATAGCATGAACAAGTATATTATGGCATTTTTAGGCGATGCTGTGGTCACAAGCTGAACAGCAGTGCTGTGAGCTCATGCTGCGTGCGTCAGGCTTGGTAGCTTAGCGATACTGAGGCCCCTAACACCCGGGAGTTTGGCCCACGATTTTTTTTAAAATGGCGTCTGTTTACAAGAGCCCTGATGAAGGTGTGGTGAACCCCATGTATCCGCGGGCCGTTTAAATCTTGCGTAGTGCTCCAACACTTCATATGAAGTGAAGAGCAGTCGACTGGTAAAACGCCTAACACTTCATATGAAGTGATGAGCACTTTAAGGGTTAATAGGCCTATAGTGTATTACTTCTGATAAAATTACAGTTTGCTACATAGATATTTCACCTAATTTACAAATAGATGTCGAATCTTCTATAAGTCCTCCTTTAAGATAAAATGTAATATTTTAACATTCAAAGCAATAGAAGCTGTGACATTCTATACACTATGCTTGTTATAGAATCTTTTTGTTATTAAATGTCAGAGAATTTTCATTGTATATCTAAATATAATTTTTACTAATAAGATGACCCCTGGCAGATGTTGAACCTTTTGTTGCTGTCATCATGGACAATTTCGATTACTTGACTAGAGACTCATCCATCCTTGGTGCTCATCACCTTGATGAGTTCATCAGAATATGGGCTGAATATGACCCTAATGCACGTAAGTACTGTATACTCACATTTAGTTTTTCTTATGAAACAACTTTGCTTTGATCTTTTTGTTCTTTACTTATATTCTATTTTATTGTTAAATCTATTTCCAAAATTAAAATATATTTTTTTGTCTTCCATCTGTTGCAGCATATAATCATTATTCTTGTAATCTCATTACAGTATAAAATAATAAGGCAATTTATAAAATCAGGTTTCATTAAATGAAATAAGTTAAAAAAATACTGTACTAGTTATATCCATTGAGACAACTGCATCATGCTCTTATTTATTTTTAATACTTTTAAAGGGAAGGTACCCTCAGTAGCTCTCTGGTGCTTCTGCACTGTTACAGCTAAGCCAAAGGATCACCCGAGGACTATTAAGACCCGTGTATTCGTACTGGTAGCCAGGAATCACAGATCAACGCAAAACTGAGCAAATCCAGCCAGAAAGTCAGACAAAACAAAAGAAAATCCCTGCTTGAAAGAAATTCAAGCACAACACATATATAACTGAAAACTCACACCCCACACCACACATACATCAGTTGCATATAGTCCTGGGGACCATTCAGGCTTGTTCGCATATATATATATATATATATTATATATATATATATATATATATTATATATATATATATATATATATATATATATATATAATATATATATAGTATATATATATATATGTATATATATATATATGTCGTACCTAGTAGCCAGAACGCACTTCTCAGCCTACAATGCAAGGCCCGTTTTGCCTAATAAGCCAAGTTTTCATGAATTAATTGTTTTTCGACTACCTAACCTACCTAACCTAACCTAACCTAACTTTTTCGGCTACCTAACCTAACCTAACCTATAAAGATAGTTAGGTTAGGTTAGGTAGGGTTGGTTAGGTTCGGTCATATAATTATGTTAATTTTAACTCCAATAAAAAAAATTGACCTCATACCTAATGAAATGGGTAGCTTTATCATTTCATAAGAAAAAAATTAGAGAAATATATTAATTCATGAAAACTTGGCTCATTAGGCAAATCGGGCCTTGCATAGTAGGCTAGAAGTGCGTTCTGGCTACTAGGTACGACATATATATATATATATATATTATATATATATGTCGTACCTAGTAGCCAGAACTCATTTTTGGCCTACTATGCAAGGCCAGTTTTGCCTAATAAGCCAAGTTTTCCTGAATTAATATATTTTCTCTAATTTTTTTCTTATGAAATGATAAAGCTACCCACTTCATTATGTATGAGGTCAATTTTTTTTATTTTAGTTAAATTAATGTAGATATATGTCCGAACCTAACCAATCCTACCTAACCTAACCTATCTTTATAGGTTAGGTTAGGTTAGGTAGCCGAAAAAGTTGGGTTAGGTTGGTTAGGTAGGTTAGGTAGTCGAAAAACAATGAATTCATGAAACTTGGCCTATTAAGCAAATCGGGCCTTGCATAGTAGGCTGAGAAGTGCGTTCTGGCTACTAGGTACGACTATATTATATATATATATATATATATATATATTATTATATATATATAATATTATATATATATATATATATATATATATATATATCTATATAATCTATATTATATATATATATATATATATATATATATATAAAATATATATATATATATATATATATATATATATATATAATATATAATATATATATATATATATATATATATTACATACAGTATATATATATATATATATAACAGTATATAAATATATATATTATTAAATATGACCGAAAAAGTAAGATTAACAATTCTAACACAATTTTCTCAATGTCTCTTATATTCTTTTTCACTGTTGATGGTAACTGAAAA
This sequence comes from Procambarus virginalis, assembly GCA_020271785.1. Lineage (NCBI taxonomy): Eukaryota > Metazoa > Arthropoda > Malacostraca > Decapoda > Cambaridae > Procambarus > Procambarus virginalis. The sequence continues at coordinate 7,034,491 of WNGS01005680.1, forward strand.
ATCAATTCTCCAAAGTTCATTTTATTTCTAGTCTGACGCGACACTTGAGCACGTTTCGTAAAACTTATTACATTTTCAAAGACTTTAGTTTACACACACACAACTATAACTGAACAGCTTTGGCTCTTTTATACCTGCATTTGGGTGAAGTGATGTAATACAATAGTTTTGGATGAGGTGAAACAAACTTCAACAAAACCAGAACACGAAACAATGGGTATAAGCTAAGGGAAGAATAGATCTGTAACTGCAGACGGCCTATTAGCCCATATTTCTTGATGCTTCTATATTGGAGCGGCGTCTTGAAGTGGGTAGAATATAATTGTGCATTAATTGGCTGTTGATTGCTGGTGTTGACTTCTTAATGTGTAGTGCCTCGCAGATATCAAGCCGCCTGCTATCGCTGTATCTATCGATGATTTCCGTGTTTTTTGTTAAGACTTCTCTGGTGATGGTCTGGTTGTGGGAAGAGATAATATGTTCCTTGATAGAGCCTGTTGCTTATGCATCGTTAATCGCCTGGAAAGAGATGTTGTTGTCATGCCTATATACTGAGTTCTTTGGGGCTTACAGTCCCCAAGTGGGCATTTGAAGGCATAGACGACATTGGTCTCTTTCAAAGCGTTCTGCTTTGTGTCTGGAGAGTTTCTCATGAGTAGGTTGGCAGTTTTCTTGGTTTTATAGTAAATCGTCAATTGTATATTCTGATTTTTGTCTGTAGGGATAACGTTTCTATTAACAATATCTTTCAGGACCCTTTCCTCCGTTTTATGAGCTGTGGAAAAGAAGTTCCTGTAAAATAGTCTAATAGGGGGGTACAGGTGTTGTATTCGTTGTCTCTTCAGAGGTTGCATGGCGTTTCACCTTCCTTCTTATGATGTCTTCAACGAAACCATTGGAGAAGCCATATATTAATATATTTCCTGTAGACATATATAATAATATATGTCTACAGGAAAGACTGCTACCAAAAATACTAATATATATATATATATATATATATATATATATATATAGATATATATATATATATATTATATATATATATATTATATAAAAATATATGATATTATTTCTGCACATCTGAAAACTTTTGACCCCTGAAAGATTCAAACCTGGTCAGCTAGGCCCTCCATGCCCCTTGGTGTGTCCAGAACTATAACCACTCTGTCAACTGACTGTACACAGGCCTTGGACAATTTTGGGCACAGGTATTTCATCAAATCACTTCATCATGCTGGGGCCGCCAGAGTAACATTTGTGTGTCAAGCTTGAACGGTCTCTAAGGCAATGTATCATTGACACCCCAATGCATTAATGCACTTGAAAAAAAAAATTGTAAAATTATTACAACTATAAAGAAAATATAATATTCAATGTATACAGTTACATCTTCATACAAAACATGTAGAGGTAGGCTGAACTCTGATACTGTAACGTGTTACAAGATTATTACACCCATCAGAACTGATTAGAGGTTTGTAATGGTACATAGAATATTGATGGTTATATGTAATGTGTATTTACAGTGTAATAATGGCAAAAGCCATATATTTTATTGTTCTAAAAATGTAATAGTGTGCATAATAATGACACACATATATTTGAGCATTCCTGTGTTCCACATATTTTATTATATAATTTCTCAAAAGACACACTATTAAATAATATTACTGCCAAAAAAACAAACAGAAAATAAGTAAGTCATTGAAATAAATATCTAAAATATCTCCGCAGCAATTCTTGGCCCACGGCGAGGCTGGGGCAACCACCATACTTTACTTACCTTGTGATGATTCCGAAGGTCAAAGTCCTCATGGCCCAGTTTCTGACCAGCTCTCTGGTTGGTGGTCTGGTCAAAAACCATGAGATTATTGCATCATGAACACTTATGAATTGTGACGTCATCGCCAGATTTACAGGTTTCACCACGGCTAAAGTAAGTCACATTCATTTTTTTTATTTTCCTGTGATCAGGAAATGCATTTTAACAATATTAGAAATTTTTTTAATTTTATTTCTTGCCCACCTGGGTGATGGCAGCGATGAAAGAAAGTGCAGTGCAGAGGTTAATATGTGGCTGAGATATATTAAAGAAACTGTTCACAACTTTGGTGAGACCAAAATTGGAATACGCAGTGGTTATATTGTGCCCGTATCTCAAGAAGAACATAAATAAACTGGCAAAGTTGTTAAGGCTATGAAATGGCTTCTAGAATGGAAAAAAAAAGCTATGAGGAGAAGCTAGGGGCATTGAATATACCAAAGCTGTAAGAAGAAAAAGTGGCAATGGTGGTGGATATCACAAACCCATTAGTAGTTTGACAAGGAGTTCTGGGAAGACAGGACACAATGAGTGTAACTCCCATCCTGTGACTACACTTAGGTAATTATACACCCCCTTCATTCACTACAAGGTACAAGCCTCCTCTGTTGAGTATGTACCTAAGTGAAGTTACAGAATAAAAGCTATGCTCATGATGTCCCATCTTTTCAATACTCCTCGTCATATGATGTTCTAAAACTACTGATGGTTTGGGATCAACCACCTTCTCACTTAACTTATTCCAACCATCTGTAATTTAAATATAGAGAATTTAAATATTTTTAGCACCTTACTTTCCTTAGTTTGAATCTATGATTTCTTGTTCTTAACCATTGTGATGTGCTTCGTTTATTGGGGTGTGCCAAAAATAAAGTCTTTCCAAAATTTTTGAGCTTCGTAAAATGATAAGTATCCTTCCCTGTACATGTACATGTAAAAAAACTAAAAAATTCCACATACTTTGGCTGTGGGGGATGTGGAGAAGAGGCTGTGTCACGTCACCACAGGCTGGTCGCCCATGCGTGAAGCCAGAGGCAGTCACACGGACCATTCAGGCACTGGAGTTGCCACAAATATATTTTCAATTATGGTATTTGTTCTATGTATTTCCGATACGTTTTATTTGTTTATTTATCGTATATGATGCACATTTGCATCCTTTAAAATATTTATACAGTTGAACGTTCATAATGTTCCATGAAGCTGTGATACGTGTGCCAGTAATGTGTCCACAATAAATGTTTATTGTTGCAATATTACGTGTTCAAAATTTACTAAAATTACAATATGTACAGTTTCACACACTATTTATACAGTCACACACTGTATTACACACTCAGTACTTCGGAAGCGAGTGATAATCAATGAAGCATTCCATGGTACACAGCGCGACTTCACTCTCAATGCACCAGGTAAAAACAAATTTTTGCTTCCTGTTTCTTCGTTCTGTGTGCTTGCAAATAATGCACTCACGTACACCCTTGGCTTTAGTACAGTAGGTGGTATGTAGCCATGCTTGTGAAGTGTACGGTAATCTTGAAAAGATTATAGAAAAATATAGATTTGTAAGGTAATCTTGAAAAAATCGCTTTGTATGGTATTCTGGAAGAGATTTAGCCATTCTGGAAGAGATACAGCCATTCTGGAAGAGATACAGCCATTCTGGAAGAGATTCAGCCATTTTGGTAGAGATTCAGCTATTCTTGAAAAATCTATGGAAAACACTACCATGGAAGCCACTAACTCTGTTCGTCTAAGTTACTTAGATCATTCATCAGTGAACCCAGAAAACGATTTATCTATGTACCATCTCTAAAAATTGAAGGTAACAAGGGTGAGCATGGGTGGTGCTCTGCTACTAATGGATAAGCTTGCTATAGCATCCTCATTGGTGCTGTATCACTAGCGTCTGACCCTTGTTAGGTCCTTATTGTGCCTCGCTTCATCAATATCATGACCCTTATGTTCTTCAAACAATAAGGTCTGAATTTCACAGACATTGAGTGATCTTTCAACACCGTGTTGGACAGGTGTTTGGAGCCAGAGGCGTGTGCTCCACCTATGGTTGCTCATGTGGAACTGAGTCAACCAGCAGCCTTAGGACATTCTGGGAATTTTTTACAAGATGGCTGCCACTCACTGAAGGTCCCAATAGTCCACTTCATACACAACCTACCGCATACGTGTTTTGAATGGGTACAAAATATAAAAGGTGCTTTTTCGGTTGTCGCAGTTTCCCACCGACGAGTTACTCTTGATTGGCGCAGCACAGTGGTTAAAGTTGCAGGTTTAAAAAATTCCTTTTCTGTTTTGCTGATTACTTTTACTATTTTATATGTAGCGATCATATTTCCCCTTCCTTTCTGCCTTCTAGCATTGGTATGTTTAACACCTCCAGCCTCTCAATGTAGTTCATGTTCTTAAGATTTTGGAGCCACTAGTAAATGTATTTATACCCATCCTCATTTATTTTGTGCTTCTTGAGATATGGGCACCATACAACTGCTGCATATCAATTTTCATCTCACTAAAAGTTTTGAAGACTTTCTTAAACATTTCACCTTCCATGTATTTAAAAGTGTCTGTGAAGGTGGAAAGCGGCGCTCTCCATGTTTCATCTTCCCTGTGAAGATCCTTTGTTGATCAATTTATATCCATGTGGATAAAAGTCCCAAGTATTGGGATCTTAGCTCTTCTTACCACTATGGCTGTCTTTTCTGTTATCTTCAGACATAAGTCATTACATTTATCATATTCCTCTATTGATCTTCCAGTAGTTAATAGTTTTATATATATATAACACCTACCACTACCTTCATGGTTCTCACTGGTATCACACCCAGTATGAAGTTCTTCTGGTTGGTTACCTTCAGAATCTCTATCTCCTTAAAGCTCTGATGTTGGTATCCGTAGGACTACTCCTTTTCACATCGTGTTTATCCTTTCTTTTTCTTACTACCTGATACCATGTTCAGAATATTGCATCTTCTATTACATCCATCATAGATGGAGTTCTGCTACCCTTTTATGTGGTTCTACCTCAGTTTCTGTAATGCTGTTTGTTTGCCTTTGTGTACCAAATGTTTATACTAATAATTTCTACTGGGCTGCTAAGTTTCCCCTCGTGGGTAGATTCTTCCATTTGGCTAGTCCCTTTCCAGAGGGTGGCATTTGTGGGTGTTAATCTAATCACACACTTATTTTGCCTGGTCTCTTTCCTCCCCAGTATGATTAGGCTCCTTCTCTTGCTGTGTCCACGTATCCTCCAACTGCCCTGCTCACACATCTTTTCCCTTTAACTCCCTCTCCATGGTTTATTTCTCAATGATGGCTTCACCTGAATTTGTAAGCTATGGGAACTTTTGAAGACCACCAGAAAAGGTTGTTTCATTACATTCGATGCTTCATTTCTCCCATACAGTGTACTTTAGCTGGATTGGACAAATTTGTACCAACCATGTTTGAAGTTACCAAACTTTTTTTTTTCTAAAACAATATGATTTTATTAATGCAAATGATAAAAAAAATTGGGCACATTTTAATAACAAATTCACTTGGAAAGTAACGTGTTAAATATTTTGTTGATTTATTTTAAATTTGAAACTGAATTTTGGTCCAATGAATGCTTTGGC
>WNGS01005680.1:7044451-7105444 GCA_020271785.1 Procambarus virginalis
ATATATATGTGTGTGTGTGTGTGTGTGTAAATCACGAAAATAAACACGTGATAAAGATGTGACAATGTCAGACCACGGAGGAAAAATGAAACAGGAATTCCTTAAGTACTTTCGTATATTAATACATCTTCAGAAGGAATGATTTACAGATCGAGTACTGGACATAAATAGGCAGGAGAGAAGGGTAAAGTGAGGTGAGGTACAATACGTGGACACTGCAGACGGCCTATTGGCCCATCTGATGCAGCCATTGGCCCAACTGATGCAGCAACACACATAGGCCAACAACTAGGTAATTATAGCATAAAATAGTAATATATACAATGAATTAATGAGACAAATGTGTTCCAATGATCCTACTTAAAATCGCCCTTTAATTGATCTATTAAAAATGGATCCAAGTTATATAGACCACTGCTAATGTTTAAATTACTTTCTTTTGTGATCTGTATCAGAGCAGATTCATTATGTTTCTGTTATAGGTGCTTTTACAATTTGTTATTGAAGAAGCCATCTCCAATCAATTTGGTGAGCATCTTCTGACAAATGAACAAACAAAGCATTAGACAATTGGCCCTGTCTTACAGAGTATTTATGTTGCGATATTCTACATTTCAAATCTTTAGATGTTTGCCCAACATAGAACTTATTACAGTCTTTACAAGGTATTTTATAAATGACACAATTATCACTACGAGGGCTGTTCCTAACTAATAGCTTACCAACAGTGTTTTCGTAGCTAAACATTACATGTATATTAAAAAGTTTCAAGGCCTTGACAATATTCTCAAACCCAGAGAAATATGGTAAACATAACACATTCTTTGGGCGAATTCTTTCACTGCATATATTATTATAATATGTACGACGTGCTTTGTTACGGCAAACTTCCAAAAAACTCAATAGAATATCAATAGTTATTCTCAATAGAATAACTCAATAGAATATGAAATGTAGAATATCGCAACATAAATACTCTGTAAAACAGGGCCAATTGTCTAATGCTTTGTTTGTCATTTGTCAGAAGATGCTCACCAAATTGATTGGGAGATGGCTTCTTCAATAACAATTGTAAAAGCACCTAACAGAAACATAATTGAATCTGCTCTGATACAGATCACAAAAGAAAGTAATTTAAACATTAGCAGTGGTCTATATAACTTAGATTCATTTTTAATAGACAATTAAAGGGCGATTTAAGTAGGATCATTGGAACACATTTGTCTCATTAATTCATTGTATATATTTACTATTTTATGCTATAATTACCTAGTTGTTGGCCTATGTGTGGTTGCTGCATCAGTTGGGCCAATGGGCTGCATCAGATGGTCCAATAGGCCGTCTGCAGTGTCCACGTATTGTACCTCACCTCACTTTACCCTTCTCTCCTGCCTATTTATGTCCAGTACTCGATCTGTAAAATCATTCCTTCTGAAGATGTATTAATATACGAAAGTACTTAAGGAAATTCCTGTTTCATTTTTCCTCCGTGGTCTGATATATATATATATATATATATATATATATATATATACTGTATATTTATTTATTTTGGTAGCAGTCTTTCTTGTAAACATATATTATTAAATATGACCGAAAAAGTAAGATTAATAATTCTAACACAAATTTTCTCAATATTTCTTATGTTTCTTTTCACTGTCGATGGTAATTGAAAAATCAATTCTCCAAAATTCATTTTTATTTCTAGTCTGACGCGACACTTGAACGCGTTTCGTAATAACTTATTACATTTTCAAAGACTTTAGTTTACACACACACACACAACTATAACCTGCAAACACTAAACAGAGTTCTACTATGCTATGATTTAAACAGCTTTCATCTTATATACTCGCATTTTGGGTGAGGTGATATGTTACAACAGTTTTGGATGAGGTGAACAAAACTTTCAACACAAGACAGAACACGAAACAATGGGTATAAATTGGGTAAATTAAAAGGAAGAATGGAAGTAACTGCAAAGGGCCTATTGGCCCATATTTATTGATGCTTCTATATTGATGCGAAGTCTTGAAGTGGGTAGAATATAGTTGTGCATTAATTGGCTGTTGATTGCTGGTGTTGACTTCTTGATGTGTAGTGCCTCGCAGATATCAAGCCGCCTGCTATCGTTGTATCTATCGATGACTTCTGTGTTGTTTGTTAAGATTTCTTTGGTGATGGTCTGGTTGTGGGAAGAGATTATATGTTCCTTAATGGAGCCCTGTTGCTTATGCATCGTTAATCGTCTGGAAAGAGATGTTGTTGTCTTGCCTATATACTGAGTTCTTTGAGGCTTACAGTCCCCAAGTGGGCATTTGAAGGCATAGACGACATTGGTCTTTTTTAAAGCATTCTGCTTTGTGTCTGGAGAGTTTCTCATGAGCAGGTTGGCCGTTTTTTTGGTTTTATAGTAAATCGTCAATTGTCACAATTGCCGATTTACTATAAGCCAAAAAAACGGCCAACCTACTCATGAGAAACTCTCCAGACACAAAGCAGAACGCTTTAAAAGAGACCAACATCGTCTATGCCTTCAAATGCCCACTTGGGGACTGTAAGCCTCAAAGAACTCAGTATATAGGCAAGACAACAACATCTCTTTCCAGACGATTAACGATGCATAAGCAACAGGGCTCCATTAAGAAACATAATCTCTTCCCACAACCAGACCATCACCAGAGAAATCTTAACAAACAACACAGAAATCATCGATAGATACAGCAATAGCAGGTGGCTTGATATCTGCGAGGCACTACACATCAAAAAGTCAACACCAGCAATCAACAGCCAATTAATGCACAACTATATTCTACCCACTTCAAGACTCCGCACTAATATAGAAGCATCAAGAAATATGGGCCAATAGGCCCTTTGCAGTTACTTCCATTCTTCCCTTTAATTTACCCAATTTATACCCATTGTTTCGTGTTCTGTCTTGTGTTGAAAGTTTTGTTCACCTCATCCAAAACTGCTGTAACATATCACCTCACCCAAAATGCGGGTATATAAGATGAAAGCTGTTTAAATCATAGCATAGTAGAACTCTGTTTAGTGTTTGCAGGTTATAGTTGTGTGTGTGTAAACTAAAGTCTTTGAAAATGTAACAAGTTATTATGAAACGCGTTCAAGTGTCGCATCAGACTAGAAATAAAAATGAATTTTGGAGAATTGATTTTTCAATTACCATCGACAGTGAAAAGAAACATAAGAAATATTGAAAAAATTTGTGTTAGAATTTTTAATCTTACTTTTCGGTCATATTTAATAATATACACATATACTGTATAATATATTCTGTATATACAGTGGTACCTTGGTTTTCAAATTTAATCCAATCCCAGAGATGGTTCGTAAACTAAAAATTCCTAACTCGAAAGAAAGTTTTATAATTTGAAAAATAATTCCTATTGATTGGAAAGAATTCCTGAGACCTTGAACTTCAAGAACAAGAGGTCACAGATTTAAACTAACTAAACAAAACTGTCAAAGAAATATAGGAAAATTCACTTTTGCAAACAGATGGGTAGATGGTTGGGACAAGTTAAGTGAGAAGGTGGTGGAGGCCAAAACCATCAGTAATTTCAAAGCGTTATATGACAAAGAGTGCTAGGAAGATGGGACACCATGAGCATAGCTCTCATCCTGTAACTATACTTGGGTAGTTACATATAGGTAATTACACACATACATACAGTACTCGTCAAAAGTATGTGCTGCCCAACTCGAGGCGCTGCAGAGTTATGGCAAAAAAAGAATGATGAAATATCTTATAATGAAATATTTCAGACAGGATTCTGCAGCAGCTATATGATGGTATGGTATCTGGTAGCTTCCTGGAGCCACACAGCTGGGAGGCTCAGTTGCCTCTGGGCATTCATAATGAGCTGCATGGTACTGCATTGTACCATTCATAAAGGATTGGCCAGGAAACGGCATAGATCTGAACCCAACTGAAGACTTTTGGCACATGGTTAAGAGGGATATGGAGGGGTAAAGACGTCAGCTCCACATTCAAGATCGAGGAGGCCATATGTCTGGGCAAATATCTCACCAGAATACCTACCCCAATGTCTCTAAAGCTGTGAAGAAGAGAAAAGACTACCCAACCAAGTATTAAAAGATAATTATAATAAACATTTTACTACAAATATTCTCATGCTTGCTGTGGGGGAATGGGGGGTAGCAGGGCATTGCATACTTTTGTCTTGCGGTAAAAATATATATTGGCTCTGAGGCCCTGGGCGCCTGGGGTAAATGTGCACCAAAGTTCCTAAAGGATGTGGGTGAGGAACTTATTTGACAATCTAGATATTCAAAAGGGGGCCAGTTTCCTATTCCAGTGCCTCAGAGTCGCAATCCAGAGAGGAAATGCTTGCTGAATCTTTGACATGCACCCAACCTCTGCAGAGCTAGATGAGATTTTCAAACAGTGATTTATATGTCTGTTTTCTGAAAATTGTAACACAATGTGTATGATTATGTATGAGTATATATGTGTGTATGTATATTTATAATACACATATATACATATCCAACACTCCTAGTAAATGCCAGGAGTGTTGTTGGGTGTTGGGTGCATGTAGGTCTCACGACTTCCCAACACTTTCAGACAATCGTTGGCCGAGTGGTTATAGTGCTAGACAGCCAGGGGCATGATACCCTGGTTCAGGTTCGAATCCTTCAGGAGTCAAGAGTTTATGGTTGTATAATTGCTTGGGGACCATTCAAGCTATACGCACACGTGATACTCATGCGGCCTTAGCATGTTGAAATGATTTGATGATATATCTGTGCCTAAAAAAATGGCAGGAGCATTGTTGGGTGTTGGGTGCATGTCGGTCTCACGATTTCCCAACACTTTTGGACAACCACTGACTGAGTGGTAATAGTACTGGACTGCCAGGGGCATGGTACAATAACCAGAACTGTCTACTTGTCTAGTAAGCAGGGCCCGATTTGCCTGGCCATATCATATATGGCAATGCATGTCGTACCTAATAGCCAGAACATACTACTGTACTTGGCCTAGTATTCAAGGCTGGATTTGATTAAAGCCAGTGATTTTTGTTATTTTCAAAAAATTTGTGAAGGTGGTTTATTTGAATTAATAATATTATATTACATTAAGAACATGAATTACTGAATTAGTTATATTAGGCTAGATTAGGATATGTTAGGTTAAGGCCCCTAACAGTATTCTCCTACTTCATCTCCTTTTCAGCTCTATGTAATCTCATTCTGCTACAGAGGTTAATGGCCTGGAAACAAGCCAATCAATAAAGATACATTAATAAACAACCATAAGGACATCACATCTTACTCTTAACTTCAGTTCTGAACCAATGATTTACACATTGATAATTTATCAACATATCCCAGTTTTCCCACAGCCCATCCAATCAACGTTCTCAAACCTTTATTCAGACCTATATATATTGCAAACACATTTTTCAGTTTAAAAAAAATTAAAACAACATTCATATTGTGGAATATAATCCACACAACCTTGTTACTACATAATGTTATGTTGTTTCTCTCTTATTTAAACTTCTTTAATTATCAATTAGAACTAGCTAGGATTCTGACAAAAAAGCCACAAATATAAATTAGAGCACAAAATGTAATCATAAACAGATCTCATTGAAGGGTCTTACAAATGAAGTGCTGGCATCCTATTATTATAATAGCTTGAAACAAATACACTGCAGATAATGGTCATGAAATTATGAAAATTCTTACGGCGTTTATTTCATTAGCGCTGTCATATTCATTACATGAAATCTTCAAAAAAAAAAAAAGGAATATACTGAATTTATGTATACTGTATCTCAAAAATACAAAAATTCTTAAATTCAGACAAGTAGTGGATCAATTTGAAATGTACATCTTAGTGAGAAAGGAATTTATATTGTTTCAGCAAAACATACAACAAAAGCACACATCACTTACCTTGCACGGCTTCCGACAACAGTATGTTTAATTAACTAATTGTCCCTACATTACAAGCAAGCATGGACAAGGAGGCAAAGGGTCTACTAGGTAAGGTTCAATGGATTAAGGCAATCATATGCAAGTCAAAATATGTTTTCATTCTAGGCATTATGGTTAAGGTAGAGGTTTCAGGAGGCATTGGAGTGACTTGATGTGAAGTAGGTGATTGAGGGGGGGGGGGGGTGATAAGGATAGGAAGGAGGACCATTCACAACACCATGTGGAGGGTTGTGGAGGTCACTGGCTACCTTAGACAGCCATCATCTACAGTGAGTGGGATGCTTGGCTGTGTATCATCACTCTGAGAGTGATTAGGATACTGGTATCCACTATCTGTCTACACTTCACACTGTCAGCTGCTTGGACATGCATTGTGAGAGTGAGCCTATATGTGTGGGTTACCGTGCGGAGATCACAGAGGGTGCTGTTGCAGCCAGCTGTGTGGGCTGGTGATGGTGGTGGTGGTGGTGGTCCTTCACTACACATCCAAAACGTAATTCTGGTCTACACCAATATGTCCTCATGATGATAGTGTAGCAAGCCTACATCTCCTAAGAGTTTTACTGTTTATACAGTTTTGCATGAACACCTCATAAATTGTTATTAATTAAAAGAATCTAATGAGACAATGTACATTAAAACATTTGAGGTTCCAGGATAGAAAACAATGAAACAAACATCCAAAGAGGTGTTTGCCAGTGACTTACTGTCCATACCTGGGTAAATTGTCCACCTCAAAATGTTTGATTTCATTTTGTTTGTTTTGTTTTGAAATTAAAGCTCATGTGTAAGGATGAAGGCAGGTATTGCCCTATGATGTAGTGACTCAAAGTAAAAACATAATGTTGCTTTTAACTGTCAACTCAAAACATGGAAAGTAAAATACAAGAATGGTGTTCTTAAGGTCAATGTATGGAAGTACACACAGTGGTGGTCTAAGGTACAGTGCAGTATTTCATTTAAGGAAATATGTTGCAGTAAATGCTATTATCAAGAGAGTTATGTGATGCATCTCAAATGCACCCATGGATGCAAAGGAATACATACGCCCCAAAACAGTTTTGGATACACTGCACGGCCACAGTATATCATGAGGGTGATGTAAAACCCTGCTGAACAATTCTACATTGACCATTTTCTTAAAATATTTCACCATATATTTCACACTTTATCCATTCTTTCAATGAGAATAAGCCCTATAGGTTCCATTGATCTCAAGAAAACATTTGAAAAATATAAGGACTCTAACGACTTCTTTTAAAGAGGACTGTGCAGCTGGAACCACTCACCGAATACACTCACACATGCCCAATGCTACATAACACGCATGCCGCCACCCACGCAGCCTACAGTGCACAACTTAAATATTACTAAAAATCTTTTATAGCAAGGTGTTAAATAAAGGGTAAATAAAATATATAAATAAGCAATAAATAAATAATTGAGAAATAAAATTAAGAATTATTTTTAACTAGTGTTTAAGGGCAGCAAAAATATCTACTTTGAGAAGAAAAAGAAAATGAAAGAAAAACTAAAATAAACAATCCAATGTAAATAAAAAAACTCTCCCTGTTATTTGTCTGCCGCGAATTTTGGTGCTGAATGTATGGCCAAGGTGATCAAATTAAGAAAACAGTTCCTCCTACAGCAATAGTGATCACATCAAGGTAACATATCCATCCTACAGCACAGTTACACATCAATGCAGAAAATAGCATCCATATCACAAAATACTGTATTAAAACGCCGTGTTTTATATTGTAGTAAATATGTGGCACTGAAAAAAGGCACACTCACGCAAAATTAGTATATAAAATTATACAGACCCCTGGAAAAAAAAAAGAGGGCAGCTCCACAAAGAATTGTGGTAAAAATTAATACAGTATTTTGTAGCGATGACAGCTGTAGCTTTTGAGGGACGGAGATCACAAGAACTGCAGTGACAAAAGTTTGGACAGAAGAAAATAGCCAATTTTGCCGCTGAGTCACTTTCGAGTGCCAGGAAAAAGTAACTTAGATGGGTTACCTGAATAAGAGCATTATGCCCTCTGTAAATTTTCTAAAGTTGTTGTGGCGTGTTATAGACGTGGTAGGATCCAATTCTATATTACCAAAGACCTGGGTGACGGAGGGAAACAAAAAACAAGAAACTTAGGATTACTCAAAATTCCAAACACGATTTCTATACTAGGTAGGGGCTTCTGAGGCACACCAAGACTTGAAGGGTATTCAACATGAGGTTCTTTGGGGTTATGAGATGAAAAAAGTGAGGTCATGAGAGGTGAGTAAAGGTAAAGAAAGGTTAAGTTTAGGGCAGGGAGGGGGGGGGCCAAAGGTTGTCCTCTCACCAGGGCTCTCAAGGGAACAAGTGACCAGTCGCTAGGGTCATATCAGGGTCAAAATTCAGGGACATGGGACAAAAAACTCTGCACAGGTCAATATACTCTAGGGAATAAGATGATCCCTCACCAAAAAGTGGGCAAGCACCACAGACACTATCTAGTCTAGGTTAGCTAGTCTAAGCTAGTTGGATCACATTTCTAAGTTACGTTATCTTCTACAAGAAACTAAACTACACGGCATTGCCATCTAGAGGACTAGACATGTCACCAGACGGCTAAACATTACATGTCTGTTCAGGAATATAGCTAGACTTTACTGTTCCGGGATGCTAGGATCTCACTTTGAGGCTATGTCGAGCCCATGGGGTCCTGCGAATTTGTTTATCATTCTCAGAAGGTTAATATCTTGGCACTGAACAGACATTCGTCTCAGTGTTCAGGCCTAGAGATTGGAATAATAAATACTGTCTCAGGTTGCTATTGGCCGAGCCTGGGTGGTGGGGGGTTGCAAACTCACCGAAACAAGAGCAAGAGACCGGCGAAGAAAGACTGAAAGTTGTTATGTCGATTTAGGTCAGTGTCGGGATCAAATTTCATGTTGCCAAAAACCTGGGTGTGAAGTATGGGAGAAAAAAAGAGACGGGAGAGTGCTGTAAAGTCGGGTGGGTGGAAATGGTTACGTGCATGGCAAGCCATTTGGGCAGCATTGCACGACCAATATGGCGGGTAGGAGGCCACGTTTCTTGTTCTTTTCATGGCCCCGAACCACAGCCATCGCTTGTTTCATGGCCCACAGTAAGAGATCACAGATATAATAAACAGATATAATAAAACTTTTGCAAATTTGATACTATAAGCAATATACTATGCTGAAAATAGGCAAGATATAACAGATTAAGATAAATATTGTTATGGGCACTGGCATCTGAATTATCTAGAAGACTATGATCTCATATGTTGGGTCAATATTTTTAACAAAACACGAATCACATTTAACATAGGAAGACAATTGGGCTTCTGTTTCATAACAGTATTTGAAAAGGAAATTCACATAATCTAAAATTACTGGAGTTTTGGGGATAGACTTTAAACACTTGGAAAAAGAGTGACACCCGGATGGGGATTTGAAATCCTACACGATAACAGACGCAAGAAACAGGATTATGAAGTAAGTCCCTGGTGAGTAGACCACAAATATTAAACTTGGGGATGTTAACTTACTTCTGATATGGTTATAAATATTTATAATAAAGAACTTAATCTTAAAATCCTATTACAAACACCATGTTCATAATACTGTACTGTATTCATAAATATGTTGACACACACACACATACATACACATGCACAAACACACACATGCACAAACACACACACATGCACAAACACATCCACAAGCACACATACATGCACATACACACATAAGTGAACGCTCACACACAGACTCACATGTATGAGAAAATACTCATTAGCCTCAAATAAAATTTTAACTCACTGCTGAATTTTATCTCATGACCCATGTCTGTTGCCTTTATCAAATCAGCTACACATATCAAGCTGATGTGAATTAATTGATAGAGGTGATACTTCTGGGTAATGGATAGGCTACACGGCATTGCGATTAAATCACACTTCAGGCTAGTGCAGTTTTCACATATTGTATATCATTCAGAAATGTCAATTTGAAATTATATATATATATATATATATATATATATATATATATATATATATATATATATATATATATATATATGTCGTACCTAGTAGCCAGAACGCACTTCTCAGCCTACTATGCAAGGCCCAATTTGCCTAATAAGCCAAGTTTTCATGAATTAATTGTTTTTCGACTACCTAACCTACCTAACCTAACCTAACTTTTTCAGCTACCTAACCTAACATAACCTATAAAGATAGGTTAGGTTAGGTTAGGTAGGGTTGGTTAGGTTCGGTCATATAACTACGTTAATTTTAACTCCAATAAAAAAAATTGACCTCATACATAATGAAATGGGTAGCTTTATCATTTCATAAGAAAAAAATTAGAGAAAATATATTAATTCATGAAAACTTGGCTTATTAGGCAAATTGGGCCTTGTATAGTAGGCTGAGAAGTGCGTTCTGGCTACTAGGTACGACATATATATATATATATATATATATATATATATATATATATATATATATATATATATATATATATATATATATATATATATATATATATATATACATACATACATACATACATACATACATACATACATACATACATACATACATACATACGTACATACATACATACATATACTCACACACACACACACACACACACACACACACACACACACACACACACACACACACACACACACACACACACACACACACACACACACACACACTTCAACTTCAAGAACAAGAGGTCATAGATATAAACTGGCTAAACACAGATGCCGAAGAAATATAAGAAAATTCACTTTCGCAAACAGAGTGGTAGACGGTTGGAACAAGTTGGGGGAGAAGGTGGTGGAGGCCAAGACCGTCAGTAGTTTCAAAGCGTTATATGACAAAGAGTGCTGGGAAGACGGGACACCACGAGCGTAGCTCTCATCCTGTAACTACACTTAGGTAATTACACACACTGTGTGTGTGATAATATGATAATAAATGTGATAAAATGATAATAAATGCATATAGTCCACCGCCAAGCAGCACATGGTCAAAGGAGGAGCTAGATAGTAAACGAGAAGGTCTTATAACAATAATGAGAGAGATTATAGCGAGAGCGGATAACGATAGATCACGACTGTTGATAGTCGGTGACTTCAACTTGAAATCCATAGACTGGGAAGCATATGAAGCTAAAACAGAAGATTTTTGGACCTGTAGATTTGTAGACCTCATCCTGGAAACATTCTTGTATCAACATGTTAAACAAGCTACGAGGATGAGGGAAGGGGACGTTCCCTCCATGCTAGATTTGATATTTACCAGGAAGGAGGAAGAGATATTTGACATTCAGTACCTTCCTCCCTTGGGGAAAAGTGACCATGTCTTTTTGGGAATAAAGTATGCAATGCATTATAAGCTGGAAGAAAATAAAGAGGTTGAAACAGTTGAGAAACCAGACTTCAGGAGAGGACATTATGGTGACCTTAGAAATTTTTTTAGTGAGTATAATTGGACAGACTTGATGCTAGGCAAGGAAGTGAATGAGATGTATGTCAAGTTTTGTGAAATATATGATAAAGGAACAAAAAAATTTATACCAAAACAGAGATGCAGAACTAGAAAACAGGATTGGTTCAATAGAAATTGCGAGAGGGCTAGAGACCAAAAGACACAAAATTGGAACCAATACAGGAAGAGGCCGAACCCCCAAACATACCAGCGATACAAAGATGCGAGAAACAACTACACGGCAGTGAGGAGAGAGGCAGAAAGAAATTTTGAAAAAGGGATTGCAGACAAATGTAAAACAGAACCAGGTCTATTCTATAAATTCATAAACAACAAATTGCAGGTAAAGGATAATATTCAGAGGTTGAAAATGGGAAATAGATTCACGGAAGATGAAAAGGAAATGTGTGAAACACTAAACGAAAAGTTCCAAAGTGTGTTTGTACAAAATGAAATCTTTAGGGAACCAGACACAATAAGAAATCCAGAGAACAACATAGAGCACATAAAGGTGTCTAGAGACGAAGTGGAAAAAATGCTAAAGGAGCTAGGTAAGAACAAAGCAGTTGGTCCGGATGGAGTTTCACCATGGGTTCTGAGAGAATGTGCACCTGAGCTCAGCATTCCACTTCAACTGATTTTTCAGGCATCCCTGTGTACAGGAGCTGTAGCTGATGTGTGGAAAAAGGCTAACATAGTTCCAATCTACAAAAGTGGAAACAGGGAAGACCCCCTTAATTATAGACCTGTATCATTGACAAGTGTAATAGTCAAAATATTGGAAAAAATAATTAAAACTAAATGGGTAGAACACCTGGAGGAAAACGATATAATATCAGACAGACAGTATGGTTTTCGATCTGGAAGATCCTGTGTAACGAACTTGCTCAGTTTTTATAATCGAGCCACAGAGATTTTACAAGAAAGAGATGGTTGGGTTGACTGCATCTATCTGGACCTAAAAAAGGCTTTCGACAGAGTTCCCCATAAGAGGTTGTTCTGGAAACTGGAACATATTGGAGGAGTGACAGGTAAGCTACTAACATGGATGAAAAATTTCCTAACTGACAGAAAGATGAGGGCCACAATCAGAGGCAAGGTATCGGATTGGAGGAATGTCACGAGTGGAGTACCTCAGGGTTCAGTTCTTGCACCGGTAATGTTCATTGTCTACATAAACGATCTACCAGTGGGAATACAGAATTACATGAACATGTTTGCTGATGATGCTAAGATAATAGGGAAGATAAGAAACCTAGATGATTGTCATGCCCTTCAAGAAGACCTGACAAAATAAGTATTGGAGCAACACTTGGCAAATGGAATTAATGGTGAATAAATGCCATGTTATGGAATGTGGAANCCCTAGCTTCTCCTCATAGCTTTTTTTTTCCATTCTAGAAGCCATTTCATAGCCTTAACAACTTTGCCAGTTTATTTATGTTCTTCTTGAGATACGGGCACAATATAACCACTGCGTATTCCAATTTTGGTCTCACCAAAGTTGTGAACAGTTTCTTTAATATATCTCAGCCACATATTTAACCTCTGCACTGCACTTTCTTTCATCGCTGCCATCACCCAGGTGGGCAAGAAATAAAATTAAAAAAATTTCTAATATTGTTAAAATGCATTTCCTGATCACAGGAAAATAAAAAAAATGAATGTGACTTACTTTAGCCGTGGTGAAACCTGTAAATCTGGCGATGACGTCACAATTCATAAGTGTTCATGATGCAATAATCTCATGGTTTTTGACCAGACCACCAACCAGAGAGCCTGGTCAGAAACTGGGCCATGAGGACTTTGACCTTCGGAATCATCACAAGGTAAGTAAAGTATGGTGTTGCCCCAGCCTCGCCGTGGGCCAAGAATTGCTGCGGAGATATTTTTAGATATTTATTTCAATGACTTACTTATTTTCTGTTTGTTTTTTTTGGCAGTAATATTATTTAATAGTGTGTCTTTTGAGAAATTATATAATAAAATATGTGGAACACAGGAATGCTCAAATATATGTGTGTCATTATTATGCACACTATTACATTTTTAGAACAATAAATATATGGCTTTTGCCATTATTACACTGTAAATACACATTACATATAACCATCAATATTTCTATGTACCATTACAAACCTCTAATCAGTTCTGATGGTGTAATAATCTTGTAACACGTTACAGTATCAGAGTTCAGCCTACCTCTACATGTTTGTATGAAGATGTAACTGTATACATTGAATATATTATATTTTCTTTATAGTTGTAATAATTTTACAATTTTTTTTTTTCAAGTGCATTAATGCATTGGGGTGTCAATGATACATTGCCTTAGAGACCGTTCAAGCTTGACACACAAATGTTACTCTGGCGGCCCCAGCATGATGAAGTGATTTGATGAAATACCTGTGCCCAAAATTGTCCCAAGGCCTGTGTACAGTCAGTTGACAGAGTGGTTATAGTTCTGGACACACCAAGGGGCATGGAGGCCCTAGCTGACCAGTTTGAATCTTTCAGGGGTCAAAAGTTTTCAGATGTGCAGAAATAATATCATATATTTTTATATATATATATATATATATATATATATATATATATATATCTATATATATATATATATATATCTATATATATATATATATATTAGTATATTTGGTAGCAGTCTTTCCTGTAGACATATATTATTAATATATGTCTACAGGAAATATATTAATATATGGCTTCTCCAATGGTTTCGTTGAAGACATCATAAGAAGGAAGGTGAAACGCCATGCAACCTCTGAAGAGACAACGAATACAACACCTGTACCCCCTATTAGACTATTTTACAGGAACTTCTTTTCCACAGCTCATAAAACGGAGGAAAGGGTCCTGAAAGATATTGTTAATAGAAACGTTATCCCTACAGACAAAAATCAGAATATACAATTGACGATTTACTATAAACCAAGAAAACTGCCAACCTACTCATGAGAAACTCTCCAGACACAAAGCAGAACGCTTTGAAAGAGACCAATGTCGTCTATGCCTTCAAATGCCCACTTGGGGACTGTAAGCCCCAAAGAACTCAGTATATAGGCATGACAACAACATCTCTTTCCAGGCGATTAACGATGCATAAGCAACAGGCCTCTATCAAGGAACATATTATCTCTTCCCACAACCAGACCATCACCAGAGAAGTCTTAACAAAAAACACGGAAATCATCGATAGATACAGCGATAGCAGGCGGCTTGATATCTGCGAGGCACTACACATTAAGAAGTCAACACCAGCAATCAACAGCCAATTAATGCACAATTATATTCTACCCACTTCAAGACGCCGCTCCAATATAGAAGCATCAAGAAATATGGGCTAATAGGCCGTCTGCAGTTACAGATCTATTCTTCCCCTTAGCTTATACCCATTGTTTCGTGTTCTGTTTTGTTGAAAGTTTGTTTTCACCTCATCCAAACTATGTATTACATCACTTCACCCAAATGCAGGTATAAAAGAGCCAAAGCTGTTCAGTTATAGTTGTGTGTGTGTAAACTAAAGTCTTTGAAAATGTAATAAGTTTTACGAAACGTGCTCAAGTGTCGCGTCAGACTAGAAATAAAATGAACTTTGGAGAATTGATTTTTCAGTTACCATCAACAGTGAAAAAGAATATAAGAGACATTGAGAAAATTTGTGTTAGAATTGTTAATCTTACTTTTTCGGTCATATTTAATAATATATATTTATATACTGTATATATATATATATATTATATACTGTATGTATATATATATATATATATATATATATATATATATATATATATATATATATATATATATATATATAATATTTATATATATAATATATATATATATATATATATATATATATATATATATATATATATATATATATATATATTTATATATATATATATATATATATATATATATATATATATAATATATATATATATATATATATGTCGTACCTAGTAGCCAGAACGCACTTCTCAGCCTACTATGCAAGGCCCGATTTGCTTAATAGGCCAAGTTTTCATGAATTCATTGTTTTTCGACTACCTAACCTACCTAACCTAACCTAACCCAACTTTTTCGGCTACCTAACCTAACCTAACCTATAAAGATAGGTTAGGTTAGGTAGGATTGGTTAGGTTCGGACATATATCTACATTAATTTTAACTAAAATAAAAAAAATTGACCTCATACATAATGAAGTGGGTAGCTTTATCATTTCATAAGAAAAAAATTAGAGAAAATATAATAATTCAGGAAAACTTGGCTTATTAGGCAAAACTGGCCTTGCATAGTAGGCCAAAAGTGAGTTCTGGCTACTAGGTACGACATATATATATATATATATATATATATATATATGTCGTACCTAGTAGCCAGAACGCACTTCTCAGCCTACTATGCAAGGCCCGATTTGCCTAATGAGCCAAGTTTTCATGAATTAATATATTTTCTCTAATTTTTTTCTTATGAAATGATAAAGCTACCCATTTCATTAGGTATGAGGTCAATTTTTTTTTATTGGAGTTAAAATTAACATAATTATATGACCGAACCTAACCAACCCTACCTAACCTAACCTAACCTATCTTTATAGGTTAGGTTAGGTTAGGTAGCCGAAAAAGTTAGGTTAGGTTAGGTTAGGTAGGTTAGGTAGTCGAAAAACAATTAATTCATGAAACTTGGCTTATTAGGCAAAACGGGCCTTGCATTGTAGGCTGAGAAGTGCGTTCTGGCTACTAGGTACGACATATATATATATAACTATATATATATATATATATATAAATTATATATATATATATATATATATATATATATATATATATATATATATATATATATATATATATATATATATATATATGCGAACAAGCCTGAATGGTCCCCAGGACTATATGCAACTGATGTATGTGTGGTGTGGGGTGTGAGTTTTCAGTTATATATGTGTTGTGCTTGAATTTCTTTCAAGCAGGGATTTTTCTTTTGTTTTGTCTGACTTTCTGGCTGGATTTGCTCAGTTTTGCGTTGATCTGTGATTCCTGGCTACCAGTACGAATACACGGGTCTTAATAGTCCTCGGGTGATCCTTTGGCTTAGCTGTAACAGTGCAGAAGCACCAGAGAGCTACTGAGGGTACCTTCCCTTTAAAAGTATTAAAAATAAATAAGAGCATGATGCAGTTGTCTCAATGGATATAACTAGTACAGTATTTTTTTTAACTTATTTCATTTAATGAAACCTGATTTTATAAATTGCCTTATTATTTTATACTGTAATGAGATTACAAGAATAATGATTATATGCTGCAACAGATGGAAGACAAAAAATATATTTTTAATTTTGGAAATAGATTTAACAATAAAATAGAATATAAGTAAAGAACAAAAAGATCAAAGCAAAGTTGTTTCATAAGAAAAACTAAATGTGAGTATACAGTACTTACGTTGCATTAGGGTCATATTCAGCCCATATTCTGATGAACTCATCAAGGTGATGAGCACCAAGGATGGATGAGTCTCTAGTCAAGTAATCGAAATTGTCCATGATGACAGCAACAAAAGGTTCAACATCTGCCAGGGGTCATCTTATTAGTAAAAATTATATTTAGATATACAATGAAAATTCTCTGACATTTAATAACAAAAAGATTCTATAACAAGCATAGTGTATAGAATGTCACAGCTTCTATTGCTTTGAATGTTAAAATATTACATTTTATCTTAAAGGAGGACTTATAGAAGATTCGACATCTATTTGTAAATTAGGTGAAATATCTATGTAGCAAACTGTAATTTTATCAGAAGTAATACACTATAGGCCTATTAACCCTTAAAGTGCTCATCACTTCATATGAAGTGTTAGGCGTTTTACCAGTCGACTGCTCTTCACTTCATATGAAGTGTTGGAGCACTACGCAAGATTTAAACGGCCCGCGGATACATGGGGTTCACCACACCTTCATCAGGGCTCTTGTAAACAGACGCCATTTTTAAAAAAAATCGTGGGCCAAACTCCCGGGTGTTAGGGGCCTCAGTATCGCTAAGCTACCAAGCCTGACGCACGCAGCATGAGCTCACAGCACTGCTGTTCAGCTTGTGACCACAGCATCGCCTAAAAATGCCATAATATACTTGTTCATGCTATTATATAGCGATGATATTATTATAGAAGACCCCTGACTGTGATAAAAGTGACCAGGGTTCTGATAATAGCAGGATTGCGATGATATTTAGCGCTGTGCGCCATGGAGGGAGGAGTAATGCTGTGGGAGGGAGGGTGGTGGCGATGTTTTCTGACTGTTTGTGGCCACCTTTTATTGAATGCAATCAGCATACCAGCTTAGTGGTTCGCTATAGTGAACACAAATGTAGATACTTATATATAACGTGTGTATAGAGGGTATAAACAGCAAGAGAAGGTTTGGAGCCGCCATTTTGGTGAGGGCGGTGGCGTCGTCTGCACGACGCCACCGTGCAGACGACGGTGCGTCTGGCCTTGAGGGAGGCAGCCATCAGCTGACTGTTAGGTCCTATGTCTTTGTGACTTTACTCAGCATACAAGCTTAGATGTACAGTTATGGTGAACAAAACATGTAGATACTTATATATACCGTCTGTATATAGTGAATTATAGCAAAAACAGTATTGTGGGAGGAGAATGTGGGCGAGTCAGATGACTGGAGGGAGGGCGGGAGTGGCTGGCTGGTACACGGCGGTCACTCCTCGTTACTTTTTGACTCATAATAGCTACTTAGTGGTTCGTTATAGTGAACAAAACATGCAGATACTTATGTATAACCTGTGCTTATAGTGTAATAACCGACAAAGTATTTGTTCACTGATTGATGAACATAACTGAATCAACAATATGCACACCATATTTTTGAGTACAGCAATGATTCACTCATTTTATTATATAAATATATCAAACTACACACTATTGAATAATATTACAGCAAAAAACTATGAAACATCAATCAGAGACATTGAAATAATTAGGTAATTATCTCTTTGTGGCAACTCTGGCCTGACAGCTGGCGAGCAACAGACCGCCTGGGACGCTCGCTGAGTCAGCGCCTATAATTTGCCAGACTTCCCCGCCCTATAGCGGGCAATATATGGCACTTACGATTTTTTTATTATTTTTCCCGTGATCAGTGAACACAAATTAACAGGTTAGGAAGAAAAAATAATTTTTTTTTTTCAAAATGACATGCGCCTGTGCAGATAGCAGGATATTAGACCCCGAGCATGTTAAGGGTTAAGCAACTGTCACTACAACTTAAATAAAATTGAGCCTATCTTTTATTAATACAGTAATGTCAAAATCAATAAGTTGATAATACTAGTTAATCTAATCATTTTAACTCATAGTTGATCAGGTGGATCATAATTTTTAATAATTCATTGTGTTTAGGGACAGGAAACCAGAGGGTATCCACACACATTTCAAGACTCCCCCCCCCTCCCTTCCCCAAGGCCAAATTACTGACCCTGCCCAGGATGCAACCTTACAACAAGCTGACTAACTCCTGAGAGCCTACCTACTACTAGGTGAACAGAAGCATTAGGTGAAAGGAAAGGTGCCCAACCATTTCTGTCCTGCCTGAGATTCGAACCCAGAATTCTCGACTGTGGGTCGAGAACAAACCTGAGTGTACTACCAGGACCCATAATAGAAACACTTACAAAAATTCAATACTTATTTTTTAATCTGAAAGAAACTTTCTTTGGCATTATTAACATAAGCCAATCCATTGATCTGAAACACATTTTAATATCCTACCATTCTTTACATATATAAATGTCTTTAATTACTTTTGAACAGTAGTTTCCCTACTTTTATGCTCTTTTTCTTGGAATATTTTATATTCACTATACTGTACTTCATAAAAAACAGTATTGAATGTAATGAAACACTTTCCAATACTTTGTCACAACTATCAAAAGATATAGTATGGAGTGTGTGGTGCTGTAGTGACACTTGCTGCTGATGAGTGATTGTTATCTTGAGGTTATCTCGAGATGATTTCAGGGCTTAGTGTCCCCGCGGCCCGGTCCTCGACCAGGCCTCCTTTTTGTTACACACCTCCAGGAATCAGTCCGTAGCCGCTGTCTAACTCCCAGGTACCTATTTACTGTTAGGTAACAGGAGCATCAGGATGAAAGAAACTTCTTGCCCATTTGCTTCCACCGGGGAACGAACCCTAAACCTCAGGACTACGAATCTGAAGCACTATCCACTCAGCTGTCTGGCACCCTTTTAGCACATATCTTGCACATTAATTGTAGCACATGTCTTGCATAATCCCTATAGTGTTTCTTGCAGGTCTTAGTTAAGTTATTTGTTGTCTTTTCTGTCAGGAGAATGAGCCATACCTCTGGTTTTATGTTATTAGTAGTTTTGCTTTAATAGTTTTTCTCTTGGTGATCTTAGCTGCTTACTTCTGCTGCATTCACTACTGAAGGATATATATAGTAATTAATGCTTAGGAAGGAATTAGTGATGCATTGGCACTTGTCTTCAAGTTCAAGGAGCCTTATATTTAGCTACATATTTATGTATCCAACATTTCCTTAGAGATCAGTGCCAATACATAATTCCTTTCCCTAAAGCTTATATACTCAATATTTTAAATACCCTATGTCCTTAAATAGCGAATGTAGAAAGTGAGCAACTTAGAACATCCTGGTGTTTTTGTACATAAAATATCTATTAAACTAATCCAAAACTATCAGCTTTACTCAATTCCTAATGTTTACTGAGTGGGGAGGTAACAACTGAGAGATGATAGGGAAGCACTAAATGAAAACAAAGTATACCAATAAATTCACCACATTTCACATACAACACAGCATTACAGAAAATCAGAACCACCACAGCAAGTCATCCACAGAAATACCCAACTGCTTCACAAGACTAGGTGTAGAGTATTCCTTCTGAGGTGTCAAATACAAGCATGCAAAACCTTTAGTCCGTTTTGACGAACTGTTACCACCTGGCCTAGTTCACTATCACTTCTTGCGTGCTGTTCTCACTCACTCCCTGCTTCCTCACAGACTATGTCTGCACAGCTTCCTCTAGGCATCATCTCTTCCTTCCTCTCAGATTTAATTGATTATCCTCTTTTTACAAGTCCATCATTATCTATTCATTCAAGAAGAACAAACTATTTTGCACATTCTTGCAACTTACAAGCTTTAGTAGTCCACATTTTTCCATCATTCCTTATTGTAACACATTACATGTTTTCAAATTATCTATTTGTGATGCTCTATATATTTTCCATACTCTTGTAACACAAGAGTATCTTTCACACTTTTGACTTCTTTTGGCAAACAGTGATGGCAACTAAAAGGATTAGATAGCTAACAAAAATATATGCAAAATTACTAATCATATCTTTTTGGACAACATATTACATGAACAAATCACATATCAATAAACTATATAGCTACTATATGACACTACTTAATGCCTCAATTTAAGTCTACTTACCAAGAAGGAACAGAGGAAAATGAAAGACACAAAGTAGACATATGCAACATTAGAACCACACGTCTTGCTCGGCTCATTCTTCAGTGCGTCAGGATCACACGGTCTCCCTTTTATGCAGGCTAACATAATGCTCTGCCAGGATTCCCCTGTAGCACATCTGCATATACCACAAATTCATTATAAATTACAACAGCATATTTTGTATAAATTTATGGATCATAATTTACCTATAAAACAAGTTTCTCAATTATATTTGCTGAATTTTATAAAGAAATTAATCTAAAAAATATTTCCATTAAATTCATATATACTGTATATTATAAGACAGTGAAAAAGTTTTTTCTATAAGCTCATGAAAATGTGTTATTTATAATTTATGACAAAGAGCCAATAAATTCAGTACAACCTCTCAAAATTTGCATCTTTGACATTAAATTTGTCTTTGAAATGTGAGCAAGTGCCATTGTTCAATGAGTCTGCTTATGATATGGAACACATTTTTTGTTTTGCTTGTTGCCTCATAATGAGCACACATTCAAGCAACATTACATTACTTACACACCAATACCTTAGACATTGAATTAAAAGGCCATGTGATTTCAAACCTGAAGTCCCATTTTTCTTTCACATTTTCAAGATAAGCATCAATCCTGTTGGCATTCTAAATTATGAAACAAGTCTTGAACTCTGAGAATATGACTGAACTCAAAAGGTTTAAGCCAGGAAAATTACCACTAATTTGCTAGCATTTACATGATTACACTTAGATAATTATGTAAAATTTAAATTTTGTTACTGAGTATTTACATAATATATGTAAACATCATTATTTATAAGGTTCAACAACTTAAATATCTTACATAAGAGAATGTCCACAATGTGTTCAGTGGACATAAGCAACACCTAAAATCTTTGGGAAGATTTGTCTTGTCCCAATCTGCTTTGGGACTGAGAAAAATTTTGCATGCTAATAATGCAGTAACTGGTGACCTGCTAAAGAATAGCAGAAACTGAAATATTTGTTCTCACACCTGTTTCTACTTTAATGTTACCTAAAGTGAGAAGAAGAATGCTATGCTGTCTCTAAAGTCTTATTTAGAGGACAACTGTATCATATAACCAGGTCCATGTTCATTTGACATGGGGCCGGCACCAACAGGTTTGTTGCCATCCATTTGGAGACAGGTTGTAAAAAAAAATATACACCCATCTTTCAAATTGTTAAAAATGTAGTACAAAATTTAATATATATTCACAAGCTTGCTACTGAAATGTTTCATGATGTGTTCATTTAAAATTAAATTTTAGGTCATAATGGGTCCCAACTAAGTGAGCCTGGCATTATCACACCATAGTAAGTCTGGTACTCCCTATTATTATTATTATTATATATATATATATATATATATATATATATATATATATATATATATATATATATATATATATATATATATATATATATATATATATATATATAGTAACTTATCTAATATTTGTTACCCATCTAGATATTAGGTAACTTATCAGTGACAGCCTCAGAATGGATAATGTGAAATCAACTTAAAAACTGGACAACTATCTGTCATTTAAGTTTGCCATTTCCTACTGTTGAACACAGGAGGTCAGTCAAGCTTACTGAGGTCTGCCTAGACCAATGACTGGTTTTCTCCAAGATCCAACCCACACCTTTTTGAATTTATAATCTGTTCACAAATATGAAATATTTGTCAATCTACCTAGAATATTGAAAAACATTTTTGACATAATTGGAGTATGTATGGCTGCAATGTATCACTGATGGCTTACAACCAAATTTGAGTGATTAAGACAAACAAAACTAGACAACGATGGCTTAAAGCTTCAAAGATGCCAAAACAGAAAATCCTGATTCGGCAATTTTAAGATTTTTAAAAAGATAAATTGTTAGGACAGTGAAACTGATGCTATTTAGCCTAAATTATAAGTCTGTCAAGTGCATTTAAATAAATTTGCTTATGTTATTTACAGCACTACTTTCAAGTTCAAAAACAAATACTGAATTGGTCCCAAACTTTTTTTTTTAAATTGTACATGTTGTTCACATTTGAATTTCACTCATCTTTCAGAACACAAGAAATATGCAAACAAAATGTTTATGAAAAACTGGCAAGATTATGGGTTTTGAAAATTGTTTCAGTGTGGCATGTGTTTAGATATGAAGAGAAAATGTAGAAAAATAAATGACCTAATTTATCACTGGTACACCATATATTTCCTTAATAGAGCCCATTATAAATTACAGTGTAGTGACTGCACCCCAAGACATAAGTGTGACAGACGGATGTTAAACAACCCATATAAGAAACATTATGCCAGTTTAGCTGCTTCTTATGCCTCTCTCAATCATTCAGAATAATACATTGAAATATGCAATTATTCAATAAAATACAACATCATAATTAAATACCATAAGTTTAAATTTAATACAGAGATAAGTGAAACACTTTTCAGGCCATGCATTCAGTTGAGTTACCTTTCTGTAGGGCTTCCTAATGTAGCCAAGGAAATATATTACTAGTAGATGAAGAGACGACGACATTTCGGTCCATCCTGGACCAATATCAAGTCGATTGTGATGAGACGAGGGAGGCACGAGCATAAGTAAGGCAAGAGAGGTGAGGAGGAGGAAATCTTAGAGGAAGGTAAGAGCAAGGCAAAAAGCATGGAGGGGATAGCTGTGAAAGAAGGGGTGTAAAGGGGTAATAATAGGAGTAAGAAGGGGAATGTAAGAAAAAGAAGAGAGAGAGCAAAAGAGAGAAAAAAAGGAAGGGTAGGATTATGTTAGGTCATATTTGTTAGAAAGTTTAGAACATTTGAATATGTACTGTGAAAGGGAAGAGTCAACAGCAACAGAGCCAGGACTAAGGATCATGTTGGGTAGGTTGTGTATCAGAGTCGATTCGACGAGGCGGTATCTGTGAAGAGTAGAGGCAGGAAAGATTATTTTAGAAGAAGACCAATCAATGGAATGATTAGAATCCCTAACATGACAGAAGAGAGCATTGTTGGTGTCTGCAGACTAGAGGTTTTAAGTCTGCAGACACCAACAATGCTCTCTTCTATCATGTTAGGGATTCTAATCATCCTATTGATTGGTCTTCTTCTAAAAT
Source organism: Procambarus virginalis (assembly GCA_020271785.1). Lineage (NCBI taxonomy): Eukaryota > Metazoa > Arthropoda > Malacostraca > Decapoda > Cambaridae > Procambarus > Procambarus virginalis. The sequence goes on from WNGS01005680.1 coordinate 7,068,646, forward strand.
AATCTTTCCTGCCTCTACTCTTCACAGACACCGCCTTGTCGTATCGACTCTGATACACAACCTACCCAACATGATCCTTAGTCCTGGCTCTGTTGCTGTTGACGCTTCCCTTTCACAGTACATACTCAAATGTTCCAAACCTTCTAACAAATATGACGTAACATAATCCTACCCTTCCTTTTTTCTCTTTCTTTTTCTCTTCTTTTTCTTACGTTCCCCTTCATACTCCTATTATTAACCCATTACACCCTTTTGTTTTTACACCTATCCCTTCCATACATTTTGTCTTGCTCTTACATTCCTCTAAGATTTCCTCCTCCTCACCTCTCTTGCCTTACTTATGCCCGTGCCTCTCTCGTCTCATCACACTCGACTTGATAATGGTCCAGGACGGATCAAAACATTGTCATATCTTCATCTTCTAGTGTGTGGTTTGGTCAACATTCTTCAGCCACATTATTGTGATTCATCATCTGTATATTACAAGTAATCTTTATTCAACAATTTTAATGGAAAATACTTTGCTTTCTTTTTATTACTCCCAGTATGTTCAATAACATAGTGTATATGCAAATAAAGTATGTCTTTTGACATTATACTGTATGTATATTTTATAATTTGCTTGAAGTGCCAGAAACAAATTTGTGTTTCAAATTTGGCTTACTCTTTAATTGTTATATGCAAATAATGTTGTTCCAGTATTAATAAAGAAACAGCTGGAACTTACAAAAAACAATTTTGTAGCTTGGTTTCCTATTTCTTGGGAGAGGAAGCTGGTTAAGCATATTGAGGTCCCCTTAGACTGACCTCCCTAGATACAACTTCCAACAGTTACTTTACTCCTAGGTACAATACCTATTTATTTCTAGGTGAATAGAGTCATCAGCTGTAAGGAAGTGAGTCCAAATACCTTGTCCTACCCAGGAATTAAATTCTGAGTCATTATATTGCGCATTGACTACACTGACTACTTCCTTACAGATTATTGCATCTCATTTGACTACAAAGAGACTGAGCAATGGCTTAACATTCCCTATTGGGAGTTTTAAATCTGGTTATGTCAAATCTTAAATACAGACTGGAAATAAGTTTAAAACTGGCTACACAAATGTCAAAATCGTGCAGCATTAAATACCTCTGAAGGTAGTCATAGTGTAAAAACTTATCACATGTTACCCATTAAGACAATATGCGATATATAAAAACCTACCTAAGAATTGATATAAAACTGGACTTCTTAAACAAAATAATATATTAGACAGTTTCCTGCAAAGAGTGCTGGACCAACAGGGTTGTACTGGATATGCGAGTCTGTGGGCCACTCCAAGCAATAGTCTGTTGGACCAAGCTATCATAAGTCAAGCCTGGCCTCAGGTCAGAGTAGAAGAACTTGCAGAACCCACTCCAAGTATGATCCAGGTGCCTAACACAATATGTAATATAAAACCCACCTAAAAAACACATAATATAATGTGTGTATAAAGTCTCACCTAAGACAACATGTGGTATAAAAAGTCTCCATCAATAAGTGCCATAGAAGTTCACTCAAGGTGAAGTTTATGAAAATCCACTAAAGTACTGAGTAGTACAAAACCCTACCTAAAGTACTGAGTGGTATAAAAACCCACCTAAGGTACTGAGTGGTACAAAACCCTACCTAAGGTACTGAGTGGTATAAAAACCCACCTAAGGTACTGAGTGGTATAAAAACCCACCAAAGGTACTGAGTGGTACAAAAACCCACCTAAGGTACTGAGTGGTACAAAAACCCACCTAAGGTATGAGTGGTACAAAAACCCACTAAGGTACTGAGTGGTACAAAAACCCACCTAAGGTACTGAGTGGTACAAAAACCCACCTAAGGTACTGAGTGGTAAAAACCCACCTAAGGTACTGAGTGGTACAAAAAACCCACCTAAGGTACTGAGTGATACAAAACCCACCTAAGGTACTGAGTGGTACAAAAACCCACCTAAGGTACTGAGTGGTACAAAAACCCACCTAAGGTACTGAGTGGTACAAAAACCCACCTAAGGTACTGAGTGGTATAAAAACCCACCTAAGGTACGAGTGGTACAAAACCCTACCTAAGGTACTGAGTGGTATAAAACCCACCTAAGGTACCGAGTGGTACAAACCCACCTAAGGTACAGTGGTATAAAAACCCACCTAAGGTACAGAGTGGTACAAAAACCCACCTAAGGTACAGTGGTACAAAATCCCACCTAAGGTACAGAGTGGTACAAAAACCCACCTAAGGTGCTGAGTTGTACAAAAAACATCTAGGACAGTGGTAACAATAGTTAAAAGTAAGACAGTAAGTAGTAAAACAATGTTAAAAACCCAAGTATGACACTGTAATATGAAAGTCCACCAAGGCACTGTATAGTGTAAAATTCATCTTTTCAGATCACCTGAGAATCAAGCTAGCTTTAAAGCAGCAACATGCATGAGTTTCATTCTTATTTCTACAAAGTCCAAAAATATTTTATGAGCTAATGCTGCTCAGATGCTCCCTAAGCCAGAGTTCATATGGTCTACCCAGGATTTATAGTACAGTTCTGGAAAGGTTCTTGTTGAACTTGTGTCTCCACTATGACAAGGAGTGTTCAAATGGTCATGTCCCTTATAATTGGGGAAGGGAGACGGGGCCGAGTCCAACTCAAGCCATCACTGAGGGACTAGCTCTTTATAATGCAAAAAGGGAGCAGTACCCTCAACACTCAATATAAACAATATTTCAAATACAAGCAGCACCAGTTATTGTTCAGCTAACTACCAATTATGAATTAATGCTTACAATGACTACTACCAGTAACAGTAATACCGCTGACAGAACTTACAACACTACATTGTGCCTGGTATCCACTCATCATTAACCTTGGCTTTAGGGTGACCAGTAAATTTTCTGACCAGTTTTTCTTGAAGTCTGTTGCCACAGCACAAAGGATGCCATGCCTTAGGGTTTGCTTCATGGGGTCATTTACTAGTTGCATGTGTGCCACTGATTTTTGCTATCTGCACAACTATGCTTTAGGATTTCTTCACTGGTGCTCTTTGGTGAAAACCTTTTACTCCACAGATCTCCTTTTCTGAAATTGTTTGGTGTTGTTTTCAGCATGGTTTGACTTATGTTGAGTTGTATCACTGACTCCAAGGCTTGAAGCCTTGCAGGCTTTATGGGAGACTGTTCTGGATGATACTTAGGTATTACTTTCTCTAAGGTTGGAATCTGAGGTAAGTTTACATGGCTGACTTTTTTCTTGTCTGGAGACAGTAAGTGTCCAGCCTGAGGCAGTTTTAGTTTAGGCTTCATGGGGTACATTTCGACTTTTGACTTTTGGTAACCCAACTGTGGGCCATTTCTCAGAGTGTGAAATGTACAATATCCCCCATTGCCAGTTTCATTGCAATGCCTTCTCAGCTCCTTTTCTTATCTGGTTTGCATTCTGGCTAAAGCCCCTTATGTTTTGCTTCTTCATAGGCTCCCATTGTGGGAAAGGACTCAAATCTGATCTTGATTCTTTAATTTTGTGTGAGCAGTATCAAGCCTCTGCCTCCTTTTGGCTGGAACCACAAGCTGCATGGAACCACAAGCACCCTGTGTATGTGGCTCCATTTTCTGATCCAGAGGTATTTGTGTTAGATGTGGTTCATCTCAAAGGGAGTGAGTGGGAGATGATTTATTTGTTTACCCCTTTACTCTTCAAAGCTTCTGAATAAAAAAGAGAACCTCTTGGAAGTGTTTGCTGAGAGTGAAGTTTTGATTTTAATTGGATAAATCTTCAGGATATTGTACTTTTAAAGTAGGTTGGCCTAACCTTAATTAAGGAAAAACCTCTTCAGATCTAAGGAGGGAAAATAATATTGACTTACTGTTTAAGAACAAAAAGAGTCACTGTCAATTGTTTTGAAAAGAGCAGAACAGCAAAGCTGGAAATTCCTTTCGAGAGAAACCTTTCAAAATGCATACTCAGTCTAATGGGGAATTGTAAGAATAGTTCACGAAAAAAGAGCCCATTAATGAGCAAATATGCATGCTTTAGAAAGTCAAGCTAGAGATCCAATAATACTTAAAAAAAAAATTCTATATCTCCTACAATGTTAGAGATGGGTCTGAGGTTACAACCAGCAACTTCCTCTAAGATAAAAGGGTAAATATTTGCACTAAAAAGCCACAAAACAAGCATCAGTAAACTTATAGAGCTAAAGTTCCATTAGGCTACTACTGTACAAGAGAGCCTATGTGATCAAAAACAAAAAATGTGAGGCAATGAATTTGAATGTTTTTATGACAAAAAAAGTTCTAAACTATTCTCAGAAATTTGATGCAAAAGTGTATCTACTGAAGCACAACCAAAGCACTTGACCTTGAAAAGTTTTGTATTCAATGTATCTACATCAAATTACTCTGTATGCATCCCTTATATGTACTGAGTACTATATGCATTCCCTATATGTACTGAGTACTATATGCATCCCCTATATGTACTGAGTACTATATGCATCCCCTATATTATACCCTTAAAATTAAAAGATTTTGAGATGAACATAAATTTAACCACCATTCAATGGGCTTACTCTTCAGTACAACTTGAATATGTGTCTGTAATGAAATCTGAAGAATAAATAAAAATTTCATAAGCTTAGCCCTATTAAAGGAAAATTATATATAGTATACCAATATCTGAAAAAGAAAAGTATTTATCACATGATTGAATTATGATATTATATACTGTATATATTTTACTACCAAAATCTTTTTATTTTCCTACATTCACATATGCTAACAACAGTGGAAGAGGAGAGTACAATAATTATACATACCATTTCATTTCCATAGCAGAAGTAAATACAGTAGCTTTATTAACTTTACAATTATACAGTACTGTAGGTCTACTATACTATCAAAATTGAACCAAGGCTTCAATCTTATTTCTAATAAAGACAAACAAACAAGGTTTGGATGCAACTCTATCTTTAAAATCTGTTGTGAATTGGATTTGGGCCTGAGGCAGCACCGGGTTATCTATTAGTGTATGCATTTCTGACATCTATATTTTGCAAATACCCTTTGAAGGGTTGGTCTTGCCCCCCAAAAATTACAAATCAAAATAAAATGTGGTTTTCATATCTAAACAAGCCATTTTTGTCTATTTAATTTTAGTTGCCATGCAAGTATATAGTCTTAATTTGTGGAACAGCCTCCCAAATAAAATAAAATAAAATACTGTATTTCCATTAACCAAATTTAAAAAGAAAAACAAGGAACAAAGAACTTTGTATTATGTATTCAATTTATATGTCTACAACACCAAATAAATATATATCATAAATAAGCATATTGTGATTGATGTTGGCGATGAGTCACAATAACGTGGCTAAAGTATATAGCTATCTTTATGTCATTCTCAATCGACTTGAGAATGGTCCAGGACGGATCGAAACGTCGTTGTCCCTTCACCTTCTAGTGTGTGGTCTGGTCAATGTGATTGATATTATTGATAACAGTAAAGAAGCCTATTTTATGAATTTTCACTTATTAAACTTAATATTTACCGCAAAAGCTATAGAATCAAAAGTCAAACACTCATCACTATTATGCATTAATATACAAAACTATTTCATTAGCATAATTTCTCAATTATATATTTTTTGCATTTATATATTAACTTATCACATAGTATTAAACATTGCACTCAAATATATTACTATGAGAAAACAAAATATAATTAATCTTAACGTTAGCTCAAAATACTATGCGTAATTATTGGGTTATACAAAATATGAACACTTACATGATTATATTAAAAACAATTCTGTATTTCAGAAAGTATTATTATTATTAATGTTATTTTCCTACACTGCTGTATTCTTTTATAATGTTGACTGCAATTTCCTACACTCTGACCAAGCTTTGATTTATTTGTATCACCCACAGCCATTAAAGATTGCCTCTTCATCACACTATTTTCTGGGTGGGGGCTGTGCCCCTTGTGGCTCCCTGAACCTATATGATGATATGGTTACCATCTTCTGGGTCATATCAGCCATAGAAGTCTAGAGGCCTATCAGGGACTGGTGCCAGAATCTGGCCCCCCCCCCTCACAGAGGTGCAGGAGGTAGTGACATTTGCCTTTGCCACCACACCAGGGAAGTCAATCAAGAAGTCAGTGAGTAAAAGAACAACAATTACTGCTTGATTCAAAAGAGACCGAAGTCTCAAATCGGCTGAAAGAACTCCCCAACTATATAAACAAATAACTAAATTTCTTTGGAACTAGTGCGAACTCATTTGCTCCACTATCCCCATTCATTTGCGGGAAGGGAAGAGATTGCCCACCACCAGCCGACGTCCCAAAGTTCAGTTCTAGTGCTGATGTAGTCGTTATTGAATCACCTCTCTCTGGTACTGGCTCTGATGTCCTTTTTATTCAGCTAAGTGAATTTATTTGCATTTGGTGGCTTTTCCTTACACTGCAGTGTAGCATGAGCCTGGTCTTTAGTGTGCTTAGAGATCCTTGCGCTCAGGGCTTCCTTTCTGGGCACTCCGTAGCAAGGTCCATTCACTGACAGAGTTCTCTTCTCTGGTGTGTTTGGGAGTCTCACCCTTAGAGGTTCTCCTTGCTTGAGGTGGCCCTTGCCTTGGTTGAGTCAAGGATTCTTGGCCCCACCACCTTTGTCCTGGATAGGAGCAACATTGGCTAGTGGGGTATACTGGGGGTTCGCATACTCAATGTTTACAGTGCACCAAGGTCGGCCTTCACAGCCACATAAACTAAACAAAGCTGCCGAAGAAATGTAAGAAAATTCACTTTCGTAAACAGAGTGGTAGATGATTGGAACAAATGATTCATGTGGTGAGAGGGTGGTGGAGGCCAAAACCGTCAGCGATTTCAAAGCGTTATATGACAAAGAGTATTGGGAAGACAGGACACCACGAGTGTAGCTCTCATTCTGTAACTATACTTGGTAATTACACACACATTGGTGTGTGATCACCAGTCACAAAATACCAACAGGAATCGACCAAATTGACAAGGAGGAATTCCTGAAACCAGCAACTTCAAGAACAAGAGGACACAGATTCAAGCTAAGGAAACAAGTGTGCTGCAAAAATATGAGAAAGTTTTCTTTTGCAAACAGAGTGGTAGATAGTTGGAACAAGCTAAGTGAGAAGGTAGTGGAGGTAAAAACTGTGAGTAGCTTCAAAGCATTATATGGCAAAGAGTGCTGGGAAGACGGGACACCACAAGTGTAGCTCTCATCCTGTAACTACACTTGGGTAATTACACTTAGGTAATTACATAGGTTAGGGTGCCTAATATTATAGGCATAAAATTAAAAGGAGGTTCTTGCTGAGTTTGTTCATGACTTCATACCTACTGACATAGAAAGGTTGTCTGCCATATTTGAAGAAGATTGGGTAATATTTTACTCCAGTTTATATAAGGTACAATAATAGTACAGTATACTGTAAACTATAATCTATATAGGCTAAGAAAATTAGATTTTCCAATGAATCATTTTATTCTAACATACAACCAACAAAACTAAATATAAAAAATGTTGAAACTGAACTTAACCCTTCAACTGACTGACACAGTCAAGGATGTTTTTGTCAATTATCTGTAAACTTTGCAAATTGGTCAAGAATGTTTTAAAGCACTGCATAAGATTTAAAACTCCTGCAGGTACACAGGTCTTGCTGCCATTGGTCTCCAGTAAATAGATGCCATCTTGGAAACAAATCATGGGCACCCCATCCTGCATGTGAGTTCAACCTCTGGATTTTATCCTTTTACCAGCAATTTGCTTAAAATCATGCTTTTCCATTATTTCACTTTCTTCCTTCTAGATTAGATTATATTATATTATAGATTTTGGATCCATTCTAGATTATAACCCATTGCATATTTGATTTCCAATTGGACGTGGTTGCTTTTATCTAATGGAGGGAGGTACTGAATGCCATATATCTCTTCTTTTCTGGTGAATATCAGATCCAGCATTGATGAGACATCACCTAAATAGACCACACACAACAAATTCTGATAAGGAAAGGGGTCTAGGGATGGTTCTAAATAGAAAACTGTTACCCGAGGACCACATATAGAACATTGTGCGAGGAGCCAATGCTAAGCTTTCCAATTTCAGAATTGCTTTTAAATACATGGATGATAAAATACTAAAGAAATAGTTCACGACCTTTGTGAGACCACAGTTGGAATATGCACCGATTGTATGGTGCCCATATTTTAATAGATAATTAAGAAGCACATTATCAAACTAGAAAAAGAAGCAAAGACATACAAATAAATGGCTTCCAGAACTGAAAGACAAGAGCTACAAGGAGAGGTTAAAGATCTTTAATATGCTAAAATTGCAAAGATAGAACAAAAAGAGGCGATATGATCACTACATACAAAATATTAATCGGAAATAAAATTGGCTAGGAAGAATTCCTGAAACAAACTTAGAACTTGGAACTTCAAAAACAAGATGTAATTGGTCTAAGCTAACTAAAAAAAAAACTGCCAAAGAACTCTAAGAAAATTTAAAACATTTTAGTTTTGAATTTTGAATTGAATTGAAAATTCAAAAAAGTTAAGCGAGAAGTACGTGGAGGCCAAAACCGTCAGTAGTTTCCAAGCGTTATATGTGAAGTGCTGTGAAGACAGGACACCACACCTCACCCTGTAACTACACTTAGGTAGTCTTCACTTGGATACATAATTACCTGTTCTCATTCTCATGGCTTGCTTAATGTAAAGATACACAGGTCTCCAGGATGAAGTTTATGGATCTGCCAGTCCAAATGTCCTCTGTCTTTGCTCTATAGACCTCCATAGACCTTCCAGTCTTAAAAGGCATGCTAGTAATAGGGACCCACTGAATTTCCATGCAGTTATTGTACTTGTTTCTAGGGGTTCTGCCGAGCATTTTCTTATAGCCTGAGTTAATCTAGTATTCCCAGACTCCCTTGTCTTTATTGAGGGTTCCATATTCTGGTCCTGGTCCATAGAAGTCACTTGTGACTCAAAGGGCCTGGTTGGCTCCTTATGCTTGGAGTTAACCAGGCAAGTAGCTCGAGGAGCCCCCTGAAACTAGCCCTCCCTGGAAATGCATTCAGAGATAATCTATTAATTTATCTGAGATTGAATAAATATTTTTTCTACCAGTGGAATCCTTAGTGTGTTGGAAATAATTGGCTACAGAACAAACTCTAAGTGAACTAAGGTAAGTTGTCTGCTCCATCAATTTGTCTTAATTAATTCATCCAATTTGGCCCAAAAGAAACTGTACAGTACTCATATTTCGCATTGATGAAATGAAAAACCACACACCAGAAGATGAAGAGACAATGACATTTCAGTCCGTCCTGGACCATTATCAAGTCGACTGTGTATTTTTTCATGTCTTACTAGTCTCCTGTATTTAAAAGTAAATACATCTGCTAATAACAAAAATTTCTTGCAGATCAGCTCTTTACTTAGATACTTTACTTTAATACAAATTGCGAAATGAAGGTGATGTAAATTTGTTTCTGTGGTGGCTGTAACCCTATTGTAGCTGGATGTACTGACCAGATGTTTTTCCCCCTCTATGACCTTGTGGTTGGACCTCTATATACTCAATGAATTCTTTTAATTCTTTAGATATTTCTGTACCTGTGAACTGAAAAAGTGAAGCCAGAAGGAGTAACCAAGCCAAACCAAGGAGCAAAAGAAAGAGGTATAATAACAGGGGTAAAAAATAACTGCGTTGAACGTTACCTGCCCGAAACGCTGCGCGTACTAGTGGCTTTACAAGATTGTAATTCTGTCCTATTCAATGTATTCTCACAAACCCAATGTACCTTCTTGTATATAAATAAATAAATAAAAAAATAAATAAATAAATAAAAATAAATGAAACGATATTTTCTGGGTGAGCCCCGGAGGCTCCTTGGAGCTTATTGGGCTAATGTATGTTAGGTTAGACCGGGACATTAGCTATGGAGTTCAGACCTACCAGGGACCATGAGCCAGAACCTGACCCCTTCAGAGAGGTTGCAGGGAGCAATGGCCCTGGAAAACCCCCCCCTGTGGTTGGGGGTTTTCCTTATCTGCCATCAACCGAGGTTACGCACTCAGAAACGTAGGCATAACAAAAACAAACCCCATATGGTAAGAAACTAACAACAAAAATCGAACAGAGAGGTAGAACTCCCTACAATCCCAAGGAAACAAGCAAACAAGCAAATGTAACACACTACTGCCGTGCCGCTTGTCCACACAGCCCTCCCACTCCCCGACAGGGGGAGGGGAGGGGGCCTTGGACCTCACCGCGCTGGCTGCATAGCACTCCAGTTCAGAAGCTAAGCATCAACAAATGCAAAAAAAAAAAAAAACGCTGACTGGTGGAAGGGAGGGTTGCCAGGGAGCCTCCGGGGCTCACCCAGAAAATGGCGCTTCATTACATTCAATGCTGGTTTTCTGTGGGGATCCCCTACGGCTCCCTGGAGCTTCATACCCAAAGAGAAGGAAAAGAAAGGGCTGACCAGGGAGGCTGCCACCACAAACTTTGCGACGCAAAGTCGAAACAACAGGGTGCAACCTGCAACCCAAAGCAACACCAGAACACCCAGGAGCAGACATGCCCACAAAATAATGGGCGGCCTGGAACCTGTACGACTTCAAAATCCTTGTGCCCGAAACGAGGCCAAGACACGTTACCAAACACGGTAGCGAAAGCTGCAAACGTCCAAATGGCACGGATGCGAGGATAGACTGCAGGCTGGTTAGACTTAATTCCTGCGGTTAACCTGGAAGACCCAAGCCCTGGAACAGGCAATGAGGGAAACCGGATCAACCCAAAGCGCATCCCCAGCCACAGCACGCAGATAACGGCGAAGAGCTGCAACTGGACACAACACATGATGCACCACCGGCTGAACCAACCAAGCAACAATAACCCAAGGACCCCTCCAGAAAGCAGCCATCTCGGCCTTCACCAGAAAAGACGGAGAAAGCTGCAAACGTACAAACCTACCAATAGAACCAAAAGAGCAGAAACCCCTGCGCCGGAGGAGAGCCGGAAGCTTCCCGACCCGACCCAACCCCCAGAGGCCAATGCCAACAAATATAGGACCTTTGAAAAACAATCTTGAACCGAAGGGGCTACCACAAACCGAGGAGAGGTAAGATACGAGAGCACCCTGACCAAGGACCAGGTCGGCTCAGGCGGCGCATGAGCAGGCCGGAGGTGAAACAAAGCACGAGAAAGCGTACAGAACGGGGCACACGTGATGTCCACCCCGAACGTAAGCAGGAGCGGCTCCGCCAGTGAAGCTCAGTAATTACTGAGATTATACAGGAAAGAGATAGTTGGGTTGACTGCATCTATCTGGACCTAAAAATTTTTGACAGAGTTTCACATAAAAGGTTGTTCTGGAAACTGGAACATATTGGAGGGGTGACAGGTAAGCGTCTAACATGGATGAAAAATTTCCTAACTGATAGAAAAATGAGGGCCGTAATTAGAGGCAATGTATCGGATTGGAGGAATGTCACAACTGGAGTACCACAGGGTTCAGTTCTTGCACCAGTAATGTTCATTGTCTACATAAATTTTCTACCAGATGGAATACAGAATTATATGAACATTTTTGCTGATGATGCTAAGATATTAGAGAAGATAAGAAACCTAGATGATTGTCATGCCCTTCAAGAAGACCTGGACAAAATAAGTATATGGAGCACCACTTGGCAAATGGAATTTAATGTGAATAAATGCCATGTTATGGAATGTGGAATTGGAGAACATAGACCCCACACAACCTATAAATTATGTGAGAAATATTTAAAGAATTCTGACAAAGAAAGGGATCTAGGGGTGGTTCTAGATAGAAAACTGTCACCTGAGGACCACATTAAGAACATTGTGCGAGGAGCCTATGCTACACTTTCTAACGTCAGAATTGCTTTTAAATACTGTACATGGATGGCGAAATACTAAAGAAATTGTTCACGACTTTCGTTAAACCAAAGCTGGAATATGCAACGGTTGTATGGTGCCCATATCTTAAGAAGAACATCAACAAACTGGAAAAGGTGCAAAGACATGCCACTAAGTGGCTCCCAGAACTGAAGGACAAGAGCTACGAGGAGAGGTTAGAGGCATTAAATATGCAAAAACTAGAAGTTAGAAGAAAAAGAGGTGATATAATTACTACGTATAAAATAGTAACAGGAATTGATAAAATTGATAGGAAAGAATTCCTGAGACCTGGAACTTCAAGAACAAGAGGTCATAGATTTAAACTAACAAAACAAAGCTGCCGTAGAAATATAAGAAAATTCACTTTTCTAAACAGAGTGGTAGACGGTTGGAACAAGTTAGGTGAGAAGGTGGTGGAGGCCAAAACTGTCAGTAATTTCAAAGCGTTATATGACAAAGAATGCTGGGAAGACGGGACACCACGAGCGTAGCTCTCATCCTGTAATTACACTTAGGTAATTACACTTAAGTAATTACTTGGGTGTTAGTGCCCTTTTTGCAGGGCTTGTTGTTGCAGGGGGAGGGAATTTCTTACCCTCACCAACCCCCCTCCTTCCTTGTATGAGTTTGATTTGAGTTTGGCTCCTTCCCAGGTTCGTTTCCGGGCTTCCTTGGGTTCCTTAGCCCCAACCTTCAGAAGGATTTCTGCCTCTCGTTCTCCCGCCGGGCGGTTCGGGAGGCTTTTGCTGCATACCTCCTGCATGACCCGGATTCTTCCTCTATTATGGATCCACCCTTATTTGAGTTCAGTTCTTCTTCCCCATATTGGGTGCGTTTGGAGGTTCCGGAGTCTTCCTGGCTGGTAGACTGCACTTTCTTTTTGTTGGGGGCATGGCATGGGTTCTGTCGGTCCCGCATGCTTGAGTGGCGAGAAACTTCTACCATTCTGCAAGTTTACCTGGGGGCGAGTTTGAGCACCTTTATGCATGCTTGTTCGCCCCTGTGCTTTCTCAGGATGTTGGCCTTGTATAGTTGCATGTGCAGGTTCCTACTCTTACTGCATCCTTGGTTGCGGAGGATTTGTGCTCTTGGACCAGGTCCGATGGGGCTCCCTACAAAAAACAAGCGTTGAATGTAATGAAACACCATTTTCTGGGTGAGCCCCAGAGGCTCCCTGGCAATCCTCCTTCCCTCCGGTAGGCGTTTTTTCGCGTTGTTTGATGCTGAAATTCCGAACTGGAGTGCTGGGTAGCCGGCACGTGGAGATCTGGGGCTCCCCCTCCCCCTCCCTCTCCCCTCTTGGGAAGGGAAGGGCTGCCCGGATGAGTGGCAGGGCAGTGGAGTATGACGTTTGCTTGTTCGCTTGAGATTGAAGGGAGTTCTACCTCTCACTTCGGTTTTTAGTTGTAATTTTATTACCATGTGGGGTTTGTTTTGTTATGCCTACCTTTCTGGGCGCCTAACCCTAGTCGATAGCACATAAGGAAAACCCCCAAGCACATGAGGGTGTTTTCCAGGGCCATTGCTCCCTACAGCGTCTCTGAGGGGGCCAGGTTCTGGCTTGTTCGTGGTCCCCGATAGGTGGAACTCCTTAGGCTAATGCCCCGGTCTAAAATATCACATATTAGCCCGATAGCTCCAGGGAGCCGAAGGGGCTCCCCACAGAAAATTTGTAGTCTATGGCAGTCATAGACATTCCACTGTATGAAAGATGAGTCAGTTTGCTAAGTTAGTATTGGTTAATATTATATACAAAAATATATATATGTTATTGATTAAACATAATTATCAATTCAAAAGTTAAAAACTTTGAATAGTTTATTCGAAATTTAATAATTTCAAATTGAAAATTGCTTCAGATGGTTCAAATAAAAAAAAATTATGTATTAAATTAAACATGACTCAATGAACTGAGCACAACAATTTTACAAATTTGTTTAATATGGTATAATTTCTTACCTATGGCTATATATTAAGACTGATTGGGGTGCTGGTAACAGTGCTAATATTATTCAAATAAATCACACTAATCTGATATATATCAAAGAGAAAATAAATTGAGGCAAGGTGCATGGCTGGAAGTATCCTGATCGCTGGCTGGAGTCGCCGCATTGCTTCAATCAATTTTCTTACTGCTAATAATAATACATATGATGATACTTTAAAACAAAATTAATGACAACATATGTACACTGCAAAAGAATGATAAGAATTAGCATCCTTCTGCTTTGCCACTTTGAACACTATTAGGTAGGCAGGTAGTCAAAATGAATGCTAGCCAATTAAAATTAGTCAATCAATATTCGTCAATGTTAATTGAAATCTGTCAACATTAATAAAAATCAATCACTCAGACAGTTGTGATCAGAGACAGACACTGCCAGACAGGCATAAATACATGGTCTGATAAGTAAACAGATGTGATCAGGCAGGCAGAAAGATACAGACAGATACTGTATCTGTCAATTTAAAAATACCAATCTTATGTAATCTCACCAACCCATTGTACCTTCTTGTAAATAAATTTTTATTATTATTATTATTACTCTATGGCTAAACAGGCAGAGATGTTGCTTCTAATACTAAGGAGGAGGCCCAAAATGAAATATCTCATTCCCTGCAAATATTTTCCATGGTTCAACTGACACACCACACATTAGCTTTTAATAAACTTTATATCTTATTAAAGTACAGCACACAAATTAATTTAATGTCTTGTGTACCTTGTAAAAACAAACTGAGTTCTCACCATGCCAGTGGGCTTGATTTCCTTGACCTGTGAATAGTGGCTCCTGGCTCTCACACTCAAGGGAAAAAACCCAGCATTGAATGTAATGAAACGCCATTTTCTGGGTGAGCCCCGGAGGCTTCCTAGAGCTATCAGGCTGATATATGTTATACGTATTAGTCTGGGACATCAGTCAATTGGAGTTCAGTGTACCGGTGACTACAAGCCAGAACCTGGCTCCCTCAGAGAGGCAAAGGGAGCAATGGCCTATAGAAACCGCCATGTATTTGGAGGCATTCTATGTCTGCCATCGACCAGGGTTGGCAGCCAGAAAGGTAGGCATAACAAAACAGACCCCACATGGTAAGAAATTTGCAACCGAAAACCGAACAGAGGCAGAATTCGCCCTACTAAAAGAAATAAGAAAACAATCAAACGCCACACTCCACCGTCACGCCGCTTGGCTGCGCAACCCTCCCCTCCCCGGACCTCCCGCACTGGCTACCCAACAACTCCAGTTTGGAAGATGAGCATCAAAACCCATGCAAAAAACCGCTGACTAGAGGGAGGGAGGGTGCCAGGGAGCTTCCAGGGCTCACCCAGAAAAAGGCGTTTCATTACATTCAACGCTAATTTTCTGAGGGGAGCCTCTTCGGCTCCCTGGAGCTACCTAACCAAAGATAAGTAACGGAGGGACTTACCTGAGAGGCGCACGCCACTTGCTCCTCAACTCGAAGTGAAGACAATGAGCTGCAACCTGTGACCTAAAGCCACACACGAACGACGAGGACCAGGAACCTTGACTAGATAATGAGCGGCCAGGACCCTGTTCAACCTCCAAAATGTCAGCACCCAAATGTCAGCTCAAGACATGTTACCGAAGTCGACAGCCAAAGCAGCAAACTTACGAATGTCATGGGCATGAAGATAGACTGTAGGCTAGCAAGACTTAATAACCCTGCAGACGACCTGGCAGACACAAGCCCTGGAACAGGAACAGTGTCTGCCTGGAACAGGGAATGAGGGAAACTGGATAAACCCTAAGCACATTCTCGGCCACAGAAGCCAAGGCACATGGGAAACGGCAAAGACCTGCAACCGGACACAACACATGATGCACCCCTGGCCTGACCAACCAAGCAACAATAACCCAAGGACCCCTCTGGAAAGCAGCTATCTCGTTCTTCGCAAGAAAAGAAGGAGAAGACTTCAACCGAACAAACCAATTACAAGGACTGAAAAAGCAAAAACCCCTGTGCTGGAGGAGAGCATGAAGCTCACCAACCCAAACCCCAGAGGCCAATGCCAACAGCAAAAGCCTTGGAAAAACAATCTTGAACTGAAGGTCCTACTATGAACCAAGGAGAAGAGAGATAGGAGAGCACCCTGTACAAGGACCAGGACGGCTCAGGCGGCACATGAGCAGGCCGGAAGTGAAACAAAGCACGAGAAAAGTTACGGAATGGGGTAGACGTGACATCCACCCCGAACGCAATCTGGAGAGGCTCTGCCAGCGCCGCACGATATGAGGCAACAGTATTTGGCAACAAATGACGGTCCTGAAGAAATCAAGAAAGAAAAAACAAGACAACCCAATCAGAAATAGAAGACAACCTACAAAAAGAGTGAAAATGGCAGAAAGAATGTTAGAAAACTTCATACTGTCGTCGAGACGAAGCTCTTAGGTGGGACACCATCAGCGAAGCCACCTGATCATCATATAAATGGTGATAAACCCGTGCCAAAAAGACCAAACGTGAAGAGCAGAGAAGACTGAACCAGCCATGTATCGGTCTTCTCCTCTTTGATAGAATTAATAGAAAATACAATTATCAATTGTATTTTCTGATTTTTGTCTGTAGGGATAACGTTCCTATCAACAATTGATAGGAACATTATACAATTGATAGAAACGTTATACAATTGATATCATTGTTGATAGGAACGTTATCCTTACAGACAAAAATCAGCAAATACAATTGATAATTTATTATAAAACCAAAAAAACGGCCAATCTACTCATGAAAAACTCCCCAGACACCAAGCAGAACGCTTTGAAGGAAACCAATGTCGTCTATGTCTTTAAATGCCCACTTGGGGACTGTAAGCCCCAAAGAACTCAGTATATAGGCAAGACAACGTCTCTTTCCAGGCGGCTAACAATGCATAAACAACAGGGCTCCATCAAGGAACATATAATCTCTTCTCACAACCAGATCATTACCAGAGAAATCTTAACAAACAACACAGAAATCATCGATAGGTACAGCAATAGTAGGCGGCTCAACATCAGCGAGGCACTACACATCAAAGTCAACACCCGCAATCAACAGCCAATTAATGCACAACTATATTCTACCCACTTCAAGGTAACGTATGGGCCAATAAGCACTCTGCAGTTACTTCCATTCTCATGTACCAAGCCCACCCAAAACCTTTGTGTCACCTCACCCAAAAGGAATAAAAAGCAAGATTAGGTCCAATGTATCATACACAGTGTATCAAGTGTATATAAGTGTAGTGTTAAGTGTAAACAAGTCTTTGAGAATGTAGGAAGCCCTTACGAAACGCTTCTAGGCATCAGGCCATTAATAAAAATGAATTTTGGAGAATTGATATTTCCACCGACAGTGAAGAAAACATAAGAAATATTGAGAAAATTTGTGTTATATATATACTATATATATATATATATATATATATATATATATATATATATATATATATATATATCTATATATATATATATATTATATATATATATATATAATATATTATATATATATATATATATATATATATATATATATATATATATATATTATATAATATATATATATATATATATATATATATATATATATATATATATATTATATATGTCGTACCTAGTAGCCAGAACGCACTTGTCAGCCTACTATGCAAGGCCCGATTTGCCTAATAGGCCAAGTTTTCATGAATTAATTGTTTTTCGACTACCTAACCTACCTACCTAACCTAACCTACCTTTTTTTTCGGCTACCTACCTAACCTAACGTATAAAGATAGGTTAGGTTAGGTTAGGTAGGGTTGGTTAGGTTCGATCATATATCTACGTTAATTTTAACTCCAATGAAAAAAAATTGACCTCATACATAATGAAATGGGTAGCTTTATCTTTTCATAAGAAAAAAATAGAGAAAATATATTAATTCAGGAAAACTTGGCTTATTAGGCAAATCGGCCTTGCATAGTAGGCCAAAAAGTGAGTTCTGGCTACTAGGTACGATATATGATATATATATATATATATATATATTATATATATATATATATATATATATATATATATAATATATTAATATATATATATATATGCCAAAACTTGAAGATAGAAGAAAAAGAGGTGATATGATAAATGATCACTACGTACAAAATAGTAATGGACATTAACAAATTGATAGATTATTCCTGAGACAAGGAACTTCAAGAACAAGAGGTTATAGATTTAAGCTAACTAAATGAAGCTGTCAGAGAAATATAAGAAAATTCACTTTTAAACAGATTGGTAGAGATGATTAGAACAAGTTAAGTGAGGTGGTGGAAACCAAAGCCATCAGTAGTTTCAAAGTGTTATATGACAAAGAGTGCTGGGAAGATGGGACACCACGAGCATAGCTCTCATCCTGTAACTACAATTATGTATTTATGCTTAGGCCTATTACATACTCCTACATGCCAATACCCACACTACATTACATTCCTATACCCACATGTCAATACTAACACCCAAATATTAATACCCACACCTGTAGGCCAATATCAATACACATACTGTATATCAATCCCCATACACAAAGACCTTAACTCCTGAAACTCAAACCCACTCCTGACCACCCACACCCACTCCAGATACCTACTTCAGACACCCACTCCCAATACCCACACCCATTCCTGACACCCACAACCACTCCAGATACCCACACCCACTCCAAACATCCATACCCACTTCAGCACTGATCCATACACTTTCAATACACACCCACACCCACTCCTGACACACACGACCAAACCGACTCCAGACACCCACACCTATGCCAGATACCCACATCCACCCCAAACGTCCATACCTCTTTCCGACACCCATTCACACACTTTCAATACACACCTAATCCCAGCACCAACACACCAATGTTAACACGTACACCCAAAACGTTTAATATTCATGAGTACAACAGGAAAAAATGGAGAATTTCCCCATAAAATTGTAAATTTTTCCTTAGATTTTCTGAATGACTAGCCACTTATCTGCAAACTGCCAATAAATCATCCAGTTCCAATCCCAAAGAGCCGGAAAGCATGTAGTCGTCTGAATATACGTTGTACCTAATGGACCATGTTGCTTATTAACAAGCTGAATTTTCCTGAAATATTATATTTTTCCAAACAATTTTCTTATGGAATTATTAACTTTCCATTACAGTATATATGATATGTTTTTTTTAATTTCAGTTAAAACTAACACTGAAATTTCATCAACCTAAACTAACCTACCTAGCTTAACCTAATCTAAACCTAACCGACATAATTAGGTCAGTAATTCATGTTCTTACTATAATAATATTAATTGGAATATAGCAATTTGCCAAGAAATGTGTGGAAAAATTAAAACCACTGCCTGTTGCATACTAGCCCAAGTAGTGTGGCTCTGGCTATTAGGTATATGTGTATATATATATATGTATGTNCACCATTTCCACTGGATGGGCACCATTTCCACTGGATGGGCACCATTTCCACTGGATGGGCACCATTTCCTCTGGATGGGCAACCATTTCCTGGATGGGCACCATTTCCACGGGATGGGCACCATTTCCCCACTGGATGGACACCATTTCCACTGGATGGGCACCATTTCCTCTGGATGGGCACCATTTCCTCTGGATGGCACCATTTCCTCTGGATGGGCAACCATTTCCTCTGGATGGGCACCAGCTCCACTAGATAGGCACCACTACACTACATGAGCAGTTTTCCATAGATGGACATCATATTCAATAGCTGGGCATCTTTTCTATAAATAGATGGGCACCATATCCTCTAAATGGCACCATATCCAGTAGATGCACACAATATTCACTAGATGGGCACCATATCCACTAGATGCACACAATGTTCACTAGATGGGCACCATATCCACTAGATGCACACAATGTTCACTAGATGGGCACCATATCCACTAGATGCACACAATATTCACTAGATGGGCACCATATCCACTAGATGCACACAATATTCACTAGATGGGCACCATATCCACTAGATGCACACAATGTTCACTAGATGGGCACCATATCCACTAGATGCACACAATGTTCACTAGATGGGCACCATATCCACTAGATGCACACAATATTCACTAGATGGGCACCATATCCACTAGATGCACACAATATTCACTAGATGGGCACCATATCCACTAGATGCACACAATATTCACTAGATGGGCACCATATCCACTAGATGGGCACCACATCCACTAGATGGGCACCATATCCATTAGATGGGCACCATAAACACTAGATGGAAACTATAACCACTAGGGGAAGGGGCACCACTTCTATTAGATGGACACCATATCCATTAGATGGACACCATATCCATTAGATGGACACCATTTCTGCTAGATGGGCACCTTTTTGACTAGACGAGCACCATTTCCATAGATGGGCACCATTTCCACCAGACAGGTACCCTTTTTACTAGACAGGCACCATTTCCACTATATGAACAGCATTTCCATAGGAACCATTTCCACTAGATGAGCACCACTTCCACTAGTAGTCGTGTTTGTGGAAAATGTGTTTGTGCAAAAGTGCGTTTGTACAAAATGAGATCTACAGGGAACCAGACACAATAAGAATTCCAGAGGACATCATTGAGCACATAGAGGTGTCTAGAGACGAAGTGGAAAAAATGTTTAAGGAACTAAGTAAGAACAAAGCAGTTGGCCCAGATGAAGTTCCAGCATGGGTTCTGAGAGAATGTGCATCTGAGCTCAGCATTCCAATCAACTGATTTTTCATGCATCTCTGTGTACAGGAGTCCTAGCAGGTGTGTGGAAAAAGACTAACATTGTTCCAGTCTACAAAAGTGGCAGCTGGGAAAATCCCCTCTATTACAGACCAATATCATTGACAAGTATAATTGTCAAAATATTGGACAAAATAATTAAAACTAAATAGGTGGAACACTTGGGAGAAAAATAATATAATAACACAGTATGGATTTTGATCTGGAAAATCCTGTGAAACAAATTTACTAAGTTTTTATCATGGAGCCACAGAGATTTTACAGGAGAGAGATGGTTGAGTTGACTGCATCTATCTGGACCTAAAAGAGTTCCACATAAGAGGTTGTTCTGGAAACAGGGACATACTGGAGGAGTGACAGGGAAGCTTCTAACATAAATGAAAAATTTTCTGACAGAAAAATGAGGGCAGTAATCAGAGGCAATGTATCGGACTGGAGAAATGTTACGAGTGGAGTTCAGTTCTTGCACCGGTAATGTTCATTGTCTACATAAACGATCTTCCAGATGGAATACAGAAATATATGAACATGTTTGCTGATGATGCTAAGATACTAAAGATACTAGGGAAGACAAGAAAATTAGATGATTGTCATGCCCCTTCAAGAAGACCTCGACAAAATAAATGTATGGAGCTTTCCACTACTGCCCACATGATGGGTATGGGGTGCATAATAAATAAACTAAACTAACTTGAACACCACTTGGTAAATGGAATTTAATGTGAATAAATACCATGTTATGGAATGTGGAATATGAGAATATAGACCACACACAACCTACAAATTATGTGAAAATCTTTAAAAAAATTTGATAAAGAAAGAGATCTAGGTGTGATTCTAGATAGAAAACTATCACCTGAGAACCACATAAAGAACATCATGCGAGGAGCCTATGCTACACTTTCTAATTTCAAAATTGCTTTTTAATACATGGATGGTGAAATTCTAGAAATTGTTCATGACCTTTGTTAGACCAAAGTTGGAATATGGAGCTGTTGTTTGGTGCCCATATGTTAAGAAGCACATCAACAAACTGGAAAAGGTGCAAAGACATGCAACTAAATGGCTCCCAAAACTGAAGGACAAGAGCTATGAGGAGAGTTCAGAGGCATGCTTCTAGCTACATCCAAAACTAGAAGATAGAAGAAAAAGAGGTGCATGATCACTACATACAAAATAGTTATGGGAATTGATAAAAATGATAGGGAAGAATTCCTGAGACCTGGAACTTCAACAACAAGAGTCATAGATTTAAACTAGCTAAACAAAGCTGCCTAAGAAATTAAAGAAAATTCACTTTTGCAAACCGAGTGGTAGACAGTTGGAAAAAGTTAAGTGAGAAGGTGATGGAGGTCAAAACCATCAGTAGTTTCAAAGCGTAAAATGACAAAGAGTGCTGGATAGACGAGACACCTTGAGCATAGCTCTCATCCTGTAACTACACAGGTACAGTAATTACTAGATTGGTACTATTTCCATTAGATGGACACCCTGTCAACTCAATGGGAATCATTTCCATTTGATGTACAAATGCTGTTTAGCATATTACAAAATGGAAAAACTTTGCATTTAAATCATAAAAATAAACATAAAACACAACCATGCAGTAGACTGATAAAGAAAAAGACCTATTAGTTATTATCCACCAGTCATTGAAAGATGTTCAAGAGGTAGGAGATCCAATAAAAAAAAAAAGCCAACCAAATCTCTGGTGTGCCCCCAACTGGAGCACTGTATATCCAAGGATGGAGATCCAACCTTCAAAAGGAAATAACAACTTTTTCCAAAGTTCAGTGCAGAGTGACAAAACACCATCCCAAACCAAGTCAACTCTAACACTGAAAGGTTTATTGACTCAGGGCTAACAATTACTTAACATATTGGAAGATGTTAAGCTAGAGATTTCTTTATAAGATCTAATGTAACTTGCACAGGGCAACAGCTTCAAGCTTAACAAGCCATAATGTAGGACAGAAAACAGAAGATTATTCAGCTGTGTGGAGAGAGGAAATATTGCTGTTACATCACAAATTCACAATTCATGAAGGATGAGACTCCCTGTGGAGTTCACACAGGTTAGGTGGACAATGAGAGTTGATGCAAATATACTTATACTGATATATTTCAGTGTCATTGATTTGTTTTTCACTGGTTTTCTGCAGTTATATTATACAATAGTATGTAATTTGAGACATGTTTAGAATTAACCATGCTGAACATAGATACACACGAATACATTCATGTCACTAATATATGCATAACATTATATTCTTTGGACAATAAAATATACTGTTTTTGCTTTTATTACACCATATACACATTATATGTATAAATATCTATATGTTTATGCAATGATACAAACCACTAAGCAGTTCTGGAGAGTTTGATAATCTCTTAACCATTGACCCAAGTTCAGCCTAGCACTTCAGATTCAGATTCTTTATTCAGGTAAAAGTACATCCATTGAGTTACATACATAATGATGGATTTAAAGATAAAGATAGTACATACAGTACCTAAAGCCACTAATATGCATAGCGTTTTGGGCACACTCGTTTCGGGTAGAGCACTTCACATTTTTCATAAAGTTGTAAGTACAGTACTATACAAGCATAGAATATATTATGTTTTCTTCATATTTTATATATTATTACTACGTTTTTTTGGGGGGTAAGCCCCTTGTTGCGACTTGAAGGAACTATACACTGAGATGGAACAATCTTCTAGGTTGCATCAGCCATGGAGTTCTATAGACGTAACCAAGGACCAGCACCGGAACCTGGCCCACTCAGAAGCACAGGAAATGCTTATATATATTTTTGTCACCTTACCAGGGATGGCAACCAGAAAGTCAGCAACTCAAACAAACCACTGTTGACTCTAAATGAAAATGACCAAAGCCTTAAAACCCACAGAAAAAACTCCCCTAAGTAAACAAATGACTGAATTCTCTCAAAACCAACACAATCTTGTTTTCCTCACCTTCCCCACTCGTTTGAAGAGAGAAGGGGGGAGGGGAGATAGCTCACTGCCAGCGGGCATCCCAGCTTCCAGTTCTATAGCTGATGTAGTGGGTACCAGACTGCCTCTCTCCTGTGCTGGATCTGGTGCTATGCCTGTTCAGCTAAATGGTGGTGTTTGCCCTTGATGTCATTTCCTGTACACTGCAGTGTAGCATGACCAAATTTTGAGCAAAGAGGGTGGCCTCTGGCATGGTCAAAGTGACTTTGACTGCTTCGGTGGGTTTCCAGTCTCTTCCTGGTCCTGTAACAAAATTCTCTGGACCTCCAGTTCATCCTCAAACCTTCACAGCTGCACAGGGTCATTCCTTGTCCCTTCCCTCTGGATGGTTACTTTATCCTAGGTTCGTCTTGTCCTCAAAGTGAGCACTTGAGTAATTTCCCCTGGATCTCTGGGACATGTATTGGCACCTTCCTATACATTCAGAGTACAGGCATGGATGGATGGCTAAATTTTGTGGTGGGGTGGTAAGCCTGTTCAGATTTTGGCTTGCCTCAATGACTGGCTGGTGTGCGCTCCCAGCTGGTCCTCATGTCTGCTCACCAGGTTCGAGTTCTTGGTGAACTGGTGAAAGTTTTAGTTGTTGCCGTCCTAGAGTTTGAACTTTGCTAGGTGACATTTGGTACGCTCGGTCATCTTCACTTTCCCTGCCTCCAGTGGCCCTGCTGTCTGTCTGTTGGCATTGAGTTGGCCCCGGGTGACTTCACAGACATCGTCATGGATGTCTTGGCTCTGGGTGACCTTTATGACCAGCACTCATCAAGCTGGTGGGGGGTTTGGGGGGTCGAACAGGGTTCTGGAAGCCCAGTTTCTGGTGAATGTTCCTGGGCTTCGGCACCCCTGTGTGGCTTTGGTTTGTGTCTTTCGGCCAGGGGTCTCATCTTCGTCTTGTCTCCTGCAGTGTTTTCTCCTCCATGACATGTTCCAGGGCGTTTTTCTTCTCTGTGGGTAATCTGTTTCTGGGAGCCACAAGGGGCTTCCCTTGTGGTTCCTGTCATTGAATGTAATGAAATGCCAATTTCTCGGTGAGCCCCAGTGGCTCTCCGATTTCCACCCACCCTTCCTGGTCATCAAATGGATGCCTACATCTGCTCTAGAACTGGGAGCTGGGATCCCAGTTGGTAGTGAGCTACCTTTCCCTTTCCCTTTTTCCTTTCCCCAAACAAGTGGGCGAGATTAATGTAATTACCTAAGAGTAATTACCTAAGTGATGGAGGTGGGAGCAAAGGGAGGTGGGGCAAATGAGCTTGTGCTAGTTCAGAAAGAATTCGTCATTCCTTTACCTAGTTGGGAGAGTTATTTCAGTGGGTTTCAAGGCTTCAGTCTCATTTGAAGCCAGCAGTGGTTTGTTTTGACTTGCTGACTTTCTGGTTGCCTTCCAGTGAGGTGGCAAAAATAGATGTCAACACTCCCTATGCTTTTGAGAGTAGGACAGGTACTGGCATTGGTCTACAATAGGCCTATAGAAGTCCATGGTTGGTGTGACTTAGTAGACAGTATCACCTCAGCGTGTAGCGACTTCAGGGAGGCACTGGGGCTCACACAAAACTGAAATTCATTACATTCAGTGCTGACTTTTTCAACTGTAATGATGCACTGGATGGATAATAATGTTTTTTATATCACAGAAAGTGTAAAACATCGATCTTCTTGAGATTATCTTGAGATAATTTCGGGGCTTTTTTAGTGTCCCCGTGGCCCAGTCCTCGACTAGGCCTCCACCCCCAGGAAGCAGCCTGTGACAGCTGACTAACACCCAGGTACCTATTTTACTGCTAGGTAACAGGGGCATAGGGTGAAAGAAACTCTGCCCATTGTTTCTCTCCGGCGCCCGGGGTCGAACCCGGGACCACAGGATCACAAGTCTAGTGTGCTGTCCGCTTGGCCGACAGGCTCGATACGCATAACATTTTTGTAACTAATGTGTGCACCACCTACCCAACTGGTAGGCCACAATAAAATATTAGAACAATAAAACATACTATTTTCCTGTTTTCACATTTTATACATTATTATCAGCATGTTTATGCATCAATACAAACCATTAAGCTGTTCTGGTGAGTGTGATAATCCTATAGCCCTGATCCAAGGTCAGCCTAGCACCACACATCTTGCAACAAGTTCTAAGTATGTGCATTGAACATTTTATTTTCTCCCTATTATCAATATTTTTACCATGTTTTATTCAAGCACAATGATGTATTAGAGTGTCAGGCATATTATTTATATCACAAGGTGTAGGCCATTGGCATTCAAAGCTACGCACATCTATGTATATACAAGAGGAGCCCTGGTAGTACACTCGAGTTCGTTCTCGACTCACAATCGAAAATTCTGGTTTTGAATCCCAAGCAGTACAGAAGTAGTTGGGCGTGTTTCCTTTCACCTCATGCCTCTGTCCACCAAGCAGTAAATAGGTACCCCCCAGGAGTTGGTCAGCTTGTTGTGGGGTTGCATCCTGGGCAGGGTCAGTAATTCAACCCTAGTGGGGGGGGATGAAACCTCAGTATAACCCTAACACGTACTGTATGTATAACCTGGCTTCCTGTCCCCCAACACAATGAATTAAAAATATATTCGTGTAACTAATATGTGCACCATGATATAATATTTGAACAATAAAACATTACTCTTTTTGCTGTTATCACATTCTATTCACACACATTATATATAACTATAAACATGTTTTGTACCATTGCGAGTCACTAAACTAATGATTATGATAATCTCATAACCATTCATCTATGAACAGCAAAGCCACACATGCTCGCCAGTAGCTGAAGGCACCTGATGCAGCAAAGTACTATTCAATATACTATACACATTGCTAACTAAAGCCAAAACATTTCTATTATTATCAGAATTCTGGTCACTAAATGCTGAATATGAATAATTTTTCATATTTCATTTTCTAAAGGAACATAAGGTCCCATTACATTTTTATTTTATTTTATTTATATACTGTACAAGGGTTCTTACATTCTTGTAAAACCACTAGCATGCATTGCATTTCGGGCAGGTCCTTAATCCTAATTTTCCCTGGAATACAACCCGCCAAATCGTTTAACAACCAGGTACCCATTCACTGCTGGGCGAACAAAGGTGTAAAGTCAAGGATTGGTGCCTAGTCAATCCTCCCCAACCAGGATATGAACCCAGGTCTAATCGCTCGCGAAGCAATGGGGCGAGTGTTTCCCCACTGCACCACGAGGACTGGAACTGGGAGCTGGGAACCCAGTTGGTAGTGAGCTACCTCTCACTACCATGATAGTGCATGATACATAGACACACAAAACTGTGGTTGTGCTGTTGCTGTCTACCTCACTTTGGGAACATTAGCAGGATCAGGATTATCTCAACCTTGAAATAATCTTTTTCACAGTGTTTTCTGTCACCATCATCGGTGAATATTTTGAGATACTTATACATTTTGTCATCATTAAGTGATCCTTTAATTCATTTAAACTAATCTTAAGATATGGAAAAAACAATGTAAATAATTTTATATTATGAAATAGGCTCAAAGAAAAATCCATCTGAGCATACATTTTCAACTAAACTCTTCAGGATATCATCTGGTACCAAGTAGGCCATATTTGTGTGGTAAGTTTGGTGAAGTTTTACCCCCAAAGTAAAAAAAAGGTTTCCTAAAACATCATCAAGTTGGGCTCCACTGCCCAACTTCAGTATAAAGCATAATTTTAATAACCTTAAATATCTTGAAAGTTTCAAGACACTGTGAAGAGGGTTTCTCAAGATATTATCCGCAAAGGAACATGGTGAAAAAACCAGCATTGAATGTAATGAAATGCCATTTTCTGGGCGAGTCCCAGAGGCTCCCCGGAGCTTACTGGGCTGATATGTATGTATTAGACCATGGCATCAGTCAATTCAATTGGAGTTCTATACCTACCAAGGACCACGAGCCAGAACCTGGCCCTCTTGATGATGCATGGGGAGCAATGACCTATAGAATCCCCCCATGTGGTTGGAAGCATTCCATATCTGCCATAGACCAGGTTAGGTACCCAGAAAGGTAGGTGTCCCAAAACAAACACCACCTGGTTACAAATTATTACCGAAAACCGAACTATCAAGCAGAACTCCCAATCTGAAAACAAGCAAACAAGCATGACGTCATAACCTCCGCTGCGCTGTTATCTGCGCAGCTCCCTCCCTACCTTGGAGGAGGAAGTGGGAGCACTAGACTTCCCATGCGCCTGCCATCCAACCCCAATTCTGAGGCTGAATATCAAAATGCAAATACCGTCGACCAGAGAGAGGGAGGGTTTCCGGGGAGCCTTCGGGACTTACCCAGAATATGGCGTTTCATTACACTCGAAGCTAGTTTTCTGTGGAGAGCCCCTCCAACTCCCTGGAGCTACCTAACCACAGGAAAATAAAAGAGGGACATACCCGGGAGGCGGCCGTCACTCGCACCTCAACTCGAGACAACTGGCTGCAACCTGCGACCCAAAGCGACACATGCCCGACTAGGGCCAGGAACATTAACGAGGTAACAAGCAGCCAAGACCCTGTTCAATCTCCAAAACCTTTGTGCCCGATTGTCAGCCCAAGACATATTAACCAAAACGGCAGCTAAAGCAGCAAATTTACGAACATCACGGGCACAAGGATAGACCACAGGCTGGTTGAACCGTATAACAATGTAGACAACTTGGGAGACATGAGCCCTAGAACAGGGAAGAAGGGAAACCGGAGTCAACCCAAAGCGTGCCCCCAGCCACTGAGGCCATGGTTCATAAATAGTGCCTAAGAGCCACAACCAGACACAACACATGATGCACCCCTGGCCGAACCAACCAAGCATCAACTACCCAAGGACCCCTCCAGAAAGCTGCCATCTCGTTCTTTGCCAGAAAAGAAGGATACGACTGCAAACAAACAAACCTACCACCAGGACTGAAACAGCAGAAACCCCTGTGTCGGAAGAGAACATGAAGCTCTCTGACCCGACCCCCAGAGACCAATGCCAATAAGAAAAGAGCCATATCAAAACAATCTTGAATCAAAGGGACCACCACAAACCCACAAACCAAAGAGAAGAGAGAGAAAAGAAAGCACCCGGTCTAATGACCAGGACGGCTCAGGCAGTGCATGAGCAGGCCAGAGGTGAAACAACGCACGAGACAGTTTGCGAAACGGAGCTGAAATAACATCCACCCCAGTTGGCCCAAATTACAGAGAAAACAATTAAACTGAACCCCTGTGACGTGTACAATCACGCGGACCTAGCGGTCACCGTGATTGTAGATTAATTATATTAACACTATAAGCTTGTAGATTAATTATATTAACACTTTCTTACTGCGCTAATTATTTTACAGAATATTTGTACTCAATGGTGTGGGTATGTCTAGTCACTTAGCATAGGGACAGATAACATCTACATATCAGAGGATTAAATTCTATTCTCATTACATATCAGTATTCTTGCTAAGAATCATTGACTGATATTCTATAAACCAGTGATCACCTCAATTTGTGTTATTAGCTGAAGATCACAAAAATAATAACATATTTTGTTATCACAGATTATCATGGAGGAAAGAAATGCTCCCTCCATTTCTCGCCTATGTGAACTCTGTTCACATTACTTATTATATGACGAGAATATATATAAAATCACCTCCTTATATTATCAAACACAGTCTTATTGTCTCACTAAGTAAAATAATCATTAGGAAAGGAACTCTCCGTTTTACCACAGCGTGCTTTGCGCATGCCAGACGAGATGGGCTAGAGGGAGGAGAGCCTGGATTTGAGTCGCTACAGCGTTGAACATCAAGAGGTGGCCATCTTACTGATCAAGGTAGCACGGAGCAAGCGATTTAGCGGACCATTCAGAGGACATTCAAGCATCAGCAAGTGTCTGGGTACCGTAGTGATTCCTACAACGATCATACGATCATTTCGACAAGCAACAGCTTGGCTAAGTAGCATATTTTTGTTTTTAGAGAGCTCTTTATCACAAATTTATGTACTTGCTTGTCGTTATGCTGCTGGCCCTCCTCTAAACAAGAAGTAAGTTTCATTTTGGACTAAACCCTCCATATGCTTAGAGACAGATGCAAATTAATCACGAGGTAGGCAGTTTTATACAAATCTATTGTGATTTCTGCCTGTATCGGAACGATGCGAGAGAAGATAAGCCTTTCTTCCACGTGACTCCAGACCGCATAGTGAAACAAGCCTAGTGACACATCGCCTTTGAAGCATGCTTCTATCACTTCCAAACAGCTAAGCTGTCTAGTCATTTGTAGAACTAACCAGTAGTGTATTATTGATCTTTAATAAGATCAGTTCCATTTAACAATTTTATCGACATTTGATATTTATCGATGTTTCCATTTATCCTTACAATCTAATGATGTGAATATACATTTATTTATTTCATTATACAATAACATTATATTATATCAATAACTTTTTCTGATGAAGAACCAGCATTGGATTATTAGTGCTCGTGATGTAGTAGTTGCTTAGCGCCTGTACCCCCAATTTGTGTTTGAGGGTGAAACTGACTCTTAATTTAATTACATTATACAGTCTTATCAATGTTTCATATTACATTGACTATTTTGAAATCCATAGGCACTAGTTCATGGTTTTAATTTCAAAATCTGCTCATTTTAGTTTTCCTCTTTTTCACAAAAAGAGATAGTCCTTCATACCTATCAAATGCATCATTATTTAGATTAATTCATTTGAGTAAAATTTTCCTTCACAACAGGGGGTTTCTATAGGCCATTGCTCCTCGTGCCTCTCTGAGGGGGCCAGGTTCTGGCTCGTGGTCCCCGGTAGGCAAAGAACTCCAATCGAATTGACTGATGCCACAGTCTAATACATACATATCAGCCTGGTAAGCTCTGGGAAGCCAGAAGGGCTCTCCACAGAAAAGAAAGCTAAAAGCATAAAATAACTTCTCTGATTTGCATATATATATATACATATATATATATATATATATATATATATATATATATATATATATATATATATATATATATATATATATATATATATATATATATATAGGAATTAAAACCAGGGAACAATACTGAAACAAATCATTAGGCTATCTTCTTTTCCTTTTCAAATGTCTGGGTTATTTATTCATTTCTAATTTAATCTTGACATAATTTGAATAGAAAAATATGAGATAAGAACAATATTTATCATACAAATTCATTAACAGACATGTCTACTTAAATTTATTTAATCAAGAAATAGAGTATTTAGTTATTCAAAATATTTCTTGCAATATCAGATGCCAAAGGATCACTTCTCTAATAACATCCTTAACAATTTAAATATCCTCATTACTATTATTATTACTTCATCCGCACTTTGTTGAGGCGGGGAGAAATGAGGACGGATGAAAATAACAAAGGCGGCACTAGTCCACGCATGACTCACACACACTATTCACCCTTACTGAGAAACAAGCAGCTCAAAGAACATGAAATGAGGACAAGAAATGATTACTTATACTAGATTTCACTAAATGAATATCTAGTAGGCACAGTGAGAAAAATAAAGACTGGCAGAGAAATTATGGACAGCATTAGCAAGTTGCCTAACAGCATCTACATGGAAAGAGCTACAATACTGTAAATACCAATTGAAATATGATCATTTTAGGCTTCTTGTTGCACGTTACACACAACACTGCACAAACCAAACTGTACTGATGAGTCATACATAATAGGCAGCAGTGTACACTGAAGAAACCTAAGAAATTATGAGCAACTCATCATTTTTGTTCTGTTCATAATTCAAATTTGGAAAACTTGCTAGAACCACCAAATTAGTTTTCTAGATTTAGATTTTGCAGGGCATAGCAAGATTGGGACAAAGGAAGAAAAATGTCCATTTATGTGAAAAAGAGACGACAAGCAGTGTAAAAATAAATATAACATGCTTTTACCTCATTAAACAATCTCTTGTAATCCAACAGAGAGACTGCATTCTACTCAGGTGGAAATCTTTTTGATCCAGGGCCCTCTGGGACAAAAAGGAAGAGGGGTAAGGTACTGCACCAAAACATGCATTCACAATTGAAATAAAGGTAAGAAATATTGAGCATACACACTACAGTACTTGGACTACACATATTTTATCCTCTATATATAGGTTCTGGTGATACTAGAATACATTCTTTATTAAATCTAACTCTTGGTATTACATAGCGGCACTCTAAATCAGTATCTACATGATGGCCTGATGAACAGATGCGACAACTGGGGCATTCTCACATAATATGAACGGCTTGTAAACTAAAAAAATATCTAAAGTAGCAGTTTCAGGAACATTGTAAAAAAAAAAAAAGGAAATTCACACACTGTAAATATAAATTTATGATTCCACTATTGTTAAGATTTGTTGTCAGTTCACTGAGAAATATATTTGTAACTGAATTTTGTCAGTAATCAAACAATCTAGGCACAAGTGGAACACTCTTCAATTAGATCTACATGTAATTTTGATTACAGGACTGAAACATTATGTTTCAACTTTCAGAATGAATATTGTGAAACGTCACAGGCAGTAAGTCTGAAATTTAATGTTACCCCTTAGAATGTTATCTATCCTAAAGAAGTGAACACTAAACCTACGTTTTTTTGCAGCAAAAATCTGAAGGAAATTTATGTGACTTAGTTGCAGATATGATAAAAATATACAGTATATTATATTACGTATAAAAATAAATAGGCGATTGTTAATGGAAAAGCCATTAAATTATAACCAAAGAATGATTAATTTTGGTCTCATCCAGATAAATAATATCTAAGTTAAGATTTGCTATGCCTGCATGAATGTGAAATACACAATAACAATTTATTAAGTCTAAGAAGTAACAATTTAACTGATGACATAAAATTTCTTGCCTATCAAGTTGCTGGAATCACACGAGTGCACTGGTTGTGCCCAATCATTTCATTAAAATTAGATTCAAGATTGGGATATACATATATTTTTTTCTTTGCACACATTGCTACAATGCATCTACATCCTCCAAGTATTCCAGCAGCATTGGAATCATAAAATGGTTACTTTAAACTTTAATGTATCTTAAAATACTGTGCTCATGAGACTGCTACAGATTTTTTTTTTTTTTTACATCAGCCATATCTTGTAAAATGTTGCAGCAATCTCATCCCTTCATCAAACCACCATGTGGGACTGTGAATGTTGAGTTAGGGTTTGCTACACTATACCCCAAGGTATATCTACCTATAGGGAAAGTAGTTTTAGAGGATGAAATACATTAATAGCAGGTACTGTAGCAAGTATGCTTATTATATCTTACCTTTATTTTCATTATTAGGACAATTTTGCAGTAATACCCTGCCCACTCCTTAATGCCCATAGCTTCCTAGCTTAAATAGACTCCAATTTGGAAAAAATAAGATCCCTCTGTTGCATTAATTGAACTTGATTAATAAGGTAAAACAAAATTTCAAATTATTTTAATATAATTGTTATATTTTTTACTTTAGAAATTCTGGCATTGTTATGACTGCACTTTGATTTGACAATGAAAAACTAAGCCTTAAGAATTGCATTTAGTGGATCTAGCATTTTTTCAGAGTTAAATTAGGGACACAAAAATTTAGTGAGATTTACATAATTCTTTTGATTCAATAAAACATACAATACTGGTATCTATTATATAGAGCTGATCATCAGTTTTGTATGGTTTAAGCAATTTAAAAATTATATAAAACGAAGGCTCTAAATTCATAAAGTTGTCGTAATTTGTTATATTTATGTATTTGAAACCATTTCCAAGAATGTGACAACAGGTTATATAACAATATTTGCATTTATTTATTTATGTTCTTGCAAAGCCACTAACATGCAAAGAATTTTGAAAGACTGTTAATGTTAACAAAACATTTTAGGTATGTACTGAAATTTTGTAGTGATTTGTAAGTTACACATAGTACAGTTAAACTTAAAGTACCTACAACTAGTGATAGACATACTGTGTTAATATTTAACAAAGTATAGTACAGTACATAAAACTGGTGACTGAAATATGCATCATGAATATGAGAGTTGTCAGTGAACAGAAATACTGTATAATCAATTTTAAATGAATAGAAACTAGTGGACACATTAGGGTGAGTAAGAAGAAATTATATTAGTATTGTATGCTCTTCATGGAAGCTATGGTATAACTCGTATAACTCTCCAGTCTTGCCCGCAACATAGTACCTCATCCTGATTCCTTTGGCAATGCCCTAGAATATGTGCATGAATGAGCTTACAGTGGAAAATTGCATTACCACATATACATTAAATTTAAAATAATATTGAAATGATCAAATTATCATTTACATTATCAGCATGCAACATACTGTAACAACTGTCACGGATATCACCACAGCACAGATTATATTACCAAAGCGACAAACTATTTTTTCCCTGGAACTGCACCTGAAAACAATTACCCTTTGTATAAATAACTATTATGCCATGAGCCATTCCATACAGTGAGATATGTATTACAGAAAAGCCTTGTGATACACAAAACTGAAATACAATACTCCACATGAAGTTAATGTTATACAGAGGATTCCTCCTCTAATGAAATTTGGTATACTGTACCAGAAAGCCAGATGTAAAGAAAGGGTTCCATTCTAGAAATACTTTATGATCATTTTATTCAGTTGCAATGGAAAATGGTAGAAGATTTCTGGTGATGTAGGCCAAAGCATTCATTGGACCAAAATTCAGTTTCAAAATTTAAAATAAATCAACAAAATATTTAACACGTTACTTTCCAAGTGAATTTGTTATTAAAATGTGCCCAATTTTTTTTTATCATTTGCATTAATAAAATCATATTGTTTAGAAAAAAAAAGTTTGGTAACTTCAAACATGGTTTGGTACAAATTTGTCCAATCCAGCTAAAGTACACTGTATGGGAGAAATGAAGCATCGAATGTAATGAAACAACCTTTTCTGGTGGTCTTCAAAAGTTCCCATAGCTTACAAATTCAGGTGAAGCCATCATTGAGAAATAAACCATGGAGAGGGAGTTAAAGGGAAAAGATGTGTGAGCAGGGCAGTTGGAGGATACGTGGACACAGCAAGAGAAGGAGCCTAATCATACTGGGGAGGAAAGAGACCAGGCAAAATAAGTGTGTGATTAGATTAACACCCACAAATGCCACCCTCTGGAAAGGGACTAGCCAAATGGAAGAATCTACCCACGAGGGGAAACTTAGCAGCCCAGTAGAAATTATTAGTATAAACATTTGGTACACAAAGGCAAACAAACAGCATTACAGAAAATGAGGTAGAACCACATAAAAGGGTAGCAGAACTCCATCTATGATGGATGTAATAGAAGATGCAATATTCTGAACATGGTATCAGGTAGTAAGAAAAGAAAGGATAAACACGATGTGAAAAGGAGTAGTCCTACGGATACACAACATCAGAGCTTTAAGGAGATAGAGATTCTGAAGGTAACCAACCAGAAGAACTTCATACTGGGTGTGATACCAGTGAGAACCATGAAGGTAGTGGTAGGTGTTATATATATATAAAACTATTAACTACTGGAAGATCAATAGAGGAATATGATAAATGTAATGACTTATGTCTGAAGATAACAGAAAGACAGCCATAGTGGTAAGAAGAGCTAAGATCCCAATACTTGGGACTTTTATCCACATGGATATAAATTGATCAACAAAGGATCTTCACAGGGAAGATGAAACATGGAGAGCGCCGCTTTCCACCTTCACAGACACTTTTAAATACATGGAAGGTGAAATGTTTAAGAAAGTCTTCAAAACTTTTAGTGAGATGAAAATTGGAATATGCAGCAGTTGTATGGTGCCCATATCTCAAGAAGCACAAAATAAATGAGGATGGGTATAAATACATTTACTAGTGGCTCCAAAATCTTAAGAACATGAACTACATTGAGAGGCTGGAGGTGTTAAACATACCAATGCTAGAAGGCAGAAAGGAAAGGGGAATATGATCGCTACATATAAAATAGTAAAAGTAATCAGCAAAACAGAAAAGGAATTTTTAAACCTGCAACTTTAACCACTGTGCTGCGCCAATCAAGAGTAACTCGGTCGGTGGGAACTGCGACAACCGAAAAAGCACCTTTTTAATATTTTGTACCCATTCAAAAACGTATGCGGTAGGTTGTGTATGAAGTGGACTATTGGGACCTTCAGTGAGTGGCAGCCATCTTGTAAAAAATTCCCAGAATGTCCTAAGGCTGCTGGTTGACTCAGTTCCACATGAGCAACCATAGGTGGAGCACACGCCTCTGGCTCCCAAACACCTGTCCAACACGGTGTTGAAAGATCACTCAATGTCTGTGAAATTCAGACCTTATTGTTTGAAGAACATAAGGGTCATGATATTGATGAAGTTAGGCACAATAAGGACCTAACACAAGGGTCGGATGCTAGTGATACAGCACCAATGAAGATGCTATAGCAAGCTTATCCATTAGTAGCAGAGCACCACCCATGCTCACCCTTGTTACCTTCAATTTTTAGAGATGGTACATAGATAAATCGTTTTCTGGGTTCACTGATGAATGATCTAAGTAACTTAGACGAACAGAGTTAGTGGCTTCCATGGTAGTGTTTTCCATAGATTTTTTCAAGAATAGCTGAATCTCTACCAAAATGGCTGAATCTCTTCCAGAATGGCTGTATCTCTTCCAGAATGGCTAAATCTCTTCCAGAATATCATACAAAGCGATTTTTTTCAAGCTTACCTTACAAATCTATATTTTTCTATAATCTTTTCAAGATTACCGTACACTTCACAAGCATGGCTACATACCACCTACTGGTACTAAAGCCAAGGGTGTACGTGAGTGCAATATTTGCAAGCACACAGAACGAAGAAACAGGAAGCAAAAATTTGTTTTTACCTGGTGCATTGAGAGGAAGCCGCGCTGTGTACCATGGACTGCTTCATTGT
>WNGS01005680.1:7114194-7180926 GCA_020271785.1 Procambarus virginalis
TAATAAATAAATAAATAAATAAATAATAAATATATATATATATATATATATATATTATATATATATATATATATATATATATATATATATATATGTCGTACCTAGTAGCCAGAACTCACTTTTTGGCCTACTATGCAAGGCCCGATTTGCCTAATAAGCCAAGTTTTCCTGAATTAATATATTTTCTCTAAGTTTTTTCTAATGAAATGATAAAGCTACCCATTTCATTATGTACGAGGTCAATTTTTTTTTATTGGAGTTAAAATTAACGTAGATATATGACCGAACCTAACCAACCCTACCTAACCTAACCTAACCTATCTTTATTGCTTAGGTTAGGTTAGGTAGCCGAAAAAGTTAGGTTAGGTTAGGTTAGGTAGGTTAGGTAGTCAAAAAACAATTAATTCATGAAAACTTGGCCTATTAGGCAAATCAGGCCTTGCATAGTAGGCTGAGAAGTGCGTTCTGGCTACTAGGTACGACATATATATATATATATATATATATATATATATATATATATAATATATATATATATATATATATATATATATATATATATATATATATATATATATATATATATATATATATATATATAAGTTTTTTAACATTAATAATTTGAGAAATTCTGGGTAAAGAAGATATTAACAGACAAGTTCAACCCTTCATCTTGAGTCTCCATATACGAGGAACCACCCAGATATATAATGGAACCCTCGTGGAGAACTCCAACACTGTTTTTTGGATGTAAGCAGTTCTGTTCACAGCCTTGCAGCAAGTGTACAAGTGTATTTATTATAGATTTAAATCCGAGTCTGTTCAAGAGGCATGGCCAGGTTCTCTGTGCACAAGCGTCAAAGCATGTCTAGTAAAACTTAAAAAAATATATGAAGTACTTGCAGTTACTGAATATCTCAGAAAAATACTAAAAAAATGAACAGATATTTTTACAGATGAAGCTGTGCTGGAGCAGTGAAAGATTTATACTGTGAAGAGAGAACCCAGACAGACACTGTGCAGTGCATCCAGCTACATCATGATGAGTATAGTGGGGTGTTGTACTCTCATCTCTCACATGTCTGGCCCACATCTCTTCACTTTTATAATAATTGTAAACTTATAATGAAAGCTTAAACCAGTATGATACTGAATTACAGTACTTTGTTAACTTCTATAAATTAGCTATTAATTTTATCACTTAATATATTTTTAAATATTAAGTAGAGCACAAAAAAACTTAAACATTTCAAATGTTTAAGTGATCCACTTAGTGAAAATATCAGATTATAATAATCTAATCACTCAAAATTAATTTTTCTTCTGGAATCAAGAAAATTTAAAGTTGTAATAATTTTAGTTTTTTTTACTTCTAGATCTAAGAAGCTGGATACATTTTGGAAAACTGACTCGGAACATCTAATTTTCCTGGAAACTATATAACCAGTCAAAATAGCAGCATACAGTTTATGCAACAAAAAGCAAATTCGTGTACTGGGTAAATGGCGTGAAATATAAGATTAGCTTTTCGCAAGTCTTACGAACATCTTAAAATCTTCTGAATATTACAGCTTAAATAATAACACTGGCTTAGCTGTTTTATTAATTGTACATGTTTAAGTAAAATGCCAATTTTATCAATTAAATTACAATATATCACAAACTAAAATGAGCAGCAGTAAAGTTTCATTTATATATACTGTACATCCATATATTTGCCATAATTCTCATTATTTATTCTAATGAGTAAAAATGCCATAAATGTAAAGAAGGACCAATAATTATTTGTCCTCTTCAGTGAAAATCATAATCTTATCATGTCACACCATATACGCACAAAATATGCATAACTCCAAACTTTCAACTTTAAGTATAACAACCATGAGCAAAAAGTAAAAGTCGTATGAGAGATTATGGAAAGAAATTAAGATAATCTCAAAATACTACCGCATCTATCGGGGAGGCTGGGGCTCTTTCCTGCAATAAAACAACGAGACAAGGTGTGTCACTCACTACAACAGGCGCCACGTGTGCACTTATACCAGTTACCAAGCACTCTTATACCAGTTACTTTGTGCTGCACACTAATAAATACCACAACAATTATTAAGTCAATTTTCGGCACCCAGAAACTTCCGCATTAAACTGAAATCCTAGCAAAAGTCCTTTACTTCTTATCATTTTGAGACATCTGAAGATGCTTAATACGGTATGTTATTAAGATGCAATTTGAATTATTAGGTCTCATTATATATATAATATTACAAATTTAATACGCACTTTTAAAAATGATAAAAATGTGTCATTCAAAGACAAAGCAGTTTAAAACAATTATGAGACAAAAACACATTTCAACTTAAGTTACAATAGAAAAAATCATCTTTAAATTTTTGCCAACATTAAGGAGTGATTTAAATTCTATTCTTGATAATCTGTAATCATTATCAAAGCTGGATATAATTTTTATTGTGGATGGAATGGTAGACTTAAGAATGAGGCACAGTATCAGAGTAAAGCCTGGACATAAGGTTAGTGCTGGTATTGGTACTAGGTCAAACTGGGTCAAACGAAGGCAACACAACTACATCTACTTGGCTTCTCACTGACAATTATTCCCAGACTGCCCATGTTTCAAATGCTGTTGTAGGCACTTATTATTTATTTTAATCAGTGTCACAGTCAACTATTAGTTTCTTTTGTTAAGTGAACAAAATGAATGCATTATATTGACCAAACCACACACTAGAAGGTGAAGGGACGACAACGTCTCGGCCCATCCTGGACCATTCTCAAGTCAATTGTGAGAATGGTCACAATTGGACGGACCGAAACGTCATCATCCCTTCACCTTCTAGTGTGTGGTCTGGTCAACATACTTCAGCCATGTTATTGTGACTCATCGCCTGAATGCATTATAATAAATTGTATTGTATGTACTAAAAGAAAAGAACATTTTGATGTGCATACAAAATTTGAAGTCAATGGGAGTTAAAAACAATGGTCAACACACTAAGTTATTGAGTGAGATCAAGGGACTATATAATTAAAAATGTAATATTTTAAAATTCATAGCATCATTATTTGTGAAAAACTCATATTTTGTAAGAGTAGTCCGTAATCTCCCTCTAGAAGACAGTCTCACTCAATGGGGGGGGGGGCTAGCTTGTTCTTGGAGTCTATTTTGCTGGTGCGTAACAATTTTAACTTATTTTGTTTATCAATCAGAATCTTAAAATTTAAAAATAAATTATGTCCACCTGAATATATATTAGCTAATAGTTGTAGTGATAAAATAGATCAGTTATTGTTTCCTATAAAAATAATTTCTTTGAAAGTTTCAAGCAATTAAATTATCATAACATATTTAAACAGCATTTAGAAGCAAAATTTGGCTGGATACCAGCAAATTAGATCACCTCCAGAACACTTCACTGGGTAGCAAAATGTTGCCATGTATAAAAATATATGAGGACTGTAATGGCATTTTCTAATACTGTACTAGCAAGTATTTCTAGGTCACCAGTGGTGATAAAGACAAAATGGGGCAACACACACACACACACACATATATAATGATGTCAGGTCACAATCCAACAGACATGACCACCTTTCCAGTCGTCACCAAGATGGTCACCATTATGCTTGTCACTGTGATGTGATTATCACTGTTACGGGGAAATGGGAGATCATAATTGTATGATGGTTACCATTAAACAAAGTACCATCACTGCACTGTATTTCATTATACTGTATTGAAATGGTGACAGGTATTACAGGAAGGTGATTTGGATGCTGAAGTATCGATGAAAAATTACACGATGAAGTACAGAGGACTGGGGATGTGCAGTGTAACATGTCCCAGAGCTTATCCATGTTACAAAAATACAAATGTTGCTAAATAAAATGAATACTGAATATAAATTCAGCAAATTTCTATTTTAAAGCTTATTACTACAAAAAATTATTTGGTAAAAACTCTCCTAAATTCTAGTAATGGAGGTAATTACTACACACTCGGGCAACCTAGAGCAGCATTTTCAATACGTACTTGACCTAATTACTTACACAGAGTGACAATCAAAAACATCAACCCTCTTACAGGTCAAAATTCTCTGTGAATCACATTAGAGCATTTTGTACATTATACAGCAATATTTACAAACAAAGTAAGACCATGAGTCCTATGATACTGTACCATCACACAAGTTTAAATCCTCATCCATATACAACATTATGTTGTAAATGAAAGGGCTGTCTGAGGGTTAACTTATATCAATTTAATTAGTGAAGACAAGATTGCTAAGTAATGCATGTAAATTAACAGTTTGTAGCTAATAATTAAACAATATATAAAAATTGAGTAGTTTGTTAGTGCTCAAATGATTCCAAAAGAAGTAGGCCCTGTGTCACCTATTCAGACAGGCATAAACTAAAAATTTTCAAGTCTCATTTTAAGATGAATAAATACTTAAAACAGTATGTTGAAAGGTAAATGTGTATTTCTATTTATAGAAACACTCACTACTATTCAGATATGCTTAAATAGGTAAAATATTCCCATAAAATGTCCCTTGTAAATATTGTCATAGAGTACAGCTCCTTCTACTTATTATACCAAGTAAGCTACCGGTGTTCTGGATTCAG
Organism: Procambarus virginalis; assembly: GCA_020271785.1. Taxonomy (NCBI): domain Eukaryota; kingdom Metazoa; phylum Arthropoda; class Malacostraca; order Decapoda; family Cambaridae; genus Procambarus; species Procambarus virginalis. The sequence continues at coordinate 7,118,839 of WNGS01005680.1, forward strand.
TACCACAAATCTGCAGAGTTTACTAGATCCAGATCCGTAATAAACTACAGTAAACTATATCAGCCAACAGCAAGATGGTTGTACCAATTATGGATCTGCTAACTATGAGCTATATCTAATGGCATGTTTGTGTGGCATACACAGGAAGCTGATCAAAAGGACTTTTATACTGTAGATCAAACCCTTTCTTTATTGATCTATTTAGTTTAAATGACTTTGTCAACAGTGTACTACCAAATCTAAGCTCAATATAAATTGCAAGCCTGCATTTAGCCTGCTGCCACCAAAACATGCCTAAAGTGAACAAGGCACTTTGTTGTTCGTTTAGAAATACTCTGCTGACTGTTAGCCTTTAGCGTCTGAGGAGCAAGTGTGTGCTAACATAAACAACAGGCGGCTGCATTCAACACTAGCCAAATTTTGTTCCACTGTTACTGGGTTTCATATACTGTATAAGTGCTTATAGTAACAGACTGAACATTAAGTGTAAAGTGACTTGGCATTATTTGATCAAGTATCCATGATAATGCACTTCAAATGCTTCCTTAAAAAAAAAATTATCTTTGTCAGAAGTGCAATAACAAGCTGAAACCTTTACCATATACTGTACTGCAAAAGAAATGGAATGTTTTCTTGTATGAGAAATATATTTTTTTTATATATAATGCATATCAATTAATCAAATACACATGGTTAAATTAAAAAAAATAACAAATACCTATTGACACTGCACACTAACCAATTCAGTGAATTTATTTATGCGATGTTAAATTTCTGAATATATACTGAGTAATGTATGCTAGCTAATTAATTCAAAGAATTTACAAGTGGCAAGCATTTACGGGATGAAGACAGAAGCATGTCTAAATTATGTGGCAAATTATGATATGTGCTAAGAACAGCCGCCTTACTGATTCTGATCCCTGCTCCTCAGTTTGGTCAGTCTCCTCAGTTTCCTCTGTATCGATGAATTTGTTTTCAGATTTTTCCACATTACTAAGGAGGTGCATTTCCTCCTCACATAAAATGTCCTCTGTTGATTCATACTTTTCCTCCTCCTCCTCCTCCTCATCATCATTCTCTATATTTTCATATTCATCTTCAATCTCATCCTGTAAGATTTTGGAGAGGTTTCTTATAAGGAGCAATTGCCAGCCACTATCTCTTAACTGAAGCACCACTCGTAGGCTTGTATAAATCATAGTTAAATAAAATACTATACATGAGATGTGCATTATAATCAGGGGTGGTAATTTTAGTAAACAGTGTTCTCTTTCAAAATTCAATTGGAGAATGTATTTACAAAAATACTATAATGTAATTCTGATTAAAATGCACATAAATTATTCATAAATAATAACTGCAGTGACTTCTCCCCTCAAGGAAGAGGAGTCACCAAAAGTAGACACTGACCAGGCCTCCCGTTGGCTGGATCTGTCCAAAGCGAGTAGTTCTCCAGTTTTCAACAATGAGTAGACCACCATAGATTTTGCCCACTGTCAGCTTTTCTAATCTTAGTTCTGCAAACAAATGTACATTTATATAAATACATTATATAGCAAAAGTAATATAGCTCTGGTAAGGGATATCATGTCAATTCATTCAATTCTATGCAATGTCAGTCTGTCCTACTCTCACAAACTACATCAGTCTGCCCTACTCTCACTCATTACATATGTCTGTCGTCTGTTCTCTCACAACCTACATACGTCATTCCTACTCTCACAAGCTACATCAGTCTGTTCTACTCTCATAAGCTACATCCATCTGTTCCACTCTCACAAGCTACATCAGACTATTTTTCTCTCATAAGCTACAGGTGCAGAGAGCAGGTGACAATTTGCCACCCTCACTAGAAAAAGCCTTCAGACTCAGTCAAACTAGAAATGCTTTACAAATCAAGGGACCTCGAATGTGGAATGACCTTCCCAATTATGTTAAAGACTGTACCTCTCCCAACCAGTTTAAGATAAAAACTAAGTACCACCTAATTAACTCAATGTAACCTACCTCACCCCTAAATGTCAACCCATGTCTACGATTTTTAACAATGCTGTTTGTTGACCAAACTGTATTTTTGCTTTTTTTCTGCCATGTTTCCCCCCCCCCTTTTTTTTAATTTTTTTCTGATTTTTTCACAACACAATTTATACTTTAATCTAAGTTAGTATTAAGTTTTAGTCTTAGTGTTTTCCCTGCCCGAAACGCTTTGCGTAATAGTGGCTTTAGGCATTGTATGTACTAGCTCTATCTATGAATCCATCAACTTTTGTATTTCACCTTGTATGTATGTACTTTACCTGAATAAATATTTGTATTTGTTTGTATTTGTTTTGTTTTGAAAGTCAGCACAGCTTTACAGACAACTGGAAGGTTCACAGAAAACAAAGCATAAAAAAATCATCAAAATAACTAACACAAATGAGTTGCATAGAACAAGAATTTACCATCTCACTCAGACAAGCTGAAAACTTGTTAGTGCTGATTAACATCACCAAGCAGCCTAGCCCTAGCTCCCAGACAGTTCCACAAGTCAGTTCTGTTACTGATGTTGGTGTCCCCACACCAACCTGTAGTGTTTCTGGTCATGCTAGCTCAGGAGTGAGCCCCAAAGTGTCCTTGTATTTGTTTGTCCTGTTTATTTTAATGCATTGTTTCAGATTTTAGTGTAGCTTCACATGCATGTTTTGATTCCAGCTTGTTGTGTAGGCTTGGCTCTTTGTGCATTTTGGGCTGCATGTACTCAGGATTTTCTTCCCTGTATGCCTGTTAACGCTGCCCTGCGTGGCCAAAGTTTACCTTCCCTGGTGTGTTCGGAGGTTTGTCCCTGTGAGGCCAGCCTCACTGCGGTGAGGGGCCTCACCTTGGGCTGTTCAGGGGTCTTGCTTCCTCCGTTGGGCCTTTGATTAGGGGCATTCTTTGGTTGTGATGGGGTGCACTGCAGGGTTTCTATGCTTGTTTACAGTGTTTACACGGTTGCTTGGTGGGTTCTTGCTTGGCAATGCAGAACAAATTTACAATAATTTAATCTCTCCTCAATTATATATTTGTTGAGGTATAACTATAAATTTGTCATCAAAAAGTTCACAAGTATATATATCTAGATGATAGATGCAAAAATGCCACATCAGAATAGGAGAAAATAAGCCATACACAATCTGCAAATTGCGGAAAAAACTTTTAAGGAATTCTGATAACGGAAGAGATCTTAGGGTGGTTTTGGATAGAAAACTGTCACCTGAGGACCACATAAAAACACTGTGAGGAGAGTGTATGCTACACTTTCCAGCTTCAGAATCCCTTCAGAATCACTTTTCATGTTTCAAAACCACTAAAATGCATCGTCTGAAGTCTGACAGTAAACATTTCAATGACACTAAAATGCACAATCCGTACTTTGACAGTAAATGTTCTGATGACACTAAAACACATTCAATAATTATTCACAAAACATTCGTATATTCAGCACTGTCAAGCAAAATCTAATATAAATACACTTTTATTCTAATTCAATTAAATTTTCCATGCAGTGCTCCATACACGTATTTTGCCTTCTTGAAGGGCATGACAGTCATCCAAGTTACTTATTTTCCCTAGTACCTTGGCAGCATTTATGCATGTTTGATAAAAGTTTACTATATGACTCATTAGCTGCTGTAACTGCTAACCTGAAAATAGTATTACTGTACTATAATTTAGAAACTAAATGTAACTGAAGATGTGGTAAACATCAAGTCATTAAATCTGCTCTAAACTCACCATCATCAGGAGGCACTATATAGTCTATATTCTTTTTGCTTGAATTGGCCAGAGCTTCTTTATAGTGGCACGAAGCTCTAAATTTGCTTGGTCCATCTCTTCAGCTGTTCTCATCTTTATACAAAGGTTCTCTCGAATTAAGGCAAATAATGTTGTTGTAAAATGCACCTGCAAGAGAAAAGAGCAAATAATAACAGGACTGGGTAATATACTGGATATTCTATATTTAGCAAATCTAGTAATAAGTAAACCATTTATTATAAAATTTGAATATTTAGGCAATAAAAAACCAGCGTTGAATGTAATGAAACGCCATTTTCTGGGTGAGCCCCGGAGGCTCCCTGGAGCTTATCGGGCTAATGTATGTTATGTTAGACCGGGACACTAGCTATGGAGTTCAGACCTACCAGGGACCAGCGCCAGAACCTGGCCCCTTCAGAGAGGTTTCAGGGAGCAATGGCCCTGGAAAACCCCATATAGTTGGGGGTTTTCCTTATCTGCCATCGACCGGGGTTAGGCACCCAGAAAGGTAGGCGTAACAAAACAAACCCCACATGGTAGAAAACTACAACAAACCGAACAGAAAGGTAGAAAAACTCCCTACAATCACAAGGAAAACAATCAAACAATCACTTTACTGCCGCGCCGGTTGTCCGCGCAGCCCTCCCCTCCCCGGGAGGGGGAGGGGGGGGCCCCGGACCTCACCGCGCCGGCTGCCTTCAGTTCGGAAACTAGGCTTCAACCAACGCGAAAAATCCGCCGACCGGACGGGAGGGAGGGTAGCCAGGGAGCCTCCGGGGCTCACCCAGAAAATGGCGTTTCATTACATTCAACGCTGGTTTCTGTGGGGAGCCCCTACGGCTCCCTGGAGCTAATTACCCAAAGAGAAGGAAAAAGAGGGGACCGGGAGGCGGCGGCCACAAACTCCTCAACGCGAAGTCGAGACAACTGGCTGCAACCTGCGACCCAAAGCAACACAAGAACGCCGAGGAGCAGGGACGTTCACCAAATAACGGGCGGCCAGGACCCTGTTCGATTTCCAAAAACCACGCGCCCGAATATTTGCCCAAGACATATTACCAAACACAGCAGCCAAAGCCGCAACTTCCTAACGTCATGGGCGCGAGGATAGACCGCAGGCTGGCTAGATTTAATAACCCTGCGGACAACCTGGGAGACCCGAGCCCTGGAACAGGGAACGAGGGAAACTGGATCAACCCAAAGCGCATCCCCAGCCACACCGGCCGAAGCGCGCAAGTAACGGCGAAGCGCCGCAACAGGACACAACACATGATGCACCCCCGGCCGAACCAACCAAGCATCAATGACCCATGGACCCCTCCGGAAAGCAGCCGTCTCGTTCTTCGCCAGAAAAGAAGGAGAAGGCTGTAAACGGACAAACCTACCCCCAGGACCGAAAGAGCAGAAACCCCTGCGCCGGAGGAGAGCATGAAGCTCCCCTACCCGGCCCCCAGAGGCCAAAGCCAACAAAAACAAAGCCTTGGAAAAACAATCAGGAACCGAAGGGGCCACCACAAAACGAGAGGAGGAAAGATAGGAGAGCACCCGGTCCAAGGACCAGGACGGCTCAGGAGGCGCATGAGCAGGCCGGAGGTGAAACATAGCACGAGAAAGCTTACGAAAAGGGGCGGAAGTGACATCCACCCCAAAAGCAAGCGCGAGCGGCTCCGCCAGCGCCGCACGATACGAGGCGACAGTATTAGGCATCAAATGACGGTCCTGAAAAAGCCAAGAAAGAAAGGACAAAACAACCCGATCCGAAAGAAAAGACAACCTACGAAGAGCCAGAAAGTGGCGAAAAGAACGCCAGGAAACTTCATACTGCCGCCTAGACGAAGCTCTCAGGTGGGACACCATCAATGAAGCCACCTGATCACCATAGAAATGGTGATACACCCGCGTCAAAAAGACCAGACGCGAAGAGCAGAGGAGAAGAGCGAACCAGCCCTGTACCGGACCGGACCGACCTTCTGAAAGAGGCGGAGCCGCGGGAAACGTCCCGGGTTCGGGCACCGAGCGAGGAGCACAGGAAACCAAGGCTGGGCTGGCCACCAAGGGGCCACAAGGACTACCCTCCCTGAGAAAGTCTCCAATTGGACCAGAACTCGAAGCAACAGCTGGACCGGAGGAAAGAGGTACAGGTAACCCCACCTCGACCAGTCCTGCTGAAAGGCATCCACCGCGAACGCCTCGCAGTCGGGGAAGGGAGTCACGTAAATCGGGAGACGCCGAGACCACGCCGACGCGAAGAGGTCCACATCTGGGAGACCGTACGTCTGGCAGATCCAACGAAACGAGTCGTCGTCGACCGTCCACTCCGTGGAAAGGGGAATGAAGCGAGACAGACCGTCCGCCAGAACGTTGGACACTCCCCGGACGTGAACCGCACGGAGAGCCAAACCCCGAGAATCCAGGAGACGAGCCACTCGAAGGGACCAACCCCACAGAGCCAAGGACCGAAGAGAACCTCCGCGGTTCAGGCAATGAACCACCGGAGAGCAGTCCGAATGGAGGCGAATGGTCGAACCTTGAGCGACCCGAATCCTCCGAAGGGCGAGCCAGACAGCCGCGAACTCCCGAACCGTGCTGTGAGCCCGACGGAATGACGGACCCCACCGACCCTGGCCTGCCTGGTGAGCACTGGTCACAAAACCCCAGCCGAGGGACGACGCGTCCGTGAACACATCGAGCGAGGGCTCGGGGAGGCGCCAAGGCACCGAACCCCGAAAAACCCGAAGAGGAAGCCGGTGACGCAGCAACCGGCGTAAGAACCACGGAGGACGAACCCAACGATCGCGAGAGAGGCGGAAAGGACGTTCCCGAAGGAACCAAAACAGACGCCGAAGCCAAACCCGACCCGGCGGGTAGACTAGCATGGCGAAGTTGAGACTCCCGCACAACTGCTCGAGCAACCGCCGAGTGACCCGGTACCCCTTCAGAAACAGCAGACGGCGGTCCTGCAGCCGCTGCAGCGCCCCAGGAGGGAGAGACAAGGAAGCAGTCCGAGAATCCCAAAGAAGACCCAGCCAGGTCCGAACCCGGGAAGGAACCAGATGGGACTTCCTCCAGTTCACCAGGAACCCGAACCGGGCGAGCTGGGAAAGAACCACATCCCTGGCGAGCAGACACGCGGACCGACTGGGAGCCCACACCAGCCAGTCGTCGAGGTAGGCCAAAACCCGAATCCCTAGAAGACGCAGACGGGTCACCACAACCCGGGTCAGACGCGTGAAAACGCGAGGTGCCAGATTCAAGCCAAAAGGGAGGCACCGAAAACGGTAAGCCTGATGCCCCACCACGAAACCTAACCAGTCCCTGAACCCCGGATGAATAGGAACGTGCCAATACGCGTCCTTGAGGTCCAGGGACACCATCCAAGCACCCGGCTCCAACAGAAGCCGGACCTGAGACAGAGTAGTCATCCGAAAGGAGGGGCAAGGAATCCAGAGGTTCAGACGGGACAAGTCCAGAATGAACCTCAGATCCGCACAGTCCCGTTTCGGCACTGGAAACAGACGGGAAACCCATCTGAGGGACGTAGTCGTTTCGACCACGCCCAAGCGCACCCACTCCAAGATGACGTGACGAAGCGCAGGGGAAGAAACCTGCCCTGTTAACCCCGAGCCCCCCAAAGGAGANGAAGACGGTGTGCAGGTAGGTGAACTGGCTAGGCAGTACAACAAATCTCAGTCAACGATATCCACCATACTAGCTAAGAAAAAGGACATTATGGGTGCTAAAGTGATGCATCATTACAGACAAATGTTAAAATGAATGGAAAAACAAATGTCTATTGACAAATTTGTAGTGAGACAAACAAGCACTGAACCACAACCAGGTCCTAGTGGTATTCAGGCAAAACGTAGGAGAGAGAGTACCCCAGAGAAAACATCACTGCCTGATGTGATAATGGAAGGGGACTCCCCTTCCAAACAGTAACAACTCTCCTCCTCCCCCCTCATCACCATCTTCCATATGCCATCAAGAGCCCTCCATAAAGGTAAGAGTAACTTGGTACTGTATTGTAGTTAGAAAATACATTGTATTCAGTATAAAATGTATTTTTATGTTAATATTTTGGAGGGTGGGGAACGTATTAATTCAAATCCCTTTATTTCTTATGGGAAATTCGCTTCGACTTCTGATCCGTCTCTGGGAACGGATTAGCATCGGAAGTCGAGGCCCCATTGTATATATATTTTTTGATGCAACACAGATGAATGTTTAATGAATGACAGATGAACTAGTTGCATAGCAAGTTTGCATACCTTTACATGCAGACAGAGTCAGAAGAAGAGTTAGTTAATTTTGCTATCTAGCTTAAACCTCCTACCGTACTTCTTATATAAGCATATACTGTACTGTTTCCGGACATAACCATAAATGCACCCCAGCAGATGATGGTAGGGGAAAATTACGAACATATGAGAAGATGTTCCCATACTACTGGGACATCTCACATCTTCCAAGGCATAGTTTCCTTGGATATCTGTGTATTATTAATGTCAGATGTTAATTTATTAACGGGAAAACACTTCATGCTGATACAAACTGTACAATACATAAATAAATAAATAAATAAATGTTTGTACATATTACTAAATTAAATACTTAAAGACACTGACCTTGCTTCTATCACAAATGGTGAAACGACACACATGGAGACATTAGGATTTGAAAGGATAAACAGGGAGTGAAATTTATAAAAAAAAAAAACTACTTAGAGCTACAATTTTAATATACAGAAATATTAATAGAAACTAACTCCCTTTTGTCCCTTTATGAGTGGAGTGGTTCAAGAATCAGAAAATGCTAAATTTGCTAAAAAATATTGAAAGTTATAATAATGAATGAATCATTTTAAATTTATGCTGTATAGTAATATGTTTTAGAGGTATATGTGTAGATATTAAATAGATATATTGTATATCACTGAATATTCATTCCATTACAAAAAATTATGTATACTGTATAAGGAAAATTGTATGAATAATCGTACTGTACATGTTTTGACTGCTAAACTCGGAATGGAAATCATGTAAATATAAATTATTGCTTTCTAGTGAATGTTAATAGCTTTTATGTTCATAATATTATTATACTGTATAGTTCTAAATACAGTATATTGTTTGATTCTGCATTGTACTAGTCACCCAAGAGATGTTGCTACACTTCATTTCCAAGACATTCCATGGTGGCAACTACTACCACACGTACAGTAGTTCACATACGTTCAGTGTCGGTCTATGAATGCTATGGAAAAAGTCAAAGAAACTTTTCTGTACACTTTGCAGTACAGTACGAGCACAGTATAAAATACAATGCATTATTTTCACTAATAACTTATTAGTGTAATGTAAAGGAGCTTTCCTGTGCTTTGATGCAGTCCAGCCTCACTGTGTCACACACCTCACAACTCCTGAGAGGAGGCCTAGTTATTGAGGATATACCTGGAGCATACCAGGGAAGTGTTTCGGGAGTTCTTCTACTTCCCAAGCTCGGCCTGGGGCCAGATTCAACATATGTGGGACACTATGTGGGACACTATGTGAGGTACTGTGTGAGGGGCCCACCTTCGGTGTGAGATGTTTACCTCAAATTCTCTCTCATTGTCATCACTCCATCATCTGTACAGGAAGATACTAACAGAGCTACATGACCAGGTTGGCAGCTTGAGCCACATATGCTGCCTATGGTTGCTGTTTTGATACTACTGGCCTGTAGCCAAAGCGATGTACTTAATTTTTGTGGGTCCCGTGTATCTTGAGGTTATCTTGAGATGAATTCGGGGCTTTAGTGTCCCCGCGGCCCGGTCCTCGACCAGGCCTCCACCCCCAGGAAGCAGCCTGTGACAGCTGACTAACACCCAGGTACCTATTTCAATGCTAGGTAACAGGGGCATAGGGTGAAAGAAACTCTGCCCATTGTTTCTCGCCGGCGCCCGGGATCGACCCCGGGACCACAGGATCACAAGCCCAGAGTGCTGTCCGCTCGGCCGACCGGCTCCCCTGTAGCCCATGTGAGTTTCAGATTTTTTGCAGTACCTAAAAAATCTCAAGATGTGATGCACAGCACTGATCAAACCTCTGAGAATGTGATGTGCATTGCAAGGTTAAAGTGTTCCCCTAACTATAATTTACATAAATATCTGTCCCCCACTATGGTTTAGTAATTACACTTAGGTAACTACCAACTACAGGCATAGTGAACCTGATGTAAGACAGAAAAGAGGTGACATAATACTCAAAGAAAGAAGAAGTATAAAATTACCTCAAATCTGTATGTATGTGCTGTCAGTCCGGGAAACCACTACTCATGAAGAGACCTTAGGAAACCAGACTGAATCCTCTCAAAAACACTACAGATTGGGTTAATCCCTTCACTGAGCCCTGTCAAGGAATGAAGCCCATGCCTAGACCAGTTTTGGCATGAGAAAGCTGTCAAACAGTGTAAGACATGTCTGTAATATTGGCCTAATTAAGGCAAAAGTAATATTATCAAAAAGTGTCCTTGCAATCTCCCACCCTTGGCTGTTTGTATGTATGTTTGTGTGGATATGTGGGCATGTGTGCAAGTCTCAAGAACAACCTTATGATCTCTGAGGCTGAACAAGTGCCTCAAACAAGCATCCAGTTCAGGAAGGGGGATAAAGACTATTAATTGAATAATTTACAGCTGGAACTCATGTACCTCTGACATTTGAGATGATGTAAGTGCAAATGTGGAAAACCAGTAAGTAAATACTGGAACAATGCAGCAAGCAACACGGTGCTCTATTGTTGTGGAGCCATGGTAGTGGTGACTATTTTGGAGAGAGAAACCAATCATAGGGCATCAATCATGCTTCATGAGGTAGCTAGAGGTAAGAAACCTTATTTTGTGTTAGGTTGTGCTGCCTGGTGGCAGTCAGAGATTGTGGTCAGGGTAAGTGGCAGAGTAGGGCAACCATAATTTTTCAAATTTGGCGATTAACAGTCCTTTTGCTGTCAACTACAACTTGGGAAGGTTGTGGAGCTTTGGAATGTGTTTTCTAGTGATCTTTCTGGGCTAGATTGAGTATTCTTAAACTTCTGCCTAGAATCAGTATGACCTAGAAGGGACAATTTTAAATGATCCTTGATGTGCATTGCAGAGTTCCCTGATGTGTATTGCAGACTGTTAAATTGCTTTGACTAAGCACAGACATATCTTGGGATTACTCATAAGGAAGTTCTTTCCTTATGAGTAATCTGAGTGGAATAGCTCAGAATATAGTAGAGAAATACACTATTAAAATTTAGTATCAAAGGTCTTATGTTTTTCAGCATTTTCTGAATTCTTTAACACAAGTGAATTCTTTATTACATGACTAATACCTGCAAGGGTCATGCAATAATGCCATTTGTCATTACAAGAACAAATCCTCTTTTAAGAACATTAAACAGCTACAAATAGTGTACATTATTACTTTTCATATTTATGAAGATTTTCAAATAGCACTCATTATTACTATATTTTTCATCTATGTAAGATACGTTAATGGATTCATATTTCTTACCACACAACTGTCTCATAAGGACTCTACAAATAAAATCGGCTTCATAAAATGAATCTTATTATAATGACAAATTGAATCATCTCTAACTGAGTTCAGTAGTGAATATAAAGAGTATTTCGTTTGCAATTAACACTCAACTTTATGTTTCATAAGTTTAAGTTAATCAAAAGGCCAGTCTTCAACTAATGCACATTGAAGTACAATAGGGAAGGGCAGTGATGGTTCATATGACTGGAAGGTTTGGATAATGGATTTCCTAAACAAAAAATGAGTTCTGCATCACCCAAACTGACCCCTTGTGATAAATTCCCTATGTGTATTGTTATGTCATATCCTACCATTTTTTATGGAGCAGGCTCACAGTATAATTTTTAGGGAAGATTTTACATTTTTGTTTTTCTTATGTAAAATTTTGGTGGCATAGGTCAAACCCTAGTACAGTATTATGAACACCTAAATACTCATCATACAAAAATTAAAGTAGCATTTTAATGCATTAAAAGGATATTGATGGAAGTATTTGGTGTAAATTTCATATGGTTAATATGAAATTTAATGTATGATTTGTATGACTGAACACCAACATACTGAATATACCCTTAGGATGGTTCAAAAAGGTGATTGATCCCAGCCACACATACTGTATTCTGCTCTTTACTAATCAATATGGAATATTATGATTTTAAAGTTTAGTTAGCATATAAAGCAGCGTTATGTTATCTGTGATTTGGAGTCACCGAGGCATCATGGGATGTGACTTAGCTTGAGAAACACGTGACCCCATTTACAATTATACCATTAACATTTCTCACTTTTGGAAGTAATGATATATTTGTTTTACTCAAAGTTTGGTTTTGAGAGGCATTATTAATTTTACTTAATTCTTATTTATAAAATGTATTCAATACTTTTGAAAATACAAGTACAGTACAGATGTATAATTTTATACTGTGTTTGTCTTCTATAAATACTTCCTAATTATTTAGCTTAACTCAGAGATTTCAGACGATTGATTCTGCTGGCACGACCTTCATAGACAGTGCATCTATAGACTTAAGTGATCCTTTGTATTAATGGTGTTTTAATGAACTCCATCTTGTATATGACACATCCCACCTTATGGCATGACTCTGGACACTTTACAACCATTTAAAATTGTCTACCTAAAATATTTACAAATATTATCCTGAACACCATCTGAATCACCCTCACTCTTCCCTTCAGAGAAAAACAGATAACAAGGTTATCTGCTCGAAATGTTATTTATATTATTGCACTGAATACCACATTCTTTTAATTGGGAATATCTTGCATCAAAATTTAAGGCACGAACAAAACTTTATTTACTTTTAATGTAAATTATCTTGAATATAGATGTAAATAATCATATTTAAATCACAGAATAAAGACGTGCAGTACTGTTAATATAATTATCCATTAAAAAGTCTTTACTGTATGTCTTTGATCAGATATGTAATATTAAATTGATGGAAAATGAATTTTCTAAAGATGATACAAGAAAATTCTTCACTACCTACTCATTGAGAGGCATGACCCTGCAGTTTACATACCTCATGTGCACTATGACGACGACCCTGGCCTGCAGACTCAATTACCTACCTCGTAGCCTACCTCTCTTGTGGATGTTATCATATTTGACGAGGTCCACCACATCACTAACGGCATCACTGAAGCCAATATCATGTGGTTGCTGGACAGGTCTTCTTGGTGAGGGACTCCGCCTAATTAGTGTTGGAGAACGCATATGTCTGAGGTATGCATGATTAACTTTATAATAGCATCACGGGGTTAATTAATAGGGAAATCCTTATCAGATAACCAACTCAATTTGATCTTTATACATAGACAAAAGAGCAAAGATTCCTTTTTCTAATATTTAGGAAATTTAGTATTCAGCAGTCTCTTTTAAACTAAAATTCTGCCCATTGTTGCTATAACATGAAATACTGCATATAGCAACAAGAAGCTTTGGAAGCATTTACTTTCTGTAAACACCCTACATTATTTATATACTACACATTAATGTAACCTCCATTGTATATTTGCATCATCATTATGTATATGGTGTACTGAACTCATCTATCTGTAATCATCAATTATATGATTTTCCATTACCTGAACCTGGGAACATTGAAAAGATATATTATATATTATTTGGAAATAAATACACCAATTGCATCTAAAAATAAACAATACCCAAAATGAGAGTGAAACAAGGAAAATTTCTTAGCATACAGATATACAACAAACTAAACTTCAACTACCATATAAAAACCCACCGTTGAATGTTACGAAACGTCTCTCTCTGTAGGAGCCTCGGTGGCTCCATGAAACTGTCTTGCTGAGGTTGCTGCATGCTAAAAGGTCACATTAGCTGTGGAAGTTCTCCTCGGCCTATTGGGGTCCAGAGCCAGAACCTGGCACCCCGCCTCACAGAGGGCCAGGAAGTTGGTGACAATCCACCACCCCACTGGAAACTCCTTTCAGAAAGTCAGCAAAGCCTTTCTGATAACTGGAGGATTCTTGGAAAATGAAGCACCTATCTGTTGCCCAACTGGAACTTTAAGCCTTTGCTGGAGTGCCACTTTGGCATGAAGGTGTTAGATGAACAACATCCTAATCATGTAAATTGCTAACCACCATATTGTGGATAATAACATTTCATTGACCTGGACAACTGGAGCCTCGAACCATCGACCACATAAACTGTAGCCTGTAGTTCTACCTACTTAGTCACTAACACCCCTAAAGTGGCATTCCAGGGAAGGCTTAAGTTCCAGTTGGGCGGCAGATGTGCTTCTGGAATCCTTCCTCTAGGGGTGTTGGTGGCTCAGTAGGAAGAGCTGCAGGTTATGGTTTATTTATATATATCTATAAATAAACCTGTGTAGGTTTATATATATATATATATATATATATATATATATATATATATATATATATATATATATATATATATATATATACACACACAAAATTTTCTACTGAAATGTAAACCCATACTTGAAATTCTTCCTAGAAGATTGTAGATTGTGATAACCTATGGGCATCTTACTACATATACATGTTTGACACAAAACCTGTGAATTAATTTCTTGCTATCATCTCTGTTACTTCTATTATAATATTTATTCACTAGTGTTAAGTACTGCACTAGATTAACATTTGCTGCAATATCCAATAGCAGCAATGCATTCTTTGAAAATATTTTCAACTCATGTAACTTTTTTTAAGTCGTCTGACCTTCAGAACAGGCTTCTGAACCCAGAAAATGCTACCAGTGGTTGGCAGTCAAATTAAAATAAAGAAATAAATAAACACCTGTTTTACAAACATTGCAATACCTGTGAGGAGGTGTAGGTGACTGGAAGCCCCTGACTGGTGAAGGTGACCGTGATCTATACCTATTAACTGGGTATTCTTCTGGTCGCAGGTGACGGCCACCATCATCAGAAGCTAAGGACCCTCGTCTCGATGCCTGCTGTACCACTTCTGCCAGCTCCAGCCCCGCCTTCAGAATGAATCCATGTCATAAATTTATACAACATTCCTATCCTTGTGAATCACGAACACAGATTGTCCACTTGGAAAAGCAAGTTGAGTGTTAGGTCACTTCATTTATTTTTACAATACAATACAGCAAATTTTGAAAATATTAGAGAGACCTATATATATTTTGTTACTGAAATGCATAAAAGTAACCTTCAGATTTGTTTTCATTTACAACAATATTTGTCAAGTGAAAACTGTAATATGAAAAAGTATGGGTAATGGAGTTTTTACAATACAGCTTGTGAATCCAAGTGATAATCCTGAGTAAGTAATAATGTGCAAGGGGGAAACATAAAATACTATGTAAACCATTTACAGTATAGTATAGTCATGCTTAATAGTCGGAACTGCTCTACACGACCTAGCTAGTAAGAAGGGACAGCCAGAGCAATTTTGCATATTTTCAAATATTATTTTAAAATTAGTTTAAGCCTAAATAATATCTGTATTAATTTATTTAATTAACAACATGAATTTCTAACTTAGTTATGCCTAGTTTAATGTACAGTATTAGGTAATATTGAGAAATAATTATCCAATTTTGGGTAGATCAGGTTAGTTTTGCCAAGAATTTTTAAAATCATATTACTGTATATATGATAATTAAAAACTCATACGTATGAGAAAATTTATGAAATATTTAACATTCAGGGAAATTAAAACTACTGTGCAACTCTGGTTATAAATAAATAAACACACAAAGTAGGTGTTGGAACAAGTGACTGAGAATTGAGTGGAGGCCAAAATTGTCAGTAGTTTCAAAGCGTCATATGACAAAGAGTACTGAGAAGACGAGACGTGACGAGTACAGCTCTCATCCTGTAACTACACTTGGGTAATCACACTTGTGTAATTAGAGTACAATATAGTAACAGGAAATAAAAAAATAGACAAAGGAATTTTTTTAAATTTGCAACTTCAAGAACTGGAGGCCACAGATTCAAGCTAAGGAAACAAAGGTGCAGAGAAATATAAGAACATTCTTATTGAAACAGAGTGCTAGATGACTGGAACAAGTGAGAAGGTGGTGGAGGTCATAACCATCAGCAATTTCAAAGAATACCAGGAAGATGAGACACGATGAAAGTAACTTTCATCCTGTAACTACACTTAGGTAATTACAAACATGCCATACTCTTTAGGCAGTTGGGAAATACTGTTACTGTACCCATAACAGTACTTTTTATCACACATTTTTAATTTGTGGATTGATATATTTTAATTTATGAACAATACATTTTTTAAGAAAACAAATAAAAAACTAACATAGCAGCCTGACATATCCTAAATATCCTGAATATTCATCAGTACTGCTTAAATTGCATAAATGTAGGCCATAACAAGTTAGTAATTCATGTAATCAGTAACTGCGGTAATATTATTTAAGGCCAAACTAATCTCAAAATAGATGCTGTATATAGATACATGTATTTGTAAATACAGTAGACAAAATTGGTCTGTCTGGTTGTTTGGATGTTACTCAAAATTGTCCTTCAATACTAGGCATAGTTGTGTGGTTCTGGGTATTAGGTATGAAAATAAATAACTAAAGTAAATAATATATATATATATACATATATATACATACATTATATATATATATATATATATATATATATATATATACATATATATATATACATATATATATATACATATATATATATACATATATATATATACATATATATATATATATATACATATATATATATATATACATATATATATATATACATATATATATATATATACATATATATATATATATATATATATATATATATATATATATATATATATATATATATATATATATATATATATATATATATATATTAATTAGGTGCATTGTGTGTGCATGTGTGTGTGTGTGAATTGTAATTATCTATGTAAAAATGCATTTAAAAACCATTGCAAAGAGTAATGATTTTTAATCAAATCTGAAAAATCTGAAAGCTAGATAACAGAAAACATGAATAAAACTACATACATGTAGTGAGTTTGACACAATAGAAATCACAGCATAATTATATTATAATGGTGCCCTTTTAACTTTCTCAAGTCCGTTATTATTTCAAACTAAAATGGTTAAAATAACGTTTCTTATCAAACACCAAGTTCTGATGTTTGACATTAATTACGGTAAATAACCAGACTAGAATATCATATATGAGCTGAACTACCAACCAATTGGTGCACACCTGACTGCCCAAATTTATTACTAAGTCATTTTCACAATAAATGTCACTGGGGATAGTAAAAGACCACATTTATTCTCTAGCCTATTACAGAGCATACAGAAAGCTTAAAATTTAGTTTCTTTTAACGGGTTCTTGAGGAAGCTAAAAATTTATTGAAGAAATGCAGCAGGTGAGTGTTGATCATACAAGCAAATAAAATACAGCAATACCCTCAGATAAACTGTGGGTTATATGTTTAACAACTTCAATACCATTCTGATTAATGCTGCATTATATCAAATACAAAATTTATTGTAAGTTTGAGCTGTAGTGTGGCAAATTTTGAATGCTGCACTATCAGATGATAAAGAAAACATTAATGCTAAGCATAAATGTGGATATTATATACATATTTTAAACACTGTTTGGCACTGAGAAAGATGTCCATGAAAACATTATATACATACATATTATATATATATATATATATATATATATATATATATATATATATATATATATATATATATATATATATATATATATATGGGAACATTGAGGTAGCTTATTTGCATATGAGAAGGTAAAAATCATACTATTTTAATCTGTTGTTGGCTGCAAAGGCTGAAAGGACAAGAAAGATTGAAATTAAAAGGAAAGGAAAAACATGAACTTAACATGAAGGATAATAGACATAACACATTTACAGAAATGGTCAAAATCTGGTAATAAGTGATCAGATAATTAACATCACAAAGTGACACAGTCAACAGGTGAAATTACAAAACGAAATGAAACAAATAACATGGATGAAAATGAGAAATGCAGTTGATTTTGTGCAAGTTATACAACAGATGAGTGAACAAAGAGATGAAATGGACACAATATGAGGTTCATGTGAAGAGCTGACAGACCTTGGGTTACAAACATGTCACACAGAGTACACGAACACATGATAGGAGAGGCCGTCACACTCTCTTACAACAAGCATTCAAAGTAGGTCTATATCATAAACTGGATACAATCTCCATGTCCTTCAATATGAGTTACTTTGCTCCCATAAAACAAAATAAATATATCAATAAGCATTGTAAAAGCAAGCAGGCAACACATTACCTACAATATTCAATGAATGCAAACAGAGGAGTAGAGATTTGTGAATCAAATAAAGCTAAATACAATAAATCACATTAAAATAATTAATCAACAATTACTGGTAACAAGGAGTAGAAACATCATAATATATTTGTTATTAAATGTCTAAATTTTAAATATTTTGCATTAAGTTACAATATATATATATATATATATATATATATATATATATATATATATATATATATATATATATATATATATATATATATATATATATATATAAACGTTGCTACCAGTAATTGTTGCAGAAAAGATTAAAAAAGAAGTTAAAGATAGTTTCTGTGTAAATATAGAACAGGAGAACGTAAACAATTATTGCAGCTGAAAAGTACAATTCAGTTGGTCTTATTACATGCAGCAATAACGCTTTTGAGTGCTTCATAAGCAGTAATTGTAATAGTGGTACTGTACTGTAGCAGAGGCGGTATCACTATACAGTACAGTATAATGATGCTGGAAGCAAATACAGCAAGAGCAGAGAGAATTACAGTATAATCATCATCAACACAAGCAGGAACAATAAATATTTATAATAGCTGCAGTATTGATAGGGTAAATGCAGTATTATATCTAATACCTGATGGATAATACAAGCTGTGATCAAAGTTAAAAGTAATAATTCCCCCAAGAGAAAACTGGTAAAGGAGGCTGAGGCTATATTAAATAAGGTTGCATAAACAAAAGAAGAATGAGAAGTAGAAGTAGTAGTATAGTAGTAGTAGTAGTAGTAGTAGTAGTAGTAGTAGTAGTAGTAGTAGTAGTAGTAGTAGTGGTAGTAGTAGTAGTATAGTAGTAGTAGTAGTAGTAGTAGTAGTAGTAGTAGTAGTAGTAGTAGTAGTAGTAGTAGTAGTGGTAGTAGTAGTAGTATAGTAGTAGTAGTAGTAGTAGTACTAGTAGTAGTAGTAGTAGTAGTAGTAGTAGTATAGTAGTAGTAGTAGTAGTAGTAGTAGTAGTAGTAGTAGTAGTAGTAGTAGTGGTAGTAGTAGTAGTATAGTAGTAGTAGTAGTAGTAGTAGTAGTAGTAGTAGTAGTAGTAGTAGTAGTAGTAGTAGTAGTATAGTAGTAGTAGTAGTAGCAGTAGTAGTAGCAGTAATAGTAGTAGTAATACTAGTAGTAACAGTAGTAGTAGTAGTAATAGCAGTAATAGCAAAAGTTGTAGCAGTAGTAGTATAAGGTAGAATTAGTAGTAGTAATAGAACTGTTGCAAAGGAATACAGTACTGGTACCTGGATTCCTCATTTTCCCTTCCCTAAGAACTCTGCATTCTTAAGGTGTTAAAGTTTTGAAAGATTACCTGAAAAGCTGCTGGAGAGTTGAACATGCTTCTCTGGCTACTTCACAAGTGAAGCACGTGCCATGTGTTTACAATGCAAAATATTGATGGAAATGTAGAAAATTACAACATTTAACAGAAACAAGTGTCAGAGTAAATGTAGAAAATGACCACATTTAACAAAAAACAAGTGTCAGAGTAAATGTAGAAAATGACCACATTTAACAAAAAACAAGTGTCAGAGTAAATGTAGAAAATGACCACATTTAACAGAAACAAGTGTCAGAGTAAATGTAGAAAATGACCACATTTACCAGAAATAAGTGTCAGAGTAAATGTAGAAAATGACCACATTTAACAGAAACAAGTGTCAGAGTAAATGTAGAAAATGACCACATTTAACAGAAACAAGTGTCAGAGTAAATGTAGAAAATGACCACATTTAACAGAAACAAGTGTCAGAGTAAATGTAGAAAATGACCACATTTACCAGAAATAAGTGTCAGAGTAAATGTAGAAAATGACCACATTTACCAGAAATAAGTGTCAGAGTAAATGTAGAAAATGACCACATTTACCAGAAACAAGTGTCAGAGTAAATGTAGAAAATGACCACATTTAACAGAAACAAGTGTCAGAGTAAATGTAGAAAATGACCACATTTAACAGAAACAAGTGTCAGAGTAAATGTAGAAAATGACCACATTTAACAGAAACAATTGCCTGAGTAAATTAAAAAACTAGGAAAGACTTAAAATGTGAATAGAACAGTTATAAAGAGGAGGACAATGTAGAGAGTGAAACTGGATATCAATCATAGATTTTAAATGTCTATCAAAGCTAATTGATCGTCTTTTTTAGAGCAAAATAGATTATTGTACCTTAAGAGCAGTAGTGGAAGAAATTCTAATCCAGTTATATTTGAATAGTATTAGTTGTGAATGCATTTGTAGTTGCGTTTGTGATTAAGGTTGCTTTTAATTAACCCATTTTCTATAATAATCTATGGTATTTACCAGTCATAATAACTGGTTGACAGTTTTGATGCATGAGTTGCCTCTGAAAAATTGAGCTAGCATATCAAGCTGAGAGTTGAACTTGGGTATGAATGACCACTGACATGGGGAACATTTTTACTGGTTATAAAAGCAAAAATTTGGCATAATTTACTTGCTGGTGAGTTATGGTTAAAAGTAGTCCTGTGGGGAAACCTATCCTCAGAACAATGTAATGACTGGAATTTTATTTTCATTAATTTTATTAAGAAAATTCTTAGGAGTCGTGATGAGGGATCGAACCTATGCAGTGTTCCCACGCACACGCTCTAGCAACTAGAACACGACATAGACCATGTAGACATGAGGAAATGTAGACTGCATAATTCGATCCCAACCAAGGATCCTGTTCAGCAGTGGAAGAGGATCCAGGGTTGGGATCGAAATATATTCTACATTTTCTCATGTTTTCCAAATAGTGGGTTATTATTTTAATTGATAAGTGCAATATTGCACTTCATTCTCAACACAAGTTGCTTCTATTGAATCATAAGGTGAAAGTTTTAATACCAATAGTAGTGTCAGCAGCATTATGTCACTAGGAGGAAAGAAGTAAGTCTAGCTGTAGAGATAACAGTAGCAAAATAACAATACCTTCTGCATAATAATCATTAGAAGCAGAAGCAGTGGTTTGTACAATCAAATATGTAGAGAAGCACCTTGCTCTATTTAACCAATCAAATATGCAATCAAAACTGCAGCAGTAGGTTTAATAGCAGGAGTAATGATAACGGTAAGGAATCATAAACAGTAATTAAGCATAACAGAGGT
This sequence comes from Procambarus virginalis, assembly GCA_020271785.1. Lineage (NCBI taxonomy): Eukaryota > Metazoa > Arthropoda > Malacostraca > Decapoda > Cambaridae > Procambarus > Procambarus virginalis. Next base: position 7,140,168 of record WNGS01005680.1, read on the forward strand.
AAATAATGTACAGCTGTATGAGCAACAGTAAAGGAAGAACAGTGGCAATAGCAGATGAAGTGCAATAGCTAATAACAAAATAAAGTGCTATAAAGCAATAAAGGTTTAATAGCTGCAATTATTATTACAAGTAACTAATATTAATTACTATTACAAATAAGTAATAGTAATTTGTCATTGTACTAAGATTAAACTTTAAAATTAAACAATTAGGTAATTTCAAATGTTAATATTATAATATAGACCCATTACAAAATCACAAATACACCTTACAAAGTATTCTCACACTACATTAAAAAGAATAAGAGAGCTAAGCAGAAGACTCCAGTTAATTTATGTATTAATCTACCTTTTATATGAAAGAGTCAATGAAGGTTATTTGATAAATCTCAAATTTAATAATTCAGAAGCACAACAAATGATGATACAATGCTACTGTATACTGTACACTAGAACTGCTTAACTCAAGTCCACTGCACCAAGATCATTTAATGGGGACTATAAAAAATATATTTTACATCTTTCATCTTAGTAGCAGCATTAAAGCTATATATCTATCACTCTAATTATAAAATGTAAAGCCATTGTTACATTATCATTCTAATTATCATTCTAATGGTTCTAACATACTATTAAATATTTCTATTTCAGACAAGGAAAGGGGAGGCTGACATCTATGAATGCTCTATTGTCAACGTTCTTGAAAAACCCATTTTCTATAAAGTAGTAGCATATGGTTATCTATGTCTACATTACGTCCAGCATCAGACATTCAGTCTAAATCAAACTTCCAGGGAAGACTAATTATCTAAAATTCCTAACCTAAGTCCTCACGTTTCTAAATATTCTAAACTCTACGAGTAAAATTTGTTCTCAAATATACATTGTATTTTTGGCAGAGGCAAAATATAGGAGTCTGACAAAATCTAGGAAAATATATTAAGAGACACTAAATGCTTCATTCTAGAACTGACAGAAGAATAAAGCACCAAAGAAAATCTAGAAGACCATTTGTGACGTCGAAAACCAAATTTGAGCTTTTGATTAGTGTTTCGAAAAGGCTCACTTTTTTATACTCGTTTGAGTCAAAATTTGGCATAGCCATTAAATACAATCTCAAGCTCACTGGTGAGGTCACAAACATATAAAACACTAAAAAACATAGTGAAAGGGAACTTTCAGATTGAATAACCACAAGAACTTTAACTAAGTTGAACAAGTAAGGTACATGTTCAAGAGCCAGAGTAGGAGAGCTGTGATACCAAGCTGAAAAGATTGAATCATTTGTGTCATAATGCCTAATTATCTCTCTCTTTTTTTTTTTATCAAAAGCACAAAATCTCAAATGTTTAGTTCTTTTGAATCAATATTTATCTCTAGATATATAGGTTATTGTAATTTGCTAAAGTTTCTCACAAATTATTTCAAACTAAAAACACATGAAATCCAGAACTATAAAAGAATTGAATTTAGCAATTAAATACCAGTAATTTCTAGATTTGTGTGATGCTATAGTAGATAACTTTTGTAATAATTTAGTACTTGTCAACATATACTTCAGCTTCATTCACATACTGTACACATACTTGCATCAAGCACCAATTTGCATTGGTACAGTCTTCTAAATAATCTGCAATTCATAAACAATTACACTCCTTGTAAATTTGGGCTCGGCTTGAATCAGTATATTTATTATTCATCCACCAATGGCTAGTGTTGGATAAGGAATGAATGAACAAATATAGTTGATACGATAATCAAAATAAATTCTAAACACAGAAGTGCCTTTTTCTGTCAATTTTAATTACAATAGCCTCTTGTGTGCAACTCTGAGAAAGCTTTTTTTTAAGTTTAGACAGATGCAGTCAATTCAACCATCTCTTTCCTGCAAGGTTTCTGTAGCTATATCATAAAAGCTAAGATGATTTGTCACAAAGAATCTTTCTGTTCAATAGCCATACTGTCTGTAATTATTCTGTCATTTCCTTTCAGGTCTTCCTCCAATTTGGTTGCAACTTTTTCCTTTTGTGATTTGACTTCCATGGTTGCCAAATTTAGAGGAACCTCTCTACTACCATTTTTTGTAGATTGGAGCTGTTTGTCTATTTCCATATATCTGTTACGGTTTTCTGTATCTAAGCAACCCTGAAAAAAAATTATAGTGGAATGCTTAGCTTGAGTGCGCATTCTTTAGAACTCAAGGTGAGACTCCATTTGGGCCAAGTGCTTTGTTTTTGCATAGCTCCTTGAGCAGTTTTTCTGCCATGACTGTAATGATGGGTACGTAATGTCTAGCTTTCATGGTTATTAGTCTAAGTTTTTATTTGATTTACATTTGTATGTTTCATTTGTTAGTGTTTGCAAGTATGTTAAATTGTGTATAAGAGAATGTATGTGAGCAAGCTTGAATGGTCCAAAAGCTATAAATCATTATAAACTCTTTGGCCCCACCAGAATTTGAACCTGGATGGTCAGGGGTCACCCCACAGACTACCCAGTACCAAGACTGCTTTACCATCGATTGTCTTTAAGTGGTGGATGGTCCTGAGCTCAAACCTTTCCACACAAGCTCCACGACCATAAAAAACCCGGCAACACTTATGGTGCATCTTGGGCACAGTTTTTTTTTATCAAATCCTAGCACATTCTGGGACTGCATAGAGCCTTCAAATGGCAGAAAACTTGAATGGTCCCCAAGTCATAAATCACTACTGTATAAACTCTTTGGCCCCCACCAGGATTGGAATCTAGACAGCCAGGGGGATACCTCACTGGTTACCCAGTACTAAGATCACTCTACCATTGATTGTCTATAAGTGGTGGATGACCTTCGTCATTCATCTTACATGAGTTGGCATATATCTTATTTACTTCCTTGTCTTTCTGGCATATCAATTTCATCATTCTCTTCTAGATTAAGCATACTGTACGTATATCAAATTTTCAAAAGGACACGGTCGCTCATAGTTAATGGAGAAAGGTACTGTACTAAAGCTCAAAGGTATCTTTTTTTTTCTTGGTAAATACCAAATCCAGCATTGATGGAAGATCACTTTCCCACATTCACATTACCTGTTTAACATGTTGAGCCCTGAAAATCTCCATGATGAGGTTCACGAGTCTGACCATCTAAATGTCGTCTGTTCTTGCTTCGTAGGTCTCCCAGTCCATTGATTTCAAAATGAAGTCACCAAGTATCAATAATCATGATTTATCTTTATCTACTATTACAATAATCTTTCTCATGATCATTATAAGACCATCTCTTTTGTGTTACCTATTTCTTCCTATATTCATGTGTTGTTTGCTGGTGTGCTGTAGGTTGTAATATTTATCAGCCTCTTGATTTTATTACAGATCTCTAGTGCCATTATGTTAACATCTCATAAGTTGCCGAGCATTAATTCTACACTTAGTTATTGTGTGCACATGTAATTTTGATATTTATATTTAAAAATTTAACTTTCAGTCATTTGTCTATCCAAGAATTATATTTTGATACACAGAAATTTATAACAAAGTACAGTATTTGTACATTTAATCCTGACAACTAATATATTTGATGATGATATCTTTAAGATATTCCTTTAACTTATATTCAAGTATTTAACTTCAACATTATATTAATACTCAAATCTTTATGAGTTAATGAAATATTTTAAAGAATTTTTTTCCGTTAATTATTTACTACAATCTGGGTCTCTTACAAAATCCTAAAATGAAAGTTTGAATACAATAATCTCAACATGTACAATTGCAATCAACAATGGTGAGATTTTTAATAGTGCCGAGTGCTTTTTGAGTCATATGATATGCTACATAAAAAACTTAAGACTTTAAAACATTTCAATAATGACACAGTGACTCTCATCCTTTAGTAGTCTTGGTAATACACTCTCCTTACCCCAGCAGATAACATGAGCATCACTTGATGAGAACCCAAACTGCACCACGCTCGGAAAATAGTCTGCACATTGTTGTAAGCATGCATGATTTATAATTAGCAAATATTTTTTTCCACAAGATGAATGATAACTATAAACAAAAATATAAATTCATTTACCAAATGACACATATAGCCTACTGTAGAAGAAAGTTTGCTTTTTTACCTTTTACACAAAATTATCTTTTTTTCTCCTCCAAGGTATCCACAAAGACAAAAGAAATTATAAAAGATGACAAAAGGAATATATTTAGCCTAATTTTTTATTTACAGTTTGATGTTATTAAACGACCACTAATATTGTTTGATTACTTTCTCTGGAGCACAAACATTCTATAACTTTAATTAATTAATAGCATGGGTATGTATAGGAAGCCTACAACTTAAGAAGGCCCACTTGCCCAACTTAACACTATCGGTCTATTTGGACACTGCTCGTGTTCACTTTTTTCTCTCAAGTCCTAGCTGTGGACTGTGCTCGCGTCCAATACAAAAAATATTTGTATAAAATTAATTTTTTATCCAGTCAACTTGGGGATAGTTTCAAAATGAGCGCGTTTAGAGTATGCACAATTTGATATCACAATGAAAGATGTAACATGAAACATGATGTCAGAACACTTGAAAGATTATAAATACATTTTTGGTCAAAATTTTAAAATATTTGTTAAAATTATATTTATTGTGCTATTATTATGGAACTAGTTTTAAAATGCGTGCCTTTATATTGCAAACAATTTGATACCAAAACGAAGGATGTAACACGAAAATTTATGTCAGAACACTTATGTCAGAACGATGTAACACGAAAATTGATGTTATCAAACTGAACGAATATACACATTAGGTTGCGGGTGTGATAACTGGTGCTCGTTCACGGGTAACTTTAGGCTTGCTAAGGGGATTCATGCCGGGCTTTTGGACAATATATGCATATACACCAGCAGGGAATTTAATTGCGAACACAATGATACCAAAACGAACGACGTAGCATGAGAATTAAGGTGAGAAAACTGAAACGAGTATACACATTTTGATGTTACCGCACACTTGCCTGCACGCCGGGGCCATGCCCTCTAAGTTGGCGGTGCGCATGCTGTAGGCTCGAAAGTGTTAATATTTTATTCTGAAAAGATTTTCTATTTGAAAGTTAAAAGTTTTATTCCTGAGGCCCCAACTCCAGAACTAAAAAACCCTGGGAAGAGCCACGATCCACATCAGACACCAAAGAAGACTGGCTGCCCTTTCTCCCCTCACCCCACAAAGGAGAATCGATGCCCCAAGAACCCTTCAGAATGAATTCCTAATAAGAAATACTTGTTCAAGCCTCTGCTGCTTGCAAAAAAGGAGCAACCCTCAGAGAAGGCCCTGTTACCACCTATAACAACACCAGTCATGTGCCTGGACTCCAGATCCCAAAATGCATCAGACCATAACTGATCTGGCCTCTCACAATGTTCAAAAAGAGAACTCGATAAACACCTGCAAAAGATATCTGATATACCAGGCTGTGATTCATATATCAAGCTGCAATTATATGTGTCCAACAGCCAGATTGACAGGACCACCAACCGGAACGCCTTTTCAGACACTGGTCCATGGGAATGTTGATCCTCGAAATCACCACAAGGTAAGGTAACCACAAGGAAGGCCATATACCAAGGTTGGAAGAAAGGAGCATGCATAGCGCACAACACCAGCTCCTCACTGGCCCAGTGAGGAGCAAGATGGGGGAACAAACTTGAGGAATACTTTCTTAACTAAACACTCCTTATTTACATAATAAAACAGCAGGGTCTCAAGCTCCTAGGCATCAAAGCTAGACCAAGTCAGCAAACAATGCAAACAAGACTCTCTTCCTACAAAGTGGCAACCACTTGAAAAGTCCCACCCTGAAAAGGGAACTAGGCCAAAAGAGATCCCAACAAAGAGACCCAGTGAAGACACACGTGGGATGAGAACCATTAACAACCCAAAAAGTGGAATGGCAGAAGCAGAAGGGATGGTTACCAGTCGGAACTAAAGCCATACAGCATCCAAAAAACCCACACACAGCAGGAGCAGGCTCAAGCAAAGTCCATAGCCTACCAACACCAACAAGATCTGTAGGAATTTCCAGCATGGATAAGGAAAATCTGCCTGTATGCCAAACATAATGGACAACTGTTGATTAAACCCATAATCCTGCTTGGGAAATGCAGTGAGGGAAGCCAAATGTAGTGTGCAACCAACACCTGTTTTGTGACCCACACTGGACACCCCAAACAAAACAAACCTCAAACCTGCCCCAGTATCTAGGCCTTATAGAGACTTCTTGAGAGAAGGTAGCCTTGAAAAAGCAGATACCTGATCCCCTCTAGGAATTAAACCTGATTGGGCAGGGACAATTCCAGCAAATGCCTAGGGAAGAGATGCTTGACACATGCAATTCAAGGAGAGCAGTTGACGCAAGTTTCACACAAAATGTGAGGCCAGAAAAAACATACATATGAAGCAACAAAAAACTGGAACAGATACACAGAGGTTCCTACAGGACAAAATTCAAAAGGATAGCCAAAACTAATCTGAAAAATCAGGACCAGGAAGAACCAAGACATGAAAATGCTGTGAACACCACACCAGGCACACGATTGAGGTGACTGGCTGGCTGGACCCCTGGAGTTGCCATAAGGTAGTGAAGGTTTAATTAACTAGCAGTGGTAACTGGCCAGTGCATGTGTACCTAGTTGACAAGGTAGTCAATGTTTCTCTATGCTGTTACTTGTTTTGGGGCACTCTTCCTTTCTGGCAGTTTTTCCTCTTGGTTCTGAGGTGATCTAGTAACCCAACACTTCCTTGCCTCTATTGAGATCAGTTTCTGCCTCTGTTCTCTGGAAGACTTTCATGGCCCACAAGGACCTGGTGTGACACAATAGGTGTGGAGGCAACTAGTTTAGGGAACCAACACGAGAAGCCTTCCCAGAAAACAGAAATAACTGCCTACAGATGGGCAAGGAGGAATAACCTAAAACCTTCCATTGTATTAATACTAAATATATAACAATACAAATCTTAGTGAAATAATTTATCCTTTACCACTAGAGTACAGACGTATAATTTAGAAAATAAAACCAAAAATAGGGATTCATTCCAAATATACAGGTAAGCAATAAAAATTCCAACCCACACATGTGAAATGAAATTAAAGAGATGACGTAATCAAGAAATAGTGCTTAATAACAAAAATACTACAGTATATCTAAATAAATTTGAGAATATACTAACACACAAAAATAAGCTACCATACATGATTTAACTTTATGGTAATTCTTCTGGTTAAATATAATATTGTTTGAATGTTAGAGTTGTACTGCATAAATTTAAATACAATTGAAAAAAATTTTCATAACCATATACTGTAAACATTAGTGCCATTTGGTAAAAATAATATAATATGTATTATCTCAAGAACTTCAAAAGATGTTAATAACACTGTTTTCCGAGAGTGGCAGACAGAAATGGGACGAACGTGTAATGGAATGAGCCATGCGGCAGTAGACACTGGTGACACCATGCAACGCGAGGACGGCTAGCACCAAACCTGCCAGCTGGCCAAACTCGACCCGTCGTGGTCTGAGCCACGCTTGGAGGCACCACCTCCACCCAACAACGTCAGGGACTTTTTCGACCCTTTGTCACTACCAAGTACATTGTCTATGCTGCAAAACGGAGAAGATTGAAGCATGATATGAGTTCAATGTAAACTGTGGATTATCAATGTCTATGTCATATACACAAGGATGTTAACAGTCATCATATACTGACAATCACCACAATCAGAATTTAGAAACAAATGATAAGGCTCTGGCCAACAAAATTAATATTTATCTACATTATAATACTGTACATAATTATCAATTTTTATTTTTATTTTCTAATATAAATATCTAGTATTTGAAAGTGGTGACTGCTTCACAATTACTTAACAATAATGAACATTTTTATTATCATGATATTTCACGTGACATCTTGTCCCCTTGCTATGATTACAGGGTCGTGGCCGTGGATGAAGAGTTGTCGACGCCCTACCTTACGTTGGACTGGGAGAGGCTGTCCTGGCGACTCTGGTGTCCCTGGCACTCCTGCTGCTCATCAATGGAACGGGAGAGGCTGGTCCTTGATGCATGGGTGCTTTTGCTTGGTGCGGCGGGTGCTGCTATGCCCATCAGTCGCGCAAACAAACTGGGCTTCTGTGGTGCCACCATCGAGGGTCAGGGGAGGGTGAACAGCTCGATATATGGAAGCTATGGTTGGGCTAGAATAGCTAAATATTTGATATATGACTGATAAATAGATCATATGCAGCACAATATATCAATACTTAAACTACTTTAACTGTCAGCTTTGATAAAATTTCACATGACTTAAATGATATATCTAAATTCCCTAATAAATAAATTCCACAAACAATAGCTTCCATTTCTCGAACTCTTACAAACATCGACTTGAACATCAGGTTTTATGTAATTTAAGTGTAATTTATAAACATCAATGACAGCTAGAATAAAGAAGTCAACCAAATGCGGGATAAAAGAAGAAGGTTGTGAAGGAGTCGTGGCATGACAGTCGTAACCCATTAAACTCTGCGAGGACAAGCCCTTTATGGTTACTGGTTTAAAATCTTGATCTTGCTAGTTATATTTTCAATCTAACTACAATATCTGTTCTATTTCCTGAGTAGTCATCTCCAGAGAAGCATGAAGCAATAGAGTTTGCCACATGTTTTCTATATGACTGTTACATTTTGATTTTTCCCTAATTGTTATAGTGTACCCAAAGTCTACTAGAGTGTGGATCACTCAGCTTCAAAACTTTAAAATCTACAACCGCCATCCACAAACACCAACATTATCTGTTTTTCAATATTTTTGTTTCATGTGCAAAAACATTGTTACAAACATTGGGTCAAAAGCTCAACATGAAAAATTTAGATAATGAAAAGGTCCCATTAATGTTACATAAATTTCTTAGTGCCTTGTTTCAGTTGTATATATTAATGTTTTAGCAGATGCATTATGGAAACTGTTTAAGTACTGTATTCTATTTTATAAGTCACTATCAAGGAGTCAGTCACAATGTCAAAGATAATATCACCATTCAGAAACCTGATCCATTATCCACATATGTTATNACACTACACACAACAAGTAAGGTCAAAAATCACTAGAGACAACAGAGCGACTTATATAGATCCCGAAGGAGCGCACGCACTCATACCACTCTCACCCACAGTCACAGCGACACTGATGGGCCGCTGCTGTTGCTGCTCTCTTTGTCGGTCTCCGCCGCCTCTTGCGGTGATCAATTACCACATTTATCTACCAATTTATTTTGTTACTATGACCTCAGATGCCTTCTATATGAATTACAATCATTTTACTAGTTATTCCTTTATGTCTTATATAAAGGAAATCATGAAACCCAGCGTCAAAACATAGAAAAACACAAATGTTATGTCAACCTACTGGATAATTGAATGATTACACATGTTGTTTAGTTAACTCAAATATTTATATCAAGCAAAAGCTGCTTCGCTAGTATATACACATATATATGAGAGTAAGGCGTGTAAAGTAAGCCTAAGAACAGTATAAGTCATCGCCGCTGTAAGCCATGGAGGCATTCCCGGCGGGTGTGGACGAATGCTTCCAGGTGCTTGGGGCTCGCTCCTCTAGCACCAATATTTTCTACTCGGCAACTGCCTCTCCATCCCATCTTCCGCCTGTCCATCCCTTCTTCCGCCACTCCATCCCTTCTTCCGCTCTCCATCCCTTCTTCCGCCTCTCCATCCCTTCTTCCGCCTCTCCATCCCTTCTTCCACCTCTCCATCCCTTCTTCCGCCTCTCCATCCCTTCTTCCGCCTCTCCATCCCTTCTTCCGCCTCTCCATCCCATCTTCCGCCTCTCCATCCCTTCTTCCACCTCTCCATCCCTCTTCCGCCTCTCCATCTCTTTTTCCGCCTCTCCATCCCATTTTCCGCCGCTCCATCCCTTCTTCCGCCTTTCCATCCCTTCTTCTGCCTTTCCATTCCATCTTCCGCCTCTCCATCCCATCTTCTGCCTCTCCATCCCATCTTCGCCTCTCCATCCCTTCTTCTGCCTCTCCATCCCTTCTTCTGCCTCTCCATCCCATCTTCCGCCTCTCCATCCCATCTTCCACCTCTCCTCTCTACACAACTTTCACAACGTTTCACTTATTTATCTAAATTTAATGTGCATACTTTTCAAGAAAGTCGGCTCTGTGATCGCTCTCGTCTGTAACATAGTGTTCATTGTGGAAAGTGTTTTAGTTAATAAATGGGGTGTAGGGCATGTTAGTGTAGGGTGTTGGTGTAGTAGGGTGTCTTGTGTGTTAGTGTAGTAGGGTTGTCTTGTGTGTTGGTGTAGTAGGGTGTCTTGTGTTTAGTGTAGTAGGGTGTCTTGTGTGTTAGTGTAGTAGGGTGTCTTGTGTGTTAGTGTAGTAGGGTGTCTTGTGTGTTAGTGTAGTAGGGTGTCTTGTGTGTTAGTGTAGTAGGGTGTCTTGTGTGTTAGTGTAGTAGGGTGTCTTGTGTGTTAGTGTAGTAGGGTGTTCTGTGTGTGTTAGTGTAGTAGGGTGTCCTGTGTGTGTTAGTGTAGTAGGGTGTCCTGTGTGTGTTAGTGTAGTAGGGTGTCCTGTGTGTGTTAGTGTAGTAGGGTGTCCTGTGTGTTAGTGTAGTAGGGTGTCTTGTGTGTTAGTGTAGTAGGGTGTCCTGTGTGTTAGTGTAGTAGGGTGTCCTGTGTGTTAGTGTAGTAGGGTGTCTATGTGTTAGTGTAGTAGGGTGTCTTGTGTACTCACCTAGTTGTACTCACCTAGTTGTGCTTGCGGGGGTTGAGCTCTGACTCTTTGGTCCCGCCTCTCAACCGTCAATCAACAGGTGTACAGTTTCCTGAGCCTATTGGGCTCTATCATATCTACACTTGAAACTGTGTATGGAGTCAGCCTCCACCACATCGCTTCTGAATGCATTCCATTTGTCAACCACTCTGACACTAAAAAAGTTCTTTCTAATATCTCTGTTGTGTGTTAGTGCAGTAGGGTGTCTTGTGTGTTAGTTAGTGTAGTAGGGTGTCCTGTGTGCGTTAGTGTAGTAGGGTGTCTTGTGTGTTAGTGTAGTAGGGGTGTTTTGTGTGTTAGTGTAGTAGCGTGTCTTGTGTGTGTTAGTGTAGTAGGGTGTCTTGTGTGTTAGTGTAGTAGGGTGTCCTGTGTGTGTTAGTGTAGTAGGGTGTTTTGTGTGTTAGTGCAGTAGCGTGTCTTGTGTGTTAGTGTAGTAGGGTGTATCTTTAAGTCAGCTGTAAGGATGAGGAGTGTGAAATATATCTTCCTGTATTAATTATTATTTCTTAACTCTTTATGTAGTCCAATATTCATAATGCTATTTTACTTGTGGAAAATAAAATGAAGAGGAATTGTCGAGATTGGATCTGTATAATATGTAATAGAGTTGTAGTAGGGTTGGTAGGTCTGCCCTTTTACCTTTCAATAGTACAGTAGTTGGAAACAACGTTTAGTAAGGTTAATGATTCTTTTCTTTTTTACTTCAGTTGGTACATGTGTGGAGCTCAAGTTAGTCTAGTCATTCCTAAAACACAACCAAAAGCATTTAAATACTATTCAAATGCCAATAGAAGAGTAGAAAGACAAGGCTGTCTATTATAATATAATAAAGAAGTAACATTCACCAAGCAGGGTAACTAGTGACAAATGTTTTAAAGGAACTGTTGGGAGGCATAGTAATTACAGTGCCAGAATTAGACTGGAATATCGATGGTCATGGCAGGCAATTGCAAGTAGTAAATTTCCCAGATGTAAGTACATACTCCAATTGTGAACTCCGAAAAATAATTAGGATACCCTTTTCAGCATTATATTAGTGAGTGTTTAGTTATCAATGCCTTTTAGACTGAATACATGAGATACCCCGAGTTTTGTAACTACATGTATTTAATTTACTCACAGATATTAGAAGATATCCTCATAGTTTATCGAAAAGTTTGCCAGTGCAGGCTAGTAGACTCGACTTGCATCCCATGTATGACAATCATCCTGTGAGATGGAGATTCAATATTAGGTGAACATAGTTATTCCTTGACCTATACTCTGTAACCCCTCATACAGACAAGGGTAACAGAATAATGCTGTACAGTATAGTTAAGCTTGTTTAAAGAAAATGCTAATAAGTACAATAGTTTATTATTGGATAAACCTATTCATTTCTCTCCATTCCGTAAATAAGGGTGAATACCCCTGTATAATTGAGTAGTAATCTGTGAAAGGATTGACTTTAAGAGCAGGATGCACATCTAAATGATAAATTAGATTCTCATCAGTCAGTTCATCAGAGTCTATTCCAATATACCCAGCAAAACTTCATTTTTTGCAATTGCTAAAAATAAGATACAACAATATTGGAGCTGAATGTAAAAAAATGACATATAGAGGTATGGTGTCTATTAACAAAAGCAATTTAAACTGTTATCATCAATTGTAAGTCAGTCAAGGGTTATTGATACTTGTGAACTTCCAGTTTATCTGCAGGGAAGATAGACCTACAGTACCAAGTTAAGAACTAGTTCACCATTTTCTCAATTTTTTTGTATATAACTCCCAAGTGATATTAGTACAGTATTTATAGCTGATTGTATGTTTTGCATCTTTGTATAGGTCTTGTTTTTTATGAATCACTGCTTCTTTCTTTAATACTGTATTTAAAAAATGTTCACTGACTGCCAGACAGAATTCAAACTATCATATTAGAAAATACTGTACCAGTACAAGAGTTTTTGGATTGGAGTTTAAGCATTTTGTATTTTATTTTTCATTATCCAGGGCAGTGGTTTTGGGCTTGTCATGGCAGCGAGTCTGGAACAAGAAATTATAGGATTTCATGTTATTTGTAATTGGAGTTAGTGGAGGGGAACATTGACTTTATGTTATAGTATTGGGTCGTTATATATTTATACTGTACTTAATACTGCTAGAAATTTCTTAGTTAGCTCCACAGCTATTTTGGAGAATCTGTGATGTACAGAACCCACTCTCAAAATTATTGATGATAGTGAAGCTAGTGCTAATTTTCCTGCAAGCTCAACATTTTTGGGCTAAACTTTGTAATTTTGGGTGCACCGAAGATAGCATGTTCTCGTTATTGCACCATGGCTTGAGATGCTGTTAGCTGTGGTCTTGTTTGGAGATCTGTTAATTCTCTTACCCTCAACTTATCCTGGTGTTACTTAGTAACATATATACTGATAAATAGTTACTATAAATACTATCTTTTTTAAGGATGGGTTGAAATATTGAACTTTCTTCTTTGGTGAACAATTGGTATTATATTATAAACCATATTTTTTGGCTGCATTTGGGAATAGTTGAATATTTTTTCATTTAAATATATAGTACAGGAGTTTTTACATTTCTTGTAAAGCCACTAGCATGCATAGCATTTTGGGCAGGTCCTTAATCTTAATCTTAATTTTCCCTAGCATACGACCAGCCAAATCATTTAACCATCAGGTACCCATTCACTGCTGGGTGAAGAGGCATGCAGTTAAGGATTGGTGCCCAGTCAACCCTCTCCGGCCAGGATATGAACCCAGGCCAAATCGCTCGCTAAGCGCAGGGCGAGTGTATTACCACTTTGCCACGGGGACTGCCATATAATCCAATGAATAACTTAAAGCAATTAAAGATATTAATGACCAATCTCTCTTAACTCTCCATTTTAACTGATATTAATCTGATTAATTGTTGGGTTATGTTATGAATGTGTACCAAAAAAAACGTATAAAAAAATTAAAACCATGTGACTGCATTATCAATTTTTATGTATCAATCATCATTTCTGTGTATGGAAAGTGCTTCTGTAAACAACGTGTGTAATGTGCTCCTAATTATATACTGTACTATAATGTTGAACATATAGGTCTTTCACTCCAGCAGTAATTTAATTGTATATTGGAGGATCAAGAATGGAAACAAAATAAACTTTTAAAACAATGCATATTGATAAAATGTTTATTCGAGACATTATAATCCTGTACAGACTTGTTCACGCATTCTGTATGAAAACCCTTAGCGAGAGTACTGGTTAGAAGTAGGTAGGAATGGAAAAAGACTTGTCTTATATATTTGGTTAACATACACTGCCCATAAACTCAGTATCATCTGCCTTAAAAATTGACTAGTCTTGAACACTACCAGATATTGGGTAAGTCACTAGTTTCAGAGATTTCCACAAGTGATTTTCTCCCTTTGTTTCAGAAACAGTATTTAAAAATTTTAAGTATTGGCATTATAGGAAACTGGTTCTTATTGGAAGTCCCAGAAACTGGTGCTTTACAATAAGTCCCAGATGAAGGCAGAAAATGTTTAGGTTACAACCACACCGCTGTAGTTCACTAGCACTACATCTCACTTTGTTTCATTTATTGTAGGAAAACGAATGATTTGTATAAAAGTCTCTTCAAAAACATCTACTGGGTAACGTGCTATACATAATCGAGTGAGCGGGTACAACAAAGTTATCTGGTATTACACACACTCCAAGACGTCACATTCCATAAAGTCATCACCGAATTCCCAAAGAGGTGGTTCGGAAGTGCATGAAAAAGCAATGAGAAATAATTTTTTCGGAAATGCAAGTTTGGACGTTTTCCTTAGCAGCACATGCCAGTCAGAACACAGTACAGTACACAGTAAAGTTCTCAGTTATGATTGGCTAGCAGCTGCTTGGTAAAGTTCTCTCTTACGTTTTCGAGTTATACAGTACCTTGCTTTTTCCTGTAAGTACGAACACTATGCAAATCTTGTTGAAGCAATATGATCATAATTTAATTTTCTGAAAAACCACAGAACAGTATTTTTAAAAGACAAGATCTTTCATTTGATAATAATTTATGTGCATGCCCCTAACAAATCATGAATAATTTTGTTTTAAACCTTCCATTTTAATATTATCACCTACAGTTAACAACAAGTGAACAGCTTACTGAAAATACCTCATCATAATTTAGGAATGGCTGATTGGTACTTACAAGAGGGAATAGCCAGAAACATCAAAAAGTCTCAATTTGGCATGTTAGGTTTATACAGTATACTGTACTGACAGACAAATCATTCATGCCATTAACTGTTTCATATTTAAATAAAACATTGACACCCCACACGGCAGTTTCAGTGTACAACTGTCAGCCCATACACAGCATAAAGGCTGCGTTGTAGCTACATTAAGTCTTGTTTCCAAAATGCATTCTTTTGCTTCATTATGCTGCCTGAAACATTACATCACTTTGGTTAATTTATTAAAAAAAAAATTGCAAAATTTATTCTAAACTCTTGGCAACAGGCTGTAATGACAAAGTGCATTATGTGAACAAGCCTTTAGAGAACCAGTCATAGATCCATGGCATTTTTTCATGATCTATGCCACAATTTTGACGAGGTGATGAAAATTGAGCTTCAGTCAGTGATCCCAGATGGCTCAATTTTCCTATTTAAAAAGGAATTTAAGGTAAAAAAATGAACCTTGTGGCATAATCACTATAAGCTCAAAATCCTAAATCTCGTCATATTTCAATGACAGGCAAAGAGAAAAACTGAAGAGAATGAAGGCACACACGATGATACAAAGAACACACAACAGCTCTTTGTATTCTTCTAGAGACAAGGCCTGCACTTGGGGGGGGGGGGAGGAGGCTCTCTGGTTTTAAAAGGTTTAACTGGAGGGGGAGGGAAATTTAAGAGTGGGAGTGATTTTATTTGTCTCAGATTAAATGAGAAATGATGAGTAAAACCCCATTAAATCTCACCCACCACTCTTTAGGATATTTGTTAATACCAATAACTATGTTGGTTAACTGATAAACTGATTAAATGGTATCAAAGTCATGTGAAACTGATCATGCACTAGAGTTAAGTGGCTATAAATTTCCTCTCAAATGAGAATTCTTGACAACCTCTTATGATTATAAAACATGCTTTACTACACTTTGGTTCAATGTAAAAGTTCTGAGGTGAAAAGTCTAACTTTGATGAATGCATGACTAGTGTATTTATTTAAGGGGTATTCAAGAATTCCCTCTCAAGATACTATTCACATGTACATATTTTTCAAATTGAAAATTGGGCTGCAGGCCAACAACATGCGGCTGCGGGCTGGACAGTGTTTGGACCGCATGGGTACTGCGGTGAGGATGTAGTGATGGTTTTGCGGTTACGGTATCGATAGGCCATTACCCGCATGTTACGTGTCTACTGAGGGAAAGTTCAGAAAAGAAGTTCTTGATCAAACAGACAGTTCACTGAAAATTCATAGAATTAATGTGATACTCTGTGATTATTTGAACTTTCCACCTGATCAAAATAATTTTTTCAAACACCCTAAAACTGTAAACTTTAAAAGAACACCATCAATTTTATGATGGCAATAACACATCAATTTAATAAATATTTAAAATTCAGATCAATCATAGATTATTATAGTTCACATATATATATTCTTATATATGCATATATTTATATATATATCTCGAATTGTAACTGAGCTTTTCTTTTAACAGGCTTTAATGTGAAGTTTCTATACAATAAGTAGATAATGAAACATTAAGCATTTATGAAAGTGGTAGAGATTTAGGGGGAATATATATATAGTAGTTCTCTGTGCATTTCAGCTGAAGAATATACAATATGGAACACTTTACATTGGCATTTTGGGCATTATCAGACTCAATGATGAGATGAGATGAAGGCGAAAATTCTTTGACATTCAACACTCCATAAGTGACAGCCAAATGGGTCTGAGAATCAGTTTGTTTTAGTTATGCAGATATTAATAATACAGTACTTAACACATTTGGTAGAATATCAAAGTCTGGCATTAATTTAGTTGATTAATTCAATAATTTTTATTTTTATATTTTTATACAATGGTTCACATAAACTAACAATATGAACCATTGAACTTAACTTTAATTGCCTGGACTGTGTCACTAGCCTCCAATATACAGTACTTTCATAAACCCTCAAACATACACATTATACATATTTTGATGCCCTTGATTCCATATAAAAATTAGTGACTACTGAAAGACTGGGCATTCTACCTTATGTGACATTTGGCTGCCAAATTAACATTGTGAACACTGGGACCAAGATATAAAGCAAGGTAACAAAATTCACAACCAGAATGTAAACCAAGTAATTTGACAATGGCACGTACTGAGAATAAAAGCAAAATTTAACATGCACGTACCGAAAGTTAACATGTTGGACCTCAATTTCTCAACAGATTATGAGTGAATGGTAATGTAAACACTGGCACTGGTTTCATTAGTAAACATTTCAACTCTTGGTTCTTGGTAGCAGGATGGAATACTAGTTTATACAAAAAAGCACTTGTGGATTTTCAGTACAAGGATAGTTGGAACCAACACAGACATTTTTCAATTAAAAATCTGAATACCATTTTGGTTCCCTTGTTTTAATATCATCTGCATAATTGTATTTTATATCTTTCAAGTTTTATACAATTTATAAAAATTAATCAACATCATATCTAAATCACTAATGATGTACCTATGTCACTGTTAAACCAGATTGATAGAATGTTTTAGAAAATTTTACATAACAATTTTGAAGGCTAAGTCTAGATCTACGAAGTAAACTAACCGATCATAGACCGGTATATGCAAAATACCCCATGGCCCTTGTAATCTTAGGTTACATAGCAACCTCAAGATTACATAGCAACCCTTAACATTTCTCCTCAAGGGATTTGAACCTCCGTGGGTGCCCAAGATACCTCAATACTGTTCCTAGGGTGCTATATTGGCCCTCTCCTGCACTGAGGGCCAATTCACATAAGGCAGGACTTTTCATACAAAAGGTCAAAATGGTAAGATCATAAGGATCTATGCTAACTGATAACAATCCCTAACCAAGCTCATCTTCCCATTATAAACATAATTGTCCTGCAGTTCATCTTAGTAATTATCCTCTGACTATCAAGATTTTTCCAAAAGAAAGGAAGGCATATATGGGCAACAGGTATCCCATTATGATGAAAACAGCTCATGATTTCTTACACAATATTTTGTATAATGTTATTGGTACTGGAGACAGTAAATTGTTACTGCCTTCTTGAAATTCTGAATAAATCCAATAAATTTGTTATTTTTAAATAATGTCCTCATAAATTATCTGTTCGATTACCAGGTATTAATACAAAATTGGCCATTTAATTAATTCCCCATTTTTAACTATAGTTTTAGTGGAAGTCTTATTTAATAAAATTTAGAGAATAATATAAAGATAAATAGATGTACTTTTAATAATTTTGATGATGATTTGGTGTAAGATGAGGCAGGAGAGCAGGGAGAGGGGGATCACCTTGGCCATGCTAGTCCCCCCCTCCACACTGTTGGACACGCCTTCCATGTGGACTCAAGATACAAAAAGTGATGCTGTCCACTGAAATTTAAAACTAATGAGTATAACTAAGATCCATACTAAGGAAACATACTTGAAGCAACCAACAATCTAACTTTGTACTAGCTACCAAAACTCTACTCAATTTTCATATTATTCTCACAATCATGTTACAAGATGGTGTGAATTAATGCATGAGTAAATGTCTTGTAATTATAAGCCCAGAGTCTGATCAAACTGGCTGATTCAAGTTCATTTCTGAAGTACTGAGGTAAGCCTGCATGGCTAGGAATGTGAAAGGACAGCAGCAAGAGATGCCAACATAGGCCTAGTCCATCCTCCCATACACGAAGCTGCTCATCAGCACAAAAATCTCCAACTTTGGCAGGCAAATGGTTTTACTTATCGCATGAGAAGAGACCCAAAGATCCTCAGTCTCCATAGCGAACTGTAAATACTACAGACTAGTTGTCAAAAACCAGAAGAAAAGGTAACAAAGTCGTACTCAGACTACACCTAACAAACAATGATCAAGAACCGCATTCAGGAGACACACTCATCTTAGCTAATATAGTAACAATGAAATGCTAACAACTGCTGCACTTCAAATATGATACAGTTTTGTTTACACACACAATGTTTGCACTCCCACTTAATAAATGGATACCATTTTTATGATTAGAGCTGCATGTGTTAGTCAAATATGAGTTTAATAAAGATGTGGAAATGATAAGATGATGTTGAGTGCATCAGCTGATAGTATATCATGAAGGTATTGTCTGATTTAAGAGCATTTCCTGAATACAGGCCTAAACTGACAGATAAATGGGAATGACATATCTCATTCTGCTCCTTTTTGATATTCATACAACTCTCATACAGGAGAGCTACAATAGTGGTGACATTAAAAATATCACAGATTTGATAGAACATTTGTTGTATGTTTTAAATAAAGCACTTGTAGGGGATATGGTACAAAACAAACATGAAGAAAAGCCACAAATACACTCGTGGCCATGGTTGACTCCCCTGCCTAGGTCCAGTGCTCCACTCTATTCCCAGGCACTGCTAGTCAGGGCGGTGCCGCCCCCATCACCACCTTAGGGGGATGGGGGCCCACATCGCCCTGTGGGATCCACTAGCACCAATCATCCTCATCACTGTCACTATGGCGCACCCCTGGAGCCGTCCTTCTGGGTGCCCCGGCACCTGCTGCACCTACTGGGGCAGGTAGTCGTGGCACTGCACGGTCCCGCCCTGGTTTGTACCCGTTAGGCACTGCTGGTGAGGGCAACTGACGAGTGCCCCGCCCAATGGCTACTGCCTGTTCAAAACTTAGTGGCTCCTCTGGCCGCCGCTCATATGGGTATTGGTCTCTGATTGGTGCCATGGGCGGGCGGCGAAGCGCACCTGGTGGTAAAATTTTTCCAGGAGGGGGCACACGAGGTCGAGCACTCCCTTCTGTAATGGGTGGAGTCCTCTCTCACGGAACACTGGTGGCATTTCTAATTTGGGCACATGTGTGGGCGAGGCATTCAACTTGGGGAAATTGATAGGTTGTGATCTAGTAGGTGACTTTCCCCCAGGAAGGGTGTGATGGCCTGCACCTTGATGTCCTGGTAGAGCTTGGGATGGCTGGGGGCCCAGGTGAAGTGTTGAAGGTTTATTAGGTGTTGGGGGTAGTCGTCGGCCACCACCTCTCCTCTGTGGTATCGTAGATAGCTAGAACCTGCACGCCGGTGTGGGGAAGGACTACGAGACCGTCGGTCTAAGAAGCTGTGCCATATATTCTAAGGTGCGGCCACGGCGTCCTGCAGTGCCTGCAAGTCTGTTAGCGGTGAGGGACTACGGGAACGAGCATCCAGCCTTGTGGTCATATAATGACGATCTGGACTGTTAGAGGCAGAGCGAATATCCCGCATACCCCATGGTCGTGGAGGGAAGGGCTCACGGCGCCGACTAGGACTGCGGCCTCGCAATGGAGATAACACCCCATAATCATCACCATGCACCTTTCCTGTAACATAAAAATTGNTCTGAAGATGAATAGACTATAAGACCATTTCGAAACGCTGAATAAATATTACTCCTTTTCTGTTACATTTATATTTTTTTTTTTCATTGAATGATAAGCTAGATACTAGAATGAAGGCCTTTTAGCTAGATAGGGTATGTAAGTGCACCAGTGACTAGCTTAGTGTTCCCAGCAGACGGGCCTACACCCTGGTTCCAAGGGTTACATCTCCAGTTAGCTGACACTTGTTAGCTGTTATTATATACTCTCAAAAACTGTTAAAAGAGGTTGCCTTTTTCTTGTTATGATGTGAACACCAGTGTATGCAATCATCCTGGCTATTGCCTTACGGTTCACTAACTTTAAATTTTAGCTGTTTAAAGTTATCCGCCGACTAAGTCAAAAAATTTGGACTACATTAAACACAACTAGTTAATATAAAAATATTATCCATGTCAAAAAATTACATCTTTATGATGGTTATATTATTGAAACACAGAGGAGGGAATGCACCCGTGACTCAAATAAGGCAGCAGTCACATCACTGAAATTTTCTCCGTCGTAAAGCTCCCACCGCATGTCATTAAAGAATGAAATATAGATCAATAGCAACCTGAGAACGCACAGACTCCAACAAACTGATAATTTTCTGGCAGGTCACACCACACACCGACACCCCTCTCACCGAGGTACTCGGGAAAAAGTGACATTGGCATCCACTATTTGACTTCAAAGAGTGCCATCGACCTTGGTTTTATTTAAACCTTTGATCTACCAATGGAAAGGTGAGGTATTTACTGTTATCCTCGACCTCCTCACACGGCCCGTCTTTGTACATCTACGACAAAATACACGATGTGACAAATATTGTGTGAGTAACCTACATGGCATGCCTCACTGACATCTGAAGAAATTCACACGCCACATGGCATGGAAAATAGAGGCGTACCAATTACCAAAATGCAATATTTTGGCTGATACCGACAATATTATCCTATACCTATAATTTAAAAAAATAGATGTTGGAGTGAGGTCTGGTCAACATTTTTCAGCCACGTTATTGTGACTCATTGTCTGCATAGATGTTGGAGCTTAATTAGACAACAACGCTTCCATTGATTTTAAGGTTGTAAACAGTAACTCAGTAAATTAATAACACTCAATAATTATAACAATAACTATAAATACAACTATTCTTGCGAAGCCCACTAAATAAAACTGTTAATAGACTTTCCAATAGTGACTACTGATTAGTAACACCCAAATAAAAATTCTACCAATTATACAAAACTGCCGAGTCTTACAGTGGTTCGGGTCAATATGCTTTACATTTCCAGCACTATATTTGAAACTTGGAACAAAACCGTGAATGTGCTGTAGATAACCCAGCCTTATCAACAAAAGGTCAAATGTTCGTTAATCCCGCCGTCAAGCCGTTCATGAATGAAAAACAGTTTACATACGATTCACAACTGATGACGTTCGAATATTTCTCGAACATTGCTTCACTGATGTCCTTTGTTTACATCACAACTCTGTAATTGTTTCACCCACGTACTTTAAATACAAATAATCGCCAACATAACCTAAACACCCGTAACCTATATATATACACACACACACCCCTGACTTCTTACATTCTTGTACAGCCACTAGCACGCGTAACGTTTCGGGCATATAAAGAACTTCAATATATATATTATTAACTTGTATACATGAGAACAAGCCTATTTATAATACAGTTATGTTAACATTTATAATGCGTCTGGGATGGACGGCAGCTACTTTAACGAGCCTAGCCTGAGGATGGGATGTCTGAGGACAGGTTGCAACAAAGGTCAAATGCTCTTTAATCCACCCGCCAAACCCCGTTTGTGAATAAAGAACACTTTACACACGAGTCAACTGAAGACATACTTTCCTCGAACACGTCCTCTGCTCAAACCGCACGTATATCAATGATACCTTCCACGTGCTGCGAATACCACAAATTAACACCAAATCCCAACCACCTAACCAAACCTATGATAAACCTAACTATTCAACATTCTAGTATGTAATAATATAACTTATATTTGAGAAAATACATGTTTTGAACACCGTACATACGTTACAATTTACGAATGTGTCATTGGGGTCGACCGACGGATGGACGAGCCTAGCCTAAAGACAGGTTGGTTATCACCTCACTGGATCAGATAGCAAGTAGCACAAATGCCATTCCTAACCAAAGGAAATGTAAGCTTAGTCACTGTCTGACTAAATTTAATATGTGCTTACCATGTTGTGATACATATTAACATAGTAGTTACTAGTCTTTAAATCATAAATGGCAAGTAACGCTTATTTTATCAGAATAAAGGCTAAGAGACATGAAACACTTAAGTGCGGAGAGCAAATACAAGGGAAAATGAATTAAGAGGTAATAGTGTAATACGTGACTGTATGGCCGCACGACATGCAAGGTGAGACCTGGCTCTATTACCCGTCTCGCTCACCACACGCACACTATACATAATTAAACTACACACACACACACTCAAATTTCCTGCAATATAATAGTCTCGTATGAAAATTAAATATGATGTCACGCATCATTTATTATTGTTATCATAAGCACTAATACATTTAGAACTACATAGCACGTTGGTCTGAAACACAAACGTACAAGTACACATGTAATCATAAACACACGTAACCTACGTGTGTAGGTTACGCACATACAAAAAAAAAGTGGGCTTCGCTTACATGTTAGGTAAGAAAACACGCACGGACGATGTAATCACGCACGCAGACACGAATCAACATAACTACAGACACGGCTACGGAGGACTTATCTTAGCGACTCTTCGCCTCTGAAAATGTGGCTGGTGGTGATGATTTCTTAAGTTTATTGTGGAAGGTCGGACGTCGGCACCGCTAAACTCTATAAACAGAACCCCTCTAAATTAAGTTGTTGCAAGTGACGTCACGCCGCCAAGATTTGTAAACAAACATTGCCAGCACCACGTGTTGCTTGTAAACATTTTGAGCACCTCGCGCCACATGTATGTAAATATTACAAACGGTGGAAGTCAAATGATACCAATTTTTGTTATCACGTTAACAGCGTCATATATGACTAATGAACTGAACTGGCAGTTCTACCGTTCAGAATGACAATTGTATCAATCACAACAGGACTGAATTCTGCACAGCATCTTAGTAAGGTTGATCAAGAAAGCTATAAAATTAACCGAAGACATACTGAGGTAAACTATATTTATGGGAAAAATATGAAATTTGATCGCCATCAGTATTAAGAAGCCTCCGCTGGGAGTGTTTGTTTACTAAACAAACAATGCATTACTTCTCAGTTTCCTCCAAAATTGTGCTGTTATACCATAATTTAAAGTTCATAATTGAATTACATATTATTGTACATAAGGCAATTACATATTAAATGAACGCATTTAAAGAAAATTTGTCACTTTAGTTTATAAAAGTGAGCGGTCGTGTTTCTCCATTTTAACCAATTATTTTTGTTATTAACACACCATTAACAACTGCATGTATTACTAGATGCGTTAAAACACAAATGCGCTCAGATTTTTTTTTATTCTTCCAATCTGCAGGTTCTTTCCACGTGACCTGTCCTCAGGCTAAGCTCGTCCAAGCGGCGGTCAACCACAAGGAAGTCGTTGGATTATTTGAAGAATACGTTAGACAAATACGTTAAAGTACAGCTGGAAAAGATCAAAGCAAATGAGGGGGGGGGGACCTTTCAACAAGCCGTCGGCTTCCTGTCCTCGTCGAGGCCACTAGTGATAGTGGTTTTCAAGTAAACTCGGGTAAATATATTTGCATCAGCCAAATGTCCTCTTCCCCCCCCCACCTCAAACATGGATGGTTCAGAAGGTAAGTGATTCTCTGTGAGCAGCCTGAGACCCTTCCATTCCAACAGCTCATCTTAAAAGCCTTACCCTACTAGTTTCCCAGAAACACGACCCGCCGATTGATTGATAAAGATTAAGCCACCCAAGAGGTGGCACGGCCATGAATAGTCCGTAAACGATCCGCCAATCGCTTGCAACTGATTACTGATGGGTGAACAGGGGCGAGCAGTCAAGGATTGGTGCCCAGTCAACAGTTTCCGTCCACAGCTCTAGCCCAGACGAAATCACGTCACTGTAGTTTCTGTTCTGTTTCTTATTTAGCTTAGGTTTCAGGTAAGCCTACCAGCCAAGCAAACCTCCTCAAGATGTATTTGTAATTATGAAACTACAATTTTGTAAAACCTCCTTATGTTGAAGATTTGGTTTAACGATTATTTGATGTAGCCTACTCGATACATTGTTTCAGCTCTGTTTCCTTGTTTGATAATTAAACGTGCTCTAAAAGGCTCAAATGACAAGAGTAGTCTGGGTGTTTATGAAAATAACAGACGACTAAGGAGTGCATGAAAATAATAGAAGACTAAAGAGTGCATGAAAATGACAATAGAATGTATCTAATGTGACAGATTTGTAAAGTGTTGAAAAAAAATGAAATACTGTACTGTGGATCGGATTAAAAACACTGTTCATGATCTAGCATTAACTAGGTGGATGTTAAATTTTCTAATTATGTTTACTGCAGCGAACTAAATCATAATACACATTGCAGTCTAAATTTGCACGATTAAACAATACTGTAACATCTTGCCATTTCTGATATATAATTACCAATGTTCAAATTTTAGGGCCCCATGTAAAGGCAAAATTTTAACGCTCAAACGTCCATAAGACAAGTCCTAAGAAAATATTTATAACATTAACATTGCTCTAGTTTGGTAGACCTATAACCCTTACCATATTAACATAATAATTTCATGTCATAAAATATTAACATTAAACATTCTTGAAATAACGATGATAAAATTAATAGGATCATGTTATCGTGACATGCGACGAGTCAGTCACACAGTTACTAATCTGCTCTCACACCCATCCAACTGGGTGGCAGCTTTACAGTCATGTGCAGCATTACTTACAGTAAGCAAACTTTAGATACTAAGCTGAGATTTCTAGTAGTACTTCATTTTGAATGAAGTATTTATACATTTATTGGGCACCGTTAACACTAGTTATCTTTGAATTCTGCCATTGTTTCACATTCTGCCAAGAGATTTTACAGTTAATGAAGTGTACAAAAGCGGGTGGTGCAGACTTTCACAGGTACTTGTAACAGCTCCCAAGCCTAGCAGTATTAACGTCTAGAAGTCTGCTCACCAACCAGGCTCCTGATCTCCGTATGAGCTACTAAAGCCGAGAGAACTAAAGCTCATAACACTAGAAAATACAGTAGAGGGAAAGAGACGACATGAGCACACACCAAACTGCTTAAAAATCTAAATAGGCATTGACAAATAATAATTAGCATGAAAGAGGGCACGAGTGGAAACTAGTAACTTTGGCAGATCATAAGTTAGTTATATGTATAGAAAGAAACATGGCTATTGTACTATGTAGTATAGTTGAGGCTAACTCCAAACACAGCTCTAAGAGTGGGTAGCTAGGCTATGTTAATGAAGAAGCAAAGAGAATCGGATAAATTACAACTGAATAGGAGGCAACTGAAAGTCGGACCAATGTGCCAACTTGTGTCTTGCCATAGTTAGTTCTCTCACCAACACCTTGCCATGACCAGTTGTATCAGCAGCAGCTTGCCATGGCCAGCTCTGCGTCACCAGTATCTTGTCATGGCCAGCTGAATATTACAAGTGATTTGCCATTACCAGTTATCCATCACGAGTATCTTGCTATGGCTAGTTGTGCATCGCCAATCTTACCATGGGCAGCTGTGCATCACTAGTGTCCTTTGACCAGCTGTGCGTCACCCAGTCTTGCCATGACCAACTGTGCGTCACCCCAGTCTTGCCATGACCAGCTGTGCGTCACCCAGTCTTGCCATGACCAGCTGTGCGTCACCCCAGTCTTGCCATGACCAGCTGTGCGTCACCCAGTCTTGCCATGACCAGCTGTGCGTCACCCCAGTCTTGCCATGACCACTGTGCGTCACCCCAGTCTTGCCATGACCAGCTGTGCGTCACCCCAGTCTTGCCATGACCAGCTGTGCGTCACCCCAGTCTTGCCATGACCAGCTGTGCGTCACCAGTGCTGGTGCCAACACCTTAGACAGTTCCCTGGCTTAAACATCAAACCTATCTAGTATGATGACACAAGGGCAACTCTGCCTGATTGTTCTATACTTGTCACACTGACGCAGTGAGTGACAGAGGCAGTGTGACAGGCTGCAGGTCGCTACCAAACCTCACACTGACGCAGTGAGTGACAGAGGCAGTGACAGGCTGCAGGTCGCTACCAAACCTCACACTGACGCAGTGAGTGACGGAGGCAGTGTGACAGGCTACCAACCTCACACTTGCTGTTTATGAAGCGCCTATCACCTGCTCTCAACAAGAGACGGCTGCTGGAGACTAGACTTGCTATGTTCCTGGCATTGTATTCTGAATATACAACGTGTATCACTTTCCACACATTTAATTCACCAAATTACATAATAAACCTCCATTATACAGAGTAAATATAAGAGGTTTGTATGTAAGTTGATGAATTTCGTGCTGGGAAAGCTATAAATGTTACACATTGACAAAAATTTATAGCATCACACGGAATTGGTGCCCCCAAAACATCTCAAGTTACTTACCTGTATAATTCACGTTGCTTGCCGCCTCTTACGTGACACGGTGCGCTGTTACCAATATTACGCTTCCTTTACTAACACTACACACAACAAGTAAGGTCAAAAATCACTAGAGACAACAGAGCGACTTATATAGATCCGAAGGAGCGCACGCACTCATACCACTCTCACCCACAGTCACAGCGACACTGATGGGCCGCTGCTGTTGCTGCTCTCTTTGTCGGTCTCCGCCGCCTCTTGCGGTGATCAATTACCACATTTATCTACCAATTTATTTTGTTACTATGACCTCAGATGCCTTCTATATGAATTACAATCATTTTACTAGTTATTCCTTTATGTCTTATATAAAGGAAATCATGAAACTCAGCGTCAAAACATAGAAAAACACAAATGTTATGTCAACCTACTGGATAATTGAATGATTACACATGTTGTTTAGTTAACTCAAATATTTATATCAAGCAAAAGCTGCTTCGCTAGTATATACACATATATATGAGAGTAAGGCGTGTAAAGTAAGCCTAAGAACAGTATAAGTCATCGCCGCTGTAAGCCATGGAGGCATTCCCGGCGGGTGTGGACGAATGCTTCCAGGTGCTTGGGGCTCGCTCCTCTAGCACCAATATTTTCTACTCGGCAACTGCCTCTCCATCCCATCTTCCGCCTCTCCATCCCTTCTTCCGCTCTCCATCCCTTCTTCCGCTCTCCATCCCTTCTTCCGCCTCTCCATCCCTTCTTCCGCCTCTCCATCCCATTTTCCGCCGCTCCATCCCTTCTTCCGCCTCTCCATCCCTTCTTCCGCCTCTCCATCCCTTCTTCCGCCTCTCCATCCCTTTTCCGCCGCTCCATCCCTTCTTCCGCCTCTCCATCCCTTCTTCCGCCTCTCCATCCCTTCTTCTGCCTCTCCATCCCATCTTCCGCCTCTCCATCCCTTCTTCTGCCTCTCCATCCCTTCTTCTGCCTCTCCATCCCTTCTTCTGCCTCTCCATCCCTTCTTCTGCCTCTCCATCCCATCTTCCACCTCTCCTCTCTACACAACTTTCACAACGTTTCACTTATTTATCTAAATTTAATGTGCATACTTTTCAAGAAAGTCGGCTCTGTGATCGCTCTCGTCTGTAACATAGTGTTCATTGTGGAAAGTGTTTTAGTTAATAAATGGGGTGTAGGGCATGTTAGTGTAGGGTGTTGGTGTAGTAGGGTGTCTGTGTGTTAGTGTAGTAGGGGTGTATTGTGTGTTAGTGTAGTAGGGGTGTATTGTGTGTTAGTGTAGTAGGGGTGTCTTGTGTGTTAGTGTAGTAGGGGTGTCTTGTGTTAGTGTAGTAGGGTGTATGTGTGTTAGTGTAGTAGGGTGTCTTGTGTGTTAGTGTAGTAGGGTGTCTTGTGTGTTAGTGTAGTAGGGGTGTCTTGTGTGTTAGTGTAGTAGGGTGTCTTGTGTGTTAGTGTAGTAGGGGTGTCTTGTGTGTTAGTGTAGTAGGGGTGTATTGTGTGTTAGTGTAGTAGGGTGTATTGTGTGTTAGTGTAGTAGGGTGTCTTGTGTGTTAGTGTAGTAGGGTGTCCTGTGTGTTAGTGTAGTAGGTGTCCTGTGTGTGTTAGTGTAGTAGGTGTCTTGTGTACTCACCTAGTTGTACTCACCTAGTTGTGCTTGCGGGGTTGAGCTCTGACTCTTTGGTCCCGCCTCTCAACCGTCAATCAACAGGTGTACAGTTTCCTGAGCCTATTGGGCTCTATCATATCTACACTTGAAACCGTGTATGGAGTCAGCCTCCACCACATCGCTTCTGAATGCATTCCATTTGTCAACCACTCTGACACTAAAAAAGTTCTTTCTAATATCTCTGTTGTGTGTTAGTGCAGTAGGGTGTCTTGTGTGTTAGTTAGTGTAGTAGGGTGTCCTGTGTGCGTTAGTGTAGTAGGGTGTCTTGTGTGTTAGTGTAGTAGGGGTGTTTTGTGTGTTAGTGTAGTAGCGTGTCTTGTGTGTGTTAGTGTAGTAGGGTGTCTTGTGTGTTAGTGTAGTAGGGTGTCCTGTGTGTGTTAGTGTAGTAGGGTGTTTTGTGTGTTAGTGCAGTAGCGTGTCTTGTGTGTTAGTGTAGTAGGGTGTATCTTTAAGTCAGCTGTAAGGATGAGGAGTGTGAATATATCTTCCTGTATTAATTATTATTTCTTAACTCTTTATGTAGTCCAATATTCATAATGCTATTTTACTTGTGGAAAATAAAATGAAGAGGAATTGTCGAGATTGGATCTGTATAATATGTAATAGAGTTGTAGTAGGGTTGGTAGGTCTGCCCTTTTACCTTCAATAGTACAGTAGTTGGAAACAACGTTTAGTAAGGTTAATGATTCTTTTCTTTTTTACTTCAGTTGGTACATGTGTGGAGCTCAAGTTAGTCTAGTCATTCCTAAAACACAACCAAAAGCATTTAAATACTATTCAAATGCCAATAGAAGAGTAGAAAGACAAGGCTGTCTATTATAATATAATAAGAAGTAACATTCACCAAGCAGGGTAACTAGTGACAAATGTTTTAAAGGAACTGTTGGGAGGCATAGTAATTACAGTGCCAGAATTAGACTGGAATATCGATGGTCATGGCAGGCAATTGCAAGTAGTAAATTTCCCAGATGTAAGTACATACTCCAATTGTGAACTCCGAAAAATAATTAGGATACCCTTTTCAGCATTATATTAGTGAGTGTTTAGTTATCAATGCCTTTTAGACTGAATACATGAGATACCCCGAGTTTTGTAACTACATGTATTTAATTTACTCACAGATATTAGAAGATATCCTCATAGTTTATCGAAAAGTNGTGGTGATGCTGTGGGGCTGGTGATGCTGTGGGGCTGGTGATGATGCTGTGGGCCTGGTGGTGATGCTGTGGGGCTGGTGGTGATGCTGTGGGCCTGGTGGTGATGCTGTGGGGCTGGTGGTGATGCTGTGGGGCTGGTGGTGATGCTGTGGGGCTGGTGGTGATGCTGTGGGGCTGGTGATGCTGTGGGGCTGGTGATGATGCTGTGGGCCTGGTGGTGATGCTGTGGGCCTGGTGGTGATGCTGTGGGCCTGGTGGTGATGCTGTGGGCCTGGTGGTGATGCTGTGGGCCTGGTGGTGATGCTGTGGGGCTGGTGGTGATGCTGTGGGCCTGGTGGTGATGCTGTGGGGCTGGTGATGTTGTGGGGCTGGTGGTGATGCTGTGGGGCTGGTGATGCTGTGGGGCTGGTGGTGATGCTGTGGGGCTGGTGGTGATGCTGTGGGGCTGGTGGTGATGCTGTGGGGCTGGTGGTGATGCTGTGGGGCTGGTGGTGATGCTGTGGGGCTGGTGGTGATGCTGTGGGGCTGGTGGTGATGCTGTGGGGCTGGTGGTGATGTTGTGGGTCTGGTGATGATGCTGTGGGCCTGGCGATGATGCTGTGACCGTGACGATGTTCAGTACACAGCATTATAGTAATCACTGCAGCACAGTAGCCACAGCAGCACAGTAAACACAACACAGTGTGGTGGGCCAGGTAGCCTGGTGGATAGCGTGCAGGATTCGTAATTCTGTGGCGCGGGTTCGATTCCCGCACCCGGCAGAAACAAATGGGCAAAGTTTCTTTCACCCTGAATGCCCCTGTTACCTAGCAGTAAATAGGTACCTGGGAGTTAGTCAGCTGTCACGGGCTGCTTCCTGGTGTGTGTGTGTGTGTGTGTGTGTGTGTGTGTGTGTGTGTGTGTGTGTGTGTGTGTGTGTGTGTGTGTGTGTGTGTGTGTGGGAAAAAAAAGTAGTTAGTAAACAGTTGATTGACAGTTGAGAGGCGGGCCGAAAGAGCAAAGCTCAACCCCCGTAAAATACAACTAAGTGAATACAGTAAACACAGCTATACAATAAACAGCAGCACAGTATACACAGCAACACTACAAATACAGCAGCATGGTAGACAGCAGAACAGTAACACAGTTGCTGTTACTGTTAAGAGAAGACTGGGCGGACTGCATTTTCTTGGACTGTCGGAAAGCCTTTGACACAGTACCCCATAAGAGGCTGGTGCATAAGCTGGAGAGACAGGCAGGAGTAACTGGTAAGGTGCTCCAGTGGATAAGGGAGTACCTAAGCAATCGGAAGCAGAGAGTTACAGTGAGGGGTGAGACGTCAAATTGGCGTGAAGTCACCAATGAGTCCCACAGGGCTCTGTACTCGGTCCTATCCTGTTTCTGATATATGTAAATGATCTCCCGGAGGGAATAGACTCATTTCTCTCAATGTTTGCTGACGATGCCAAAATTATGAGAAGGATTAAGACAGATGATTGCTGTGTGAACATCGGTGTAGGGAGCAGGAGGCCAGATACAAGGTATCATTTGGGAGATGAAAATCTCCAAGAGTCAAGAGTGAGAGACTTGGGGGTTGATATCACGCCAGACCTGTCCCCTGCAGCCCATATCAAGAGGATAACATCAGCAGCATATGCCAGGCTGGCCAACATAAGAACGGCATTTAGAAACTTGTGTAAGGAATCATTCAGAACTTTGTATACCACATATATCAGACTAATCCTGGAGTATGCAGCCCCAGCATGGAGTCCATATCTAGTCAAGGATAAGATTAAACTGGAAAAGATTCAAAGGTTTGCCACCAGACTAGTACCCGAGCTGAGAGGCATGAGCTACGAGGAGAGACTACGGAAATTAAACCTCGCGTCGCTGGAAGACAAGAGTTAGGGGGGGACATGATCACCACATTCAAGATTCTCAAAGGAATTGATAGGGTAGATAAAGACAGGCTGTTTAACACAAGAAGCACACGCACTAGGGGACACAGGTGGAAACTGAGTGCCCAAATGAGCTACAAAGATATTACAAAGAACTGTTTTAATGTCAGAGTGGTTGACAAATGGAATGCATTAGGAAGTGATGTGGTGGAGGCTGACTCCATACACAGTTTCAAGTGTAGATATGATAGAAACCAGTAGGCTCAGGAACCTGTACACCTGTTGATTGACAGTTGAGAGGCGGGACGAAAGAGCCAGAGCTCAACCCCCGCAAGCACAAATAGGCGAGTACAGTAACACAGCAACACGGTAAACACAGCAACACAACAATGCAGGCGTTGGAGATCGCGTGTCAACCCGACTTTGATCATAGTTTTTTACTGAGAGACGCGGGCATGCTGACCTGGGGGAACCCAGACGCAGGTATGCCGACCTCGGTGAACCAAACAGGTATGCTAGCTATTGCGAACCAAGACGCAGACATGCTGATCAGGGTGAACCAAGACGCAGACATGCTGATCAGGGTGAACCAAGACGCAGACATGCTCATCAGGGTGAACCAAGACGCAGACATGCTGATCAGGATGAACCAAGACGCAGGCATGCCGGCCAGGGTGACCCTAACATACAATCACGCATGCAGTTATGCTGGCCTGAGCGAACTAAAATGCTGGAATGCTGTAAGAAAACATGGGTTAATCAGACCTATCAAGCACTACGCCAGCACGACTACACAAGACAAGTCTAGGACCCGCTGAGAGAGAGAGAGCCGAGATACGAGGAGTCTTTAAAGAAGCAATGTTTAGCCACTAGGTCCATTGAGACTCCTGCTGCTACCCTGCAAGAAGCGTTTGTCATCGATGGACATTGTGGACTACGACATAGTGTAGCAGAAGGTTGTTCTAAACCTAGTGTCGGCGGAAGTCTGCGCCCCATGTTATGGGGGATGGCGTCGAACTTGGCGGATCAGAAATTATCTCTTCCCTCCCTCTCTCCCTGCCACCAGAACCATCACTGAAGCAGCTACCTACAGCCTGTGTGGTCCACAACTGTCATATACTATACTGCAAAATGAACTCGACACACTTTGAGGAATGGCTATTGGACTTAAACACAGAGAAATGCAAGTTAGTTGTATATAGAAACAAGAGATAACGAGAAACCTAAAGGTGTAACAAATTAAGAAAAAAAAACACAATCTGGAATGAAAAAAGGAGCTGATAGTTGACATAACCATAAAGCTAATAACAATGATAGCATATACCAACCCGGTATATGCTATCACATATGCAATGTCCGGATAGTCTTCTAAAACTTGGACAATGAAACCTTCCGAGCGCTATGCACAGCATACCTATATAGCAGACCCGGTATGAAAACACCACTTGATAAAGAAAATATAATATGGCCAAAAATAAGCAACAAAGCTCGTTCCTGAATCGTAGAGGCATGATGGGCTTCGATACAACCTGAATGAACTGGTCCACTAGAGACAGGGAAGTGAAGGGAACTATCAAGGGAAAGCGCCACGCCATTACGACTATTTAGCACTGGGAAGGGGTCACATGATAGGGATTTGGGATGGGACGGAGGAAAGGAATGGTGCCCAACCACTTGGACGGTCGGGGATTGAACGCCGACCTTCATTAAGCGAGACCGTCGCTCTGCCGTCCAGCCCAAGTGGTGGTACCTCTAGATACACGAGTCAAAAAATATCAGTGGGACTTCTTCTCTCGAAGAGTTGCACAAATAAATGTAATGGTTACATAAAATGTTTGGAAACTAACTCGGTGATACCTGCTTCATGGGGTTCTGGGAGTTCTTCTACTCCCCAAGCCCGGCCCGAGGCCAGGCTCGACTTGTGAGAGCTTGGTCCACCAGGCTGTTGCTTGGAGCGGCCCGCAGGCCCACATACCCACCACAGCCCGGCTGATCCGGAACTTCTCTTAGAAAACGGTCCAGTTTTCTCTTGAAGATGTCCACGGTTGTTCCGGCAATATTTCTTATAGTCGCTGGGAGGACGTTGAACAACCGCGGACCTCTGATGTTTATACAGTGCTCTCTGATTGTGCCTATGGCACCTCTGCCCTTCACTGGTTCAATCTTGCATTTTCTTCCATATCGTTCACTCCAGTACGTTGTTATTTTACTGTGCAGATTTGGGACCTGGCCCTCCAGTATTTTCCATGTGTATATTATTTGGTATCTCTCTTGCGTAGTTTTAAATGTAAAAGTGATAACAAAAAAAAATAGAAACAGAATCAGTGAGCATAAGAAATATTGCCGGAACAACCGTGGACATCTTCAAGAGAAAACTGGACAGTTTTCTAAGAGAAGTTCCGGATCAGCCGGGCTGTGGTGGGTATGTGGGCCTGCGGGCCGCTCCAAGCAACAGCCTGGTGGACCAAGCTCTCACAAGTCAAGCCTGGACTCGGGCCGGGCTTGGGGAGTAGAAGAACTTCCAGAACCCCATCAAGCAGGTAGAAGAAAATATCAGTGTTCAGTGAGGATCCACAAGGTCTTCTCTGGGTACTCTTTATTTTCTTCTCCGAGGCTATGGGTCCCTACACTTGCACCAGAGGTGGTACCCCTTCTAGGTCTTAAAAAAAATATATATATATATATATATATATATATATATATATATATATATATATATATATATATATATATATATATATATATATATATATAACAAAATATGAAAAACAGATTGTCACCATGTACCCGGCGGCCAAATTTGTTGGCCAGCAGTTTAACGTTTTAAAACAATTAAACGAGGCGGACATAAACTTGCAATCTTCTCCATTACCACTCACGGGATAGGTATGGGGTGCAGAATAACTGAGCTGAAATTTGTTTAATAACGAAAACTTTAACTAAACTATACCTTACAGAAAATTAATTGTGAAATATTCTCCTTAAAAATATTAACAAGATAGCTTTGGATAATTGAAAACTTATATTTTAGTTTGGCACAAAAAAAAAGTCACATTCATTCCTTGGTGAATGTATGAATGATGTAAATGTGAATTTCTACATATTTTGAAATGAACTAAACGCAGGAAATACTTCATTTTGCAGCGTGGCACGGTAAATTCGTAGCCTATCAACAGTAATAACTTTATCTGCCAATGGATTTATATTACTACACGTCTGTGATCATTTTGTCCGATCTCACGGCTCTGCCTAACCAGAAAATACTAACCCAAACAACCCATTCAACCTATCGAGGCTCAAGCATATTAAGCCTAGTTTGTGTAGTTGACAATGACTTATTTGTTCAGTCATTGTCTCGGGAAGCTGGACACTACATTGAGCCTAGGCTTATTACTTTTCATTTTATGCATCCCGTCCTATCACATAATACATCGTATACTGACGCCAAAATCTCCAACCGACATCAGCCTATTCTTGTGAGCGTTCCCAACGTCAATAAACTGTCGTACTAAAGTGCCTTATCCTAACCTACCTGAAGACCAACGGACAGAAAACAGCATATTACGTCAATTTAGCGAGCCGTATATTTAGCGTCAGAAAACGATGTATTATGTACCAGGACGGGCTGTATAAAAATATGAAGTAATAAGCCTAGGTGTATTTTGCCCAAGACGTTCACATATTTCAGATGAGGATGCTTCTCACACCACTTTACGGGCTATTCATGCCCGTGCCACCTCTTGGGTGGCTTAATCTTTATCAAACAAATCATCTCACACCACTACATTCAGTTACAGCCCCGCTCCTGTGCCAGGTAAGTCCACTACGGGCTCACCATAGCCCGTGCTACTTGGAACTTTTTGTTCCTAGTAGTGAATCTTAAAACAACAACAACACACTAGTAAAGGAGAGGCGACTCTCAGAAGTGAATCAAGAAGGAGAGGTCAACATTTCGCAACGAACCCTTAATTGCATCGCTTGATTGGATGATTTTTTTGCTATACCCTAGATTTACTAGACATGCCAAAATAAACAAATGGTTACACACACATAAAAAAACAAATATGATAACGCGTGACGGAAATGGATAGTAAAACGTACACAGACATTCTGGAGAGGAATTGATTTTCTTGCCTTTAATGAATAAATTATAAAGCCTGCAAGGTGTAGGCTTAGTGGATTTGCCAGATACTGCCATGGCAAAGTTTAGACAAGACCAGAGTTAATGACTCCGTATAATGTTATAATAGTCATCGCCGTTTCTTGACATAAAAGATAGATTTATAATGCTCACTATTATTCTTACTACTACTACTACTATTTTCTTGTGTAAATTAATATCACAACAAAATGTTGTAATCTATGTCAATATAAATGTACAACCACTTATGAATAAAGATTTTGAACTTTAAATTGATTGGGCTTTTGTGATAGAAGAAAACCCTACGGAACACTTCAGTAAACACAATCCTGTCAAGACTTAGATTTCCAAAAATAAGAACCACGTTAAACCGGATATCTTGCCGTTTGGGAGTATTAAAAAAAAAAGCGACAATTTCTGAAATTTCTGAAAAAATTTCTGAAAAAAAATTCTGATATTCTGTCCACCTGATTAGGATTGCAACATGCAGTTTTAACCACGTGTCTGTGAAGTAGGGTATCTGGGTTAATGAATAATGAATGATCTGTGTTTTGCCTCTCTTGCCCTTCGAGCAAAACCTGACGCAGATGGAACCGCTGGGGACACACTACACGTGGTAGACACATCCACTGAAGAAACTTGAGGAAAAGGATGAATCGCGGACCTCCACTTCCTATGTATATTATATGACGAGTAATTTATATGCACTATGATGCAGATATGCATTCAGATCTCTGAGCGAACCACGACCCAAGTATGTCCGGTAATACTGAAGAACCACGACGCAGGTATACTGTCGCTGAAGAACCACGACGCAGGTATGCTGTCGCTGAAGAACCACGACGCAGGTATGCTGTCGCTGAAGAACCACGACGCAGGTATGCTGTCGCTGAAGAACCACGACGCAGGTATGCTGTCGCTGAAGAACCACGACGCAGGTATGCTGTCGCTGAAGAACCACGACGCAGGTATGCTGTCGCTGAAGAACCACGACGCAGGTATGCTGTCGCTGAAGAACCACGACCCAGGTATGCTGTCGCTGAAGAACCACGACCCAGGTATGCTGTCGCTGAAGAACCACGACCCAGGTATGCTGTCGCTGAAGAACCACGACCCAGGTATGCTGTCGCTGAAGAACCACGACGCAGGTATGCTGTCGCTGAAGAACCACGACGCAGGTATGCTGTCGCTGAAGAACCACGACGCAGGTATGCTGTCGCTGAAGAACCACGACGCAGGTATGCTGTCGCTGAAGAACCACGACCCAGGTATGCTGTCGCTGAAGAATCACGACGCAGGTATGCTGTCGCTGAAGAACCACGACGCAGGTATGCTGTCGCTGAAGAACCACGACGCAGGTATGCTGTCGCTGAAGAACCACGACGCAGGTATGCTGTCGCTGAAGAACCACGACGCAGGTATGCTGTCGCTGAAGAACCACGACGCAGGTATGCTGTCGCTGAAGAACCACGACGCAGGTATGCTGTTGCTGAAGAACCACGACCCAGGTATGCTGTCGCTGAAGAACCACGACCCAGGTATGCTGGGTCGTGGTTCTTCACGATCATTCTTCAATTGAAGAACCATTGGCCGGCGTCGTGGCCATTGAAGAACCGTGGTTCTTCACGGTTCTCCAATGGCCACGACGTCGGCCATTAAATGCATCCATAGCAAAACACAGGAAATATAAGCGTACAATACTTTATGAATATGCGAAAAATATCTGGCTAGGCATTACGCCCTGTTCTTGACCGGGTGGGGGGGGGAGCTACTCTAATATTAAGATAAACATTACCAATGTGTTCTCTCGATCCGGGTTAAGAACGGGATTGAGCTATTTTCAACGACTGCATGACCTTGCCAGCACCCGCTAGATTGCGCCAAGTTACTGGTTCCTCATTTTCTTGTGTATTTTTTACGGTGGGTATTGATTCCTGGCGCCAATCTATGCTGCTGACACGCAAGCACAAAACATCGCGCAAGCATTTCCCTACCGCAAACACAAGCAACCACCAGCATTCTATACTTGTATATTTTGTTGTTTACAAACGACATCACACACATAATGGTTGTTTTATGCCACAGGTGGCCTCGTGTCAGCTGTGTCCTGACACAGGTGGTCATGACACAGCTGGTCTTGCTCCAGCTGATCAAGTCCTACCGTCGACCACTAGAGGGGTTGCCATACACAGATGGTGCTATGATGGATGGGCTTGTAGCAGCTGGCCTTACCGGATTGTGTTGTTCGGAGGGGTTCCGTGAGAGCCCGCCGTGTTCAGAGCGGTTCCGTGAGAGCCCGCCGTGTTCAGAGGGGTTCCGTGAGAGCCCGCCGTGTTCAGAGCGGTTCCGTGAGAGCCCGCCGTGTTCAGAGGGGTTCCGTGAGAGCCCGCCGTGTTCAGAGCGGTTCCGTGAGAGCCCGCCGTGTTCAGAGCGGTTCCGCGAGAGCCCGCCGTGTTCTGAGTGGGTTCCATGAGAGCCCGCCTTGATAAAGGTGTGACCAGGTAACAAACGAATACAAATGATATTCAATAACAGCAACAAACAATTGGGTCCAATGAAGGCGGGTTTATTGTATAATGAAATATAACGTAAAGCTAAATTTAACAGAATAAGACACCAACAAACTCTTTAAAAATGATTCAATCTCTAGGTTGATTCCGGAGATGAGACTGTGACAGCTGAACGGTAAGGAACATTATACCTATTGCCAAACAAGCCCCCCAAGATTGAGTCTGGCATAAAGAGGCACAAGGCTTTATGCTGAAGATTGGCCTTTGTTGCTCAGGCATCGTTGGCATGATATTTCTAGCACAAGTGCTCCGAATGATAGGCTGTAAAATTGCGGTAATGAAGAGGGACAGTTCTACAGTCTCCTCCATACTTAATGGTAAATCCCGTTCAAATTTCAGAAACTCTCTAAAATCTTCCATTGAGTGTATAATACACTTTCTTGTCACTTCTGCAGGTTCACCTCACTTGCAGACGAAGAGTCAGCGTGGCTGAAACATGTTGACCAAACCACACACTAGAAAGTGAAGGGACGACGACGTTTCGGTCCGTCCTGGACCATTTTCAAGTCGATTGTGCGATTGTGTTTCACCTCTCTTCTTTGGCCTGGGCCCCCCTGCTAATCTACCTATTCTTTCTCTTATAGCTGTGCAGCAGTTCTTGAAAGCGTTGTTTTCATTCTCTCTCATGCCTGTACAATATCCTGAATGACTCCAAATTGACATTTATGAATGTTCTCATATATATCCAGGGGGAAAAGTGTAAGAGAAGGAAGTAGTGGTGAGAGCAAGCGTGCTAGGGGCAATCTGTTAGATGTATGTCAGTGTGTTGAGGAAGTTGAGAGCGTGGGAGGGAAGGAGAGCATGCGGGTGAATCAATGCTGGTTGCCAGCCACCCCCTGGTAAGTTGTTGTTCTAGTCCCCCACCACATGTGACTGGATTCCTGTTGTGTGTCCCAGACCAGCACACAAGAGTGAGAGAGAGACAGAGACAGAGACAGAGAGAGAGACAGAGAGAGACAGAGAGACAGAGAGAGAGAGAGACAGAGAGAGAGAGAGACAGAGAGAGACACAGAGAGAGAGAGAGACAGAGACAGACACACAAAGACACAAGAGAGACACGAGAGAGACACGAGAGAACACGAGAGAGACCACGAGAGACACACGAGAGACACACGAGAGACACACGAGAGACACACGAGAGACACACGAGAGACACACGAGAGACACACGAGAGACACACGAGAGACACACGAGAGACACACGAGAGACACACGAGAGACACACGAGAGACACACGAGAGACACGAGAGACACACGAGAGAACACAGAGACACACGAGAGACCACACAGAGACACACGAGAGACCCACGAGAGACACACGAGAGACACACGAGAGGACACAGAGAGACACACGAGAGACACAAGAGACACAGACAAAGAGACAGAGGGAGGGCACTGTTAATTTAGTAACGCAACCAATAGTGGCACGATTAATTAAGTTCGACTAACAAAGTTGCTTTGGTAATTGAGTAAGAATGCACTAACACTAGATATGGGGATCATACAGTGTTCTGATAATTGAATAGGTAATAGAACACATATGGACTCTTACAATCGCAAAAGTAAATTGCGTTGGGTGTCGCAGGAAATGGGCAGTTGGAGGGGGAGATGGTTAGAGAGAGAGAGCAGGGAATAATAGCATAAAGCCACTAGAGGGGTAATAGTGTGACTGTTATCCGCGACTATTCGTACACGCAAAGAGGAGTGTAGGGAGGGGGGGGGGGAGGAAAACATGTGGTTCTCAGGGGAAGTTCCCGTCAGGAAGTAAATGTAGAGAGGATAGGGAATCCAAGAGAATAGGAGCATCAGCGCGATCCCACCACATACACATCGCTATTATTATTATATATTTGACTGTTGACTATGGTATACCACATACCGACCATCGGGTGATGTTCGCTTGCTCTCTAGAAAACGACAGGCCTACAATCACCCACAACACAATCTTTTTCCAAATGGTTAGAAAATGACACTAAATATTATGGAAAATGGCTGTCAAGAACAAATTATCTCGAAAACTTATAGTAAAAACGTAACAGTTATGGGGTCGGGGGGGGGGAATAGCCCAAACGGGCCTATTATGAATAACTGCCAACTGCTTTTCCGGGGGTTATATTTTAGAAATCGTTAACGAAAGACAAATGTACTTTTCATGTTAAAGCACTAAGCCAGCACAGTAGAGCTATATAGCAACAAATCGCAAAGTACTAAACGAAACGAACAAGCAGATATA
>WNGS01005680.1:7189930-7208779 GCA_020271785.1 Procambarus virginalis
TCTTCACCGCTACCCAGCTCCTGTGCCAGGTGAGTCCACAACGGGCTCACCATAGCCCGTGCTACTTGGAACGTTTGTTCCAAGTAGCGAATCTTAAACAACAACATTCACCGCTAACAGTCACATAAGCTGCTACCCACACCGCCTCAAATGACATAATTAGATACTGACCAAAGCGCCAGAGAGGAGATAACCGCGTCGTACAGGTGCAAGTTAATGAGTTCACACAAGTGTCGTAAACTGACTTTAATAGTTTCGGGCCTGCCATTTGACACCGGGAG
The DNA here is from genome assembly GCA_020271785.1 of Procambarus virginalis. Taxonomy (NCBI): domain Eukaryota; kingdom Metazoa; phylum Arthropoda; class Malacostraca; order Decapoda; family Cambaridae; genus Procambarus; species Procambarus virginalis. The sequence continues at coordinate 7,190,212 of WNGS01005680.1, forward strand.
GTGTGGTGGCGGCGCAGGTCTCAACCTCCACCCAACCCCATCCCTCCCTCTCCCCACCTCCCCCAACCCCATCCCCACCTCCCCTTCCCCCTTGTGTAGGATCACAACTCGTCTCTCTTACTCTGAGAGGGATGTACCGGATCACCCGAGTTCCAAAGTGTAATCCATCAGTGACTCTCTCTCTCTCTCTCTCTCTCTCTCTCTCTCTCTCTCTCTCTCTCTCTCTCTCTCTCTCTCTCTCTCTCTCTCTCATATACGTACGTTACCTAACAGCCAAAATTGAACTACTCGAGCTAGTTGGCTAGGATCGTTTAATGTATTAACCAGAGCGATTTTATACATTTTCGAATATTTCTGTTAAGCAAGTCCCAGCTGTGTCTGGGTACAAGTGACAGGATGAACAACCCAGCGGGTTTTCTTCCTATTGGGGAGTGTTGTACATGCTGCTATGGCGGTGTGTCCACTCACAAGATGAGTGGCGCTGCCCAATAAACTCGCCCCTCGGGGCAAAATTTAAAATTAAAAATTCTGTAAAGAACCCCTGCCTTTAATAACGAGGAATGGGCGTCCCGTCTCGAGCATAACCTCACCTGAGTTTTAATAAGGTTACGAACAGCTCAATCCATGCCTGGAAGGTCCCGTACATCTCAATCCATGCCTGGAAGGTTCCGTACAGCTGAATCCATGCCTGGAAGGTCACGTACAGCTCAATCCATGCCTGGAAGGTCACGTACAGCTCAATCCATGCCTGGAAGGTCACGTACAGCTCAATCCATGCCTGGAAGGTCACGTACAGCTCAATCCATGCCTGGAAGGTCACGTACAGCTCAATCCATGCCTGGAAGGTCACGTACAGCTCAATCCATGCCTGGAAGGTCACGTACAGCCCACAACCCACACGTGGATGAGGAGTATAAAGAACCACACTGTGAGGTGGGTCTTGGTCATACAGGTGCACATTCAGTCAGTGAGATTGTGCATCTGTTAGGTCTGACATAGACCTAACAACATAGTTAAAGACATATTAGACACAGTTAAGGTGTGCGTAATTGTAGACGCCGTGCAGGAAGTGACTCGGCCGCCTTCTTAACGTAGTTGAAAGACCCCCCCTCTCTTCCTTTGATGGTTTTTAGTATTAATTCCATGTATAAATGTGGCACTTGTACATCAGACTCTCCTCGCTCCTGATGCATCATTACAGCAATAACAGTGTGATCTAACAAACCGCAGCCGCACTAGTTATATATATGTGAAAACAGCAAGTTATTAGTTTGATGTACAAGTGTCATACCTGGTTGATGGGGTTCTGGGAGTGCTTCTAGTCCCCCATCTTCTAATCTGTCCATATTTATACATGGAATTAGTACTAAAACCATCAAATGAAGAGAGGGTCCTTCCAGTTGTTGTTGTTGTTGTTTTAGATTCAGCTACTGTGACCAGAGAGTTGCAAGCACCACGGGCTATGGTGATCCCGTCATACTCCCCTGACACAGGAGATATGCCCAAGGTCCTTCAACAAGGTCAAGAAGGCGGCCAAGTCACTTCCTGCGCGGCGTCAACAATTACACCTTAATTGTCTTCTCAACCACAGAGTCAATGGGAGGTTAATAGGAGCATCAAAGTGGCATTTACATTTACTGGTTTACACTTGCTCACAGGTGAGCCACGTGCACTTAACTGACCTCTTGCAGGCCAACCACTTGGACTGGACGGTAGAGCGATGGTCTCGCTTCATGTAGGTCGGCGTTCAATCCTGAACCGTTCAAGTGGTTGGGCACCATTCCTTCCCTCCTTCCCATCCCAAATCCTTATCCTGACCCCTTCCAAGTGCTATATAGTCGTAATGACTTGGCGCTTTCCCCTGATAGTTCAATTCAATTCAATTGCAGGCCTCGTATACAAGTGCAGGCGTCACAACAGAAAGTGTTGTGTTGGTGACAACACAACACTTGTTCGCGGTGGGACGCGAACAAGGGGACACAGGTGGAAACTGAGTACCCACATGAGCCACAGAGACGTTAGAAGGAACTTTTTCAGTGTCAGAGTAGTTAACGGATGGAATGCTTTAAGCAGTGATGTGGTGGAGGCTGACTCCATACACAGTTTCAAATGTAGATATGATAGAGCCCAGTAGGCTCGGGAATCTGTACACCAGTTGATTGACAGTTGAGAGGCGGGACCAAAGAGCCGAAGCTCAACCCCCGCAAGCACAAATAGGTGAGTACACACACACACACACACACACACACACACACACACACACACACACACACACACACACACACACACACACAGCTGTGCGTTGCCGAGGTGTAGGTATACACCAGCTGAGTGGGAGAGGAATTTCTTGCATAAAATCCGGCACATACAAAATACAGCTCTCGACATCTTCAACAAACCCATTACCAGCGCTCAATCACAGGTGGCGTCAGAGAGGGGCGGAGAGTGGAAGAGGGGAGGAGATGGAGAGAGCAAAAACGAAGAGGGGGATAACAAAAAATGCAGCAGGGAGACAGAGAAAAGGGGGCAGAAAGAGGTGCCAGAATGGGGGGGGGCCTGACATCACAAGGGCTGACCGCGAGGATGTTGGCAGACAGCAAAGCGAGAAGAGATGGCGTAGCTGGCGAGGTGAACAGCGTTAGTCCCCAGTAACGACGCCACAGAGGATCAAACGATGACTGGCGGAGAGCACAAAAAGGCGCTGACACGGCTCCGGCGACACCCCCTAACACAGCCTGATTGGTCAAGATGGCGCGGCAGAGAGCAGCAGCTGTCTTGCTTCGTTCCTAGCAGCTCCAGTCAACTGTGTGGTTTTGTAACAGCTGACTTTCTACCCGGGGTCATTTTTGCCCTTAACACACTGCCACTGAGACCACGTTGGTCCTTAATACCATAGTACACCCTCACACGTCATACTGGAACACGTCCTGACCATATCACACTAGAACCATCCCGGCCACACCACACTGGAACCATCCAGACCACGTCCACCATCTGGCCTTCTTGGCCTGAGGACGTGGTCGCTGCCTCGCCCCCTCCTGCCGACACCCAAGGCACGGTATCACTTTCAAATGTCAGCTGCGAGCAGGAAAAACTTCTTGTGTGGGGTTAACCTGGGAGGAAGAATATCCCTGGGTAGTGGTAGTTCATCTGCAGGACATGGCCGTCGTGGCTCTCCTGTCCCTCCAGCTGCTGCACCAGCTGCTGTTGGCTGCTGTTAATGCTGCTGCTTTTTCTGAATGCTGTAGCTGCTGCTTCAGTGTGTTGCTGTTTCTTTACGTTGGAGCTCTAGCTTGCTCCTTTCATCCCATGCGGTATATGCTAGAGACCCGTTCTCCACGTTGTTCTATCCGCTCGTCGTCTTCGCCACACGAACGCATCGACCACTTTCAACTGTGAGAAAGAGACGCGAGTCACGTGACTGAGAAGTGTAATTAGCTCCGTAAGTTAATTAACTTCTCGGCCTTTGGCAGTTAACAGCCAAAAACAGAGGGAGTGAACGTGGTCAGCCTGCGCGCGACTTATTCTTATGATCTGAGCGGGGATACTTGGAGATGGGCGAGGTTACCTTGATATGGTTTCGGGGCTTAGTGTCCCCGCGGCCCGGTTCTCGACCAGGCCACCTTGAGCACCGTGTTATATGACCAAGCCGGTGAAAGACATTTTCATTATCCCATCATCGTCCTGCTTGACGATGATGGGATACCTTACCTACCTTGAGAATACCTCTTACCTACCCCTTATACCCCTTACTCACCTTGGGATAGTGGAAGGAAGCGACAAGTGGGGACCCGCAGGATGGAGGGAAGTAAGGTGAGTGGATGCAAGACTTAACCTTAGCACCAGATGCATACATATTGCCATATCAACAGCATCGTATGCAACCTCAACATAACAAGAACATATGCAAGGAGTCCTACAAAATACTTAATAGATTACAGCGTGTCTTAGACCAATCCTAGAGAAAGCAGCTCCAGCATGGAATCCACAACCAAATGAATGTTAATCACAACAATAACATTGAGAAGGTCTAAAGTTATGTCAAGAGATAAGAGAGATGAGCTACATGACAAGACGGAATAAGTCAAACTAACGATATTAGAAGACAAAAAGCGATATTACCACAACCTACAAGATACTGAGGGGAATAAAGAAGCTGGAGAAACTGTATTTACCACACTCAGGAACAGCAGAACAGGCACGGGGGGGGGGGGGTGGGGCACACATGAACCACAACTATTTAAGCCAATATTTACATAGTGGGAGTGGTAAACAAGTTGAATGAACCTGAACCAAAGATGATAGAAGCAGCCACCATTAACAGTATCAACAGCCAGTAATAACTGAATAGGGCAACTTAGAGAAGAATATATGCACAAAGAGCTGAGGGGGGGATTCTGTAGCTAGTTGTGCCTTCTCGTATACACCAGTAGGACATAACTAAGAATAAGCACAACACAGTCACAACACCACCAGCAGGCGATGAGTCACAATAGCGTGGCTAAAGTATGTTGACCAGACCACACACTAGAAGGTGAAGGGACGACGACGTTTCGGTCCGTCCTGGACCATTCTAAAGTCGATTGTGACTTGACAATCGACTTGAGAATGGTCCAGGACGGACCGAAACGTCGTCGTCCCTTCACCTTCTAGTGTGTGGTCTGGTCAACACCACCAGCACGACCACAACATCGGGAGCATCAATATCATCATCTCTGCCTCGGGAAGGCTGGAAGAAGTAATCAATAAACGATCAATACCGAGTCAGAGTGGCGGTTTACAGCTCGCTTTCCTAAACCAACACCACCAACTGCTTGCTTGTTAGTCCAGGCTGTGGGCAAGCAACTGTGCTTGCGGGGGTTAAACTTCGGCTCTCTGGCCCCGCCTCCCGACGGTCAATCAACTGGTGTTCAAGTTCCTGAGCCTATTGGGCTCCTATCATATATAATTTTGATTGAAACTGTATTAAGTCTGCCTCTACCACCTCTCTAGACGTAGTTAGTAGCTTTAGATTCAGCTACTCGGAACAAAAGTTCCAAGTAGCACGGGCTATGGTGAGCCCGTAGTGGACTTACCTGGCACAGGAGCGGGGCTGTGTCACTAGAGGTGGTAGAGGCAGACTCAATACACCTCAGAAGTGTCTAACACCTCTAGTGAGATGTTTGTCTCTATCCCTTTGATACATCTCAAAGGGATAGAGTAGCTTAGGTTATTTCTACCCCTCCATATAATTGAACATGATTCTCACTGCACATGTGCTCAATGTATTCACCTAGTTGTGTTTGCGGGGGTTGAGCTTTGCTCTTTCGGCCCGCCTCTCAACTGTCAATCAAATGTTTACTATTCCCCCCCCCCCCACACACCACAAACACACACACACACCAGAAAGCAGCCCGTGACAGCTGACTAACTCTCAGGTACCTGTTTACTGCTAGGTAACAGGGGCATTCAGGGTGAAAGAAACTTTGCCCATTTGTTTCTGCCTCGTGCGGGAATCGAACCCGCGCCACAGAATTACGAGTCCTGCGCGCTATCCACCAGGATAGGAGGATAGCGAGGCTTCTACGAGATCCCCCTCGTGGAAGGGGGGTGGGGGGGATACGAGGTCTCAGCGCACAGCTAGCTGAGCGCGGCTGGGGCGCTCATGCCCCGTCTCTACCCACCGTCAAATTCTCCAGATTAAATCGGTGCAGTTGGCTGAGTCAACCAATAAAGTTTATGGTGGTCATAACTCGGGCAGCTTGACATATCCGTCAACAACACCGCAGGCTTTAAGGGCGATATATAGTGCACGAAAGTTGTCTGCGTCAAGGTTCCCACTTCCCAAAATGTAGGCCTAGCTTACTAATATTGGGAGTGTTTCCGAGAGGGAGAGATGGAGGGATGGTTGGGGGGAGGGAGAGGGGGGAGAGGGAGGGGGAAGGAAGGGAGGGAGGGAGGAGGGAGGGAGGGAGGGGGAGAGAGAGAATGAGAATGTTATATGTTGCATCGTAGTATATATTCTAGACACCTGATAAGATGAGGGGGAGGGTGGTAACAAGGGGCTTGGTAACATGAAGGAGCTGGGTACGGTAAGAGGGAGGGGGTGGTGGCTGGGTAAGGTAAGAGGGGGGTGGTGGGCAAGGTTAGGGGGCTGGGTAAGGGGGATGGGTCAGGGGGGTGTGTACGGTTAGGGGGGATGGGTAAGGTTAGGGGGGATGGGTAAGGTTAGGGGGCCAGGCAATGTTAGAGGGGCTGGGCGCGGTGACGGGGAAGGGGGGGGGAGGGGGCAGTGTAGGTAAAATACTGCACCACACTAACTGCACCATTTAAGGCAGGCGATATTGCTGACCTGGAATGTGTGCAGTGAACATTTACTGCCTGAATCAATTCAATAAAACACCTAAATATTGGGAACACTTAAAATATCTCAATTATATTCCCTGGAACGCAGGCGAGAGGTAAATGGTTCCAAATCTCCACAATGAAATTATTCCGAATGTGAACAGGCGGCGTGGTAGAACGTTGATAATAAGGGTGGATGAACAGTAGATGAACTATGAAATAACTTTATAAATGTAAAGGAGTAAGACTTTTCACAACCCTCCCTCTATGTATAAAGGGAGTTACGAGCAACCTCTATTAGTAAAATTCGATTTACATTTGCATGAGGCGCCTCATCAACCATGCAATAATGCAGGCTGTGATGATGGGGCTGTGTGCGCCGAGCATGCCTTCCTAGAGCCTGTGGGAGGCTCAGAATAATGGCTTCTGGCCTCCAGAAGCAACAACACTTGGCTGAGCCTGGAACCTCCATGGTGGATGTGCAGGCAGTATCTGGCACCTAGAGAGCCCTGGCACCTACAGAGCCAATACACCGATGTATGTTCCTGAGGGGGTGAATCTTACGAGGCGTGCCTTCTTCTCTATTCAAGCTTCGCTTTCTGCAATGTTTCAGTGTCCATTAAGCTGGACGGGGCAAACGCAGCGGGGAAGGAGAACAATGACTGCGACTTGTGATATAGGGATGGAGAAGTGTTTGTGCACACGCCAGAGGAGCTGCAGCACTGAGGGACGGATTGGCGGGATGAGGCCAGACCACGGGAGGGAGGGACTCTTCACCATGTTAGGTATGGGGGTGGGGCATGTTCCTACCCTCCACACAATGTATCTTTCCAAAAGCCTGTATAGCCAAGCTGTGATTCTTGCACTTGTATCATCGTAGTCCCGAGAGTGTGTAACATCATGCTATCATCAGGAATGGAAGCAGCACAGATGAACAGATCAATAGATATGTCTACAGGCTTATTCTTGAGCAGGTTGAAGCAGTTGTAGGGAAGGGTTTCCCACCCACGAGTCTCTCCACCCTCCTGAATACTTAGCTCCGAGTATGGCAGCAGTTGAGAGTGTCACGTGATTTACTTGAAACAATGATCCAAGAACTTGAGTTACTTTGCGGACTAGCACGTTCTTCCTTTCCCGTAGTGGTAGCACAACACCACTGTGGTGAGTGTGCTACCACGAGCGAGTTCGTCCGGGTTGCAGTCATGGACGGTGAGGACTGACTAGGCGTCAATCCTTAACTGTTCGCACCTATTCACCTTGCAGAATCAGGGACTGGTTGTAAACAGATTGACGTGTTGTGTTCCATGGAAAACGCATTAGGGAAAGGTTTACCATGGGCTATGGGAGCCCTGCTAACAGGAGTCAGAAGTTGCTGAAGCTTACCCGTGTTAAAACAAAGTGAAAAAGATTTCGAGAAGGGTATCATCACACTACATTGACATTTTGGAACTTCATCCTATCTGGGTAAGGTAAGGTGGGTAAGGTGAGGGGAGGCTGGGTAAGGTGAGGGGAGGCTGGGAAGATTGAGAAGAAAGAATGTGATAGGTGGTGTTGTGTAACAAGTGACGAGAGCAAGGAGGGTGGCAACACTCGGGCCTCACACACACAAGGCGGGACCAAAGAGCCAGAGCTTAACCCCCGCAAGCACAACTAGGTGAGTACACACACACACACACACACACACCCACACACACACACACACACACACACAAACACACACACACACACACACACACACACACACAACACACCACAACGCCTGGGCCAGCGGAGCCCCAGAGTCATCAAGCTGTGACACAAGTACTCGGGATCATTCGTCTTCTCATCGCCCTCTTGGCGGTTACGTCGCAATCAACAAACTGTTTACGAACGTCGATCATCCTAATAACTACCTGTCACGCCACGACACCTTTATGTAAACCGTACATAAGTTGCGTTTTCTCAACAATTTGTATTCGATTTGATTTTATCTATATATACAATTCTTACACTGCTGTAAGCCACTAATAATCATAGCGTTTCGGAAAGGTCCTTAATCCTATTTTCTTTCTTTTTTCCGGAATACGACCCGCCAAATAGTTTAACAACCAGTACCTCACATTCACTGCTGGGTGAACAGAGGCTACAGTTAAGGGACTGACAAGTGCTTTACCACTGCGCCACGGGACTGCTTCACCTACACTGTAACCTGGATCTATAAATATCTCTATCGGGGAGTCCCTCGTGCTAGATATGTATGCACTTTGACCAGTAATTCGTCGTAATATACATGTATTTTGTGAAAAGATAAATAACAATTATTATAGCAGGATATTATAGAAGTATTACTAACTCCGTCGGCAACCAGGAACATCTTTGGTCGGTTTAATACTATTTATATATTTTCCGTGTCTCTAATTGGCTTAAAGATATATTTTGTAGCAAAAATTAATAATGCCACTGCTTGATATTATGTGAATAACCTAAGTAAATAGAAACTACTAAACATGGTAACTTTAGACAAACTTATAGCACGGATATAAGCAAGATTTGTTTTGTATTATTTTCTCACTACTAAATGTAGTTCATCCATGCCCATTATTTTAGACATTACAGACCTACATATTAAGCATATCAAATCAAATATTAAATACTAACCCACTGAACTGTAATTAAGAATGTATAACCTAACTTTTTGTATTCTTGCCGCATGACTGTACTGTATATACTTTGAAATCGCTCAACCAGAATACATAAAACACACAAAAATACTAAATACTACAAAATCCTTACTCAATCACACCCAGGTTAGCATTTATGTATTGAAGTACAGATTTAACAGTCAAAACTTGTCCGTAATCATTTACACCATTGTTAACATAACAGGTTATGTCCTACGCTGTCACAAAAAAAAAAATGCTGGCAAATAGAATACCCTCAGCTGAGCACTTGACATTATAAAGTAACTAATATTACTATAGGATAATCTCGTCTTCCTACAGCCTCGTGTGGGACGTGTCACATCATGGTACGACACGTCCCCCCCACCCTTCATTTTCCCCACAGTGTCACGGTATGACATGTCCCCCCCCTCCTCCTCCTCCCCCACTCTTCGGCACCGTGGCCAGGCAACGAGACCCCCTCCCCTCCCCAGCGTGACAAGTGCTGGTAAGTTAATTAAGGAGAAGGTAATTAGCAGTGTTTATTGTTCTGGGAAACAAGATGTGAGTGAAGAGTGATTAATTGCCGGCTAAAGTCATTACTCTTCATCAGCTGCTATGTACGATATCCTCCTGACACTGCTGCTGCGGGCCTGGTGATGATGCTGTGGGCTGGTGATGATGCTGTGGGGCTGGTGATGATGCTGTGGGGCTGGGTGATGATGATGTGGGTCTGGTGATGATACTGTGTGCCTGGTGATGATGCTGCGGGCCTGTGATGATGCTGTGGGGCTGGGATGATGATGTGGGTCTGGTGATGATANGTTTAAAACAGCTGTAGGGTTTTTATTATGATTTTAACCGTGAAAAAATTGTTTGGAAATTTTTTCCTATCGCGTATATGGTTTTTGTTCCATTTACATTTATTCAGACTATTATGATCGCTTCTACTTCTGATTTTCTTTAGTCTCCCATTTTAGATTTAATTTTCTTTGAGGGGATATTGTTACCTGCCGGACCACTTGAGCTATTATTGTCACTGTGTAGTGTGTGTCTGTTCTCAGAGTTGACGCTCTTTCTCATCTGCCGCAGGGCAACTTGTGTCAGGCGGAATTGGTACATTCTGGCGGTCAGTTTTACTCTTTTGAACGGGAGATTTGGTACTTGGGACGATTTCCCATTCAACATTTGCTAGTTTACCGCGAGCGAGCGAGCGAGATCGAGAGAGAGAGAGATATGTAGTACAGTATATATGATACAGAAAAAATAGGTCGGAAGTCAGTACATTTGACAACCGACGGTTAAAAATGCGGGGTCCTAGAGCTAAGTTCGATGCTGCAGGCACAAATAAATACAAATAGTAAACACACACACACACACACAGCAAGCACATCTAGGTGAGTACACATACAAGACCCCTCTCCTTTCCCCTCCCCCCAAAAAAAAAACATAATATCAGCCACAAACATGAGTTGACTGCCTTAGACGTGAGAATTTTACCAACCACAACCTCCCTGACTCCCTGTCCCTTTATTTGGCCGGGTCTTCCCGCCAACCCTTCTCAGTCACACACCCCTAGGTAACTAATGACTCCTCGCGAACTGCCACACCCAAATTCTGGAGAACCACTTAGCTTTCATTAGCACAGGTGCACACACACACACACACACACACACACACACACACACACACACACACACACACACACACACACACACACACACACACACACACACAACGTGCTGCTACCCTAAACTGTGTGTGTGGGTGCGGAGAATAGTGATCACTAGCTACTTATATTTACTTGTGTTGCAAGATGGTTGGGATGTAACTATAACTTGCGCTAGGAAACATTGGGAGGACTCTTGAGGATATATTTTAGTATCCATGAGTGTTGATGTTGTAACGGAGCTGCGGGTAGGTTATGCCGTGTGGTCTAACACCAACAATGTTGTGTCTCACCCACACATACCAGCCCTGTAGCCTCAGATACGCAGTAATCACCAATTTCAACCACTCGGTCTCGTCCACCATACACTAACACTACTGCTTCAGCCCCTCCCCCCCCTCCTCTCCCCTAAAATACACACATAGATACATACTCACACAGTTTCAAATGTAGGTATGATAGAGTCCAGTAGGCTCAGAAACCTGTACATCAGTTGATTGACAATTGAAAGGCGGGACCAAAGAGCCAGAGCTCAACCCCCGGAAGCACAACTAGGTGAGTATACACACACACCATACACACCCGAGTGCTCAGGATAGGCTGGCCAATACAACAGTACCAGAATGTCAAGAGGAATGGGCACGCATAGACGAGATAAAACACCTAAATTATTGGGATCGTCTGAAAGCTCTCCAAATGTACTCTCTAGAAAGGAGACGAGAGAGATACCAAATGATATACACATGGAAAATACTGGAGGGCCAGGTCCCAAATCTGCACAGTAAAATAACAACGTACTGGAGTGAACGATATGGAAGAAAATGCAAGATTGAACCAGTGAAGGGCAGAGGTGCCATAGGCACAATCAGAGAACACTGTATAAACATCAGAGGTCCCCGGTTGTTCAACATCCTCCCAGCGACTATAAGAAATATTGCTGGAACAACCGTGGACATCTTCAAGAGAAAACTGGACTGTTTTCTAAGAGAAGTTCCGGACCAGCCGGGCTATGATGGGTATGTGGCCCTGCGGGCCGCTCCAAGCAACAGCCTGGTGGACCAAGCTCTCACAAGTCGAGCCTGGCCTCTGGCCGGGCTTGGGGAGTAGAAGAACTCCCAGAACCCCATCAAGCAGGTATTAAGCAGGGCTATAATGACCATGTGAAGACTTAGATATTCACCATCCTGATATGTTGATTGACAGTTGTCATACTAGATATACTTCTGATATTTTAGTCCTAACAAAGAACAAGTAGTGTGTACGTAGAGTGAGCACGAGTGTACGTAGAGTGAGCCCGAGTGTACGAGTGTGTTACGAGGCTCTACATCAACATGGTATAGACTCATTATAGAGGCTTCACAACAAACCCCCGAGTGTGTCGCTCGTGTCTCGTTGGCTAGATGAGGAGGAAATCCTACAATTATGTTATTAAGTCAAGCTGCGCTTAGTTGACAAGGCTGCAGATGACTTCATTATGAGATGCGCTGCCTCTCACGACCAGCCCATGGCCGATAGTGTGATGTGCTGCCTTACCTCTCCAGGTTGTCAGCTGATGGTGACCACCTCCCAGCAGCTGTGGTCACCAGGCCACCACAACATGCAGGTCACGAGCAGTGGGACAAGTGTAGCCTCAGCTCGTCAGTTTCTCGTCTAACTTGATGGGTTTCGCTCGTTCAACTTGAGGGGATTCAACAGTCTAAGTTAGTTGGCCTCGGTGAACTTGCTTGTAAACTTTCTCCCCGGCTCCTACTACGAAAGCTGCATTTCCAGCCTTCGGCCATACTTTATTCTCACTTTCTTTTATACAAGTTGCCCAACATTCAACGTCACTCAGGTTTGGAAAATTATAGCTTTGATTATCTTTCATAACTAGCTTATTTTAGGCTTCCTGAACGAGTACAAAGAGGGATGACATGTTTGGTTCCAGGAATTAGAAACCTTCCATACGAAGAAATATTAAGGCACCTTATTGACATTAACAAATCCACAAGGGCCGTGGCGAGGATTCGAACCGGCTTATTGACATTCTTTGCGATGACGAAGAGGAAGCGGTGTTGCTCGACAAAGTGTAAGCGGATTGATATATACCCATGGATGAAAGGGTATGGAATATCAATAAGGTTTATTCTTAAGTTCTAAAACAAAATAAAACACGAAATAATGGATATAAATTGGATATATAAGTTTAGAGTTAGGAAATACCTGGGTAAATACTGGTTTGGAAATATGGTTGTTGATCTATGGAACAAATTACCGAGTAACAGAATAGACGAGGCATAATTTGGTTGTTTCAAGTTATATATATATATATATATATATATATATATATATATATATATATATATATATATATATATATATATATTATATATATATATATATATATATATATGAGTTGAGGTTCATATGGATAAGAGGTGCCTCATATGGGTCAATATAGGACAAATCCCGTCATTCTTATGGTGTTGAGTGAGCCTTTGTGTACATAAGCCTTACCGGTGTCCACTGTATGATGGAACGCGTCTCACTATACCTCTGACGTGTAATATTGGCAATAATCTCAACATAAGGTCAAGCACGACACAAGTGGCCTCCACAATTTTGTTTTACGTTATTTTCTGATAAAGCTTTTTCATCCCACACTTATTTTCCTACACTGCCTCTCACACTGCCTCTTATACTGCCTCTCACACTGCCTCTCACACTGCCTCTCACACTGCCTGTTGACCAGACCTCTTATACTGCCTCTTATACTGCCTCTCACACTGCCTCTCACACTGCCTCTCACACTGCCTCTCACACTGCCTCTTATACTGCCTCTCACACTGCCTCTCACACTGCCTCTCACACTGCCTGTTGACCAGACCTCTTATACTGCCTCTTATACTGCCTCTCACACTGCCTCTTATACTGCCTCTCACACTGCCTCTCACTGCCCCCCTCTCTCTCTCTCTCTCTCTCTCTCGATCACTGTCACTTTATACATCACAGTGACTGCCTTTCTCACAACGTTTTATGCAAAGTTAATTGCAATGTTACATATAACAACACTTGTAAAGCCTTCTCTCCTTTCCCTTATTCACACCCTATTCCTTCCTTTCTATTTACCCCTCTCTTCCGCTCTACCCCCTCCCCTCTGCCTCATGATATAAGCTCCCATATGCTGCCCCTCTCATCTCGCTGTCTTATAGATTCTTCATTACTGAATGGCTCATTTGGGAGTGCTTCTCAAGACTCCCATTTCATCTTCCCGTGCTTCTCCCAGTGCCTTATACACAGCCCGGCTCACCTCCCCTCGCTCTTCCCTCACACTCTTTTCTTGCCTGTCTCTAACCGTCTCTCTCGGTCTCTTCAGTGCTGTCTCTCGCCTCAGTCTCTCTCCCACAGTGAGCCTTCTCTAGGCAGTCTGGGACTCAAGACTGTGCTAACAGAGAGGAGACAAGTGACTTAATCCATAGTATAAGCCAGTTGCAGGAGTCAGATAAGGACTACTGGCCAGAATACATCGAGCGTATATTTACACAACCATTAACGAAACCTGTACATCTTTCCTCAGTCATTGCAGCTATGCTTACATGTATTACAAAGTTTGTGAACGCAGCAGCGCTATAAGCTTGTTTATAGCAATGATAAACAAGTTTATCATTGCTATAAACAAGCAATGTTTATCGGGAAGTTTAAAACTCGTAATCTGTTTATTAAATGTAAACACAGCCGCCATTATTAAGGTGAGATGTACAGGTTTCGTGTCTTAATGACCCCCTGGTCGTGGATACAACACCGGCCTTGACCTCAGAGCTGCTCGGAAACACTAACATCGACAGCAGAATTACAAATTGGCAAATTTAAGAATGAAATCGGGACGTTATACACAGAATATGTCCGACCAATTGTAGAGGATGGGGTCTTAGATGGGTGGGTCTTAGATGGGTCCTCACCTGTCTGCCACCTCACCTCTCATGACCTACACCTCGGCTAACGTGAGGGAAGATGGTCAAGATGGCGTCTGAGACGAGGCCTCGCAGCGCTCCACTAACTTGGGCCTCTTTACTTTGTGCAGTGTGTCGCGTCGTCTTGTTAAAGGACGCAGTTGGGCTCATCCCCTGCATACTAATATGAACAATTTACTTCTTACAGTAAACAGCTGAGAGGCAGGTTTACGTCCTCAGCACCACCGCCATTCTCCGCTGTAGTTTGCTGAAGACTACATACAAGCCACAAGTATCGGGTGCCCATGAGAGGCATCTCTTAGCCATGCCCAACCCTGCCCACTCATACATGTTTAAATGCTTTGCAAGCAATCCATCGTCAACACGTCTATTATATTACCTTGCATCGTGTTAAATGAACCTGCAATCCTATTCCCAAACCAATTTTGGCCAATTTCTTCTCTGAATCAACATTAATGTAATTTACATGCATTGTTGTGGAGATGCTCAAATGTTCCAATTATGCCCTGTCACCAACTGTAAACATGTTCTGTATTTTCCAGCCTGTCAATTTTATCCTTCCAGCTCAGTTTACATTCCTTTCGGCCCGTCCCCCTCGCGGCTCAGGCTCAGCCTTCTGGAAAACGAGATATTTTATAGCTACGATATAGTAACCCCCGTTGACGGGGGCCCGGATGCCTAAGCTAGTATGGAGTTTCCCCCCACAGGTGGCAGTACTGACCTGACCCATGATGCATATCCCATCCCTCGCAATTCTGGGACGAGCCTCGTCGCAAACTTCGGAACCTTTTCTAGTTTTTTGTGCGTTTCTTTAGGTGGGGGCTCCGCGACTGGGCAGCATATTCTAAGACTAGTCTTAAGAAGGTGGTGTATAGTGATTTAAGTGCCTCCGTGATGCTCCAACTGTAGTATGTAGTTACCAAATACTGTACATTAGACCACTGCAGTATGAGATTACCAAGGACGTTAGACCACTAACGTGTAATTATTACTTTAATAACTACCCTATTTAAAAGTTATGACTACACTTAAAACTTATTTTTTTAATTGCTTGACTAATTTGCATACGTAATTTCCACATGGGGTTGTGAATAATTTGAGACGTTGCTAAAGTGATCTGGCGTATGCAAATTGAGCATCTTGAGTATGCAAATGGAAAGTTAAGTAAATAGTGATAGCAACATGAATGCATAACTAAGAGGTTAGGCTAGACTTATGGTTTGCTTGAATTTCATTCTACGTGCATAGATTTTATTTCTTAGCGAAATATTGCACAAAAATAATTTAATATTAATTGCGAAATATTAATAAGAAAAATCGGCGCATCATATATTCACGTAAATTTAGTTAGAGAAAATATGAGTACACTGAGTTTGTATTGTAATCTACAATGTTAGCTAATATAAGACTTGTTGACCAGACCACACACTAGAAGTTGAAGGGACGACGACGTTTCGGTCCGTCCTGGACCATTCTCAAGTCGCTTGTCACACATACTTCAGCCACGTTTTTGTGACTCATCGCCTGCATAATATAAGACTTGTCAATAAGTGAATTGAAATTCAGATTCATATACCACCTAGATAACCTAGAAAAGGTTAGGAAATAATTAAAGGAGTGAGAGATAAAGGTGTTGATGTTATCAACAATCAATCAGCCCTAGACTGCTAGAGCAGTCAGAGGGCAGTTAATTAAGTTAACGTTGCCCAATCTTCAAAGTGGCACATAAACAGAATGAAAGTATTATATTCAACTTCTATGTATTGTGGAAATGTTTTTTGTATTAGAATTATTGTTAATGCTTGTAAAAGATTGATGATTTACATTTAGTGAAGTTATTGAACTAACATGTTAGAGCAACAGGCTGGCCAAAATGGCCGTTATTTTACATGTTGCAACAAAATGGTGGTGGCAGCCCCAGCTGCCTCCCTGCTGCAGTTGACCTGCCTTAGTGGCAGTGTGTGTTGGCTCAAGGCTCCATGTCTTGACAAATCATCTGATTTCTCCCTAAGCAGTTTTCCCACTTATCTAAAGTAGTTTTCCCCACTTATCTTAAGCAGTTTTCTACTTAAGCAGTTTTCCACTTAAGCAGTTTTCGACTTTAGCAGTTTTCGACTTATCTTTAGCAGTTTTCGACTTATCTTTAGCAGTTTTCGACTTAAGAAGTTTTCATGTTTTTGCTGAGGGTAACATTAGTTAGTATTCCTACCGAGTTATTTGAAGTGTGTATATTTAGTTACTGTGAAATAATACTTTTGAGTGTTGCAATCCCATCACAGTTTTTTGTACGCTCGCTATTTCTTGGTGGCTAGCAGTGCTAATAAGATTTTTGTCTGTAATTTTATTACCCATTTGGTACTGCAGTCTGGAACTGGCATTTTGGGAAGGGAAGGGAATTATCGGAAAGCGCCAAGCCATTACGACTATATATGCATTTTGGGAAATTCTGTAAATTTTGGAAATCTGTAAATTTCCAGTTTGTGTATAATTCTCCTAATCAATGAATTATTGTTACGTTGCCGGAAGTCGTAATCTCCTTTCATCATGCTCCTATAAATCAGGTTTCAGATATTCATTTATTCAATATAACTGACTAGGAGCTGGTAACGTACGAAATCAAAAATTACTTTATGCGCTGATAATTCACTAGAATTACCACGGACAAAGATCTAATTCAAAAGGCAAAGTTCCTTAATGAAAGGTGATTATGGAAATATAATGATATTGGAAGCTCCACCACAATCACCCGCTGCCGACCATCAGCACAGAAAAGTGTGATTTCCTGGAAAACTGTGTATTGGACCCACAAGAAAACAAACGTCTCTAATTCTCAATACACAACACTCGCCGCGGTTGCGAGATTTCTCGATAATATAGTGGTCATTGTGCCTGTGAAAATAGGAATTCAGACTATAAAATTGGCCGGGTGCGTGTATATGCTATCTGAGGCTCGTGTACATGCTATCTGAGGCTCGTGTACATGCTATCTGAGGCTCGTGTACATGCTATCTGAGGCTCGTGTACATGCTATCTGAGGCTCGTGTACATGCTATCTGAGGCTCGTGTACATGCTATCTGAGGCTCGTGTACATGCTATCTGAGGCTCGTGTACATGCTATCTGAGGCTCGTGTACATGCTATCTGAGGCTCGTGTACATGCTATCTGAGGCTCGTGTACATGCTATCTGGGGCTCGTGTACATGCTATCTGGGGCTCGTGTACACGCTATCTGGGGCTCGTGTACACGCTATCTGGGGCTCGTGTACACGCTATCTGGGGCTCGTGTACACGCTATCTGGGGCTCGTGTACACGCTATCTGGGGCTCGTGTACACGCTATCTGGGGCTCGTGTACACGCTATCTGGGGCTCGTGTACACGCTATCTGGGGCTCGTGTACACGCTATCTGGGGCTCGTGTACACGCTATCTGGGGCTCGTGTACACCTATCTGGGCTCGTGTACACGCTATCTGGGGCTCGTGCACACGCTATCTGGGGCTCGTGCACACGCTATCTGGGGCTCGTGCACACGCTATCTGGGGCTCGTGTACACGCTATCTGGGGCTCGTGTACACGCTATCTACACGTTCCTGGGAGACGGAGAGGTGTTCCTGGAAGACACAAGGAACGCATCACCAAGCACTCTTCAGCAGAGATAACACACAAAACCTAAGATATTTGTATGTACACTACTGAATTCAGCTTTGAGAATATTTTATTAATTTGCCTTGTGTTTATCCTGCTTTGGTTCCGGGGATCAGTGTCCCCGCGGCCCGGTCTCTGATTAGGTCTGCTGGTTAGTGGTCTTGTCGACCAGGGCCAGATTCACAAAGCAGTTACGCAAGTACTTACGAACGTGTACATATTTCATCAACCTTTGACGGCTTTGGTTACATTTATTAAACAGTTTACAAGCATGAAAACTTCCCATCAATTGTTGTTATTGTTATAAACAGCCTCCTGGTGCTTCGGAGTTCATTAACTGTT
>WNGS01005680.1:7225518-7250894 GCA_020271785.1 Procambarus virginalis
ATGAGACCAGATACAATGTATCATTTTGGGAGATGAAATACTTCAGAGTCAGAGAGAAAGACCGGGGGTTGATATCACGCCAGACCTGTCCCCTGAAGCTCATATCAAGAGGATAACATCAGCAGCATATGCCAGTTGGCTAACATAAGAACGGCCTTTAGAAACTTGTGTAAGGAATCTTTCAGAACATTATATACCACATATGTCAGACCAATCCTGGAGTATGCGGCTCCAGCATGGAGTCCCTATCTAGTCAAGCATAAGACTAAACTGGAAAAGGTTCAAAGGTTTGCCACCAGACTAGTACCCGAGCTGAGAGGTATGAGCTACGAGGAGCGACTGCAGGAATTAAACCTCACTTCGTTGGAAGACAGAAGAGTTAGGGGGGACATGATCACCACATTCAAGATTCTCAGGGGAATCGACAGGGTTGATAAAGACAGGCTGTTTAACACAAGGGGCACACGCACTAGGGGACACAGGTGGAAACTGAGTGCCCAAATGAGCCACAGAGATATTAGAAAGAACTTTTTTAGTGTCAGAGTGGTTGACAAATGGAATGCATTAGGAAGCGATGTGGTGGAGGCTGACTCCATACACAGTTTCAAGTGTAGATATGATAGAGCCCATTAGGCTCAGGAAACTGTACACCTGTTGATTGACGGTTGAGAGGCGGGACCAAAGAGCTAGAGCTCAACCCCCGCAAGCACAACTAGGTGAGTACAACTAGGTGAGTACACACACACACACACACACACTAGGTATTTATAAATGACAATCTCACCAAGCTGGGAATATCATCTAACAAGAACCCAAGCCAGTGCAGCGGAAGGTACTAGCAACATGCCTACGACCCATCATTAGAGAAGGAACCCAATTAGTGAACAACTTTCCCTAAACCGGTTAAAAACTTGGTCTCAGAATGACTATAATGCCACGCTCTCTCGCAAGAATAAAACAAAATGCAGCGTCGAGAAATATAAGCACTGAAATGAAAGCATTATACAAAGCCCGGGAGAGAGAGTGAGAAAGTGCAAAAAAGAATATTGAAATAGAATAGAAAGAACCCGCCTAACTGTTGCTTCTCGCATGCAGTATGCAACACAAAAACTCTCACGAACTCAAGCATTGGGGGACGTTCCATAAAGGAGACGGAACATTTACTTCTGCAACAAAGGAGCTAAATACCCAATACGTCTACTTTTAAAGGTCACACCACAACAACAACTCACATTTCTTCTTCAATTACGATATATAACAGTTTATAGTGATTCTCGTTATATAAGTTTATAGTGATTCTCGTTATATAACAGTTTATGGTTATATATCTCGTTATATAACGATGTGTGGTACAATCACTTTACAGGATGAGCTGCGTTTTTTCACGTGGAATAAATTCCGCGCTCCTGCGATGTTTTTCTCCCCAAGACAAGTTTTCCCGGTGAGGCGTCACTGGTGAGGTACGCTTGACTACCTGGGTTGGTTCCTGGGATCAACTTCCCAGCGGCCCGGTCTGTAACCAGGATTCCTGGTTGCTGGTCAACCGGGTTGTTGGAGCACAGCTGCTCGCAGCCAGGCGTATGAATCATAGCCTGGATGATCAGGTATCCTTTGGAAGTGATTATCAAGTTTTCTCTGATGTTCTGTCTCAACAGACGTATTGCACCTCTGCTTTTCAACGGGTCTATCTCGCACGTCTGCCATGGGCAGAGTTTCTTTAACTCTGATGCTCCTGTTCACCTAGCAGTAAATAGGCCCCTGGGAGTTAGACAGCTGCTATGGGCTGTTTCCTGGGGTAACAAAAAGGAGGCCTGGTCGAGGACCGGGCCGCGGGGCCGCTAAGCCCCGAAATCATCTCAAGATAACGACGTCGGAAAACTGTTGGTGCCAGACATTTGCAGTTATTCCATAGATTCTTTTGTAAATCGTGTTCATTGAATGTTTCATGTTGTGTTTTGCAGAGCCACTGCTTCTTTCCTGCTTGTCATACCAATTATGCCACCTTGCTCTTTTGCTGACTCCTTGTGGCTCGTGGAGAAAGAGGGGGGGGGCCTGCTGCTTGGGTAACAGCAGCTTCTCCATATCGACCTACCCTGGCTTTGCGTCCTGGCGAGGCCACTCTAGGCTGACAACCAGAGCGCAACTCCATAGTCTCCCGAGACTGATGGATGACTACTACTACTACTGTGGCTCGTCGCCAAGCCCTCGGCCATACCGTTGTTTTCACATATCCATACATTAAAATATTGATTGTAACCATGATATATGTGCTTCCGCCTACAGTTTAGACCTATTGACTAGTGTATGACCCTCTGTCTTGTTTAGTTAGTCTTGTACTTTGAGTGGGGAGTCCGTATAAACAATTGGGCCTCTACCCTTCAGACTGAACTATTTGCCTTGATCCTTGCACTGAAATGTGTACAAGTCTCCAAACTTGATACATTAATTGTAAGTGACTCCTTATCATCCTTAAATGCTCTCAACTCTTTAAGACACAACTGTAACATGCTCGTGTCCGAAGCTAGACACAAATACAACAAAATTATTAAGGATGGTAACAGAGTCCATTTCATGTGGTCTCCATCTCATGTTGGCCTCCGAATGCATGATAGAGCTGATAAGTTAGCCAAAGAATCTGCCTTTAAAGGAGCCGTTGAGTGTAACCTTGGATTGTCAATGCGCAATCTGAGAGCAGCAGTACACCGAGAACTTCAACAAGATCTTGTAGATCTGAGGCAAAGTGAAATTGACACCAGTAATTCCACCTCTGTCTTGTGAGACAGTGAATACCAGCATTATCCTCACTTTAATAAGACTTAATTGAAATCCTCAGATTAGGCAAAATTGTAATTGTCAATAAAGATGTTAATAATAATAAAGTAACAGTTTCACCATTCTTGTCTCAAACTCATTCATACTCAAACTATAACTCCACCTCTCACACATAACTCAAAGATACTACGATACTATTAAGTTTAAACTCATCTTCACAGTAATCAGAGCTCCCCCCTTGCACAGTTTGCTTTACCTAAGGGAATAAATAAGGTATCCTGAATGCAGACACATTGAGTTCCCAGTTTCCGAACAGCTCTATGATATTCCTCAGTATAGATAAGAGACCATCAAGAAAAAGTGCTCCAATAGCAGAAAATGTTTGACTTTTCTTCATCTGTCTTTATAAACATGCTAAACTCTGCATTTAAGTCCTGCCAAAGATTAAGCATAGTTTCCATTTTTTTTGTTTTGTTTTTGGCACTAAGATGATTTCTTTTCCCCACAGGATATTTCCCGTGTTGTAAGCTGGGTAAGGCGTGATTGGTACTTCCAGTCCAGGGCGGACCGAAACGGTCGCCTCCTCATCTTCCTGTGCGAGACATCATAAAACACTTGAAGGTGTGGTATTATTTCGTAAACAACGGTACTGTACACGAGCTACAAACTGGAGAGCAAATGTAAGCCGGACAATAGTGCTCATATTCCTGGTCAGAATATTTTAACTTAAGAACTTAAATATGATCATATGATCACTGATGAGAGAGAACATGATGACTGGTCAGAGAAGTTAGGTTATGTTAGTATGCAGATAGAAAGCCTAGCCCCACACACAAGACATTGTTCTGGTGGCTACACACACACACACCGGATGATTGTCATGTAGCCCACAGTCCAACACTTGCCAAGAGCTGGCACTAATGACAACACTATTACAACTACGCAGGAGATCAACATTACCGGCGCGCACTGCTGCTGGCCGCCTCTATTTTTTTTTTTGCAGGGATATTCCTGCGCGGGCCCTAAGCCTCTGGCTGGCCCACTAAGTGTTGCTTGTTTCTGTTTTACTTGGGCGGAGTGTGAGTATTTATGATTTGTATGGTCGTTTCAGTAAGATTTTGTCCCATGTGTTTAACAACTTATGCTCTGTTGAATCTTAGTTGAAATCTTAATGGGTTTGTAACTGTGCTTTGTGTTAGATAATGTTCCAGTGGTCTGTCTGGCCATTTCTCCACAGTGCTGATATGTCCTCTCATCTTCTGCAACCTGTAAGCCTATTTCCCATGCACATGGGTATCCAAGCCTGATGCTATGCAATGTACTTCTGTTGTTGTACTGCTCCCTTTCATCAAACTAAGTGGCTCGTAGTTGGTTGAATTCTTGTACCAACCCGCAGATCCTGATGTTGCAACTGCTGTTGTAGTCGCCTGTGTATGAGGATGATGAGAGGAGACCAGGGTGTCCTCCTTCACCCTGGCCTGGACACAATGTGAGGGTGAGGAAGGGGGAGGGGATGTGAGGGGGAGTGTGTGTGTCGCCTCTCACACGTCTTCAGAGGACACAATGGTCGCTCGTCTCCCCAGCAACTCTACACCGGCACACTATTATCCTGTATATCATTACTGCAGCTTCTCTCCACCGCTACAAACAACGACACTCACACACACTCTCCACCTTTTCTCTTCCATCCGGTATCACATGGCCCACTTTTTTTCCTGAACACTTGCCCCCTCCTTTCTTACCTTTCCCTTATCCACGATTTTATCATGTCTTCCTCCTCTTGACATGGTGGGAGTCCTCTCTCACTCA
Organism: Procambarus virginalis; assembly: GCA_020271785.1. Taxonomy (NCBI): domain Eukaryota; kingdom Metazoa; phylum Arthropoda; class Malacostraca; order Decapoda; family Cambaridae; genus Procambarus; species Procambarus virginalis. Next base: position 7,230,100 of record WNGS01005680.1, read on the forward strand.
CTGGTCTTACCCATCCTCTCATCTAATACGTATTATTTTAACAGGGCCGACCAATCCATTGTAATGTGACGTATTAGTATACATAAAAGCATGGTCATATTGATGTGTCGGTCTGGATAGGTTAGGTGGGTTGCTTGGGTTAGTTCGTTCCTGGTTAGATAAACACAGTTGATATTTTTTTTTACGGAGTGGGTAAATCGGGAGAAGAGGAGGAACCTTCCAGTGGTGGGCGGGTGGTCACCGCCGTCTCCAGTCTATATATTGTTGTCTCTTGTCTCTCCCTCAGACACCGACTCCTTCCAGGTTTTCACCTATACGTGCTTCAAGGATGACCTTCAGCTCCTGGGCCTACATGGCGATCATCTAGTATATTGGTTCGGGACACCTTGGTCTCATCATACCTATTATTAAAGTATGTATGCAGTTCCCCTCAACCACCTTCCCATTTACCTCATTTATCTTGCTCACTATTTTTACAATGATGAAATTAATTATTACATCCCAGTGGTTATTCTGAGTGTGTACATAACACCTACTCTCTCGTCCTAATCCTGTTCGTGCTAAATATTTCCATTTGGTTCACTTTATCAATGCCTCTAAGAACCTAATATGCAGTGATCATGTCACCTCTTACCCTTCTCTTCCCCCAGGGTGTTGAGGTCCAGCTACCTCAGCCTTTCCTCACTGGTCACCTGTAAAGCGTTTGAGGACCAATCTTGCAGCAACCGCCTGGAGCAGAAACCCTGACCGAGTTTCCCTATGTGCTACATTTAGCAGGAGATTCTACACACACTCCAGTAAGGCGACTGGTCTAACATGCCAGGTGCTTAACCTGAACGCTACTTTGCTCAGGTTCTTGAAAAGTTAGACTAATGTTGGTCAGCGTTTCACACAACGCTGATGTTATCTTGTTAATTATGTGCCTCTGAGGACTTGGGGTTATGTCTACTCCTATGTTTTTGTTTTCTTTTTATGACTCAAGAATTGGCTTTTCCATTATCTTAAACGCTGCATGTGGCTTCCTCAACGCTCTCCCAAATCTCATCATCATTTGCCCAACCATTTGAACTGGACGGTAGAGCGACGGTTTCGCTTCATGCAGGTTGGCGTTCAATCCCCGACCGTCCAAGTGGTTGGGCACCATTCCTTCCCCCCGTCCCATCCCAAATCCTTATCCTGACCCCTTCCCAGTACTATATAGTCGTCGTGGCTTTGCACTCTCTCCTGATAGTTCCCTTCTCTTCCCTACAATTTTCGCGTCTACCTGAACCATTTGCTATCCTACTTGGCTTCGATTCGTCTCATCAGTTTTGCATCTTTGGCAAGCATTAAAATTGAGTAACATACGTGTTAATAATGTAACTGAGGATCTATCAATTACAGTACGAGTCTTGCAGGCGACGAGTCACAATAACGTGGCTAAAGTATGTTGACCAGACCACACACTAGAAGGTGAAGGGACGACGACGTTTCGGTCCGTCCTGGACCGAAACTCAATCATTGACTCAATCGACAATCGACTTGAGAATGATCCAGGACGGACCGAAACGTCGTCGTCCCTTCAACTTCTAGTGTGTGGTCTGGTCAACAGTACGAGTCTTGATACTGATTCGTGCTGTAGTCCGTTTTTTTAACTTCCCGCCAAATTTATTTCTTCAATTCCATTACTGTACTTTGCTCTTTGTTGTATGGGTATTCTTTCACTAGTTCAACACGCTTTCAGTTTCACCAGCTTGTTTCTCAAGTTTGTGCACTAGCGCCATGTGCAGTACAGTGTCGAAAGCTTCCTGGCAGTCTAGGAAGATGAAGCGAGTGCAGTCTTCTCTTTATTTTATTCACTGATATATGTTCATGTTTTCATTTTCATGTAAATCCAACAGGTTTGCCAGACAGGACTTATCTGAAACCACGTTGAAGCCTCACAGGTCACATGACCTTGAGTGACCAATGGGCGGAGACGCCTCAGGTCACACGCCGGCTACACTGCTCGGGATTGGACGGCAGTCTGTCCTCACAACATGCAGTATGAACAAATCCACAAGGGCCGTGATGAGGGTTCGAACCTACGCCCGAGATGATCCCAGACGCGCCTTAGTCTATTACGCCACGACATGGATAAAAGAATTGCAACCGGGAGTCCTACTGCCCTTACACGGATCCTGCAGCCTCTCCGAGACACAAACCAGGATTTTACACAATCCCCCCCCCCCCCGAGACACAAACCAGGGTTTTACACAATTCCCCCCCCCCCCATGTACCCGGGTTTTGTCAGCACTACCTCCTCGCCCTTACTTCAATACAGGTTCGTTTGATGTATCCCGCTATTGTGATTTGTGTGTATGCAGTATGGGTGGTCAACCTTGGTGTTCTCCTGTCATTAGAGTAAGTACGTACGCACGACGCAAGTTACGAACGGCAGCAATATCTAATTGAATCAGGAATACCAGAGAACCCACTCCCAGCAAGCTCGATACGGCATTACGAAGAATGGTTTGGAAACCTGACAAGATAGTCGGAAGTGCTGTACCGTGTAGGGGGGGGGGGGAAGTTACTGCACTACTATAGTGGCCCGTGTGATACACGGTGGCCCGTACATTATCCTAGTAGTTTCTGCAGTCGACGGCAAGTTAGCGGGAGCCTGAATAAGCGCGTGGACTATTAGCAACACATTGCATTATCCACATCCAGCCCTTACCAATACTAAGACAAGTGTTGACCAGACCACACACTAGAAAGTGAAGGGACGACGACGTTTCGGTCCGTCCTGGACCATTCTCAAGTTGACCACTCTAAGACAAGTGGTCGTATTCAAAGGTGGTACAAACCCAGTTGTTTGTGTTAATTAACGATCGTTAGGGAGACGTATTAGCACCACACCGACGTCTTTCTCTCGACCAGAGGAAGACGTCGTTGAACGAACCGTTGAACGAACCGCACACCAAGTACCCCAGAGGACGAACCACTCACCAAGTACGCCAGAGGACGAACTGCTCGCCAAGTACGCCAGAGGACGAACTGCTCGCCAAGTACGCCAGAGGACGAACCACTCACCAAGTACGCCACAGGACGAACTGCTCGCCAAGTACGCCAGAGGACGAACCACTCGCCAAGTACCCCAGAAGATTCACCTTAACGTTTCACATAAGACATAAACCACCCCGAGAAAATTTAGTTAACTGTTAATTGGTAAAGTGTGGGGTGAGGGCACGCCTGGCTCCCCCCCCCCCCCCCCCACCTCAACTCCCTCTCTCAGGTGATTACAGTCATATATACAAGTGCTGGAAAATATCCCTCAACAATTACCGTGACTCAGTGCAGGACATGAGAACTTGTTAGTGTTAGCTTGGATGGTACTTGCATATATTAACCTTCATGTGTACCAGTATTACACACACACACACACACACACACCCACACCCACACACACACCCACCCACACAGACACACACACACACCCCACACACACACACACACCCACACACACACACACACACCCACACCCACACCCACACACACACCCACACACACACACACACACACACACACACACACCCACACACCACACACACACACACACACACCATCCACACACCCCCCCCCCCCCACACACACACACACACACACACACACACACACACACACACACACACACACACACACACACACACTACCAGAGTTCTCTCGCGCGGAAGTCCAACTGAAGCAGACTTCGAGTGCAACAACTAATTAAATCGTGCGCGAAACCGATGAGTTTGAGTAATAAGTTCCACGGAAGCTAATGGAAGGCAAGAGTGCCTTTGATTACAGCTCAGACCTAGACACAAACACGAGGCCAGCGGGGGAACCTCCTGAGACGCGCATATAACAAACATTATCCATTACGTCCCCATGTGATGTATTCTACGAACATCGACATAATCTCTCTCTTCCTCTCTCTTATTGTTATTTTTCTCCAGAATTCATTTCCATGGGGGATTTCAAACGACTGGAGTCTAGCCGGTTCAAATCAGACGCGAGTAATACTTGGCGGGCTTGGGCCAAGCCTCTTTACGTTATTTTACAATGAAGGTCAGAGGTCAAAGCCACTACGGGTCGAGGTTGGGTTACTGTGGCTGGTAGTAACATGTTTGGCAGTCACCTGGTCATTGTATCCAACGTTGACTACTGCTGGCTGGGTGACACGACAACATCCCTCTCCAGAGTGAAGCTTAAACAGAAATATGTTTTCTACAGAGATGCAGAAGCATTACATGCAGCAGTGTGTGGTGTGGGGACCTGCACCATGTACACGGTGATGTAGGTGGTGTGGGGACCTGCACCCCGTACACGGTGGTGTAGGTGGTGGGGCACCTGCACCCGTACACGGTGATGTAGGTGGTGTGGGCACCTGCACCACGTACACAACACAGTAAGAATAAACACCAAGTACACAACAATGTAAGGACCTTCACCATGCATATCGCCACGTACAGAACACATTAACTGGATCACACCACGAACATCACCACGTAGAGTATAATACTGGAGACCACACCCACGTACATCACCACGTAGAGTATAATACTGGAGACCACACCCACGTACATCACCACGTAGAGTATAATACTGGAGACCACACCCACGAACATCACCACGTACAGAGGACCATAAAGACCATCCCCGCCTTACCTTATTTGATCATTCCGGGGGCGTGAGGGGATGAGATCCGCTACCCCAGCATCCCTGTGGAGGGGAGATGGTGTCTTAATGATCTGGCCATGATGCTGCCTCAGAGAGAGAGAGAGAGAGAGAGAGAGAGAGAGAGAAGAGAGGAGAGAGAGAGAGAGAGACGTTCGTTGAGGAAGCATCATCTTAATTAAATTGGATTCATTAAGGCAGGTATTTATATGGCTTCCCTGTACGATTGCTCATCTCTCCCTTCACCTTCAATAAACAACCATAATCTACCATCATGATGATTCCGGATCATTACAATCAGACTACCATTACTTACCATAACCACAGAATGTTCTTAGCGTCCTCTGCGTTATATGGACCGACAACTGGCGTGACTTGCTTCTTCACAATCTCGCCTCAGACCTAAACATCTTGCAGATGATCACATTATACTGTATAGAGATCCTCTTTACAGGGGATATGAGGGTATAAGGTTGGGATATGAGGGCATGGAGTTGGGATATGAGGGCATGGAGTTGGGATATGAGGGCATGGAGTTGGGATATGAGGGCATGGAGTTGGGATATGAGGGCATGGAGTTGGGATATGAGGGCAAGGAGGTGCATTTAACAACTGATAGCCGAAAGGCTGGGCTTAAAAGATTCGATCCTGCAAGCACAGCTAGGCGAGTATATCCATACATTACATACACACACATACATACATAATTCGGTGTTCGGACATCAAGTAGTGAACGTTCCGACCGGTAGAGCGAGAAGATAGACCGTGTGAGTCTACTCAGCTGGGCCCAGACACAGATAGTGTAAGTAGGAGTCCTAACACCGTAGAGTTTTCCACACATAATGTAACACCGAGAGATTTTTTTGTTTAGTATCATATCACTTAATTTTCTCTCGTGTTCATTTAAGGATATCTTCATAAGAGTTATCTGGAGCATACCTGGAGAAGGTTTAGAGAGTTGAGGTGCGGGTTTACCTGTTACACACATTATATAACTTGATCAGAAGAGAGCCATATGTACTAATCTACACATGCTAAATTAAAACAAATTAAAACAATACTGAAATGTCAACTCAAATCAGTTTTAAGTGTCGAGGCGTTACAGTTATGCCTGGCTAACTGTAACTGTAAATAGTTACAGTTATCAAAGCCTCACACAGGTACAAACACTTGCTGGATCTCGATACACAAAAACGTGTATTTTTATGCAATCTTCTAAATGTAATTGCGGCACAATATGGTTACTTACAGGTTGGTCAAACACAAGCAAGAAAGTATGGCGGCCTGGAATACTTTATTAATACTAACGTAGTAGTAGTAGTAGTAGTAGCAGCAGCAGCAGCAGCAGCAGCAGCAGCAGCAGCAGCAGCAGCAGCAGCAGCAGCAGCAGCAGCAGCAGCAGCAGCAGCAGCAGCAGCAGCAGCAGCAGCAGCAGCAGCAGCAGCAGCAGCAANAAACCGTCTTCCTCGCTGACGGCAATGGGCTAAATAACGAGAAAAATGTAGCTTAGTGTTCTGTCGTTCAGCTCAGGGAGAGGTGGTATCTCCAACACGATAGTAGTAATAGGCATCCATCCATCCATCAGTCATCCAGCCAACACAATACAACCACGTAATAATAGTCAACAAAGTTCATTTAGTAGCCTTCGTGGTAAACATGTGTCCTCTCTGAGTACGGACCCCCCCCCCCCCCAGGGTAATGTACTCACCCCGGCCAGGGTACTGTACTTCTCCTCCTCCCCCCCATCAAGGGTGGGGGTACTGCCGCAATAATCTCCCTCGTCACATGACATAGACACGGATACTAATACTGGTGCCGTAGCTTCATCCTTCGCGGACACCACACTAACATACTCAAGACACCACCACCTGTTGAGGACACCAAACAATCTCCTGGTGATCAGCATCATCATGCAAAGGAACCAAAATATTAAACCTTCGTCATATGGAGAGGAACCGCAGTAGTAAATAAGCAACAGAATACAAAACACAAACAATGTTAGAGCGTGTGTTGACAAATATTTCAGGAATTATCATACAGGTAGAGCGAGTGTTTAATAGTTATACTCTAAGTATATCACCAGCCTTAAAAACAAGATACGTAATGGATATTATAACAAAATGTGCTGTAGTTGCTTTTAACTCAGAGTCGTCGTCGTGTGGTGCTCGCAAACTAGGCAGCGAAACTGGCGTAAAACACGACCAAGACAATGAGCAGCTGTAACACCTGTAGACCACATCGTCACTGACCTGAGTGCCGTCGTGGAACCAGCGGACCTCGCCCTCCACGCTGTCATCTCCAGGGATGGGCTTGACGTGGTCGGGGACCTCACACTCGAGAACGACTTCCTGTCCCCGCACTACCAACACCTCCTCCAAGCCCAGACTCAGGTCAACCACGTCGTCGAGGAGCAGGTCGCCGGGAGGGAGTGTGGTGGTGGTGGTGTTGGCGGACCCTCACCGCCGCCCTCCCGCCCTCCACTGTGACGCAGGTATCGCATATCTGTTGACACACACGCCAAGTGCACTTCTTTTATCATACACAATACTAAAGGATACAATACTCCCTATCTATCCCTTCCCTCCTACAATAGCTTTAATAATAAGATTTTTGTTATTTTGTTTTTATTAACAAATTTAGGTAATTCTGTATTTGTACAACTACCCTAGACTATATGAAGGGGAGTACACACTGTCAAAAACTAGCTACGTGATGTTAAAAGTCCACACTTCTCACAGTGTATCCAAAAGTCTAAGGCGAAAAAAAACATATCACCAAACTTTATTTAAGGAATAAATGGTAATTATCATGATTAGATTTATATTTTTATTTTAACGTGATTGGCACAAAGTTTTAAGGTATGGTAAACAAGTCAGAGACGAGTCAATGTTATAGCAAGATTTTTGTGGTGGGGGGAGGCACTTTAGCACAGTGTCGTGTGGAACTGTTTTTTTTTTTTTTGTCTTTGATGCCAATCCCAACCTGCCCATATTGGGCACGTACCCAACAGGAATTACTTGAAAAAACGAAGGTTGTAGCACTAAGGCTACAACATTGAGGAGACAATTGGCCAGACACAGGAACGATTTTCAATGTGTGTGTAATTTTCAATGTGTGCATAATTATCTGCGTAATTACCTAAGCGTAGTTACAGGATGAGAGCTACGCTCGTGGTGTCCCGTCTTCCCAGCAATCTTTGTCATATAACGCTTTGAAACTAATGACGGTTTTGGCCACCACCACTTTCTCACCTAACTTGTTCCAACTGTCTACCACTCTGTTTGCGAAATAAAATTTTCTAATGTTTTTGCGGCACCCCTGTTTGTGTGTGTACTCACCTATTTGTGCTTGCGGGGGTTGAGCTTTGGCTCTTTGGTCCCGCCTCTCAACTGTCAATCAACTGGTGTACAGATTCCTGAGCCTACTGGGCTCTATCATATCTACATTTGAAACTGTGTATGGAGTCAGCCGCCACCACATCACTGCCTAATGCATTCCATCCGTTAACTACTCTGACACTGAAAAAGTTCCTTCTAGCGTCTTTGTGGCTCATGTGGGTATTCAGTTTCCACCTGTCCCCCCTTGTTCGCGTCCCACCAGTGTTGAATAGTTTTTAGACCTCCTGGCCTCTTGTACCACCAACTGTGTAACTATTTTATTGACTCAGGTGTTCTGGACGACATCCTAACAATTTACCCAAAATTTGCTTGTCCATTTTAAAGAATAAAGAACAATTTTTATGTATATTACTTCTAAGCTGCATCATCTATGAACCCATCCCTGCCCTTGTGTGGCAGTGCACAGTAGAAACTTGTTTTCACATATCCATATATTAAAACATTGATTGTAACCGTGATATATATGTGCTTCAGCCTACAGTTTAGACCTATTGTCTTATGTATGACCCTCTGTCCTGCGTGACAGTGAATACTAGCATTATCCTCACTTTAATCAGACTATCAAAATCCTCAGATTAGGCAAAATTGTAATTAATTTTGTCAATAAAGATGTTAATAATAAATAATAATCCTTGTTTACCCGGTCGATTCCCCTGAGGATTTTGTAGGTTGTGATCATGTCTCCCCTTACTCTTCTGTCTTCCAGGGTCGTAAGGTGCATTTCCCGCAGCCTTTCCTCGTAACTCATGCCTCTTAGTTCTGGGACTAGTCTAGTGGCATACCTCTGGACTTTTTCCAGCTTCGTCTTGTGCTTGACAAGGTACGGGCTCCATGCTGGGGCCGCATACTCCTGGATTGGCCTTACATATGTGGTGTATAGAATTCTGAATGATTCCTTACACAGGTTCCTGAACGCTGTTCTGCTGTTCTGTGTCTGTGTGTGTGTGTGTGTGTGTGTGTGTGTGTGTGTGTGTGTGTGTGTGTGTGTGTGTGTGTGTGTGAGAGAGAGAGAGAGAGAGAGAGAGAAAGCTATTTAATGTTATTTAAGCAACATTTATTTCATAAGACTTAAGCAATTCCCCATTTCAGTAAATATATGCAAGCCCTGAAAGATGATAATACTTACGAGCAAAATGAGAGTTAAGCACATTAAAATCTCTCCTTTGAACATTGTAAGTTATGCTAAAATTATAGAACAACATTTTCTGTGGTGAAATTATATTTGCATATATCAGCTGACTGGAACAACTTCTCAACAATACCCCCCCCCCACCTTCAGAGGATCACACACTCAGAACACCTCCCCACAGGGCCGCTCAGAACCCCCCCCCCCTCCCCTCCCGCAAATACTCACCATCCCAACCAGGACTCTCCTTATCCTCCTTAAACCTCACCTCAAGGTTACCTTGAGGTGATTTGCAGACTTAGCGAACCCGCGGCCCGGTCAACCAAGCCTCCTCGTTGTTGGATTGGTCAACCAGGCTGTTGGACGTGGCTGTACCCCTCACAGGAACAAGCGACAGAGTAAGACAAAGCTAAGCAAGGGTCGCGATAGGACAGGTACAGTGGTATTACAAATATTATCAAGTTACATATCGCTAAGATAAAAACCAAACAAAAATATGCAAAATGTAAAGAGAAGGGAAGGCTTCAATTACATACACAGCGAGGGACCTACGTTACTGCTCGACCCTCGCCAGAGAGAGCGGCCAGCAACACTAGCTAGACAGCCGAGCTTCTTAAACAAAGGCCCAAAGTCCATTCCATCCACTCGGCAAACCCCCTGTTTATGAATGAAAAACTGTTTACACACACGACTCACAACTAATGTCGTTCAAACACTTTCGGAACAGACGACTTTTGTTCGAACCACAACTCTATAAATGCTTCACCCACGTACTACAAATACAAATAATCGCCAACAGAACCTAAACACCTGACCTAACCTATGTCTATATATGCACAATATGCTAATATATTATAATATTAATTTACATTTGAGAAAAGTTCTGTTTTGAATGAACAGAATGTTAAAATTGATGAATGCATCTTTGGGGTCGACCGCTGGATGGAATGGGCTTGGTCTGAGGACGGGTTGCGCTAGAGAATCTGTGCGTAGCTCTTATACAGGTTATTGCAGTAATGTTGGCCTAATGAGCCACTTGCACGATTATAACCGACTTTTCCTACTCTGGTGAAGTTATAAATTGTGGGAATAACATTATTATTATTGTTTCTATTCGATATTCCTAGCACTGTCTTTGTGCATTTATATACTATATTTACTGGTGTATAAATCTCAACTAATGGCAAAGATGTTTTGTGCAAGATAAATAATAGCATCATTGATGCGCCTTGCCAGTGGACCACATTATGCTAAAGGTTACTCCGCCTGGGGCCAGATTCACGAAACAGTTACGCAAGTATTTAAGAACGTGTACATCTTTCCTCAATCTTTGACGGCTTTAGTTACATTTATTAAACAGTTTACAAGCACGAAAAATTCCCATTCAACTTGATATTGTTATAAACAGCCTCCTGGTGCTTCGGAGCTCATTAATTGTTTAATAATTGTAAACAAAGCCGCCAAAGATTGAGAAAAGTTGTATACGTTCGTAAGTGCTTGCGTAACTGTTTCGTGAATCTGGTCCCTGAAATCCGGCCGGACCCACTAAGAATCTGGGGATATCGAGGTGGTAGCCAATTCAAGTTTGATATGTAGCAGCATACACTGTTATACGGGTGACGGAGTTCTCCAGCAAACGTTCCCATATACACAATGAAATCACAATAATGTGATTTATGTCTGAGAAAATCTTTTGGGGCAGGACGCTGGGGCCAGATTCACAAAGCAGTTACGCAAGCACTTACGAATGTGTACAACTTTTCTCAATCTTTGGCGGCTTTGTTTACAATTATTAAGCAGTTAATGAGCTCTGAAGCACCAGGAGGCTGTTTATGACAATAATAACAGTTGAGTGGCAAGTTTTCATGCTTGTAAATTGTTTAATAAATGTAACCAAAGCCGTCAAAGATTGAGGAAAAATGAACACGTTCGTAAGTACTTGCGTAACTGCTTCGTGAATCTGACCTTGGTTCGAACCCGCCGTCGTGCCCCAAACGTTTGTCAAGTTCAAGTACGTTAATTGAGACAATAATATACATCTCATAGCGAATAGCTTAGGCTATTTCATCCCCCCCCTCCCAGCCCAAACGTTTGTCATAGGCAGAACGTTATGATTTAACCGTGAATTTGAATGTTTAATTATATTGAGTGAGATTTGCAAGAGGTTTCTTGTGGGAAAACATATGTTCTTGTGCATGTATGTCCAATATATCTTAAGATGGTGGTGGACCCAAAATGTGTGTTCTATTTGCCAGTAAACCTGGTATCATCAAAACTAATATGACGATTATGCCAACATGTTTTAATCACAAAATATTTAATTCCGTGATACAACAATACTTACTAAAGAAAATAAACTTTTCTCAGTGAACAGGAGACAAAGAAAGCCTGCAAGAGCATCAGTCAATACTTGTGCTCCTGGTATTAAGATGCATACCTTGCAACACTAATTCTGAACGCAAAAGGCGTACAGTTGCAAATAGACATTCAGATAAATTTAAAGGAAGACTCGAGTAAAGTGCGGGGGCGTGAATAGTGAATAACATGCCGGCCAGCCTCTGAGTCACAATATTTGTAGGCTCATCACTGTGTAGGTGAAGACACCACCACCATTTAGAGTCTATAAAGGTATTGATGGTCTCTCTCGGGACGAGTCTATCTCCTCTTTCACCCCCTTGTCTGGCTCAGAATACTCAACTAGTTGTGCTGGTAATGGTCGAGCTTCAGCTCTTGGACCTCGTCTCTAATAATTTGACTGGCTTTTATAGGTCTCTCAGCATTTTGTACACTATACACATCTAAGGGTTGACACGGATGTGGTGGTGCCCAGGGTAGGTACGTCGCTCCCTGACGTAGATGTGGGGGTGCCAGACCACATCAACAGCAGTGCCAGCCTGACATGTCACCACAACCGCGGGTTGTATTAGCCAGAATATTGGCGCTGCCTAAAGAACCTAATGAACAGAGTTAACAAATACGATCACCAGAGCTGCCAGACGTATGACCTGCATAAAAATGAGTGGTTGCTGTAGTAAGAGACAGTGGAGCCTGGGCCCGCTGGTGGACGGACCGCTAGTGAGGCTACGGTCTCTGGACGCTACACAACCGTCATCGGTATATCAAGCCATAATTATCAGAAGAGTTAGTACGCCGGAGAGCAGACTAACTCGCTTTATTCAGAGAATTCCCCCTGAGACTTCTGGCAGCGTCCATTACGTCAGATAAGGGATATGAAAGTGTAATGTGGGAATATTGGCGAGAACGGCTGGTAATCTGTAAGGCGGGAGCCACCATGCTGGTGCAGCTACCAGCAACAACCACACCACCATGCTGGTGCAGCTACCAGCAACAACCACACCACCATGCTGGTGCAGCTACCAGCAACAACCACACCACCATGCTGGTGCAGCTACCAGCAACAACCAACCACCACACTTGCAACCACGCAACATGAATGAAGTTTTGGTGAGCGTCAAGCTAAGATCCTTCGTTCCGTCGCGTGCAATTTAGCTCTTGTGAAATCTGGTTGATGATGGAAGCGACGGGATATCCCAGCTTTCTGAGGGATATCCCAGCTTCCGTCGGGACAGACAGGCTTACTTGGACCCTCCGCCTCGACTTGGTCTAATCCCTGGCTGGTAAAGTTTGGTGGTGGTGGGGGGGGAGAGGCGGGTCTCTTCCTCACTTCTGCCTCTTGCTCTGATTTGAGATTGGAATAATGGCGTCAATGTTTCTTGAGCTGATTCTTGGTGCCACCCTGGGGGAAGACGTGCCTGTAACATCGGTATTGTGGCATTCTGGTGAGGTACGAGAGGTCAGAATATGTGTGGACTGGTCAATATTCAAGATGGTGATTACAACCCCAGGAGACACGCTGCTCCAGCATCATTCCACCTATATTGTAGGTGGATCACTGGTGGAACGGTACACCAAACATGTTGTGCACCAATTATTACCCCTGTGGTATTTTTTGTACACATCAAGGTAACTCCTCAATGTGAGTATTTACGATTACTCCTGTTGTGTCTGCGTGGAGGTGTCCCTGTTGTATGACAAAGCCTGGGTCAACACCTAGACTCACCTGGGACAATGGGTGTACTCACCTGTGGCCTGGATGATGGCAGGGTGACCTAGGAGGAGGAGGAAGAGGCCCAGGAGCCAGCGGGAACCGCCCATGCTGCACTCCACCCATCACACGCCTGGGGAAGAAGACAACAGTGTTAGTGCCCCTCCTACACCCCCATCACTGGACTACGTCCACGTCCGCACACGCGGCAATAACTCCTCGCGCCACCGCGAGGCACGGCAGGATGTGCACAATAGCACCGGTGAAAGTTGTGCAATAGGTACGCTAAGAGAGAGAATCCTATCAACATCAAGGACCCAAGACTTCAACACACTCCCTCTACACATGTTTCACCACTTGGGTTGGATGGTAGAGCCACGCTTTCGCTTCATGCAGGTCGGCGTTCAATCCCCGACCGTCCAAGTGATTGGGCTCCATTCCTACCTCCGTCCCAACGCAAATCCTTATATTGACCCCGTTCTAAGTGCTATATAGTCGTAATGGCTTGGCGCTTTGATAATTCCTTCCTTCCATCCCTCAACACATGAGGGACATAACTGACCGACCTCTCACGGTATTCAAGAGAGAACTTGGTGATAACTGTTCATCCAGGATTTAATTCCTACGTAAGACTGCGAACAGAGGCATCTAACAACCTTGTTGACCTGATTACCAAACCAGGTGTCAGAGACAGGGCCGCGGGGAACCTGATCCTGGGAATTACCTCAAGGTAAAGCGAGATATGTGTAACTAACACAGTGAAACCACGCTACGTCTGGTGGCGTTTTTCGTCGATTTCGGGACGATTAACGAGCCCAGAAAATATTATATATAGAAACAGTGTAAATGAATATTTCGCGTATCGATAACCCACATAAAGGTCATTTATGTGAGGTCAAAGGTGTAAAGTATTTTAGTGTCAAATATTGGCGGTGAGGGTCACCGGTGTTTGTTTACACACACACACACCCCACACAACCAGGAAATAACACATTTTTTCATTAATATACATTGTGTGTGTGTATTCACCAAGTTGTGCTTGCGGGGGTTGAGCTCTGCTCTTTCGGCCCGCCTCTCAACTGTCAATCAACTGTTTCTACTACTACTACTACTATTTTTTTTCCCCACACCACACCCACCCACCCACCCACACACACACACACACACACACACACACACACACACACACACACACACACACACACACACACACACGTTTGTCATGACAAAGCGCGCTGGGGAGACGGGACACCACGAGCATAGCTCTCATCCTGTAACTACACTTAGGTAATTACACACACACACACACACACACCAGGAAGCAGCCCGTGACAGCTGACTAACTCACAAGTACCTATTTACTGCTAGGTAACAGGGGCATAAAGTGAAAGAAACTCTGCCAATCGTTTCTCGCCGGCGCCCGGGATCGAACCCGGAACCACAGGATCACATGTACAGCGTGCTGTCCACTCGGCCACCGGCTCCTCTGTGTGTGTGTGTGTGTGTGTGTGTGTGTGTGTGTGTGTGTGTGTGTGTGTGTGTGTGTGTGTGTGTGTGTGTGTGTGTGTGTGTGTGTAAGTATTCATTAGGAAAATGAAACGAAAATGCCGAACGTTTTCGTATTTCACATTATCAAGAAATTACAGATTTCCTCGATAATGTGGTGAAAAAAAGAAAGCATTCGGAATTTTATTAGAATTTTTCTTGTGGATACTTAAGCATAACCGAATCAGGTGTTTTTTGTGATTATTCTTGCATGTGAAAATGGAGAGAGACACAGCACACCACCACACACACACACACACACACACACACACACCACACACACACACACACACACCCAAAATAGTCAAACACACACACACACACCACCCCTGTTTTCCTCTTTTCCGTATTTTTCATCTCTCTGTTGTTCCGTAGTCCTAAAGGGCCCGAGTTGGTCAATCCCCGTCGGAGAAGGAAACAAATGGGGCAGAATGTCCTTTTCACCCACCCCTGATGCACTTTTAAATCTAGCAGTAAATAGGTACTTGTTAGTTAGACGGGCTGCTACGGACTGCTTCCTGGGGATGGTGTGTATGTGTGTGTGTAAACTAAATATATGTAGTCTACATAAGAGGCAAAAATACACATTGGTTCTCAAGCAAGCGTGGTCTCGGAGTTTCATAGAGGTCGTTCTTCCGATACACTAGTAATCCAATCCTACCCCCAGCACACCCCACCACACACCTCCACCACACGACCCCCACACCCAACCCCCACCTCCCCACCCCCCACCCCCGAACCCACCCACACCCACAACCCCAGATCACACCCACACCCACCCACACAACACCCGTAAGATATTTTCCTTTATTCTATATTATTACCTTAACACAGTTTCCATGCTTTACTACTTCACTCACCTTTTTTTGCCCCTCACCTTCCCTCAGCCATACACCGACGCCCCCTCACTACTCACTCCCTCGTCCAGGCGGATCATAGTCGGTCGTCCTCGTTCATTATTCAGAGGTGTGGGTTTGGTAAATTGTATGTGTTTTACATAAACTGAGTACACAGCACTAGCTTGGAACCCCCACCTTACCACGGCAATATGCAAACATTGTGCGCAAGGAAAAGCGCACCAACGTCTCGCCCTCTCCTGCAATTAAATCGTGGGTAATAATCAATCATATGGATCATCGAGTGATTGAAACCCCGAGTTTAAAAATAGCGAGGGCTTCGCTACGCCAGAATGGCCACATTAAGGAAGGACCCCAAAGGTCTTCCCTTAATGTGACCTTCCTTAACGGTACTCAATCTCAGGCTGGAGTTCTAATCCCTGTATCCCCAAGACAGTATCTGTCAGGTAAATCCACTCTTATCCATATCATATAAACTACAATCAACACTATCTTGGGTAAACATTTTTCATCCTGGTGGATCGTAAGGGATTGAACTCAATCTTGTGTTGGGAGGGACCAACACTGAGGGACCCCCAAAATGAGGAAATGGAAGCTCAGATTAGTCCATAAAGTCGAAACAATGTTAAACTTGCTGCAATTGGGAAAGACAGTAGAATCTATCATACATGATTAAAAGGCCGAGCCCCAAAAAAGGAAGTGGAACGCAACCCGCTCAACGACAGCGTGGTAAGCACACACACATTACGACAACAGGTACCGTATGTAAACACAACGTTAATCATTTCACGTTTGTAACACAAAAAAATGTTTTTCTCTGTTTATCATAGTTCACCGACTTCTTCAAATTATTCAAGTCCGGGAGCGGGCCGTACGACGCGAAGAGTAGAGGACATTAGCTGTGGGAGGGAGGTGCCAAGGCCTGGGTGTGTAGTGGAGGGAGGTGCCAGGGCTTGTGTGGTGTTGGGAGGGAGGTGTGCCAGGCTTGGTGTGTGTGGAGGGAGGTGCCAGGCTTGTGTGTGTGGCGGGAGGTGCCGGGCTTGTGGTGGTGTGGAGGGGAGGTGCCAAGGTGCCTTGTGTGTGGGGCGGGAGGTTGCCAGGCTGGTGGTGTGTGGGAGGGAGGTGCCCAGGCTTGTGTGGAGGGAAGTGCCAGGTTTGTGTGTGGAGGAAGTGCCAGGCTTGTGTGTGGAGGGGAAGTGCCCAGGCTTGTGTGTGGCGGGAAGTGCCAAGCTTGTGTGTGGCGGGAAGTGCCCAGGCTGTGTGTGTGGCGGGAAGTGGCCCAGGCTTGTGTGTGGCGGGAAGTGCCAGGCTTGTTTGATGGAGGGAAGTGCCAGGTTGTGTGTGGGAGGGAAGTGCCAGGCTTGTGTGTGGAGGGTAAGTTGCCAAGTGCTTGTGTGTGAGGGAAGATGGCCATAGGTTGTGTGTGGAGGTGATAGTGCCAGGCCTTGTGTGTGGAGTTGAAGTGCCAGGCTTGTGTGGTGGAGGTGAAGTGCCAGGTCTTGTGTGTGGAGGGAAGGTGCCAGGCTTGTGTAGTGGCGGGGAGGGTAACCCCAGGCTTGTGTGTGGCGGGAGGTGCCAGGCTTGTTGTGTGGAGGGGAAGTGGTCAGGGTGTGGTGGTTGGAGGGAAGTGCCCAAGGTTTGTGTGTGGGAGGGAGGTTGCCTGGCTTGTGTGGTGGGAGGAAGTGGCCAGGGCTTGTGGTGTGAGAGGGAAGTTGCCCAGGCTTGTGTGTGGATGGAAGTTGCCAGGCGTGTGGTGGAAGGGAAGTGCCAAGGTTTGGTGGGTGGAGGAAGTGGGCCAGGCTTGGGTGTGGAGGGAAGTTGCCAGGGTTGTGTGTGGCGGGAGGTGCCAAGCTTGTGTGTGGCGGGAAGTGCCAGGCTTGTGTGTGGCGTGGCGGGAAGTGGGCCAAGGGTTGTGTGTGGCGGGAGGTGCCAAGCTTGTGTGTGGCGGGAAGTGCCAAGCTTGTGTGTGGCGGGAAGTGCCAGGCTTGTGTGTGGAGGGAGAAGTGCCAATAGGTTGGTGTGTGGAGGGGAAGTGCCAGGCTTGGTGGTGGAGGGAAGTGGCCAGGCTTGGTTGTGTGGAGGGAGGTGCCAGGCTTGTGTTACAGGAGAAGTTGCAAGAAGTTTTATTAATGTCTGAAAGACTGATCCGAGACCGAGAACAGCGAGAGGGGGGGGGAAGGAGTATCCTGTGCAAGCCCGCACTCATCTTCCAGTTTATCATCCTAACTTGGGGACAATGACTAATGTGGAAGGCATGGAAACGAACAAGGCCGAAATGCGGACACTACCAACATAGTTGTGAAGTGTGACAAACAAAGACAATTGGATAGCATGGTATTAGACGAATGGCAGTTGAAAGTCTGGAGTCCAGAAGCTAAAGCTCTGCTCTCGCTCTGACCACACACAACAACACACACACACACACACACACACACACACACCTCACACACCAACACAAACATCACACACACAACACACATCACAAACAACTGTTCACGGAGTTGGGAAGTAATATCAGTGAGAGACGAAGACTTAACGTAGTGACGTAGGAGTCGTCGCCGTGGTCCTGATGTCGTCCCGAAGCGGTGGCACCCGACGCACACCCCGGAGGTCGGCCGGGAACGGCGTGAGAGACAATCACCACACCACCGACCTGTCCACATGAATGCTCCACCCTCAGAGTCACCCAACACGGCCCTGAACGAACACACACAACATGTCCCAACACGGGTCACAACATGTCCCAACACGGGTCACAACATGTCCCAACACGGGTCACAACAGGCCAGTACTGGTCACTCACGGCCCTCCACACCTCCCCGCACGTCACCACCAAGTCACTGTATGTCACATAGCGTATTTACGTGTAGGTCCCACAGGTCACCACAGGATCACAGGCCAATAGAAGTGGGACGGGGGGAATGCAGAGGGGCAGTCAACATTCTTGCCATTTCTCTACCGACTCTACGATTGAAAATGTTTCTGGTCTAAAGGAAATGCGTCGAGGACAAGCCGCAACAGTGGTGTGGACGGTTGTGTTTTTTCCTGAACGTATCATATGGTCCTGCACCCCACAGTCTGCGCCTGTACAACTCCAGGAGCTGGCAACACTGTTGATTCCATCTTCTCGCGTTGGCCCCCAGCGCCTCCAGTCATTCCCAAGTGAGCTCCGTGCGTTCACGTTGTTTCCAACACCTCCACGAGGCCCAGGTACTGCACTGTGTTATGACTGTGGGTCCGGCATTTCACATACCACACAATACTCGAGTTACACTAGTTCTTCCCATGTATGGTCTCAAGCGCTGACTCATGTGGAGTCCAATGAACCTTACGTAAAAACTGAGACTAGTTGCTCCAGTGCATTTATGGCTAACGAAGGCTGATTAAGTTCGTTATAACTGCTTGTTTTCAACGGTATGTACCTATCCACGGCTGTATAGACAAAGAAAAACCGTGTCAACGATCGTCACAAAGAGTATCACCCCTGATAGCCAAGGACGTGTAACTTGACTTTGGAGGTAGTTTCGGAAAGCCAAAATGAATGTCCTGGTGGTCCGGTCTCTAACCAGGACTCCGGGTGGTGCAGGGGTAATAGGGTGTTTGGGCGGTAGCTTCCCGCAGTCCTGCCACATGTGAACTGCAAGCCCGGTTGGGTGAGGTTCCTAGCATAGGTGTTCCCAGCTGTTGTCCCGTCAGAGTCGTCAGGCACAAGCATGGACGGGAGGGTCCGAGCGGACCTCAGCAACATGACGATGTAGACGTGTCCCGTAGTCAACTCTCAACGCGAGATGAAACAGGTGGTGGCAGAGTTTTTTCACCCTCGTCACTCCGTTACCTAGCAAAAATAGTACTGTGGAGTAGCCACGTGTCCTGAGTGGTCGAGTGCCGTCACCTAATAAGCTCGACATCATCTCAGAAACCACCTCCAGTCATTGACGATGGAGAGTGTAGTTCCCCGTCAGTTGCACTCTCACCAGCATGGACCGTGTGGTAGTGTTCCCCGTCATAGTCACTCTCACCAACATGACGTGTGAGAGTGTCCCCGTCAGTCACTCTCACCAACATGACGTGTGTGTCCCCGTCAGTCACTCTGCTCACCAAGCATGACGTGTGTGTCCCGTCAGTCACTCTCACCAACAAGACGTGTGAGAGTGTCCCCGTCAGTCACTCTCACCAACATGACGTGTGAGAGTGTCCCCGTCAGTCACTCTCAAACCAACATGACGTTGAGAGTGGTCCCCCGTCAGTCACTCTCACCAACATGACGTGTGAGAGTGTCCCCGTCAGTCACTCTCACCAACAAGACGTGTGAGAGTGTCCCCGTCAGTCACTCACCAACATGAACGTGTGAGAGTGGTCCCGTCAGTCACTCTCACCAACTACTGACGTGTGATGAGTGTCCCCGTCAGTCACGCTCACCAACATGACTGTGGAGGAAGTGTCCTCCGTCATTCACCTCTCACCAACAAGACGTGTGAGGTGTCCCGTCAGTCACTCTCACCAACATGACGTGTGAGAGTGTCCCCGTCAGTCACTCTCACCAACATGACGTGTGAGAGTGTCCCCGTCAGTCGTCACTCGCTCACCAAACAGGACGTGTGAGAGTGTCCCCGTCAGTCACTCTCACCAGCTGACGTGTGCGAGGGGTCACAGCACATATCCCCAACATCCAGATATGAGAAAACGAGACCCTACGCAGGAGAGCCACGAAGCGGGTAGCCCAGGGCCTCTGAGACACCTAGCTGATACCAAGAGGATGAGCAGGAGAAACCACTAGCCAATGGGCGGGTAACGTAAGACAGTCTTTGCCATACATCAGGCAAGACATCCCACACCTCCTTTTTAGAGCACACCAAGAATCTGAGAAGGTCCACAAAAAGCTGCTGCGATTACTAATACAAGGATATGTAGGCAACCTGCGCTCACGAGGACAGGATTAAGAGGGTTGAAACCATATCCCAGAACCTAGAGGAGACAATGGTCAGATCTAGTCACTGAGATACTGACATGGGACAAAGCAGACCGTGTTCCAGTGGAAATAGGTGAAGGAAGTAACCTTCAGTAACAAGCAGTACAACAGTATGGGAGCACTTGTATGCAACAAAGGCGAATAGTGAGGGTAAATC
>WNGS01005680.1:7250919-7280452 GCA_020271785.1 Procambarus virginalis
AATCTATAGCTTGCAAAGCAGATGCGAGTGGCAGGAGATGGTAAGTTATGTTGCAGCCAGATGCCTTAAGGCAAGAAGCATGCCCTGGAGGACCCTTCACACCTGTCAACACTCCCAAGTGAGCACACTCCCAGTACATAATAACACGGAACACACTCCACGGTGCTCAACACGGATGGACGCTAACACACACAAATGATATGAGAGAGAACTTCTGCTTAGACTTGTACATAAAAGGATTGGTTTCGACAAGTGGGTCAAAACTAACGCAATATACAAATTGACAACATATATAATACATAGCACCACAGAATAGTCCTTACCTTAACTGAGCACTATTACTTTATAAGGTGGGACTGGGAGCTAACACTCGACTTGCACACTCGGTCAAGTGTTAGGCGTAGGGAAATGAAGGTAGCGAAGATTAACTCCAGTATACCCGGAGTATACCTAGCGTGGCTGCTAGAAGTTATACTCTCAGCTTGATAACAGCCTCGACTTGGAATAACTGTGCTTAGAGCGGGCCTGCGGGCCGCTCTAAGCAACAGCCTGGTGGACCAAGCTCTCACAAGTCAAGACTGGCCTCGGGCCGGGCATGGGGAACAGAACTCCCAGAACTCCATCGAGCAGGTCCGCCGACCCACATAGCCACTTGTGACAGGAACGTGTCTATTGTCAGCTTGAACACGTCCATTGTTGTACTGTCAATATTTCTTATGTTTGCTGGGAGGATACTGAATACCCGTGTACTCTGTATATCAGAGGCGATGCACTAGAGGACGACATGTTGGCGTGTTCACAAACCGGGACAATTAGTGAGCTCATACAATGCAGTTGGAGAGCGGACAGAGGTAGTTATAGACAGTGTTGTAACGAGCCAGCAGGGATGAATCGGGCTGGGGAATACGACAAGAATTTCTGGTGCGATATGTGGAAAAACAGAACTCAGAGACGAGGGGTTGAGCCTCACTTTAGTAGGAAGAGGGGAAGTCCTCGAGTCAGTGGATGTCGAATGGCGGTGGATAAGATCGCTTCAGCAACGCAAGGCAGGCAAGCAAGCAAGGCTTGCCTCGGCTAGGATTAGCTAGGATTGGCTGGGCTGAGCGCGACTGGAGTTCTCCCCCTGGACACAGTATTGTCGGCTACAGTGGTACTCCACAAATGTGCGCCTCAAAACCACAACTGTAGTGGCTTCAGAAACACGCTCCACACACATACAATTATAGTTAAGTGAGAATCTACAAACAAGAGAGATAAAACTGCTCGCTCTCTCTCTCTCTCTCTCTAAATTACCGAAACACCCAACACTCGCCGTAACGAAAGAAAGATTCACTAAAGGAATCCAGTGTACTGAACAAAAATTCACAAATTCAAAGACCACTTGTCACGGAGCCCCAAAAAATATTAGAGACCGACAAAAATATACGCAAAGCCCCCAACAAAAAGTGGTGGTAGAAAAGGTCGGCGCTAAAGAAAACCGTCTTCCTCGCTGACGGCAATGGGCTAAATAACGAGAAAAATGTAGCTTAGTGTTCTGTCGTTCAGCTCAGGGAGAGGTGGTATCTCCAACACGATAGTAGTAATAGGCATCCATCCATCCATCAGTCATCCAGCCAACACAATACAACCACGTAATAATAGTCAACAAAGTTCATTTAGTAGCCTTCGTGGTAAACATGTGTCCTCTCTGAGTACGGTCCTCCCCCCCTTCAGGGTAATGTACTCACCCCGGCCAGGGGTACTGTACTTCTCCTCCTCCCCCCCATCAAGGGTGGGGGTACTGCCGCAATAATCTCCCTCGTCACATGACATAGACACGGACACTAATACTGGGCCGTAGCTTCATCCTTCGCGGACACCACACTAACATACTCAAGACACCACCACCTGTTGAGGACACCAAACAAATAATCTCCTGGTGATCAGCATCATCATGCAAAGGAACCAAAATATTAAACCTTCGTCATATGGAGAGGAACCGCAGTAGTAAATAAGCAACAGAATCAAAACACAAACAATGTTAGAGCGTGTGTTGACAAATATTTCAGGGAATTATCATACAGGTAGAGCGAGTGTTTAATAGTTATACTACGTATATCACCAGCCTTAAAAACAAGATACGTAATGGATATTATAACAAAATGTGCTGTAGTTGCTTTTAACTCAGAGTCGTCATCGTGTGGTGCTCGCAAACTAGGCAGCGAAACTGGCGTAAAACACGACCAAGACAATGAGCAGGTGTAACACCTGTAGACCACATCGTCACTGACCTGAGTGCCGTCGTGGAACCAGCGGACCTCGCCCTCCACGCTGTCATCTCCAGGGATGGGCTTGACGTGGTCGGGGACCTCACACTCGAGAACGACTTCCTGTCCCCGCACTACCAACACCTCCTCCAAGCCCAGACTCGGGTCAACCACGTCGTCGAGGAGCAGGTCGCGGGAGGGAGTGTGGTGGTGGTGGTGTTGGCGGGACCCTCACCGCCGCCCTCCCGCCCTCCACTGTGACGCAGGTATCGCATATCTGTTGACACACACGCCAAGTGCACTTCTTTTATCATACACAATACTAAAGGATACAATACTCCCTATCTATCCCTTCCCTTCTACAATAGCTTTAATATAGATTTTTTTGTTATTTGTTTTTATTAACAAATTAGGTAATTCTGTATTTGTAAAACTACCCTAAACTATATGAAGGGGAGTACACACTGTCAAAAACTAGCTACGTGATGTTAAAAGTCCACACTTCTCACATAGTGTATCCAAAAGTCTAAGGCGAAAAAAAACCATCACCAAACTTTATTTAAGGAATAAATGGTAATTATCATGATTAGATTTATATTTTTATTTTAACGTGATTGGCACAAAGTTTTAAGGTATGGCAAACAAGTCAGAGACGAGTCAATGTTATAGCAAGATTTTTGTGGTGGGGGGGGGGGAGGGAGGCTTTAGCACAGTGTCGTGTGGAACTGTTTTTTTTTTTGTCTTTGATGCCAATCCCAACCTGCCCATATTGGGCACGAACCAACAGGAATTACTTGAAAAAACGAAGGTTGTAGCACTAAGGCTACAACATTGAGGAGACAGATGGCCAGACACAGGAACGATTTTCAATGTGTGTGTAATTTTCAATGTGTGCGTAATTATCTGCGTAATTACCTAAGCGTAGTTACAGGATGAGAGCTACGCTCGTGGTGTCCCGTCTTCCCAGCAATCTTTGTCATATAACGCTTTGAAACTACTGACGGTTTTGGCACCACCACTTTCTCACCTAACTTGTTCCAACTGTCTACCACTCTGTTTGCGAAATAAATTTTCTAATGTTTTTGCGGCACCCCTGTTTGTGTGTGTACTCACCTATTTGTGCTTGCGGGGGTTGAGCTTTGGCTCTTTGGTCCCGCCTCTCAACTGTCAATCAACTGGTGTACAGATTCCTGAGCCTACTGGGCTCTATCATTCTACATTTGAAACTGTGTATGGAGTCAGCCTGTGGCTCATGTGGGTATTCAGTTTCCACCTGTCCCCCCTTGTTCGCGTCCCACCAGTGTTGAATAGTTTTTAGACCTCCTGGCCTCTTGTACCACCAACTGTGTAACTATTTTATTGACTCAGGTGTTCTGGACGACATCCTAACAATTTACCCAAAATTTGCTTGTCCATTTTAAAGAATGAAGAACAATTTTTATGTATATTACTTCTAAGCGGCATCATCTATGAACCCATCCCTGCCCTTGTGTGGCAGTGCACAGTAGAAACTTGTTTTCACATATCCATATATTAAAACATTGATTGTAACCGTGATATATATGTGCTTCAGCCTACAGTTTAGACCTATTGTCTTATGTATGACCCTCTGTCCTGCGTGACAGTGAATACTAGCATATCCTCACTTTAATCAGACTATCAAAATCCTCAGTTAGGCAAAATTGTAATTAATTTTGTCAATAAAGATGTTAATAATAAATAATAATCCTGTTTACCCGGTCGATTCCCCTGAGGATTTTGTAGGTTGTGATCATGTCTCCCCTTACTCTTCTGTCTTCCAGGGTCGTAAGGTGCATTTCCCGCAGCCTTTCCTCGTAACTCATGCCTCTTAGTTCTGGGACTAGTCTAGTGGCATACCTCTGGACTTTTTCCAGCTTCGTCTTGTGCTTGACAAGGTACGGGCTCCATGCTGGGGCCGCATACTCCTGGATTGGCCTTACATATGTGGTGTATAAAATTCTGAATGATTCCTTACACAGGTTCCTGAACGCTGTTTGCTGCTGTGTTTGGTGTGTGTGGTGTGTGTGTGGTGGTGTGTGTGTTGTGTGTGTGTGTGTGAGAGAGAGAGAGAGAGAGAGAGAGAGAGAAAGCTATTTAATGTTATTTAAGCAACATTTATTTCATAAGACTTAAGCAATTCCCCATTTCAGTAAATATATGCAAGCCCTGAAAGATGATAATACTTACGAGCAAAATGAGAGTTAAGCACATTAAAATCTCTCCTTTGAACATTGTAAGTTATGCTAAAATTATAGAACAACATTTTCTGTGGTGTGAAATTATATTTGCATATATCAGCTGACTGGAACAACTTCTCAACAATACCCCCCCCACCTTCAGAGGATCACACACTCAGAACACCTCCCCACAGGGCCGCTCAGAACCCCCCCCCCCCCCTCCCCCAAATACTCACCATCCCAACCAGGACTCTCCTTATCCTCCTTAAACCTCACCTCAAGGTTACCTTGAGGTGATTTGCAGACTTAGCGAACCCGCGGCCCGGTCAAACAAGCCTCCTCGTTGTTGGATTGGTCAACCAGGCTGTTGGACGTGGCTGTACCCCTCACAGGAACAAGCGACAGAGTAAGACAAAGCTAAGCAAGGGTCGCGATAGGACAGGTACAGTGGTATTACAAATATTATCAAGTTACATATCGCTAAGATAAAAACCAACCAAACAAAAATATGCAAAATGTAAAGAGAAGGGAAGGCTTCAATTACATACACAGCGAGGGACCTACGTTACTGCTCGACCCTCGCCAGAGAGAGCGGCCAGCAACACTAGCTAGACAGCCGAGCTTCTTAAAGGCCCAAAGTCCATTCCATCCACCCGGCAAACCCCCTGTTTATGAATGAAAAACTGTTTACACACACGACTCACAACTGTCGTTCAAACACTTCCGGAACAGACGACTTTTGTTCGAACCACAACTCTATGAATGCTTCACCCACGTACTACAAATACAAATAATCGCCAACAGAACCTAAACACTGACCTAACCTATGTCTATATATGCACAATATGCTAATATATTATAATATTAATTTACATTTGAGAAAAGTTCTGTTTTGAATGAACAGAATGTTAAAATTGATGAATGCATCTTTGGGGTCGACCGCTGGATGGAATGGACTTGGTCGGAGGACGGGTTGCACTAGAGAATCTGTGTGTAGCTCTTATACAGGTTATGGCAGTAATGTTGGCCTAATGAGCCACTTGCACGATTATAACCGACTTTTCCTACTCTGGTGAAGTTATAAATTGTGGGCATAACATTATTATTATTGTTTCTATTCGATATTCCTAGCACTGTCTTTGTGCATTTATATACTATATTTATTGGTGTATAAATCTCAACTAATGGCAAAGATTTTTGTGCAAGATAAATAATAGCATCCTTGATGCGCCTTGCCAGTGGACCACATTATGCTAAAGGTTACTCCGCCTGGGGCCAGATTCACGAAACTGTTACGCAAGTATTAAGAACGTGTACATCTTTCCTCAATCTTTGACGGCTTTGGTTACATTTATTAAACAGTTTACAAGCACGAAAAATTCCCATTCAACTGTTGATATTGTTATAAACAGCCTCCTGGTGCTTCGGAGCTCATTAATTTTAATAATTGTAAACAAAGCCGCCAAAGATTGAGAAAAGTTGTACACGTTCGTAAGTGCTTGCGTAACTGTTTCGTGAATCTGGTCCCTGAAATCCAGCCGGACCCACTAAGAATCTGGGGATATCGAGGTGGTAGCCAATTCAAGTTTGATATGTAGCAGCAATACACTGTTATACGGGTGACGGAGTTCTCACCAAGATATGTAGCAGCATACACTGTTATACGGGTGACGGAGCTCTCCAGCAAACGTTCCCATATACACAATGAAATCACAATAATGTGATTTATGTGTGAGAAAATCTTTCGGGGCAGGACGCTGGGGCCAGATTCACAAAGCAGTTACGCAAGCACTTACGAATGTGTACAACTTTTCTCAATCTTTGGCGGCTTTGTTTACAATTATTAAGCAGTTAATGAGCTCTGAAGCACCAGGAGGCTGTTTATGACAATAATAACAGTTGAGTGGCAAGTTTTCATGCTTGTAAATTGTTTAATAAATGTAACCAAAGCCGTCAAAGATTGAGGAAAAATGAACACGTTCGTAAGTACTTGCGTAACTGCTTCGTGAATCTGACCTTGGTTCGAACCCGCCGTCGTGCCCCAAACGTTTGTCAAGTTCAAGTACGTTAATTGAGACAATAATATACATCTCATAGCGAATAGCTTAGGCTATTTCACCCCCCCCCCCCTCCCAGCCCAAACGTTTGTCATAGGCAGAACGTTATGATTTAACCGTGAATTTGAATGTTTCATATATTGAGCGAGATTTGCAATAGGTTTCGTGTGGGAAAACATATGTTCTTGTGCATGTATGTCCAATATATTTTAAGTTGGTGGTGGACCCAAAAGTGTGTTCTATTTGCCAGTAAACNCTTCATATATAACATATCTGGCATAATAATGACGTGATCACTCACCGAATACAATAACCTAACGTACAGTACCAATAAATATATGATACATATATAGACTAACTAGAACACAAATATTCAGCAAGTATGGAGAAAAATGCAATAGGCCTCCTCTCAGAAATATGATGAAGTTATAGTAGGCCTATCCTCAAAAGTATGTGAAAACTACAGTAGGCCTAGTCTCAGAAATATGAGGAAACTGCACCTGGTCTTATTAGTGACATCATATCACTTTAATTATTCGGTTTTATATTTATGGATCATAATGTACTCGGGTGAGGGGAACACACACACCCGGGTCTCGTCACTCCTGTGTACTCCTTCAAAATGAGTTAAATGAACAGCAAGACCACTAACTCTTCTACAGGACCACTAGCACCACTATAGGCCTTCCATATTTACCTACAGACACTCCTCTATAGAACCTATGCACTCTGGCGGAGGACCCACACTCTGGCGGAGGACCCACACTGGCGGAGAACCTACACTCTGGCGGAGGACCCACATTCTGGCGGAGGACCCACACTCTGGCGGAGGACCCACACTCTGGCGGAGGACTTACACTCAATATTAAGCCTGAGCGGGACGGGGAGAGGTTCTGGCAGCGCCGGGTGAGCGACGACACAGGCGACGGTGTTGTTGTGGTGGTCCTTGGTCACCCTGGCCAGGGTGATATTGCTGACGGTGTAGTACACGCCCTCCCCCCACCCACTCCGACCGCACCTGTACCACAAACAAACGTTACACACCACACTCAACCTGGAGATCCAAGTCAAGCCCGCTCTAGTGGCCGGGCTTGACCAGTGTACAACTCTCAGAACCTCATCCAGCTGGATGAGCGTCATCAACACCAGCTGGAGGAGTACACAACGCCAGCTAGAGGAGTATACACAACGCCAGCTAGAGGAGTATACACAACGCCAGCTAGAGGATATACACAACGCCAGCTAGAGGAGTATACACAACGCCAGATGGGTATTTTATTTTCACTCGCTTACTATTAAACAACAGGGTACATAACATAAGGCGGAATAGTATAGGTGAGTGAGAGAACATGAGTGCGAGAGAACAGGAGTGAGAACAAGTGTGAGAGACGATTAAAAAATAAGTTTTTGTCTATTTAAGATTAAATAAATATCCACAATTAGAGTGTTTTTTTTGGAATTTGTTAAATGTAAAAACTTAATGACTGCATTAATATGCCATAAGAATAATTAAAATAAAGACTCCCAGGTCTTTCCCTCCCTCCCAGGCTAGATAGAGGAATGGGGGACTCACGAAGCTAGAGGGCATGGAGGACTCGTCGCCAAACCAGAGAGAAGGCATGAGAAGAACTGACCTGACTGGAGGGCTGATGTCAAGGGCGTCCAAGAGCCAGGGTGAGTGCGGGCGCAGGGTTGCCACCCTCCACGACACAGTGTAGGGTGATGGAGTTGCCCTCCCTGGTGGTGTGAGTCTGGCGTCCACGGCCAGCTGGGCCCCGGCGTACATGAGGTAGGGTCGCTCTGGGGGGGCTGGACCGGACAGGTACACTAATTATTACCTCCGCACACCGCTCATTATCTCTCCGCGGATTAATGACAGGCTCAGTTAGGAAGGGGTGCATTAGGGGAGATAGCCACGGAAAGAAGAGCACAGAGAAGGAGGGAGGGGAGGGAGGGGGAAGAGGAATGGGGGAGGGGAGGAGATGGAGATAGAACAGCGAGGTGGAGGGGGGGTAAGACATCAAATTATATCATCAATATAGGCACAATCATGTTTATAATAACAACACCCACACACACACACACACACACCACACACACACACACACACACACACACACACACACACACACACACAACAAGACAATTACTAAGAGCAACAGCCACAAAACAGGCTGTCACCCGTAGGGGTAAATAAAGAGCAACGCAACACCACAAAAACAGATGAAACCATCACCAGGTGTCAGGCGTATAGATTAAACATCATGTCACTCTATCCAACATTTGTCACAATGTTGGCATGACAGTTGGACCTTTGTCATGCCGCACCCTACCAACGAACCATGACACACGCACACGCAAACACACGCACGAACACCCTCACCTCTCTGATCCGCAGCAGGCTTCTTGAACATTTAGAACTGCTAAATTTTCTCCTTAACACCAGCACGGATGTAGCAAAGGCAAATCATCCTTGACAAACGTGTTGGAATTCTACAATAAGAGAGAGAAAGGGAGGGAGGAGGAGGAGGGAGGGAGAATGGACAGACTGCACATTCCGCGATTGTCAGAAAGCATTCGTTACTGTACCTTACAAGAGACGTTCTCAAGTCAGAGAAGCAGCCTGTTGTATGGGGAAAAGTCCTAACGAATAAAGGACGAAGGAGAGAGAGAGATTCGTCACTCGGGAAAGGAGAAAGAACTTGGAGTAGACATGACCCCCAAATCTAACGCCAGAAGCATACACACACACTAGCAGAATAACAACAACTGCACTAACATACTGTCTAACGTCCGTCTATCATTCAGAAACCTGGACGAAGAGGTTTTGCGGGCGCTCACAGCATTGGTGAGACCCGCTCTTGAATATGCATCACGGGCACGGAACCCTCGCCTGATAAAGGATTATTAAGCTAAACATGTCCAAAGATATGCAACGAGGCTCGTTCCTGAGCTAAAGGGTTTAAGCTATGAGGAAAGACAGAGAACTGGATCTTACCACAATGGAGGAAAGATAGAGGGTACATGATAACATAAAATTCTAAGGGAAGGAAGGAATTATCAAGGGAAGCACCAAGCCATTACAACTATATAGCACAGGGAAGGGGTCAGGATAAGGATTTGGGATGGGACGGGGGGCAAGGAATGGTGCCCCAACCACTTGGACGGTCGGGGATTGAACGCCGACCTGCATGAAGCGAGACCGTCACTCTACCGTCCAGCCCAAGTGGTTGGGGAAATTCTAAGGGAAATTGACAAAGCAGACAATACAAAGCAGCATTGTTCAAAGTTAGGAACGGCAGAACAGGAGGTCATAGATGGAAACTATACACAAATGAGTCACAGATGTCAGAGACTTTTTCAGTATTAGAGCTGTTGTGATGAGTGTCTATGATAAAAACGTGAGAAATGAGTGCTGCCTATTAGTGGCTACTGGGGACTGAGGTCTCTCTCTTTATGCCTCGTCTACTAGCTTTGCTATACCTGTTGCGTTTAATTGAACTATTCTGACATTCGAATTCTTTATCGAATCTCTCCTTCAAGATGTGGATGGAGGTGGCTTCCACAACGTCTTCCCTCAGTGTATTACACTTGTTGACCCCCATACAGGCGGGGCTAGGAGGCTACCTCGACCCCTGGAAGTGTAATCTAAGTGAGTACATCTAGGCGAGTACACACAGAGAGGGTGGCGCGCGTCCTGGCCTATATCGACACACTGGCGTGTCCGTTCCATATCCCGGCAGCGATTACTTGCAGTGTGAGCGCTATGTTATTGGCTGAGAGCCGATATAGATGGCATGACTATGGTGTTACTGCCTCCTGGCCCCTATGGCTCGTGTAGCGAGTGGCCTGCTTCTCAGTCCCTCCCAGGGACATTGTGCACCTGCGCCATTATATCCCCGCACGAAGTACACTTTATAGAAGGTTTTTTTTTACCTGGATCTTACCTGTGAACAATATCGAGAGGTGTTCTACTCGCGCGCAGGATTCCCTGCTTTTATGGTTTCTGTCATTTTACTCGAGTCAGGCTTCCCTCCTTTTATGGTCCGTCTCGTGTCTTCCGACTCAGGCTTTGTGACCATATTACACCAGGCTTTTGTTCTTTTTTTGTTCAATTTGTTTTATTTACAGTGAATTCCGGGAATCTGGCCTCGGGCCTAGTGCATGAGTATATCGTCTATTTCCTTTTAAAACTCCATGGCGTTTGTTGTAAAATCCGACATATAACTTTCAGTGCGGGTAAAGTTTGTGAAAAAGCTTTTGGGATCTTCTTTTATCGCATCCAACGCAATGCTAAACATGTTTTTATATTGTTCATTCACGATTTTAATCATTTCTTTATTGTCCTCTGTGTACGTATCTCCCGTAGTAAGAGATTCATAATCACATTTTCTATATTTTGCACATGAAAAATATTTTTTCGAAATATTATATGAAGAGAAGACGGCCCGAAACGTGGTCGTCATCTCCATCTTCTGATGTGTGGTTCAGTCATCATATCATCAGTCACATTATTGTCAGTCATCGACTGAACTTGAATCATATAGTGTTTCCAAAACATCAGTGCTGCATAGCCTTCCCGGTTTGGTGCCTTCTATTGAGAATTACTTACTTCCAAAACATCATTCGTGGCTCATAATTGTGTTTTGCATACGAGTCAGTCTTTAACATGTGTCCTATTTACTCCAGCGTGTGTTATAATATGTAACGGTGACACACACACACACACTTTGAAATGTTTAAACAGTTGCTATTTGAGAGAGAAGGGGCGGTGGGAGGGTAGGAGGGAGGGAAAGGAAGGGAGGGTACATAATTAAGGGAGGGAGGATGGAGAGTACGAAGGGTATGAAGAGGGAGAGAGAGGGAGGGAGGGGTAAGGAGGGAGGGAGGGAGGGGTAAGGAGGGAGAGAGGATGGGGTGGATGAACTAAAAAGGGGTAACCATTTAAGAATCCCCCCCCCCCACACACCAGCACAAAGAGAGGGTATGGGAAGGGGGGGGAGGGATATAACGCAGTCTTACGTTACAGCGCTTGATTATAGGGGGCGCTAATAGATTTTGGATTGAGTTGTGGCATAAGTCAGATGTGTGTGGGGGGGGGAGGTTGACGGCCTTCACAGTAGCCTCGTACTGACGTATTGACCCAAACATGCAAACAAACTCTACACACCTTTCCCTTCTACTTACAAGTTGTTTCACCAAACAACACAATCATTGGAGAAACGTGTGCATTCCAAACAGGTGATAAAACACTATCACTACATGGCTCCAGACCTTCAGCACACCAGACCATGGCTCCAGACCTCCAGTACACCAGACCATGGCTCCAGACCTTCAGCACACCAGACCATGGCTCCAGACCTCCAGTACACCAGACCATGGCTCCAGACCTCCAGTACACCAGACCATGGCTCCAGACCTTCAACACACCAGACCATGGCTCCAGACCTTCGGCACACCAGACCATGGCTCCAGACCTTCAGCACACCAGACCATGGCTCCAGACCTTCGGCACACCAGACCATGGCTCCAGACTTCGGCACACCAGACCATGGCTCCAGACCTCCAGTACACCAGACCATGGCTCCAGACCTTCAGCACACCAGACCATGGCTCCAGACCTTCGGCACACCAGACCATGGCTCCAGACCTCCAGTACACCAGACCATGGCTCCAGACCTTCGGCACACCAGACCATGGCTCCAGACCTCCAGTACACCAGACCATGGCTCCAGACCTTCAGCACACCAGACCATGGCTCCAGACCTTCAGCACACCAGACCATGGCTCCAGACCTTCAGCACACCAGACCATGGCTCCAGACCTTCAGCACACCAGACCATGGCTCCAGACCTTCAACACACCAGACCATGGCTCCAGACCTTCAACACACCAGACCATGGCTCCAGACCTTCGGCACACCAGACCATGGCTCCAGACCTCCAGTACACCAGACCATGGCTCCAGACCTCAGCACACCAGACCATGGCTCCAGACCTTCAGCACACCAGACCATGGCTCCAGACCTTCAGCACACCAGACCATGGCTCCAGACCTTCAACACACCAGACCATGGCTCCAGACTTCGGCACACCAGACCATGGCTCCAGACCTCCAGTACACCAGACCATGGCTCCAGACCTTCGGCACACCAGACCATGGCTCCAGACCTTCGGCACACCAGACCATGGCTCCAGACCTTCAGCACACCAGACCATGGCTCCAGACCTTCAACACACCAGACCATGGCTCCAGACCTTCGGCACACCAGACCATGGCTCCAGACCTCCAGTACACCAGACCATGGCTCCAGACCTTCGGCACACCAGACCATGGCTCCAGACCTTCGGCACACCAGACCATGGCTCCAGACCTTCAGCACACCAGACCATGGCTCCAGACTTCAGCACACCAGACCATGGCTCCAGACCTTCAGCACACCAGACCATGGCTCCAGACCTTCAGCACACCAGACCATGGCTCCAGACCTTCAACACACCAGACCATGGCTCCAGACCTTCGGCACACCAGACCATGGCTCCAGACCTCCAGTACACCAGACCATGGCTCCAGACCTTTAGCACACCAGACCATTGCTCCAGACCTTCAGCACACCAGACCATGGCTCCAGACCTTCGGCACACCAGACCATGGCTCCAGACCTCCAGTACACCAGACCATGGCTCCAGACCTTTAGCACACCAGACCATTGCTCCAGACCTTCAGCACACCAGACCATGGCTCCAGACCTTAGCACACCAGACCATGGCTCCAGACCAAAAGTGTAATATTAAGTATATGGGCAGAGACCTCCCTAAGGTTTTTGTTTTGTCCTTTTGTTTCCATCTCCCCCTCTCCCCCCCCCCCCCCCATCTCTCTCTCTCTCTCTCTCTCTCTCTCTCTCTCTCTCTCTCTCTCTCTCTCTCTTCTCTCTCTCTCTCTCTCCTAGAACATGCAATATACCGGGGCAAACACCTAACATGACCTCAAAGGAATTTTTACTATTGCTACTTTTCTTTTTTCATTCAAAAAATGAAGAACATTAAAAAACGTTCATGCTTGCGTAGGGTATGTGAAAAGCAGCTGAATAATGTTCAAGAACTCTGGAAAACAAAAGCACCATTTCAGACTTCAAGAAAGTTGCAATAGGAGCGACTCTTCTTAAAGGTCTTAAAGGGAGACAATAGGGCCGACCTGAACCCCCTATGCCAGTCACCCACCACCCAAGTGTCATCCAGAAAAGTCAGACTGTTCCTTTGTACAGACCGACCTTTCATTCCCTCTAGTCTTTAATAGGAATAATTATGCAAATACACTATATATACTTATTTAGAATAACAGCGAATCAAACAGCGTATTTAACACTTGTAAATGTTAATGGTTTTAGGCCGGTGCTGTAGTCCTGGGGTGGGGGGGGGGGTAATGGTGCAGCCACTTGCCACAACGGACACAAAATGATGTACTAAACACCACAACCCAGTCTTATCGAGCGACCCACGCATTGAAAAAGTGAATGTTTATGAGCCGCTATGATTCATAGTACATCATATTTTGTCCGTTGGGGATTCTGACGTCAAAATGCTATGTATTATTCGAGAGAACAAATTGGACTGGCGGACAGTGTCTACGGAGACGAGACTTGCCTTCCCAAGCTCATGGTAAGCCTTGCTTACTAGTTTTCACCGAAACACCACCCGCTAATCGGTTTACAACCAGGAACCCAATTACAACTGGGTGAATAGGAGGACACAGTTGTGGATTGTTGCCCAGTCAATCCTCCCCGGAGCAAACAGCTGGCGGGTCTCTGGGCAAATATGTTACCACTACGCCACCAAGGATTTTATTTTCCTCAGTGCAGCAACTCTGGATCAACCAATATATATGTAGGTAATTCTGGGGGTTTTCGCGAGTCAATAGAAGCTCATTCTCCCAGAATTATTGTCTTAATTATAAAGTAAAAAATTAAATATTTTATTCCCTCTCTGTTTCATTATTCACTTGGTTTCTTGTGGCTGTGTACATTGTGTCGACATGTAATATTACGCGTTCCTTGGGCGTGTGTGTAGTGAACCTCTACACCCAGACACGCACAGCCAGACTATGGCTCCAGACCTACAGTGTCAGACTATGGCTCCAGACCTCTAGTGTCAGACTATGGCTCCAGACCTTCAGTGTCAGACTATGGCTCCAGACCTCTAGTGTCAGACTATGGCTCCAGACCTCTAGTGTCAGACTATGGCTCCAGACCTTCAGTGTCAGACTATGGCTCCAGACCTTCAGTGTCAGACTATGGCTCCAGACCTCTAGTGTCAGACTATGGCTCCAGACCTTCAGTGTCAGACTATGGCTCCAGACCTCCAGTGCCAGACTATGGCTCCAGACCTACAGTGTCAGACTATGGCTCCAGACCTACAGTGCCAGACTATGGCTCCAGACCTACAGTGCCAGACTATGGCTCCAGACCTACAGTGCCAGACTATGGCTCCAGACCTACAGTGCCAGACTTTGGCACCAGACCTACAGTGCCAGACTATGGCTCCAGACCTACAGTGCCAGACTATGGCTCCAGACCTACAGTGCCAGACTATGGCTCTTGACAGTGCCGTCAGCGACAGCACACAAGCGCAGTGCTTCAACGCCTCAGATATTAATGCTTCATGTACTGCTATTGACGCAGTGCCAGGCTCATTAGAGAGAGACAGAGAGAGAGAGAGAGAGAGAGAGAGAGAGAGAGAGAGAGAGACAGAGACAGAGACAGAGACAGAGAGACACAGACAGGAGTGGTAACGCCTTGTTCTTGACACGGTTCAATACCACTTTGAGTGACTGCTAAAGCACTATTATATTACCTCATGTGGGGGTGTTGGTGTTGGCATGGTACAGGAGCCACACACACCACACACACACACACCACACACACACACACACACACACACCACACACACACACACACACACACACACACACCGTATAGAATATGTTCCTTTATTCTATATTATTACTTAACACTGTTTCCATGCTTTACTACTTCACTCACCTTCCCTCAGCCATACACCGACGCCCCTCACTACGTCACGCCCTCGTCCAGGGCGGATCCATACGTCGCCTCTTTCATTTCATGTGTGGGTTGGGTAATTTATGTGTTTAAATAACTGAGTACACAGCACTAGCTTGGAACCCCCACCTTACCACTGCAATATGCAACATTGTGCGCACGGAAAAGTGCACCAACGTCTCGCCCTCTCCTGCAATATCGTGGGTAATAACAATCATATGGATCATCGAGGGATTGAACCCCGAGTGTAAAATACGAGGTCTTCGCTACGCCAGAATGGCCACATTAAGGAAGGACCCCAAAGGTCTTCCCTTAATGTGACCTTCCTTAACGGTACTCAATCTCAGGCTGGAGTTCTAATCCCTGTATCACCAAGACAGTATATGCAGGTAATCCACTCTTTATCCATATCATATAAACTACAATCAACACTATCTTGGGTAAACATTTTTCATCCTGGTGGATCGTAAGGGATTGAACTCAATCTTGTGTGGGAGGGACCAACACTAGGGGACCCCCTGAGAACTGGAAGCTCAGATGAGCCATAATGCGACAAGGTAACTTGCTGCAAGGGGGAAAGACAGTAGAATCTATCATACATGATTAAAAGGCGGAGCCCAGGAAGTGGAACGCAACCCGCTCAACGACAGCGTGGTAAGCACACACACATTACGACACCAGGTACCGTATGTAAACACAACGTTAATCATTTCACGTTTGTAACACAAAAAATGTTTTTTCTCTGTTTACATATTCACCGACTTCTTCAATTATTCAAGTAGCGGCCGTAACGCAGAGTAGAGGACATTAGTGTGGCGGGAGGTGCCAGGCTTGTGTGTGGCGGGAGGTGCCAGGCTTGTGTGTGGCGGGAGGTGCCAGGCTTGTGTGTGGCGGGAGGTGCCAGGCTTGTGTGTGGCGGGAGGTGCCAGGCTTGTGTGTGGCGGGAGGTGCCAGGCTTGTGTGTGGCGGGAGGTGCCAGGCTTGTGTGTGGCGGGAGGTGCCAGGCTTGTGTGTGGCGGGAGGTGCCAGGCTTGTGTGTGGCGGGAAGTGCCAGGCTTGTGTGTGGCGGGAAGTGCCAGGCTTGTGTGTGGCGGGAAGTGCCAAGCTTGTGTGTGGCGGGAAGTGCCAGGCTTGTGTGTGGAGGGAAGTGCCAAGCTTGTGTGTGGCGGGAAGTGCCAGGCTTGTGTGTGGCGGGAGGTGCCAGGCTTGTGTTACAGGAGAAGTTGCAAGAAGTCATACTAATCTAAAAGACTGATCCGAGACCGAGAACAGCGAGGGGGGGGGGGGGAAGAATCCTGTGCAAGCCCCACTCATCTCCAGTTTATCATCACTGGGGACAATGCTAAGGTGGAACTGCATGAACGACAAGGCCGAAATGCTGACACTACCAACATAGTTTGAGAAGTGTAAGTGACAACAAAAATATTGGGGACATGGTATTGGAGGAATGATAGTTGAAAGGCTGGAGTCCAGAAGCTAAAGCTCTGCTCTCGCTCTGACACACACACACACACACACACACACACACACACACACACACACACACACACACACACACACACACACACACACACACACACACACACCCACACACACTGTTCAGTTGTGAAGTAATAGCAGTGAGAGACGAAGACTTACTAGTGACGAGGAGTCGTCGCCGTGGTCCTGGTCGTCCCGAGCGGTGGCACCACCACACCCCGGAGTCGGCGGAGACGGCGTGAGACATCACCACACGACCTGTCCACATGATGCTCACCCTCAGGTCACCCAACACCTGCAACACACAACATGTCCCAACACGGGTCACAACAGGCCAGTACTGGTCACCACGCCGCCCCTCCCCGCACGTCACCACAAGTCACTGTATGTCACCATAGGTTACTGTAGGTCACCACAGGTCACCACAGTCACAGGCTAGAAGGGGGGAGGGGGGAAGGAAGAGGGGCAGTAACATTCTTGCCATTTCTTACGACTCATAAAATGTTTGGTAAAAGGAAAGCGTCGAGGAAGAAATGTGTGGAGGTTGTGTTTCCTGACTGTATATTGGTCCTGTCACCCACAGTCATCGCCTGTCACTCCAGAGCTGGCAACACTGTTTATCATCTCTCCGTTGGCCCCCAGAGCCTCCAGTCATTCCCAAGTGAGCTCCGTGGCGTTCCAACACCCACGGCCAGGACTGACTGTTTTATGACTGTGGGTCCGGCTTCAATACCAACAATCACTCGAGACTGTCTTCCCATGTATTGTCTCAATGTCCGCTACTCATGTGGAGTCCAATAACCTTACGTACTGAGACTAGTTCCAGTCATTTATGCTAACTAGAGGCTGATTTTGTTATACTGCTGTGTCACAGTCTAGTCAGCGAAGACATAAGACACCGTGTCACGATGTCAAAAGAGTAACCTTGAGTAACCAAGAGTAACGTAAAGTAACCTTGTTGTTACTTTGAGGTAGTTACGAGCATGAATGTCCTGGTGGCCGGTCTCTAACCAGGCCTCCGGGTTAGTGCAGGGGCTAACTAGGGTGTTGGGCGGAGCTTCCCGCAGTCTACAGTGTGAATTGCAGCCCGGTTGGTGAGGTATTCCAGCAAGGGTGTTTCCAAGCTATTGTCCCGAGGGAGGATTCGGTCGGCCGAGCGGAAGGGAGCCGAGCGGACAGCACACTGGACTTGTGATCCTGTGGTCCCAGGTTCGATCCCGGCGCCGGCGAGAAACAATGGGCAGAGTTTCTTTCACCCATGCCCCTGTTACCTAGCAGTAAAATAGGTACCTGGGTGTTAGTCAGCTGTCACGGGCTGCTTCCTGTGGGGTGGAGGCCTGGTCGAGGACGGGCCGCGGGGACACTAAAAAGCCTCGAAATCATCTCAAGATAACCTACCCGTCAGTCACTCCACCAGCATGACGTGTGAGTGTCCCCGTCAGTCACTCTCACCAACATGACGTGTGTGAGTGTCCCCGTCAGTCACTCTCACCAACAAGACGTGTGAGAGTGTCCCCGTCAGTCACTCTCACCAACATGACGTGAGAGACAGAGGTCACAGAACATATCCCAACATAAGAATGAGAGACATAATACGGAGATCACATAAGCAGGAGAGAGAGAGAGAGAGAGAGAGCCCAGGCTTGAGACACAGTAGTACACAAAGAGTGAGCAGGAGCAACACATGCACAATGGGCGGACGTAAGAACAGTCTTTAGAATAGTCAGGCAAGAATCCACACCTCACGAAGCACACAACAATCTGAGAAGGTCCAAAAAGATGCTGCGATACTAAACAGGATATGAGAGACATGAGCTACGAGGACAGGATTAAGAGGGTTGAACCAATAATCCAGAGAACTAGAGGAGACATGGTCATGATATATAAGATACTGAGATACTGACAATGGACAAAAGCAGACTGTTCCAGATGAGAAATAGGATAAGGAAGTACTCCTTCAGTAAACAAGAGTACACAGTATGGGATGCACTGTGTATGCAACAAGAGGCGAGTGAGGGTAAATCAATCTATAGCTTGCAAAGCAGATGCGAGTGGCAGGAGATGGTAAGTTATGTTGCAGCCAGATGCCTTAAGGCAAGAAGCATGCCCTGGAGGACCCTTCACACCTGTCAACACTCCCAAGTGAGCACACTCCAAGTACATAATAACACGGAACACACTCCACGGTGCTCAACACGGATGGACGCTAACACACACAAATGATATGAGAGAGAACTTCTGCTTTAGACTTGTACATAAAAGGATTGGTTTCGACCAAGTGGGTCAAACTAACGCAATATACAAATTGACAACATATATAATACATAGCACCACAGAATAGTCCTTACCTTAAACTGAGCACTATTACTTTATAAGGTGGGACTGGGAGCTAACACTCGACTTGCACACTCGGTCAAGTGTTAGGCGTAGGGAAATGAAGGTAGCGAAGATTAACTCCAGTATACCCGGAGTATACCTAGCGTGGCTGCTAGAAGTTATACTCTCAGCTTGATAACAGCCTCGACTTGNCTTCGTAATTACAATTATTACTTAAACTATACCTATAATAGGTTAAGTAACATTGTAATTACGAAGCTAGAGATCTTATCTAACATACTAACAGGTTAGGTAAGGTCAGTGTTTTCTATGAAGCTTTTCAAGGTAAACTATTATGTTTAGTATGTCACCTATGCACGTATTTTATAAGTCAATATTGACTATACGAATTTGCGAGGACGGGTTGTACAGGGAGATGAGCGCAGCTCTCATCCTGTAACTACACTTAGGTAATTACACACACAGAAAAGGAAGACATTAGTAGGGTGCTGACCTGCGTGGGGGAGGAAGGTAGTGTTGTGGGCGAAGCAGTGTGAGCGGAGGCCGTCAGCCGCCGTGGTCTTCCTCAGCAGTTGTGGGGTGTGTGGGGACGACCCCGACCCCGGGCCCTCACCTGGCGGATACCAGCTGTTATGAGTGGGGCAGCTGCGGCACCTCCAGCTGCAATACTCGCACCATGGCTATCATTAGTCTACATTCCCTCAGTGCACTGATGAATTGTGTGACACTCGTGAGTGCATGATGTATTGGCACTCGCTGAGTGTATTGCGAGTGTATTTGAACTTACTGAGTGCATGGTGAGTACTCTTACTGAGTACAAGGTGACTGGTGAGCATTCTGGCACTCATCGCATGAATAGTGTACAGGCACTGAATGGCATGAACAAATAGTAGTGCCACTAAGAACATGAACCAAAAAAAAGAGTAGTGGCACTCACCGAGGACATTGATAAAGACCGAGTGAGAGGAGAAGTGACCGAAGGTGTGGGAGGTGGAGCACTTGTACCAGCCTCGGTCACCACTGCCCGCCCTCGTCACGTTCAGCCACTCCCCG
This sequence comes from Procambarus virginalis, assembly GCA_020271785.1. Taxonomy (NCBI): domain Eukaryota; kingdom Metazoa; phylum Arthropoda; class Malacostraca; order Decapoda; family Cambaridae; genus Procambarus; species Procambarus virginalis. Next base: position 7,271,345 of record WNGS01005680.1, read on the forward strand.
GACGACGCCACCTCCGTCGACCCGCCCTCCGTCTCTGTCAAGAGAGGTCATGGGGAGGTCACGCATCAGTATAGTAATCATTTAGGTCTAGCCACTACAGGTCATGGGGGTCACGTATCATCATCATGTCACTACAGGGGGGGGTGTACATCATCATGGGATCAAATAGGTGTATGGGGGGGGGGGGTCACGCATCATTATAAGGTCACTACAAGTCAAGGGCCTTTGTAGGTCAAGGTGGGTCACTACAGGTCTTGGACGAGGGGTTATTACAGGTATTGCAGGCCAACACAGGTATTGGGCAGTCACTACAGGTCACGGGGTCATTACACGTTTTAGAGTGTCGCTGTAAGTCAAGGGGATCATTACAGGGTGAACCATACAGCATGTATAGCCTTATAAACTACGGGTGAAATACAGCAAAACATCACATCTTGTATCATACAGCTCCAGTTCAGCGTGTAATACAATATCACACTTCCTCTCCATCAACCTCGGACAGAGGTCATATTTTGTAGGTAGATTATTCAGATATTACACTACAAATTTATCAAAGACTGCGAGTCAAGAGTGTGAAGACTGACCTTTGACCCAAGTGGGACTGGAGGGGGGGTTGGCGTCGACGTGACAGAGGAGGGAGACGGTGGTTCCTTCCCTCACAGGAGACCCCCACGCTGGCCACCGTCGCAACCGGAAGTCTGGAGAATCTGAACACACCAGCAAGGTCACACAGGTCAGAGGTCACAGGGTCAGAGGTCACAGGTCAGAGGTCATACAGGATCACAAGGTCACACAATCAATGAGAGAGAAATAACTACAATTATCAGTATATATGTGCATGAGTAAAATACATATTAAACTCAAAATATATATAATATTATTTGGATAAAGTCATAGTAGGCAGAAAATAGATCTTCCTTCATCTATTTCTTCTTCCTTCCTTCCTTCACCCTTAGCTTACTCTAGGAAGGTAGGGTCACCCTTAGCTTACTCTAGGGAAGGTAGGGTCACCCTTAGCTTACTCTAGGGAAGGTAAGGTCACCCTTAGCTTACTCTAGGGAAGGTAGGGTCACCCTTAGCTTACTCTAGGGAAGGTAGGGTCACTCTTACCTTACTCTAGGGAAGGTAATGGTCTCTCTTACCTTACTCTAGGGAAGGTAAGGGTATGGCTTCATACCAAATAATACTGACGACAATACCAATTACAAGGTTTATCACTTATCATTACAGATCCATCCCTTATACCTTAATTCATACCAAACTCCCAACTTTCTATCCCACAAGACACTTTTTATAACTTACAGTCCCGCTCCTGTGCCAGGTATACGGGCTCACCATAGCCCGTGTTACTTAGGAACTTTTGTTCCCAGTAGCTGAATATAAAACCTGCCGTAACAACAGAAGCACCATTACCACTTTCCACCATTCATATAAGCCATCCACTGCACCTTCCGCAATTGTTATGGCCCTCCCACCACCACCATAGACCATGATAGCCTTCCAGAGCCAGAAAATGATACCCATTACGACCACGTGTACAGGTGACCCTTACCTTCCCTAGAGTAAGCTAAGGGTGACCTTACCTTCCCTAGAGTAAGCTAAGGGTGACGCTACCTTCCCTAGAGTAAGCTAAGGGTGACCCTACATGCCCTAGAGTAAGGTAAGGGTGACCCTACCTTCCCTAGAGTAAGGTAAGACAATAGAGATACAGGTTGTGGCCGCTACTTCCTCGCCCTCGTCTCACACAACAATTTACGTCGCTTTTATAATTTTACATTTTGGGTTTAATATCTGTTGCTCTAACACAGGTGCACAGAATTTATCGAGACGCTTAATTTTGTACAACGTTAGGATTGAGAGAGAGAGAGAGAGAGAGAGAGAGAGAGAGAGAGAGAGAGAGAGAGAGAGAGAGAGAGAGAGAGAGAGAGAGAGAGAGAGAGAGAGAGAGAGAGAGAGAGAGAGAGAGAGAGATAGAGAGAGAGAGATAGAGAGAGAGAGAGATAGAGAGAGAGAGGAGAGAGAAATAGAGAGAGAGAGGGGGGGGGAAAGGTCTGAGGTTGTGCAGAGGTTGCATGATGCTGGAATAGAGTATGTAAGCTTCACCAAAGGTATCCAGGGGTTGGCCTAAGGCTCCAAGACTCCCGGTGTGTTCTACAACCCTGTGTATTGCGGTGGATGCTGAAGCCTCGCCGGTGAGGCAACATAACATGGTGTATGGTAAAGCCTCGCCTTATTCCTCATCGTGTATCTTAAACATGGAAGATCATGCTAAGTCATAAAAGATTCAAAGGAGAATAAACAAAGAAACAAGGAAAAAGCGAGGACCAAGATAACGAGGATATGTGGAAGCAATTAAGAGAGAAACGAGTAACGGAAAGGTAAAACAAAAATTCTTTCATGTTAAAAAAAAAAAAAAAGTTGGAGCTCAATATACAGTATGAAATTCAAACAGAAAAACGAGCCATTGCAATAAACATCTAATAATGGGAAACACATTATTTGAGGCCGACGCTCAACCCTTCACAAATATGTAAGGTGCACAATTATTACCCAATAACACTACTCTTTTAGTGTAAAATGAAGAAAAATAATAATGTACAAATATTGAACAATAGATAACAGATGTTTACAAAATAGAGACACGAACACTGAAATATTGGAGAGTATCTGAGGCGACAAGTGGAGTGGATGGCGGCCTCTGGCAACACGCGCGGCAGCAGTGTGGCACAGACGGCTCTTGCTGCACCACCCTGTACTGGGGGGGGGGGACGACCAGCAGTGTGGCACAGACGGCTCTTGCTGCACCACCCTGTACGGGGGGGGGGGGACGACCAGCAGTGTGGCATAGACGGCTCTTGCTGCACCACCCTGTACTGGGGGGGGGGGACGACCAGCAGTGTGGCATAGACGGCTCTTGCTGCACCACCCTGTACTGGGGGGGGACGACCAGCAGTGTGACATAGACGGCTCTTGCTGCACCACCCTGTACTTGGGGGGGGACGACCAGCAGTGGGACAAAGACGGCTCTTGCTGCACCACCCTGTACTGGGGGGGGGGACGACCAGCAGTGTGGCATAGACGGCTCTTGCTGCACCACCCTGTACTGGGGGGGGGGGACGACCAGCAGTGTGGCATAGACGGCTCTTGCTGCACCACCCTGTACTGGGGGGGGGAACCAGCAGTGTGGCACAGACGGCTCTTGCTTCACCACCCTGTACTGGGGGGGGGGGAACCAGCAGTGTGGCATAGACGGCTCTTGCTGCACCACCCTGTACTGGGGGGGGGCGACCAGCAGTGTGGCATAGACGGCTCTTCCTGCACCACCCTGTACTGGGGGGGACGACCAGCAGTGTGGCATAGACGGCTCTTCCTGCACCACCCTGTACTGGGGGGGCGACCAGCAGTGTGGCACAGACGGCTCTTGCTGCACCACCCTGTACTGGGGGGGGGACCAGCAGTGTGGCATAGACGGCTCTTGCTGCACCACCCTGTACTGGGGGGGGCGACCAGCAGTGTGGCATAGACGGCTCTTGCTGCACCACCCTGTACTGGGGGGGGGACGACCAGCAGTGTGGCATAGACGGCTCTTGCTGCACCACCCTATACTGGGGGGGACGACCAGCAGTGTGGCATAGACGGCTCTTGCTGCACCACCCTGTACTGGGGGGGGACGACCAGCAGTGTGGCACAGACGGCTCTTGCTGCACCACCCTTTACTGGGGGGGGGACGACCAGCAGTGTGGCACAGACGGCTCTTGCTGCACCACCCTGTACTGGGGGGGGACGACCAGCAGTGTGGCACAGACGGCTCTTGCTGCACCACCCTGTACTGGGGGGGGGACGACCAGCAGTGTAGCACAGACGGCTCTTGCTGCACCACCCTGTACTGGGGGGGGGACGACCAGCAGTGTGGCACAGACGGCTCTTGCTGCACCACCCTGTACTGGGAGGGGGACGACCAGCAGTGTGGCACAGACGGCTCTTGCTGCACCACCCTGTACTGGGAGGGGGACGACCAGTAGTGTAGCACAGAAGGCTCTAGCTGCACCACCCTGTACTGGGGGGGGGACGACCAGCAGTGTGGCACAGACGGCTCTTGCTGCACCACCCTGTACTGGGGGGGGAACCAGCAGTGTGGCATAGACGGCTCTTGCTGCACCACCCTGTACTGGGGGGGGACGACCAGCAGTGTGGCACAGACGGCTCTTGTTGCACCACCCTGTACTGGGGGGGGACGACCAGCAGTGTGGCACAGACGGCTCTTGCTGCACCACCCTGTACTGGGAGGGGGACGACCAGCAGTGTAGCACAGACGGCTCTTGCTGCACCACCCTGTACTGGGGGGGGACGACCAGCAGTGTGGCACAGACGGCTCTTGCTGCACCACCATGTACTGGGGGGGACCAGCAGTGTGGCACAGACGGCTCTTGCTGCACCACCCTGTACTGGGGGGGGGGGCGACCAGCAGTGTGGCACAGACGGCTTTTGCTGCACCACCCTGTACTGGGGGGGGGGCGACCAGCAGTATGACAGACCACACCGTACCACAGTGTCACAGACCTACCAGGTACAGCACCACTCTCCTCAGGACACTACACGCGCTATATTATACTGAGGTTTTTCTCCCCAATAATTACCTTCCCGCTGCTTGAATGGAAGATATTTTTCACAAATAATCATGCAGGAAATAAGAGTTTCCAGAGGAAACGTCTGCTTTTTTATATTCGTAAGAAAATAACTTGATTGTAAACTTGTAAGATTATGCTTTAATATGAGCCGAGGGGGGAACGAGAAGTCTTAAGACAGCATACACACTGAGGAAGGCGAGTGTAGAGAACACCAACACCACCAACTCTCGTCTAACCAGAAAAACATTACCCAAACACAACTGCTGTCTGGATGTATCCTGCATACAGATTAACAAGGAACCTTCAGTCTCCAGGGCTGTGTGGACCCCACATTACCGCGCCAAGCAGGAATGCAGACAACCCAACTACTGGTATCCACAGCTGGACTGTGTACGCCATACCAAACATTAACACTAGTAACAACACTATCAATTAGGGCCTATCTGCAGCGGCTCAAATGTGCAGTCCAAGTTATCATACACTTCTTCAACCCATTCATACAGTCAACCACAGCTTACATCTCCACCTACGCTATTAAAAGGAAATAACATTTCCGTACAAGCGCACTGTGAAATGCTCCACAATGTAACTTAACCAAGCGACAAAGCAAGATACTCCACATCAACACAACTACCACATTTCACAGCAATATGGAAATCAAGTTAAACATGCTGTGGAGCTATACAAGACCCGTCGAGCCTGGAAACCCACAAAAATAGACAGAAATTGAAACATCAATTAACCAGACTAGGACTGGGACAAACCAAGCTAGCTTCACACAGCTACACATTAAAGGCAGACAAATTAAAAATTACAGTCACTGCCAAGTTTCCATGACAGTGAATTAGTCACTCTTCCACTGCTTTAGACATGACAGAGTCAGAACAACTGCAAAGAAAAATTCATCACCATCAAAGTGCCTCTCAACATCGATTATGTGTCGGCAAACCTCCCACTACACAAATCAACCAGTCCAAGCACTTGCTAAATATCTCCAGTCCCTCCAAAAGTTACGCTACATCTGAATAATATATGCTGTTGAAATTACCCTAACTACCGGCAATGTAAAAAGTTTGCTATACCGTAAGAGAAGCGGCCATCCGACGCCGTCAACACAACATCCATCACCGCCAAGTGATCACATCAAGTCTTAACTACAAGAGACATCACTGACGTCGACAGTGACGCACCAGTGATGAGTCAGCCAACAACACTCCAGCAGCCTTCGCCGGAAACGAAGGAAGTGAAGGACCTTCACGCAAATTGAACGTATAAAAATAACAAGAAAAGAGAGGGAGAATGATTCTTACAAGCGTTAATTAGAGTGTGTCCCTCGGGGCGGGCGGGTGGCACAGGCTGCTGCTGCAGGCCGCCAGCAGGGAGCCGTGTTATAACTTTAACACCATTACAAACGTTCCCTCCAAATGAAACACTCACAAGCCTTGTGTACCGCAGCTTGTAAACACCTCCGCCGGCGACAACCAAGCTGTCGCAGCCATGCCAGTATTTGCATGTCCAACAATTACCAAAACTATAAAATGCTATCTCGTAATATTGTGTCCTTGTGAACAATGGGTTAATATAGCAGAACAGGAACGGTTGACTGTTGTCACCTTGTTCTCTGTGTGTACTGAGTCATGTTGAAGTATACTTGCTTCTGGTCCAAGTGATTGTTGTTATTATTCTCATGTACTTGCATCTTTACACTATTGTCTTTATTTACTAGAAGGGATACCCGGCTGTACCCGGGTCTCTCTCTCCGTAAAGTCCAAGAAGAATAACTGGGTGAAGGTTTGGCCTCCAACCTCGGACACACACAAAGACAATTCCATTTATAAATAAATATTTATGTATTCTCTCTTCCTACGTTCAACTCCATTCCCCTCTTCTCCCCCAATATTATATATATATATATAACATACATACATACACACATACATACTCTCCCTCCCTCCTAGTAATATTTTCCCACCAAAGCTCCTAGTGCTATAATCTTCGTCGCCTTATGCCCCAGCCAACTGTCTGTGTAATACTGAATTTGTCTTGCATTGTTGGTAAGGGCGCCTAGTGCGGCGGAAAGTTATGTGGCTGGCTGCTCTACGACCCTGAGGAGCTGGCCACGACCATGCTGGTAGCTAGGGGGTCTGGAGACGACCTCACTCCACACACTGACGGCAGGGAGGAGAGCAAGCAACGACCACAACTACTAGACTTTAATCCTGATAAGTGTAAAGTTATGAGGAGGGGGAACAAGGGAGAAAACCACGAGGTCAGTGCAGGCTAAAAGGGAAGAAACTTCTTCAGTGAGAGGAGGAAAAACTTCTGGGAGTATACATTTCACTTGATGCCAGACAAACACAAAAGCAAAATAGCGTCTGTTGTAAATGCGGAGCTGCCCGTCACGCTAGGCTTGAGAAGTCTTTAAAAAAGTTGCCACCAGAGTATTACATAGTGTGTGCATCTTATTATTATATATATATATTAGATATATTATATATATATATATATATATATATATATATATATATATATATATATATATATATATATATATATGCGGAAAAAAAACACAAAGAATTGGAGAAGAGAGATGAACGTTTCGGCTTGTTAAGGCCGTTGTCAACATCAGACTGATGTTGACAATCATGAGTCTGATGTTGACAACGGCCTTAACAAGCCGACGAAACGTTCACTCTCTTCTCCAATTCTTTGTGGTTTTTCCGCATACAATGATCAGTGTTTAGTGATCGTCAATTGCATGCATGCATGCACCAAAGATAATAGTAATATACAACTCTGTACTAGTAATTGGGGCCCAATGGCTGAGTGGACAAGGCTCAGGGTTTGTTAGTCCTAGGGTCGGGGTTCAATCCGCCGGCGGAGGCGAAATAAAAAGGGCAGCGTTTCTTTCACCCTAATGTGCCTGTCAACTACAGCAGTACCCAAGTAGGTACTGGGTTAGACAGCTGGCTATGGGCTGACTGCCAGGAGAGTGTGCGTGTGTGTGTGTGTGTGTGTGTTTGTGGGGTGTGTGTGGTGTTGTGGTTGTGTGTGTTGTGTGTGGTAGTGTGTGGTGTTGGTGTGTGTGTGTGAAAATTAGGATTAAGGACTTGCCAGAGAACATCATATATATATATATATATATATATATATATCTATATATATTATTATATATATATATATATATATTATATTATATATATATATATATATATATATATATATATATCTATATAACCCGCTTTATAATGTACACAGATCCAGACAGGAGTATTTAGAATAACTGACAATCATTAATATACTAGAGAAGCAGCAGCAGCAGCTTCGGTTACCTGGGAAGGAATTGAATACTGTATTATTCATGGAAGACTTCAACCATGAAAAAAAAGACTGGGAGAATAGAGAATCATGTGGACGTACAGATACATGAAGAGCTAGACAATTGGACACTGCAATGAGGAACTTCCCGAGTCCACATGTCATAGACCCACAAGAATGCGAGGCAATGATAACCAGCAGGCTGACTTGTTTCACTCTGAAGGAGTCGGCCAAAGGGAAGTCAAACTAACCCCATGGGAATGAGCGACACAGTGTACTGACATTTGAGTGTTTGGTGGAAGTAGGATTAACCTATCTAGGAAAGACCAGAGAGAATGGGCTGCCATACTAAAGGGGAAATTATGATGATAAATTTTGTAATAGGTATACCATAGCAAACAGAACTCTGAGAAAAGACTATACCCTATATGAAGGAATACATCACCCAGAAGCGTCAGGGGGCAGCAGACAAGTTTATCCCGGCTCAAAAGGGAACAATTAAAAGCAAGAGATATATTTCGTTCACTCGGGCACATAAGGAAGCAAGGCAATTAAGTACAAGACATTAAGAAATAACATAACACCAGAGAGCCAGGAATGGGTACCTCGATGTGAGACAACATAAACAAGACAAAGCATGAAAAGCCAAGACCAACCAAAACTACTCCACAGCCCACATCAGAACAAAAACAACAGTGAAAGTACAGATGATGAAATTGAGAAACTGGAAGGATTGGTACACACAAGACAAGGTGTGTGAGGAACTCAACAATAGATTCCAGGAAGTCTTCAGAAAAAAAAAACAAGGGAAAAGTTCCCGAACGGAGAGGTGGCGGTAAGCCAAGCAACCTTGGTAGAATTTGAAATTAAGGGAATTAAGTCAAGAGGCATCAGCTGGAGCGGACATGACAAAGTCTGTTAGACCTGGCAGTGTGGCATGCATAGTGCTTTTGCACCATCTTCTAATACCCATGGCGAGATTCTATACTGTAAAAAGGTTATTGGAAACAGGAAACTTACCACAAGGTTGGAAGACGTGTACGTAGTCCCAAAATACAAAAAGAGTGAAAGGCAGAGGCACTGAACTACAGGCCAGTGTTCCTATTTGTATACCATGCAAGGTGATAGGATCGTGAGAAAAAAGCTTGTAGCACATCTGGAG
>WNGS01005680.1:7284019-7293354 GCA_020271785.1 Procambarus virginalis
GCTAAAGATAATATAAACATCTCTTCCACATGTTGAACATCAAGGCCTGTGCTTCGCCCCTGTACTTGTAACAGTCGTCTCCCATCAGTACTCGTAAAGGTCGTCTTGCTTCATAGTCCTTGTGCATCACAATCTTTGTAATGGTCGTCTCCCATTAGTCTTCGTGTTACGTTACACCATCCTTCCTGATAGTGACCAGTGCCCTGTGACAGTGTTTTCTGATATCTGTAACTGGTAACGGGGCCGCCTCACATCACTGTGTTCTCGTTACCCTCAGCCATAACACTATCACAGTTTTTGGACAAATAAGACCTACGGACATAGAGTAACGCAGCGAATGGCTGTGTATAAGGGAGGTCGCGTCACTGGAACACACCAGCCGGTGTATAAGGTAGCCGCCTCCCACGATTTTGTCAAGAAGTTGGCACCCACAGTAACAGATACCTTAATTGGCCCCCACAGTCATGTGGACGCCGGAGTTGGCACCTAAAGTCTTGTGGGCATCAAAGTTGCTCCACACAATCTCGTGGATTCCTCGATTGGCATTCACAGCCTACTAGGTTCCGAAATTGACACATGACGTCACGTGTAGCGCGGTTCAAGGCTGTAAAGTAGAGGAACGGAAGATAATAAAAGCTGCCAGGAGTAGCGTGTGGAGGTTGGTAACAGCATCGACATGTTGGGCGAAGGCTATGCTGGCGGCGAAGGAGTGGGCGGCGGCGGTGACATTGAGACGGATGAGAGCGGCGTCGGCGTCCCTCTCACTGGCGGCCACCACCACCCAGCTGCCAGCGTCACTGGGCCGGACACCGACGATGGTCACCACTGTGTACACGCACCCAGGGATCTCCCCCGCCTGTGTGCATAAAACAACACATTAGTACTCTCTTAAAATTTTATTTTGTACAACAATCCCTCCCACCTTCCCTCCTACCATCTCCATTGCTCCCCCCAGATAGGGGGGGTTCACTCTGCTGTTAAGCAGTGTTACGTTAGCTGAAGGCCTCAGAAAGATGAATTGTCACTAACACGTTATTGTTGACAATTGTAATGTAAATGAGGTCAATACACGACACAGCATTACCTATGTCACATCCCCCCATGCACTTGTAATTATCGAACTAAACGTGGCGGCTGAGAAATACTGAGTAACAAGTGAATAAATACCAACACTCGGCAACTAAGCCACATACACCATTATGATGGAGACAAGTGAACTATATTACAGCAAGTGTAGGAGTCTGACCGTGAGGTTGTGTGCCCGGAACCTGTCTGTGGTGGCGCCCGCGTCGAGGGGCGGCTGGTGGCCCGGCGGGAGCCAGGTGACGGAGGAGGGCGGCGGACGACTGCAGACGACAGCCGCCAACGCTGTCGTCCGTCCGCCCATAGACAGCACCGTTGTATTCACCGCCTCTACCACCACCCCGCCTGTAATGTCCACCAACACAACCTCCTTAATGTTGGTTTTGTTATACAATTAACACACACGCACAAATTATATTATATATATATATATATATATATATATAATATAATATATATATATATATATATATATATATATATATTTAAGAATGCTGGGAAGATGGGTGTTAACAGTTAAGAAGTGTAGTTACAGGGCAACCCGTCCTCGCAAATTCGTATAGTCAATATTGACTTATTAAATACGTGCATAGGTGATATACTAAACATAATAGTTTACCTTGAAAAGCTTCATAGAAAACACTGACCCTACCTAACCTTGTTAGTATGTTAAGATAAGCATCTTATTGCTTCGTAATTACAATTATTACTTAACCTATACCTATAATAGGTTAAGTAACAATTGTAATTACATAGCTATAAGATGCTTATCTTAACATACTAACAAGGTTAGGTAAGGTCAGTGTTTTCTATGAAGCTTTTCAAGGTAAACTATTATGTTTAGTATGTCACCTATGCACGTATTTAATAAGTCAATATTGACTATACGAATTTGCGAGGACGGGTTGTACAGGGAGATGAGCGCAGCTCTCATCCTGTAACTACACTTAGGTAATTACACACACAGATAAAGGAAGACATTAGTAGTGGTGCTGACCTGCGTGGGGGAGGAAGGTAGTGTTGTGGGCGAAGCAGTGTGAGCGGAGGCCGTCAGCCGCCGTGGTCTTCCTCAGCAGTTGTGGGGTGTGTGGGGACGACCCCGACCCCGGGCCCTCACCTGGCGGATACCAGCTGTTAATGAGTGGGGCAGCTGCGGCACCTCCAGCTGCAATACTCGCACCATGGCTATCATTAGTCTACATTCCCTCAGTGCATGATGAATGTGTTGACACTCGTGAGTGCATGATGTATTGGCACTCGCTGAGTGTATTGCGAGTGTATTTGAACTTACTGAGTGCATGGTGAGTACTCTTACTGAGTACAAGGTGACTGGTGAGCATTCTGGCACTCATCGCATGAATAGTGTACAGGCACTGAATGGCATGAACAAATAGTAGTGACACTAAGAACATGAACCAAAAAAAAGAGTAGTGGCACTCACCGAGGACATTGATAAAGACCGAGTGAGAGGAGAAGTGACCGAAGGTGTGGGAGGTGGAGCACTTGTACCAGCCTCGGTCACCACTGCCCGCCCTCGTCACGTTCAGCCACTCCCCGGACGACGCCACCTCCGTCGACCCGCCCTCCGTCTCTGTCAAGAGAGGTCATGGGGAGGTCACGCATCAGTATAGTAATCATTGTAGGTCTAGGTCACTACAGGTCATGGGGGTCACGTATCATCATCATGTCACTACAGGGTGGGGGGTGTACATCATCATGGGATCAATATAGGTGTATGGGGGGGGGGTCACGCATCATTATAAGGTCACTACAAGTCAAGGGGCCTTTGTAGGTCAAGGTGGGTCACTACAGGTCTTGGACGAGGGGTTATTACAGGTATTGCAGGCCAACACAGGTATTGGGCAGTCACTACAGGTCATGGGGTCATTACAGTTTTAGGAGTCGCTGTAAGTCAAGGGGATCATTACAGGGTGAACCATACAGCATGTATAGCCTTATAAACTACGGGTGAAATACAGCAAAACATCACATCTTGTATCATACAGCTCCAGTTCAGCGTGTAATACAATATCACACTTCCTCTCCATCAACCTCGGACAGAGGTCATATTTTGTAGGTAGATTATTCAGATATTACACTACAAATTTATCAAAGACTGCGAGTCAAGAGTGTGAAGACTGACCTTTGACCCAAGTGGGACTGGAGGGGGGGTTGGCGTCGACGTGACAGAGGAGGGAGACGGTGGTTCCTTCCCTCACAGGAGACCCCCACGCTGGCCACCGTCGCAACCGGAAGTCTGGAGAATCTGAACACACCAGCAAGGTCACACAGGGTCAGAGGTCACAGGGTCAGAGGTCATACAGGATCACAAGGTCACACAATCAATGAGAGAGAAATAACTACAATTATCAGTATATATGTGCATGAGTAAAAATACATATTAAACTCAAATATATATAATATTATTTGGATAAAGTCATAGTAGGCAGGAAAATAGATCTTCCTTCATCTATTTCTTCCTTCCTTCCTTCCTTCACCCTTAGCTTACTCTAGGGAAGGTAGGGTCACCCTTAGCTTACTCTAGGAAGGTAAGGTCACCCTTAGCTTACTCTAGGGAAGGTAGGGTCACCCTTAGCTTACTCTAGGGAAGGTAAGGGTCACTCTTACCTTACTCTAGGGAAGGTAATGGTCTCTCTTACCTTACTCTAGGGAAGGTAAGGGTATGGCTTCATACCAAATAATACTGACGACAATACCAATTACAAGGTTTATCACTTATCATTACAGATCCATCCCTTATACCTTAATTCATACCAAACTCCCAACTTTCTATCCCACAAGACACTTTTTATAACTTACAGTCCCGCTCCTGTGCCAGGTATACGGGCTCACCATAGCCCGTGTTACTTAGGAACTTTTTGTTCCCAGTAGCTGAATATAAAACCTGCCGTAACAACAGAAGCACCATTACCACATTCCACCATTCATATAAGCCATCCACTGCACCTTCCGCAATTGTTATGGCCCTCCCACCACCACCATAGACCATGATAGCCTTCCAGAGCCAGAAAATGATACCCATTACGACCACGTGTACAGGTGACCCTTACCTTCCCTAGAGTAAGCTAAGGGTGACCTTACCTTCCCTAGAGTAAGCTAAGGGTGACGCTACCTTCCCTAGAGTAAGCTAAGGGTGACCCTACATGCCCTAGAGTAAGGTAAGGGTGACCCTACATGCCCTAGAGTAAGGTAAGGGTGACCCTACCTTCCCTAGAGTAAGGTAAGACAATAGAGATACAGGTTGTGGCCGCTACTTCCTCGCCCTCGTCTCACACAACAATTTACGTCGCTTTTATAAATTTTACATTCTGGGTTTAATATCTGTTGCTCTAACACAGGTGCACAGAATTTATCGAGACGCTTAATTTTGTACAACGTTAGGATTGAGAGAGGAGAGAGAGAGAGAGAGAGAGAGAGAGAGAGAGAGAGAGAGAGAGAGAGAGAGAGAGAGAGAGAGAGAGAGGAGAGAGAGAGAGAGAGAGAAGAGAGGAGAGAGAAATAGAGAGAGAGAGGGGGGGGGGGGTCTGAGGTTGTGCAGAGGTTGCATGATGCTGGAATAGAGTATGTAAGCTTCACCAAAGGTATCCAGGGGTTGGCCTAAGGCTCCAAGACTCCCGGTGTGTTCTACAACCCTGTGTATTGCGGTGGATGCTGAAGCCTCGCCGGTGAGGCAACATAACATGGTGTATGGTAAAGCCTCGCCTCATTCCTCATCGTGTATCTTAAACATGGAAGGACATGCTAAGGTCATAAAAGATTCAAAGGAGAATAAACAAAGAAACAAGGAAAAAGCGAGGACCAAGATAACGAGGATATGTGGAAGCAATTAAGAGAGAGAAACGAGTAACGGAAAGGTAAAACAAAAATTCTTTCATGTTAAAAAAAAAAAAAAAAGTTGGAGCTCAATATACAGTATGAAATTCAAACAGAAAAACGAGCCATTGCAATAAACATCTAATAATGGGAAACGCATTATTTGAGGCCGACGCTCAACCCTTCACAAATATGTAAGGCGCACAATTATTACCCAATAACACTACTCTTTTAGTGTAAAATGAAGAAAAATAATAATGTACAAATATTGAACAATAGATAACAGATGTTTACAAAATAGAGGACACGAACACTGAAATATTGGAGAGTATCTGAGGCGACAAGTGGAGTGGATGGCGGCCTCTGGCAACACGCGCGGCAGCAGTGTGGCACAGACGGCTCTTGCTGCACCACCCTGTACTGGGGGGGGGGGACGACCAGCAGTGTGGCACAGACGGCTCTTGCTGCACCACCCTGTACTGGGGGGGGACGACCAGCAGTGTGGCACAGACGGCTCTTGCTGCACCACCCTGTACTGGGGGGGGGCGACCAGCAGTGTGGCACAGACGGCTCTTGCTGCACCACCCTGTACTGGGGGGGAACCAGCAGTGTGGCATAGACGGCTCTTGCTGCACCACCCTGTACTGGGGGGGGGGACGACCAGCAGTGTGGCACAGACGGCTCTTGCTGCACCACCCTGTACTGGGGGGGGACGACCAGCAGTGTGGCACAGACGGCTCTTGCTGCACCACCCTGTACTGGGGGGGGGGACGACCAGCAGTGTGGCACAGACGGCTCTTGCTGCACCACCCTGTACTGGGGGGGACGACCAGCAGTGTGGCACAGACGGCTCTTGCTGCACCACCCTGTACTGGGGGGGGGACGACCAGCAGTGTGGCACAGACGGCTCTTGCTGCACCACCCTGTACTGGGGGGGGGACGACCAGCAGTGTGGCACAGACGGCTCTTGCTGCACCACCCTGTACTGGGGGGGGGGGACGACCAGCAGTGTGGCATAGACGGCTCTTGCTGCACCACCCTGTACTGGGGGGGACGACCAGCAGTGTGGCACAGACGGCTCTTGCTGCACCACCCTGTACTGGGGGGGACGACCAGCAGTGTGGCATAGACGGCTCTTGCTGCACCACCCTGTACTGGGGGGGACGACCAGCAGTGTGGCATAGACGGCTCTTGCTGCACCACCCTGTACTGGGGGGGACGACCAGCAGTGTGGCACAGACGGCTCTTGCTGCACCACCCTGTACTGGGGGGGGGACGACCAGCAGTGTGGCACAGACGGCTCTTGCTGCACCACCCTGTACTGGGGGGGACGACCAGCAGTGTGGCACAGACGGCTCTTGCTGCACCACCCTGTACTGGGGGGGGACGACCAGCAGTGTGGCACAGACGGCTCTTGCTGCACCACCCTGTACTGGGGGGGGACGACCAGCAGTGTGGCACAGACGGCTCTTGCTGCACCACCCTGTACTGGGGGGGGACGACCAGCAGTGTGGCATAGACGGCTCTTGCTGCACCACCCTGTACTGGGGGGGGGACGACCAGCAGTGTGGCATAGACGGCTCTTGCTGCACCACCCTGTACTGGGGGGGACGACCAGCAGTGTGGCATAGACGGCTCTTGCTGCACCACCCTGTACTGGGGGGGGACGACCAGCAGTGTGGCACAGACGGCTCTTGCTGCACCACCCTGTACTGGGGGGGGGACGACCAGCAGTGTGGCATAGACGGCTCTTGCTGCACCACCCTGTACTGGGGGGGGCGACCAGCAGTGTGGCACAGACGGCTCTTGCTGCACCACCCTGTACTGGGGGGGACGACCAGCAGTGTGGCACAGACGGCTCTTGCTGCACCACCCTGTACTGGGGGGGGACGACCAGCAGTGTGGCACAGACGGCTCTTGCTGCACCACCCTGTACTGGGGGGGGACGACCAGCAGTGTGGCACAGACGGCTCTTGCTGCACCACCCTGTACTGGGGGGGGGACGACCAGCAGTGTGGCACAGACGGCTCTTGCTGCACCACCCTGTACTGGGGGGGGACGACCAGCAGTGTGGCATAGACGGCTCTTGCTGCACCACCCTGTACTGGGGGGGCGACCAGCAGTGTGGCACAGACGGCTCTTGCTGCACCACCCTGTACTGGGGGGGGACGACCAGCAGTGTGGCACAGACGGCTCTTGCTGCACCACCCTGTACTGGGGGGGGGCGACCAGCAGTGTGGCATAGACGGCTCTTGCTGCACCACCCTGTACTGGGGGGGACGACCAGCAGTGTGGCATAGACGGCTCTTGCTGCACCACCCTGTACTGGGGGGGGGGGCGACCAGCAGTGTGGCACAGACGGCTCTTGCTGCACCACCCTGTACTGGGGGGGGGCGACCAGCAGTGTGGCATAGACGGCTCTTGCTGCACCACCCTGTACTGGGGGGGGCGACCAGCAGTGTGGCATAGACGGCTCTTGCTGCACCACCCTGTACTGGGGGGGGGGCGACCAGCAGTGTGGCATAGACGGCTCTTGCTGCACCACCCTGTACTGGGGGGGACGACCAGCAGTGTGGCATAGACGGCTCTTGCTGCACCACCCTGTACTGGGGGGGGGGGCGACCAGCAGTGTGGCACAGACGGCTCTTGCTGCACCACCCTGTACTGGGGGGGGGGACGACAGCAGTGTGGCATAGACGGCTCTTGCTGCACCACCCTGTACTGGGGGGGGACGACCAGCAGTGTGGCACAGACGGCTCTTGCTGCACCACCCTGTACTGGGGACGACCAGCAGTGTGGCATAGACGGCTCTTGCTGCACCACCCTGTACTGGGGGGGGACGACCAGCAGTGTGGCACAGACGGCTCTTGCTGCACCACCCTGTACTGGGGGGGACGACCAGCAGTGTGGCACAGACGGCTCTTGCTGCACCACCCTGTACTGGGGGGGACGACCAGCAGTGTGGCACAGACGGCTCTTGCTGCACCACCCTGTACTGGGGGGGGGACGACCAGCAGTGTAGCACAGACGGCTCTTGCTGCACCACCCTGTACTGGGGGGGGGCGACCAGCAGTGTGGCACAGACGGCTCTTGCTGCACCACCCTGTACTGGGGGGGGCGACAGCAGTGTGGCACAGACGGCTCTTGCTGCACCACCCTGTACTGGGGGGGGGGGCGACCAGCAGTGTGGCACAGACGGCTCTTGCTGCACCACCCTGTACTGGGGGAACCAGCAGTGTGGCACAGACGGCTCTTGCTGCACCACCCTGTACTGGGGGGGGACGACCAGCAGTGTGGCACAGACGGCTCTTGCTGCACCACCCTGTACTGGGAGGGGGACGACCAGCAGTGTAGCACAGACGGCTCTTGCTGCACCACCCTGTACTGGGGGGGGACGACCAGCAGTGTGGCACAGACGGCTCTTGCTGCACCACCCTGTACTGGGGGGGGGACGACCAGCAGTGTAGCACAGACGGCTCTTGCTGCACCACCCTGTACTGGGGGGGGCGACCAGCAGTGTGGCACAGACGGCTCTTGCTGCACCACCCTGTACTGGGAGGGGGACGACCAGCAGTGTGGCACAGACGGCTCTTGCTGCACCACCCTGTACTGGGGGGGGGGACCAGCAGTGTGGCACAGACGGCTCTTGCTGCACCACCCTGTACTGGGGGGGGACGACCAGCAGTGTGGCACAGACGGCTCTTGCTGCACCACCATGTACTGGGGGGGGGACCCAGCATGTGGCCAGACGGCTCTTGCTGCACCACCCTGTACTGGGGGGGGGGCGACCAGCAGTGTGGCACAGACGGCTTTTTGCTGCACCACCCTGTACTGGGGGGGGGCGACCAGCAGTATGACAGACCACACCGTACCACAGTGTCACAGACCTACCAGGTACAGCACCACTCTCCTCAGGACACTACACGCGCTATATTTATACTGAGGTTTTTCTCCCCAATAATTACCTTCCCGCTGCTTGAATGGAAGATATTTTTCACAAATAATCATGCAGAAATAAGAGTTTCCAGAGGAAACGTCTGCTTTTTTTATTCGTAAGAAAATAACTTGATTGTAAACTTGTAAGATTATGCTTTAATATGAGCCGAGGGGGAAACGAGAGTCTTAAGACAGCATACACACTGAGGAAGGCGAGTGTAGAGAACACCAACACACCCAACTCTCGTCTAACCAGAAAAACATTACCCAAACACAACTGCTGTCTGGATGTATCCTGCATACAGATTAACAAGGAACCTTCAGTCTCCAGGGCTGTGTGGACCCCCACATTACCGCGCCAAGCAGGAATGCAGACAACCCAACTACTGGTATCCACAGCTGGACTGTGTACGCCATACCAAACATTAACACTAGTAACAACACTATCAATTAGGGCCTATCTGCAGCGGCTCAAATGTGCA
>WNGS01005680.1:7301496-7318206 GCA_020271785.1 Procambarus virginalis
CAGAGTACAAGTGCTGGTAGTATTGAACCCAATGCCCATTCTGTGATGCGTCTCCCTCCCCCCCCCATGTTTCGTCCCCCTCCCTGCCCCCCCTGGTTCCCGTACTGGAACTAGTATGGGGGGGGGGGGGAGAGGAAAACTACTATTTTCAGATTTTTCTTGACTCGAAGGTTGGGTTTAAGTGAGCATAATGGTGCGCGTGGCACTATAGTAGACCCAAACTGGCGTGACACTCTACCCCCCTTGTATCATGAGAGGCTACCCCATAACGTCTGGCCTTCAACCTTAACAATTCGGTTAAGTATAAATTAATATATTAAAGTGTACAATGGGATTATTAGTTTCTAAATTTACACTACAAATTCAAAAGAGTTATAACCTGTTTTTAATAACTACTAAAATTCAGCAGACTAGATATGTAATGCTATTGATGGATAACTATTGAAATTTCCTACAAACTATGAACCACGACATGTTAATCTTTAGGATGTCCATCCATGTTTAGTCTTTCTTAATAACGCTAATTACATAACTTGTATATATTTATCTTAAAATTGCCTTTGGAGTAGCATTTAGTACTTATTCATGTCTTCAGTGTGGGGGGGGGGAATGCTAATTACGAAAGCAAATAATTTATTATACCGGTAGTACATCCTGGTAATAATCGGTAATTTGACGTGGTGGAATAGAGCCGAGCCTAGAGGACGGCACAGACCTTGTGGGACTGAGCACTAGTTGTGCATCCTGTATGAATCCTGTGTAATGTTGCTAGTGGCTAACGAAGGCTTAATGAACTACATTTACGTAACAATAAAATTGTGCAATAATAACTTTTTAAACTTAACATTCCTAATGTTAACATCCTCTCTTGCCCAGGACAGACCAACTACAGCTAGACAACGAGGACAGTCTGTACTGAACATCTACAGCGACGAAATAGATGCATTGCCAATCGTCAGGTATTATCGGGCAATATCATCGTGACACGGTAACTGAGGGTACAACAACAAATCGCCTAATCTTTACAATGGTAAATATGGTTGCTGGCAATCCCAATTATGGACGGAAGAGGAGGCCGCGGGAGAGAATCGGTAATAAGAATCCGTTTTGGATACAAATATCCAGAGATTCGGAATGGCAACTGTTGAGCAGAAGTTGCAGAATCTATAGTGATGGATACCGCTTTGACCACTATCTCAGAATGTGAATATTTGTCATTAAAGTGTAAAAATAATTAACCCAACATTGTTTGAGTTAGGAAAGCGCTTTGTCAAATTGTTCTAAGACATTTCCCCCATTTTGCACCCGTAAGATAATTGTTGACAATGTTAGCTTGTTCTTAAGCTCTTTACTAGCGTTATAAGTCCCAGCTGTGTCTGGGTACAAGTAGACAAGATGAACAACCCAGTGGGTTTTCTTCCTATTGGAGTGTTGTACATGCTGCTATGGCGGTGTCCACTCACAGGATGAGTGGCGCTGCCCAATAAACTCGCCCCTCGGGGCAAAACTTAAACAAAAATTATCCGTAACCTCTTCGTCTTCTGATCTAAGAGCTCTTTCTGATCGCGCCGATTCTAGACTTGCTTTGAATTTATACCAAATTGCTACCTTAAACACTAGTTTTATCCTACCTTAGCCTTCCCGGTTTGGTGACTTCTTTGATAATTACATAATTTATCCAAGGTTATTAAACGTGATTTGTACTGCTGGCCACAATGTTCTTACGGCCCGGTTTGACTAGAATGTAAGATAATGCTGCAATCCTGAACTCAACCCGGATGATAGGGTAGAGTTTGAAGGTGTTCATAGACCAGAATCTTTTTGAAAACTAGACTGACTTAACCTCTCCATACAACACCTTCCTCGTATCTTGCGTTTAGTAATGTTACTGAAGGTTGACATAGGTGGTAAGCACCCTTGGTAAGACTTGACAGTAGGCAAGTCTCTCCTCCCTTGTAAGGACAGTCCTACCATAGTGTTAACCTAGTCTCATAAACTGTCAAAGGAGCTGTAAAACCACACATTAGCTCCCCAAGTAGGCAAGCTGTTGCAGACCTGTGCAACATCTGAGACACTGGAGGCTGCCCTGCAGAGGCCTAGTTATACCGTAAATACACTGAACTGGCGTGGTTAAGTGGTCGCTTGTAGTGCTGGAGACGTGTGTTCCAGACGACCTATTCTGTACCCACATCACCCTCGGGATTGTGGACCCGCCGAAGTAGTTGAGCTTCGGCTCTTTGGTCCCGCCTCAACTGTCAATCGACTAGTGTAGAATCTTGAGCCTATTGGGCTCTCGATCTACGTTTCAAACTGTTGTCTGCCTCCTCCACATCACTGCCTAATTCATTTCATGTTACTACCGACATTGACATCTTTAAAATATGTGGCTCTCCCAACCACTTGGGATGGACGGTAGAGCGACGGTCTCGCTTCATGCAGGTCGGCGTTCAATCTCCAACCGTTCAAGTGGTTGGGCACCATTACTTCATTCCCCGTCCCATCCCAAATCCTTATCCTGACCCCTTCATAGTGCTATATAGTCGTAATGGTTTGGCGCTTTCCCCTGATAGTTTCCATTCCCTGTGTCTAGAGGACCAGTTCTTTCAATAGTTTTGTCCATAGTCAATTTTAGACACGATCACCTTCAGAATTCACTGTTCTTCCAGGGCCGTGTCTTTTAGTTCCCGCAGCCTTTCCTCGTAAGTCGTACCTCTGTTCTGGGACTTCTGTTCCTTCAACTCGCCTAGTTGTGCTTGTGGGGGTTGAGCTGTGGATCTCGGGTACCGCCTCTCGACTATCGGTCAACTGATGTTCAGGTTCCCGAGCCTATTGGACTATCATATCTACATTTGAAACTGTGGAGTCTGCTTCCACCACATCATTTCCTAATGCATTCCGTTTGTTAACAGAGACAAAAAAATCTAATGTGTCTATTGCTTATTTGGGCACTCAATTTCCACCTGTCCCCTACTGTATGCGCCCCTAGAGTTAGTATGTCTATATCTACCCTATCAATTCCTTTTGAGAATCTTGTAAGTGGTAACCATGTCCTCTCTAACTCGTGTTCCAGCGACGTGGTTTAATTCCCGTAGTCTCTCCTCGTAGCTCATACCCCTCAGTTCGGGTACTAGTCTGGTGGCAAACCTTTGAACGTTTTCCAGTTTAGTCTTATCCTTGGCTTGGTGCCTTCTTTGATAATTACTTATGCTTGACTAGATGTGGTTGCCTTGGGCCGGATGTCCAGTCTGTGTAAGCCATGTATGCGGAGATAATCTTGTGTGATCTTCATGCAGCAAACAGCTGTAGTAAGTTATCTGTATAGAGATCCAAATCATCGGAATAAGTCTGCTCGTGAAGCTAAATATTCTTTAAGTAAATGTTATTCTTCCGGGGCTAATATAAAATGGTTGGCGAGTCTGATGCCTTTGATATCTCGCGACTTATCCCTACATTGGCATAGTTCCTTTTGAATATCCAGGGTGTTCTCTCCGTCTTGGTGCCTTTTGATAATTACTTGTCCCTTTGTGGATGGATGAATTAAGACTGGTAAATTCTTGTATGCAAGTCAGGAGTCCCAAGAGGGCCACCACCTTGCTGCTGGTTTCCTGTCCCCCGTCGAGACAACTTCCTCTATTCCTTAGTCTTCGTATAAGTAAATTATGCCGACAGCTTCAGCGGGTAGGCGGTTCCCTGCGTTTATACCCTATGGAGAAGTCTCGTGAACTTACCCCCACCCTCCCCTTTTATGCATTATATTGGACCTTTGTCTATGTAAAATACTGAAATTTGAATACAAAATCAGACCGGGTTATCTAACTTAATTTGTAATGTAAACCCATGGAAGAATGTCAAAATATTTTTCCCATTCTTTGATACAGAAGTCCAGATGGATACACCAGTAAATGACAGCAATAGGAATAGTTTGAATAACCACTAAAGAGTTCTTATGCCATTGTCCTGCCGCCTCTTATTTATCCGAGATTGAATTTTAAACATGGACAAGCAAACCCAGAATTAAGTGGCAGATGTCCAACAGCTTTCTAAGAGATCACTGTACTGTTGATGTTTTTAGCTCCTACACGAGACATGTCAGCAGCATCAGAAAACTTTTAGCTCAATATAGACTAATGGAACAAGAGATTTTAGAAAGCTAAAAAAAGACTCGAGATTAATGGAGCCAGCAATAAGGGAACAACGCAGGAGACGAGCCGGAGTGTTGAGGAAACTCTGCCCGTTCAGGGAACACAATCACCCGTACTTCACCTCCAGGGCGTCAACAGGCGGGTCACCGCCCTTCAGTGGCGGGTGACAAACAAAAGCGAGAAGTCAGTAATGTGTAATTCACGAGGCTGACGTTAATCTTGCTGGCAGGCCATTTGTGCCAGATTCTCGCATCTTTTATTTTTAATTAAAGTAGAAATTTACCTTCAACCAAGTAAAAAGATAAAACTATTTAAATTTTAGTTTATATTTAGAACCTGCAGATAGAACAAGCTCAACACGGAACAAGCGTTACCGTATTTGGTTCCAAATTTTAATCATCAACAATACATCTCTGAAATCCACAAATTTTTTTTAACGTCTTCCTCGAATTTCATGTAAAACTTTTCAGCTCCCCCCCCCCCCCACTATATTTTCCTAGAAATTTAATCAAATTGTTCCATCTATAAATATGCATTTATAACGTACAAGGAGAGTAACAGTCTAGAGGTTTATTACTCTACTATACTATACTATACTGGGCCGCAATATAGAATGCAGACCTGCGGATTGTGAAATACAGGCAACTAAGGAAGTCATTTAGTTGACCAATTAGTGTTTGAATAGAAAAAACCTGTAAAATGTATTTTAGAACACTGAAGAGTCGACCCACCGTTAAATTTCCTTCAAGATATGAAGATATTGTGGCACCAAAAATGGTGCCACAACCAGGTTCTACAAGTAACCCATCTACACTGGTCTGTAAGGGGGGGGGGGGTACTCGTGTACATATACACCCCCCCCCCTTCATTGCTCCAATGTCATTGTAACATTAAAGTCACAAGCCATTAATAGTTTCCTTGACCGACGAGTTAAGTATTAATTTCTCCTAAAGAAAAAATTACCCTAAGTAAACATCAGGTACTTGGTGGCAAGTTGTGTAGACACTAAGCTTTCAAGAAACCTCCTGGCTAAAGGTATTCAAGAAGATTATGAGCTAGTTTAAAATTTTAATATTTTTTTACAACTTTACCATTCAGGAAACCAGGCCATTTCCTGGCAAACAATCAACTAAAGGCTGGTGTCACAGGTGACAGACTTGACGAGGTGACAGGCAATGTTATATTTTATGGTGTCGTTATTGACCTCCTTCAGCACCCCGAGACGGTCCTCGTTGTCTTCCCTGTTGTCTGGTTGTGGTCACCCGAGCCTGGGGGGGGGGGGAGAGTTATCACTTATATTGTCCTTAAAATAATATATAAGAAATCTTTTGATAAGTTGGTTAACATTTACAGATCTGTTTTACAGCCATTTAAGCCCCTATTCATAACTTGCACTCTCAAATGTACCCAATTTGAGTTGTATTGACAAATGAATAACGTAAAACAAGCTATACAGAGCCTGCAGTGTGAGACCAGTTGGTGTAGGACGGTGGTCCCTGATGACCACCTCCAGGGCCTCGTGCCTCGCTCTCTGCCGCTCCTCCACATTATCTAGACCCCACCTAACAAAATATTACGTAGTTAGAAAAATTCTTTGCCATTTAGTGAATCTTAGTCCAGCAGGATTACCATATTTAAGTTTAGTGCACATGTATTTTAATAATATATAATTAACGCTAGTAAGTAAACTCACTTTTGGCGATAACGCTCTTTATGAAGTCTTCCTTGTCTTTGATACTACTAGCCGGAAGCCTCTGCCAGGACTAGGGAGTAACAGTTGGCGTGATCCCAGCTGTAGGCATTAGTAGTCACGCACTGAAAAGTTGTAGTTCTTGCCAGCCCGCGTTTCATGCATCTGAAACAGTTTAAAATTAAATTTCATCTAAATTTACTCAAGTGGACATAATAAGTCATGTTGAGGATTCTAAACCTGCATCTTGGGTACTCCAAGCATGTCTGGATCTGATTTAGAGTAACCAAATGAAGCTCTTGCTTACTGTTACCAGGTATTCCACAGGATGAAGTGTCTAGTTTGCCATGACTTTGAAGAGGTGAGAAGCTGGGGCTGAGACCAACGGGTGCTGGGGTTGTGGCTGGGGTAGAGGTCAGGGGGACGAATGGAAGACTGGGTTACCTTAAATGCAGGAAGGTGTTGTAAGGACAAGGGTGCCGCTTGAAGAGTGAACTGCTGCACGTAATATTGAACTGTAAATAAATTAATTTGAAACTTTTTAGTCTGCCGAGACTGTAGTTAACTATCGTTTAGGTGCAATGGACAGAACGAATTACTCAGTTAGCGTGTAATATTTGAGACCTATTTATACAACAATGAAATAATGGATGATACAAATCTAGACAATTTTACGATTAATATATACAACATGAAATTATACAATTAGCGTTGATTAGTAAGAAAAACCATGGATGGACATCCTGAAAGTTAACAGCCTGATTCATGGTTTGTAGAAAATTTCACTACTCATTACTAGAATTACATCCCTAGCCTGCTGAATAGTCATGTCATTAAACAATGTTTTAATTTAGTTTTGAATACTTCGGACCCCACTGTACACTTTGAAATTTCCAATATACTTAACCGAATTGTTAAGGTTGAAGGCCAGACGTTATGGGGTAGCCTCTCATGATACAAGGGGGGTAGAGTGTCACGCCAGTTTGGCTCTACTATAGTGCCACGCGCACCATTATGCTCACTTAACCCAACCTTCGAGTCGTCAAGAAAAATCTGAAATAGTACTTCCAGTACGGGGAACCAGGGGGGGGGCAGGGGAGGGGGAAGGGAGACGCAACAAGGGGTGGGGGGGGGACGCAAGAAGCAGGCAGGGGAGGACAAGGGGAAAGGGTAGGGTGCAACAAAAGGGGGGGGGATGGACGCAACAAGAGTGGGACGCAACAAAGGGGTGGGGAGAGGGAGGGGGGACGCAACAAAGGGGTGGGGTGGGGTGGGGGGGGGAGGGGAGGGGGACGCAGCATGAGGGAGGGAGGGAGGGGGACGCAGCATGAGGGAGGGGGGAGGGAGGACCTCCACATACAGCCCAGCTTCGAGGGAGACGAAGCTGGAACTGTATACCAAAAGTGAGGTAAAACACACTGAAGTGCTTTTTGTCTCATCGTCACTTTTATACCCAGCAGCCAACCAAACCCGGCCGCTGATTGGTGGACATTCACCCTAAACCTCACCCCATTGGTTAACATTTTGCGAGTCTGAAGTGTCAATTAACAATGGCCAACAGCCACTCCTTCACTTCCCCAAATACGAACGAGTCTCTAATGAACCAATAATGATCCCCAGCTTGAATGTTTGAAGTTGTTAACTTCAAAATGTAATTCACAAACCAAATACAACATTCTATTGTAAATGTTGCAACAGAACAACAGGTACAACAGAACAACATTTGCAATAGAATCGTCAGTGAAGTAGTAATCATTACACGCCCTCTACAGCTCCTACCTCTTCAGTTCTGCCTGTTAGAGCTGTTTACCTTAAGATTTATAACCTTATAACTGTCTTATGGTAACCTCCACCTCAGACGACCACAGCCAGACAGTAAGAAAGGCAACTATGATCGTCTCAGTGGACTAAAGAACATCTACAACGACGGGATAACATAACACAACATTGCCTCTCATCACGTCAAGTCTGTCACGTGACACTTGCCTCTGATGTTGATGCCTCAAGTCTTCCTACTTGGGAACCTGTACACTGAACATTGCTGCCTCCAACACTGCCAGTGTATCCTCAGGATGGATATTGGGTCCACGGATAGTCACTCGATGTGTATGGGGTCCACTACCACCCGTAGGATGGGTATGGGGTCCACTACCACTCGTAGGATGGGTATGGGGTCCACTACCACCCGTAGGATGGGTATGGGGTCCACTACCACCCGTAGGATGGGTATGGGGTCCACTACCACCCGTAGGATGGGTATGGGGTCCACTACCACCCGTAGGATGGGTATGGGGTCCACTACCACCCGTAGGATGGGTATGGGGTCCACTACCACCCTAGGATGGGTATGGGTTCACTACCACTTGTAGGATGTGTATGGGGTCCACTACCACCCGTAGGATGGGTATGGGGTCCACTACCACCCGTAGGATGGGTATTGGGTCCACTACCACCCGTAGGATGGGTATGGGGTTCACTACCACTAGTAGGATGTGTATGGGGTCCACTACCACCCGTAGGATGTTTATGGGGTCCACTATCACCTGTAGGATGGGTATCGGGTCCACTATCACCTGTAGGATGGGTATGGGGTCCACTACCACCCCTAGGATGGGTATGGGGGCTCACTACCACCCCTAGGATGGGTATGGGGCTCACTACCAACCGTAGAATGGGTATGAGGTCCGCTATCACCTGTATGATGGATATGGGGTCTACTATCACCTGGATGATGTGTATGGGGGTCCACTACACCCGTAGGATGGGTATGGGGTCCACTACCACCGTAGGATGGGTATGGGGTCCACTATCACCTATATGATGTGTATGGGGATCCATTACCACCCTTAGGATGGGTATGGGGTCCACTACCACCCGTAGAATTGGTATGGGGTTCACTACCACCCGTAGGAGGGTATGGAGTCTACTATCACCCGTAGGATGGGTATGGGGTCCACTACCATCTATAAGATGTTAAAGGGGTCTACTGCCAACTGCTGGATGAGTATGGGGTCCACTACCGCCCACCTGTGTGCGGTAGTGGACCCCATACCAATCCTTTGGATGGTAGTGGACCCCATACCTATCCTTTTGGGTGGTTGTGGACTCATAAACATCGTGGGACTTGCTGTGACCCTCCCTATATCAACCTGTTTGCAGTAGTGTACCCCATGGTACACCACTTTGTACCCTGGCGAGGTCACTCCAGACCGACAACCAGAGCGCAACTCCATAGTCTCCCGAGACTGATAGATGCTTACTTCTACCCCATACACATTCCAACGTCACATCGTTGGAATGGAGTGCTTATTATAATTTATTGAGAGGCACCAATATTTCTCCTAAGTGCTGTTAACAGGCTGCACTGTAGAATAGTGGTTTAAATCATGGGTTGAAACATTTGTGAACACAGAACGGAGACCTATTATAATTTTTTTTAACTATTTTCAGTAAAGAATAAACTATTTTACTAAAGAATATTCATCCATCAACAATCATCATCATCGCTGCAGACTTCACTACAGTCCTATACTATACACTATATTAAGCCTTAAAATCATCACAAATACTGAAAGCCATAGGTGGTAGCTATGTATACCATAGGTGGTAGCTATGTATACCATAGGTGGTAGCTATGTATACCATAGGTGGTAGCTATATATACCATAGGTGGTAGCTATGTATACCATAGGTGGTAGCTATGTATACCATAGGTGGTAGNGGTGTTAATCAGAAAATATTTGTAACAATTTATATAAATAATTATTAATGTGTGAGCTAAAAAGGAACCTTTGGGAGGTAATGATATTTGATAATAACGTGGATATACACAGAGTAATAACGTGGGTGTACACAGAGTAATAACGTGGGTGTACACACAGTAATAACGTGGATATACACAGAGTAATAACGTGGGTGTACACAGTAATAACGTGGGTGTACACAGTAATAACGTGGGTGTACACAGTAATAACGTGGATGTACACAGTAATAACGTGGGTGTAAACAGTAATAACGTGGGTGTACACACAGTAATAACGTGGATGTACACAGTAATAACGTGGGTGTACACAGTAATAACGTGGGTGTACACACAGTAATTACGTGGGTATACATACAGTAATAACGTGGGTGTACACACAGTAATAACGTGGTGTACACAGTAATAACGTGGGTGTACACACAGTAATAACGTGGGTGTACACACAGTAATAACGTGGATGTACACAGTAATAACGTGGGTGTACACAGTAATAACGTGGGTGTACACAGTAATAACGTGGGTGTACACAGTAATAACGTGGGGTGTACACACAGTAATAACGTGGGTGTACACACAGTAATAACGTGGATGTACACAGTAATAACGTGGGTGTACACAGTAATAACGTGGGTGTACACGCAGTAATAACGTGGATGTACACAGTAATAACGTGGGTGTACACAGTAATAACGTGGGTGTACACACAGTAATAACGTGGGTGTACACAGTAATAACGTGGGTGTACACACAGTAATAACGTGGATGTACACAGTAATAACGTGGGTGTACACACAGTAATAACGTGGGTGTACACACAGTAATAACGTGGGTGTACACAGTAATAACGTGGGTGTACACAGTAATAACGTGGGTGTACACACAGTAATAACGTGGGTGTACACACAGTAATAACGTGGGTGTACACACAGTAATAACGTGGGTATACACACAGTAATAACGTGGGTGTACTCACAGTAATAACGTGGGTGTACACACAGTAATAACGTGGGTGTACACACAGTAATAACGTGGGTGTACACACAGTAATAACGTGGGTGTACACACAGTAATAACGTGGGTGTACACACAGTAATAACGTGGGTGTACACACAGTAATAACGTGGGTGTACACACAGTAATAACGTGGGTGTACACACAGTAATAACGTGGGTGTACACACAGTAATAACGTGGGTGTACACACAGTAATAACGTGGGTGTACACACAGTAATAACGTGGGTGTACACACAGTAATAACGTGGGTGTACACACAGTAATAACGTGGGTGTACACACAGTAATAACGTGGGTGTACACACAGTAATAACGTGGGTGTACACACAGTAATAACGTGGGTGTACACACAGTAATAACGTGGGTGTACACACAGTAATAACGTGGGTGTACACACAGTAATAACGTGGGTGTACACACAGTAATAACGTGGGTGTACACACAGTAATAACGTGGGTGTACACAGTAATAACGTGGGTGTACACACAGTAATAACGTGGGTGTACACACAGTAATAACGTGGGTGTACACACAGTAATAACGTGGGTGCACACAGTAATAACGTGGGTGCACACACAGTAATAACGTGGGTGTACACACAGTAATAACGTGGGTGTACACACAGTATTAACGTGGGTGTACACACAGTATTAACGTGGGTGTACACACAGTAATAACGTGGGTGTACACACAGTAATAACGTGGGTGTACACACAGTAATAACGTGGGTGTACACACAGTAATAACGTGGGTGTACACACAGTAATAACGTGGGTGTACACACAGTAATAACGTGGGTGTACACACAGTAATAACGTGGGTGTACACACAGTAATAACGTGGGTGTACACACAGTAATAACGTGGGTGTACACACAGTAATAACGTGGGTGTACACACAGTAATAACGTGGGTGTACACAGTAATAACGTGGGTGTACACACAGTAATAACGTGGGTGTACACACAGTAATAACGT
Source organism: Procambarus virginalis (assembly GCA_020271785.1). NCBI lineage: Eukaryota > Metazoa > Arthropoda > Malacostraca > Decapoda > Cambaridae > Procambarus > Procambarus virginalis. The sequence goes on from WNGS01005680.1 coordinate 7,313,082, forward strand.
GGGTGTACACACAGTAATAACGTGGGTGCACACAGTAATAACGTGGGTGCACACACAGTAATAACGTGGGTGTACACACAGTAATAACGTGGGTGTACACACAGTATTAACGTGGGTGTACACACAGTAATAACGTGGGTGTACACACAGTAATAACGTGGGTGTACACACAGTAATAACGTGGGTGTACACACAGTAATAACGTGGGTGTACACACAGTAATAACGTGGGTGTACACACAGTAATAACGTGGGTGTACACACAGTAATCACACTAACGTGACGGTGAGAAAATCCGTTGGGGCCGTGATGAGGATTCGAACCAATGCGATGGGTAGTCCCACGCAGTTGTGGGTCCAGAGAGCTGCACCGGTAACCTTGCTATACCTCATCTACATGAAACTAATGCCAGGGTATTAAAATGCCTGTGCACAAATGCCAGCCGTTGGGTCGGCCACTGGTAGGCACAGAGAGCGTATCTGGGTGCAGAGGTTCCTGCCATCACAGGAACTAACAATACGATACATCAGTGATGTATCATAGAACAGCGATGTATCCGAAGATGAAGTCCACTTGTACAGAATCTCACCATGAACAACACGAACAGGTGGTGGTGTGTTCTACCTGAAGGAGAATATGACTGTAACTAAGACTAAACTGCTCCGCCAGTGATGTGCTAAATCCGTTAACATGTGCTGGAGATGGTATAGAGGCGGCATAAGAGGACGCTACAGATCTTCAATATGAAGGCAGCATATGAGCGTGAAGCTCTAATAATAAGAGAAAGGGGGATGTTTACGTGAGCCATTGTTGCACTCATGGAAAACATTTAAAATGGAGGAAAATTTGGTGAAATAGTATATTTATAAAATATACAAAGGATTGTGTTTGTGGCTTCTTAGTGGGTACAGCAATTGTTCATTACATAAAGTGACTAAAGTTATACACAGTATTTCCGGTATAACTTCAAGTTAGTTCAGGTTTGGATTTGTTGAGGTAACAATACTTATGATAGTCACGCCACTTGGGGGCAGGCACTGAACGTGAGCTGAGAAATATTGCCATTTCATGAGGAAGTGTCAGAGAGACACCACCACACTAAAGCACTCCGCGCTGGATGGAATTGTCTAAATAGATGAAAGTTGTCGCTGACGGGTTATATATCACACCGAAATTGCTTTTTAGAAAAAAACGGTAAAAAGTTAGTACCAGGAGACTGGAAAGATGTAAAGATCTGTACAGTTCTCGAGGAAGGCAAAAGAATGGCTGCTGGGAACTGCCAGAGTTGTGAGTGAAGCAATCTTCAACCACCTCCGTCAGTTCTTTGTCAAACACATCGTGCATTTCTGGAAAACAAATCTTTTCTAACAAACTTGCTAATTTGTTGCTAGGTTAGCTACATTAATCAAGGCTACTGAGCTGCTGCGCTCAGACATTCGTTGTACTGCCAGCCAGAAGATTAACCCCTCAAAATAAACCCAAAATATGAAAACACTGGCAAAAAATACTTAAATGAATAAAACAATCGTTGAAACGCAGAGCGAAGAATTGTTCTCCATGAACTAGGCTTCGATTTGAATAATATTTTTTTTAACGGAATTTCACATTGATATATTCTTGGTGGACGCAACTCGTCACTCACATCAAAACCTCGGACATCAATAAATTTGTGGACGATAAAAGTTGATGAAAATGTGAACAGCAAATTGAACTTTTCTTTCTATGAAAAATAAAGTACCTCAATTTCATAAATTTTGAATAAAAAAAAAGAATGTGTGAGCGTGCTTGTGGGACATCAGTGATAAGGCTATGACGATAGTCGTATGCCAGTATACAAAATATAAGGACCCCGGCAGCGTGGTAATCAAATTAGATTGACCTATAGAATACGACCCACAACAGTTGATTGATTGATTAAGCCAACCAAGAGGTGGCACGGGCATGAATAACCCGTAAGCTACAGCGGTTATCCACTTCCCAGGTGCATATTAAACTCTAAGTGACCAGAGGCAACATGTGTAAGATGTGTGTGTGTATATATGTATGTCTCTCGTCCATACCGGTAACCAAAGCTGGGCCCCAATTAGCTGTGAGCGACTGCGCTACAAGTAGCCCATTTTAATTAGAGCTTAATGAGCAGTGACAAATTAGTTTAGCAGGCATGTGTCATTTGTCACTCTTCATGTGCGGTTTTTGCCAGTTTGAATGTAAATTATTAATATAGTTGCATTGATACAGAGACCTGTTAGGGGTGAAGGGCCGGTGGTGGTGATGGGCCGGTGGTGGTGATGGGCCGGTGGTGGTGATGGGCCGGTGGTGGTGATGAAGCCTAGTAGGGCAACTGCTCCCGACCAACCATCGTTTTAGTTGTCAGTGTAATAAACTATTTTGTGAAGCATCTGTCATTAAGCCTACAGCTTCAATATATATATACACGAGAGTCACATCACAGTCTTCTCTTCTTGAGAAACTTGTATCTGTATTGATTCTCTAAATGGTTTGTTTACCTCGTGGTACATTTAATTAGGGTTAGATGTGAATGATTAGTTTTTTAGCAAGTTGGGGCGTAGTTAGACACGGATCTCTTAGACTGAGTGGAATAGTTGTCTACCAAATGCATGATTACGATTAATAAGTTGACCAAACCACATACTAGAAAGTGAAGGGACGACGACGTTTCGGTCCGTCCTGGACCATTCGGAGCCGGTCGGCCGAGCGGACAGCACGCTGGGCTTATGATCCTGTGGTCCCGGGTTCGATCCCGGGCGCCGGCGAGAAACAATGGGCAGAGTTTCTTTCACCCTATGCCTCTGTTACCTAGCAGTAAAATAGGTACCTGGGTGTTAGTCAGCTGTCACGGGCTGCTTCCTGGGGGTGGAGGCCTGGTCGAGGACCAGGCCGCGGGACACTAAAGCCTAAAGAATCATCTCAAGATAACCTCAAGATTCTCAAGTCGATTGTCTTGATATACGATTAAAAATCTCTTGTTGGCGGTTATGCAGCAGCTACCCAACCCACAGGGGGGGGGGGTTGAAATAGCCTAAGCTACTCTATCCCTTTGAGATGTATTTCTTTCTTGTCTCAACAAACAAACTTGAACCCAACCCTCACTACAGTCATCAATTGTACCGTGATGTAGATTGAAAATTTACACTTTTGTTAAAATACAAATTAGTATTCCATATTGGAAATTTATAAATAGCTGGACCTAGGTTTATTAGGCTTTAGATTTGTTGGTAATTATTTGTATTTGCACAACCCGTTTTTTTTATTATTATTTTCTACCACAGACGTGGCCACACATTTACAATGCTAACTAGCATATATACATTTCTTAGGCTGTGTTCAGCCAGGTTGCCGCACTTATCAATTTAAGTGATAAATGTGCCACGAGGTAAATATTTTATTCAAACTATTTGTTTCCAAACATGAAGTATTATTATCGTATAATTTCGTGTAATAATTACTGGACATTGTTCTCTAATTCGTGTACAATACTGCTATATAACCTTTAATTATAGTTGTTGTTCAGGAAAATATTGAAATAGGGAAAAGAAAACAAAATTAGCCTGTGTAATAATGTGTTTTAAATCAATTTATTACAAATATTTACATACAAATTATTGAATGGAATATTCAATAATATTCAGATTTTTAATATGAGTATCTGGCAGGTTTGTCATTCAACGCAGTAAACCAAATTTGAATAATTCATAAACAAAAAAAAATTGCAATTGAAATAAAATACACAACTTACAAATTAATATAAAATAACACAATAAAACAGCAGAGCTATGGATCAAGCTTCCTATGGCTGCTTGAGCCATACGAAGCAGTTCCTATTTATATCCACTCAAACTCGCTCACATAAATGTTAAACTTTAACTTGATGTCTGCGGTGATGTCTTGTGTTGCCCGGTAACAGAGGAACAGAGGCTATAGTTAAGGATCGGCGCCCAGTCAATCTTCCTCGGAAAGGATCCGAAAACAGTCCAAATCGCTAACCTGTCCTTAGGATATCATAGTAATTATGTCTCATTGATTATGACATAATTGTGACACATTGATCAACAGTACCCATCCTGTGGGTATTGTAGTTGACTCCATACTAATTCTCTGGGCGGTACTGGACCCCATACCCATCCTACGGGTGGTAGTGGACCCCATACCCATCCTACAGGTTATGATGGACCCCATACCCATCCTTGGGGGTGGACTCACTATACTCATCCTACGGGTGATAGTGGACCCCATACCCATCCTCCGGGTGGTAGTGGACCCCATACCCATCCTCCGGGTGGTAGTGGACCCCATACCCATCCTACGGGTGGTAGTGGACCCCATACTCATCCTACGGGTGATAGTGGACCCCATACCCATCCTCCGGGTGGTAGTGGACCCCATACCCATCCTCCGGGTGGTAGTGGGCCCCATACCCATCCTACAGATGGTAGTGGACCCCATACCCATCCTACGGGTGGTAGTGGACCCCATACCCATCCTACGGGTGGTAGTGGACCCCATACACATCCTACAAGTGGTAGTGAACCCCATACCCATCCTACGGGTGGTAGTGGACCCCATACCCATCCTACGGGTGGTAGTGGACCCCATACCCATCCTACGGGTGGTAGTGGACCCCATACCCGTGGTAGTGGACCCCATACCCATCCTACGGGTGGTAGTGGACCCCATACACATCCTACGGGTGGTAGTGGACCCCCATACACATCGAGTGACTATCTGTGGACCCTATATCCATCCTGAGGATACACTGGCAGTGTTGGAGGCAGCAATGTTCAGTGTACAGGTTCCCAAGTAGGAAGACTTGAGAGGCATCAACATCAGAGGCAAGTGTCACGTGACAGACTTGACGTGATGAGAGGCAATGTTGTGTTATGTTATCCCGTCGTTGTAGATGTTCTTTAGTCCGCTGAGACGATCATAGTTGCCTTTCTTACTGTCTGGCTGTGGTCGTCTGAGGTGGAGGTTACCATAAGACAGTTATAAGGTTATAAATCTTAAGGTAAACAGCTCTAACAGGCAGAACTGAAGAGGTAGGAGCTGTAGAGGGCGTGTAATGATTACTACTTCACTGACGATTCTATTGCAAACGTTGCTCTGTT
>WNGS01005680.1:7335149-7345149 GCA_020271785.1 Procambarus virginalis
CACACACACACACACACGAGGACAGGACAGAGAGAAAGATCTAGGAGTTGATATCACGCCAACCCTGCCTCCTGAAGCCCACATCAAAGATAACATCGGCTGTATATGCGAGGCTCGCTAACATCAGAACTGCTTTCAGAAACCTAAGTAATGAATCCTTCAGAATCTTGTATACCACATATGTAAGACCAATCCTGGAGTATGCAGCCCCAGCATGGAGCCCGTACTTTGTCAAGCACAAGACGAAGCTGGAAAAAGTTCAGAGGTATGCCACTAGGCTAGTCACAGAACTAAGTGGCATGAATTATGAGGAAAGGCTGCGTGAAGTGCACCTCACGTAGCTGGAAGACAAAAGAGCTCGGGAGACATGATCACTAAATACAAAATTGTCAGGGGAGTTGACAGGGTAGACAGATTCATTATTTAACACGGGTGGTACACGCACAAGGGGACACAGGTGGAAGCTGAGTACCCAAATGAGCCACAGAGACATTAGAAAACTTTTTCAGTATCAGAGTAGTTAGTAAATGGAATGCACTAGGCAGTGATGTGGTGGAGGTTGACTCCATACACAGTTTCAAATGTAGATGTGATAGAGCCCAATAAGCTCAGGAATCTGTACATCAGTTGATTGACGGTTGAGAGGCGGGACCAAAGAGCCAGAGCTCAACCCCCGCAAGCACATCTAGGTGAGTACAACTAGGTGAGTACCCTTCCTGCAAACTGCACCAGCTATCAAGAAGGTGAGTTACACTAGAGTGGGTTCACGTCCAAACAAAGTAACTACTACTACACACATTTAGGTGTATTCACACGTATACATATTCAGGTGCATACTCACACAGACACACTAAATTAACATACACACCGCACGTGGATATTTCGGAGAGCATACACACTACACACTAGCTCTTGCCCCGCCTCCAATTCCCTCCTGTCTTGCCCCAACTCCACTTCCCCCTCCCCCTTTAGCTAGTATCTATTGTAACGATCGACAATAGTCAGAATTTGTACGTTCTTAGCTTTAAGATAGTACTATACTGACTAGTAAGGAATTCTTATAAAATAAATGAAGCTAAAACCACAAACTTAAATATTCCAAATATTCCTAGGCCTAGTATAGCACACATGTGTATTATATTAGGCTTCAGATATCGCGTATTAGGCCTAGGGAGGTTAGGATAGGTTAGTTTAGTTTGCAACACAAGTAAAAAAATAGTTTTCCAGTTCCCCTTCCCTCCCCCCTTCTAATACCTCTTCCACCCCCCTCCCACCTATGCAGGCGATGAGTCACAATGACGTGGCTAAATTATGTTGACCAGACCACAGTCGACTTGAGAATGGTCCAGGACGGACCGAAACGTCGTCGTCCCTTCACCTTCTAGTGTGTGGTCTGGTCAACATAATTTACCCTCCCACCAACTCTACTTCCTCCCCCTCCCCCCCCTCCACAAGCCTAGTGTAGACCCCCATTGCTACAATATTATTCACTGGGAAATGAAGACTTACCAGAGAGTTGAAAGACGGCTAATGTTATTCCTACCAAAAAGAATAAAAATGAACTCCACAGATTTACAAACATAAATTTGTATCACAAAAAGGATAATTAAGCGCTAGGAAAATGAATGTAATATAAAATAATAAAGGGAACTATGAAAGCGAATAGGGAAGATAGAAAGCAAGTGATGTTATTGTCGGTAATGGTGTTTTAGTCTCTGAAACGACGACAAAAAAAGTAAATTATGCAATTTGTCGCAGGAAACACCTTATAATATATTATTCAATTTCCAGAAAAAAATATTGAGTGAATTGGGTGATGAATTATTATTGGATATCAGTGAATGAAATTATTGGGGAAAATTGGAATATTTTTTTAATATAATTTATTTTGTTAGGAACTGCTTTTACTCTACCTGACTGTTGGGTCTCTCACTCGACCAGACCGTTGACTCTCACTCGACCAGACTGTTGACTCTCACTCGACCAGACTGTTGACCATTACAGACCTCTCTCAGCGTTGCTGTTCTTCATGTTGACCTCGTGGATAACACCAGCGCCGAGTATAAGGGTCCACCAAGCTGGGCTCACCAGATATTAACATATTATAGCGATAAAATAATCAGATGGGGAACACATGTTGAGATGCGCGCGCAATGTGCGGCTCAACACTGGCCTGAGTGGACAGATACTAACGGCAGGGAGGCAACCTGTACTAGTAAGAGGGAGGGAACGAACCTATTGTAGTTAGATGGAGGGAAGGAATCCTTACTGGCAAGAGGGAGGGAGAGAGGGGGTCCTTACTAACAAGAGGGAGGGAGGGAGGGCGGGGACGTTACTGGCACGAGGGAGAAAGAGGGGGAGAGATCCTTACTAGCAACAGAGAGAGAGGGGGAACTTTCACTACGTGTTGGGCATAAGACTTATCAACCTCTGGAGGGTTGTTAAGGCAACCACAAAAGCTTACTAACCAACCACAGCGAGAATACTTTAGTACTGGACATAGCCTAGGGCTAAAGTAAACATTCAGTGTATATATATATACACTGAGAAGCGGGCTACACCTCTGTGTACACTCCCCCTGTGTCTTTTTCCAGCAAGTGAGAGGCGTAGTGTTGTAAAGTGTAGCGGGAACTTGACGTAATGAAGTTCCCGCTACACTTTGGTAACACTGCGAACCGTATGGACGTTGACTGACGTAAATAAAGCCAAGGGGTTGAAAGAGGAAATGTATGACAGCTCCCAACATCACCCAGCTTATGACAAACCTCCTTCGGATATAACTTAATAAACACGTAATTACATGCAATAGAAACTCGTCTCCGGCATTCATGACAATTACTTACTTGGACGAGTAATTTTGTCGTCAAGAGTTGCCAAAGTCGGACACCAAACTTCTGTAATGAGGACAGACACACATTTTTTTTTTAATGTGTGAAGGAGAGCGGGGAAGTTAGTATGGCTGCTGGAACTTGTCTCATATACCAGTAACATATTAGCCGCTCCAGAGACTCAAGTCAAACTTGAAAAAATCAGCACAATTTTGGATATTATAGTTTTTTATTGATTTAGTGTTGGACGTAAATCTTGTCAATTTATGGATGGTTATTAAACCCACCGTAATTGCTTGCTGACTGACCCATCAGTAAGTATACTTTAGCCCTGAACATTGTTCATGACTAAAGTAAACTTTAATGTATACATATCGAGAAGCAAGGTACACTTCTCGGTGTATATATATCTAGTCAAATTTTATATTCGCCTTGAATTTTATTTAAGATTAACGGAATGCGTTGGATTTATATGTGTAAAACATTTATATAAATATCGAGTAATAAAAATAGATGGCTTATACAAGTTTAAATATGTGGTAAATTTTTATATTTTACATTTGAATGTTTGAGATGATGGGTGTAGCGAGGCTATCGATAACGCTCGATTTAAAGACCATTTTTATTGGGGGACATTCAATAAATTCCTTTTTTTGCTGTACGGCGGAGCGTTCTACGTTGTGTTGCCATCTGCAGCTCCCTGTTCTGGTATATGTTCTCTGTCTGTTGTTGCCATCTGCAGCTCCCTGTTCTGGTATATGTTCTCTGTCTGTTGTTGCCATCTGTAGCTCCCTGTTCTGGTATATGTTCTCTGTCTGTTGTTGCCATCTGTAGCTCCCTGTTCTGGTATATGTTCTCTGTCTGTTGTTGCCATCTGCAGCTCCCTGTTGTGGTGTATGTTCTCTGTCTGTTGTTGCCATCTGCAGCTCCCTGTTGTGGTGTATGTTCTCTGCCTGTTGTTGCCATCTGTAGCTCACTGTTGTGGTGTATGTTCTCTGTCTGTTGTTGCCATCTGTAGCTCCCTGTTCTGGTATATGTTCTCTGCCTGTTGTTGCCATCTGCAGCTCCCTGTTGTGGTGTATGTTCTCTGCCTGTTGTTGCCATCTGCAGCTCACTGTTGTGGTGTATGTTCTCTGCCTGTTGTTGCCATCTGTAGCTCACTGTTGTGGTGTATGTTCTCTGCCTGTTGTTGCCATCTGTAGCTCACTGTTGTGGTGTATGTTCTCTGCCTGTTGTTGCCATCTGTAGCTCACTGTTGTGGTGTATGTTCTCTGTCTGTTGTTGCTATCTGTAGCTCACTGTTGTGGTGTATGTTCTCTGCCTGTTGTTGCCATCTGTAGCTCACTGTTGTGGTGTATGTTCTCTGCCTGTTGTTGCCATCTGTAGCTCACTGTTGTGGTGTATGTTCTCTGCCTGTTGTTGCCATCTGTAACTCCCTGTTCTGGTGTATGTTCTCTGTCTGTTGTTGCCATCTGTAGCTCACTGTTCTGGTGTATGTTCCCCGCCTCCTGTTGCCCATGAGACACTCAACTAAATTGAATGTCCTTGTTATTTCCAGTAAGGAGTCCAGGTCTTAATATTTGGGCCTGTGTTCCCCACAATTTAACAGCGGTTGTTTTTATCAGGCGCCCCAGGTTTGGTCTGTGATTGTTTTGAGTAATGTTTCGCCAAGGTCTCCTTCTTGCTAGACTGGTCCCAGAACTAAGAGGCATGAGTTACGAGGAAAGGCTGCGGGAAATGCACCTTACGACACTGGAAGACAGAAGAGTGAGGGGAGACATCATCACTACCTACAAAATCCTCAGGGGAATTGACAGGGTAGACAAGGATAAACTATTCAACACTGGCGGTACGCAAACAAGGGGACACAGGTGGAAACTGAGTACCCAAATGAGCCACAGGGACGTTAGAAAGAACTTTTTCAGTGTCAGAGTAGTTAACAGATGGAATGCATTAGGCAGTGATGTGGTGGAGGCTGACTCCATACACAACTTTAAATGTAGATATGATAGAGCCCAGTAGGCTCAGGAATCTGTACACCAGTTGATTGACGGTTGAGAGGCAGGACCAAAGAGCCAAAGCTCAACCCCCGCAAGCACAAATAGGTGAGTATACACACACACACACACACACACACACACACACACACACACACACACACACACACACACACACACACACACACACACACACACACACACACACACACACACACACACACACACACACACACACTGTATGGGACGCGAACAAGGGGACACAGGTGGAAGCTGAGTACCCAAATGAGCATAACACACAGAGACATTAGAAAGAACTTTTTCAGTGTCAGAGTAGTTAGTAAATGGAATGCACTAGGAAGTGATGTGGTGGAGGCTGACTCCATACACAGTTTCAAATGTATATATGATAGAGCCCAGTGGGCTCAGGAATCTGTACATCAGTTGATTGACGGTTGAGAGGCGGGACCAAAGAGCCAAAGCTCAACCCCCGCAAGCACAATTAGGTGAGTACACACACACACACACACACACACACACACACACACACACACACACACACACACACACACACAGTAAATGACACTAAAAAGTAACCCGAGTAAATGCAAAGTAATGAAACTAGGCAGTGGAAACAGGAGGCCAGACACAGGATACAGAATAGGAGATGAAGTACTTAATGAAACGGACAGAGAGAAAGATCTAGGAGTTGATATCACACCAAACCTGTCTCCTGAAGCCCACATAAAAAGGATAACATCTGCGGCATATGCGAGGCTGGCTAACATCAGAACAGCGTTCAGGAACCTGTGTAAGGAATCATTCAGAATCTTGTACACCACATATGTAAGACCAATCCTGGAGTATGCAGCCCCAGCATGGAGCCCGTACCTTGTCAAGCACAAGACGAAGCTGGAAAAAGTCCAAAGGTATGCCACTAGACTAGTCCCAGAACTAAGAGGCATGAGTTACGAGGAAAGGCTGCGGGAAATGCACCTTACGACACTGGAAGACAGAAGAGTAAGGGGAGATATGATCACAACCTACAAAATCCTCAGAGGAATCGACCGGGTAGACAAGGACAAACTATTCAACACTGGGGGGACGCGAACAAGGGGACACAGGTGGAAACTGAGTACCCACATGAGCCACAGAGACGTTAGAAGGAACTTTTTCAGTGTCAGAGTAGTTAACGGATGGAATGCATTAGGCAGTGATGTGGTGGAGGCTGACTCCATACACAGTTTCAAGTGTAGATATGATAGAGCCCAGTAGGCTCAGGAATCTGTACACCAGTTGATTGACAGTTGAGAGGCGGGACCAAAGAGCCAAAGCTCAACCCCCGCAAGCACAAATAGGTGAGTACAAATAGGTGAGTACACACCTTTTGCGAACAGTTGTATAGACGGTTGGAACATTCTTCTCCAGAAGGTGATGACGCCGAAATCGTCAGTAGTTTCAAAGTAGTAAATGACTGAGAGTAAGTCATTGAATTAGGTGAGCACATCTAGATGAGTATAACTAGGTGAGTACATCTAGGTGAGTACCTTCTTTTGCTAATTACTTACCCACACTCTCACCCACACTCTCACATACCCTCTCACCCACACTCCTCTCACAGACCCTTTCGTCCACCCTCTCACCCCATTTCCAGAAAGCCTTTTGACAGTCACACAAAAGAGCGCTAAGTAAACGTTTGAACCATGGAATTGGAGAGGGATTACAAGAGTGGATCAAAGCCCGACTTACGGAGCCCCACAACGAGGTGCGGGAAACGAACAGACGTCATCCCGAATGACCTGTAACGAGTGGAATACCTTAGGGATCGGTGCTGGGCCCTAGCCTAATCACATTGAAAATATATCCTTCCCCTGGAAACAGGATTAACTCGGTTTCAATTTTACCGTTGGTACAAAGTCGGAACAAAAATGTCATTTGATGTCATTCACCTTGTCCATATCACGGGTAACACACAAGATTTAATATGGTAGATTAGTTTAGCTTTGGTTGGGTTTCGCAGGGTTAGAATATCTTAGCCATGGTTAGATTAGAGTATCTTAGCCGTGGTTAGGTTAGGTTATCTTAGCTAAGCTTTGGTCAGCTTTGTTTAGAATAGAATAGGTTAAGTTAGGCTTCGTTACAGAGTAGCAATGACTCTGGTATATACTTTGTTTCAGGTCTTGGCCCCTACTCACTCACCCTAGCGCAGAAGCCAATTTTCTCGATTTGCCATATCGTACAATTACAATTGTTTTGCCTTACCAAAAAAAAAAAAACACAAACCCAAGCAACCTACATCTAACCTGTTGAAACCGATGCATAGAAAATGTGGATTCCGTGATGAAACAGAGGAAGAGAATGATTTTAGGCTACGAGTGGTGGCCTCACACTCACAAGAGTGTAGCTGCGAGCAGCAAGGTCAATACAGTGCTGCGTTTCACTGCCAGGAATGTTGCTTATAAACACCAGAGTGTATCCTGACTACATAACACCAGAGTGTATCCTGACTACATGACACTAGAGTGTATCCTGACTACATAACAAGAGTGTATCCAGACTACATGACACCAGAGTGTATCCTGACTACATGACACCAGAGTGTATCCTGACTACATAACACCAGAGTGTATCCTGACTACATGACACCAGAGTGTATCCTGACTACATGACACCAGAGTGTATCCTGACTACATAACAACAGAGTGTATCCTGACTACATAACAACAGAGTGTATCCTCACCACATAACATCAGAGCGTATCCTGACCACACAACACCAGAGCGTATCCTGACCACATAACACCAGAGCGTATCCTGACTACATAACACCAGAGCGTATCTTGACCACATAACACCAGAGCGTATCCTGCCTACATAACACCAGAGCGTATCCTGCCTACATAACACCAGAGCGTATCCTGACTACATAACACCAGAGCGTATCTTGACCACATAACACCAGAGCCTATCCTGCCTACATAACACCAGAGCGTATCCTGCCTACATAACACCAGAGCGTATCCTGACTACATAACACCAAGGCGTATCCTGACCACATAACACCAGAGCATATCCTGCCTACATAACACCAGAGCGTATCCTGACTACATAACACCAAGGCGTATCCTGACCACATAACACCAGAGCGTATCCTGCCTACATAACACCAGGGCGTATCCTGCCTACATAACACCAGAGCGTATCCTGACTACATAACACCAGAGCGTATCCTGCCTACATAACACCAGAGCGTATCCTGCCTACATAACACCAGGGCGTATCCTGCCTACATAACACCAGAGCGTATCCTGACTACATAACACCAGAGCGTATCCTGCCTACATAACCCCAGAGCGTATCCTGCCTACATAACACCAAGGCGTATCCTGCCTACATAACACCAGGGTGTATCCTGCCTACATAACACCAGAGCGTATCCTGACTACATAACACCAGGGTGTATCCTGCCTACATAACACCAGAGCGTATCCTGACTACATAACACCAGAGCGTATCCTGCCTACATAAACCAGAGCGTATCCTGCCTACATAACACCAAGGCGTATCCTGCCTACATAACACCAGGGTGTATCCTGCCTACATAACACCAGAGCGTATCCTGACTACATAACACCAAGGCGTATCCTGCCTACATAACACCAGGGCGTATCCTGCCTACATAACACCAGGGTGTATCCTGCCTACATAACACCAGGGTGTATCCTGCCTACATAACACCAGGGCGTATCCTGCCTACATAACACCAGGGCGTATCCTGCCTACATAACACCAGGGCGTATCCTGCCTACATAACACCAGGGGTATCCTGCCTACATAACACCAGGGTGTATCCTGCCTACAGAACACCAGGGCGTATCCTGCCTACATAACACCAGGGCGTATCCTGCCTACATAACACCAGGGCGTATCCTGCCTACATAACACCAGGGCGTATCCTGCCTACATAACACCAGGGCGTATCCTGCCTACATAACACCAGGGCGTATCCTGCCTACATAACACCAGGGCGTATCCTGCCTACATAACACCAGGGCGTATCCTGCCTACATAACACCAGGGCGTATCCTGCCTACATAACACCAGGGCGTATCCTGCCTACATAACACCAGGGCGTATCCTGCCTACATAACACCAGGGCGTATCCTGCCTACATAACAGCAGGGCGTATCCTGCCTACATAACACCAGGGCGTATCCTGCCTACATAACACCAGGGCGTATCCTGCCTACATAACACCAGGGCGTATCCTGCCTACATAACACCAGGGCGTATCCTGCCTACATAACACCAGGGCGTATCCTCTCCACATAACACCAGAGCGTATCCTGCCTACATAACACCAGAGCGTATCCTGCCTACATAACACCAGGGCGTATCCTCACCACATAACACCAGAGCGTATCCTGCCTACATAACACCAGGGCGTATCCTGCCTACATAACACCAGGGCGTATCCTCACCACATAACACCAGAGCGTATCCTGCCTACATAACACCAGGGCGTATCCTGCCTACATAACACCAGGCGTATCCTGCCTACATAACACCAGGGCGTATCCTGCCTACATAACACCAGGGTGTATCCTGCCTACATAACACCAGGGTGTATCCTCACCACATAACACCAGAGCGTATCCTGCCTACATAACACCAGGGCGTATCCTGCCTACATAACACCAGGGCGTATCCTGCCTACATAACACCAGGGCGTATCCTGCCTACATAACACCAGGGCGTATCCTGCCTACATAACACCAGGGCGTATCCTGCCTACATAACACCAGGGTGTATCCTGCCTACATAACACCAGAGTGTATCCTCACCACATAACACCAGAGCGTATCCTGCCTACATAACACCAGGGCGTATCCTGCCTACATAACACCAGGGCGTATCCTGCCTACATAACACCAGGGCGTATCCTGCCTACATAACACCAGGGTGTATCCTGCCTACATAACACCAGGGCGTATCCTGCCTACATAACACCAGAGCGTATCCTGCCTACATAACACCAGGCGTATCCTCACCACATAACACCAGAGCGTATCCTGCCTACATAACACCAGGGCGTATCCTGCCTACATAACACCAGGGCGTATCCTGCCTACATAACACCAGGGCGTATCCTGCTACATAACACCAGGGCGTATCC
>WNGS01005680.1:7355685-7368413 GCA_020271785.1 Procambarus virginalis
GAGAGAGTGTGTGAGATAGTGTGAAGAGAGTGAGTGAGTTTAAAAACGAGCTTCAGAATCCCTGCAGAACTTAGCTCAAGTTGAGCGATGAATATATTACCTAAGACGAACATTCGGTGCACCAAGTGGAAATATCATTTTTCTCAGGCGCGCAAAACCACTGCACACCAAGCACTGCAACACCACGCCAGACACTGCAACACCACCCCACGCACGCAACACACCAACTGCAACCCCACCCAGACACTGCAAACCCCACACCAGACACTGCAACAAACCCACCACATCAAACACCACGCAACATCAAAGCAACCTCCAACACACCAGACACTGCAACACCACTCCAGACACTGCACACCACGCCAGACACTGCAACACCACACCAGACACTGCAACAACCAGACACACGCAACATACCACACCAGACACTCAACACCACACCAGACAATGCAACACCACACCAGAACACTCTGCAACACACCACACCAGGTACTGCAACCACACACCAGAACTGCAAACCACACCAGGTACTGCAACACCACACCGCACTGCAACACCACACCAGACTTGCAACACCACACCAGGACTGCCACACACCAGACACTGCAACACCACACCAGACACTGCAACACCAGGCACCAGGCACTGCAACACCACACCAGACACTGCAAACACCACCCAGCCTCACACACCGACAGCACACCAGACACTGCAACACCACACCAGACACTGCAACACCACTCCAGACACTGCAACACCACGCCAACACTGCAACACCCCCACACTGCAACACCAGCCAGACACTGCAACACCACACCAGACACTGCAACACCACCCAGACACTGCACACCACCACACCACCAACACTGCAACACCACGCCAGACACTGCAACACCACTCCAGACACTGCAACACCAGCCAGACACTGCAAACACCACGCCAGACACTGCACACCACACCATGTACTGCAACACCACACCAGACACTGCAAACCACACCAGACCTGCAACCCACACCAGACACTGCAACACCACCCAGGTACTGCACACACAACCACCTGCAACACCACACCAGGCTGCCACCACACCACACACACAGCACACCAGACACTGCAACACCACCCAGACACTGCACCCACACCAGACACTGCAACACCCACACCAGACACTCAACACCACCCAGCACTGCAACAACACCACACCAGACAGTAACACCACACCAGGGAGCTGGAACCCCACAGAGAAGTCATATCTGATGGAAGGTGAATAGAGGATAGAGAACGGTAATTTACAGATGAAGGCGGATGACCTATATATAGCTTCCCATAGTAATTGCGTGCGTCGCTCTGTGTTTTGTCTGGTTATTAATTGCTTGTTCATGAAACATTGTTGTGGTGTGTGTGTGTGTGTGTGTGTGTGTGTGTGTGTGTGTGGTGTGTTGTGTGTGTGTTGTGTGGTGTTGTTGGTTGTTGTGTGCGTGTGTGTGTGTGTACTCACCCGCGTGTGCGCCTGCACGATCGAACTTGTGCTCTTGGGCTCTGGCTTTCCAACCAATGCTTGTCTGATGCATTACTCCCGTTTTATCGTATCTACTTTTTGAAATAATGAAGGACTAGGCTACAGCACCTGCACGGGTATGTTTTCACCTGGGTATGGGCACCAGTTCTTAATTAAGGTACTTGCCTATGAATCAGCAGGTCAGAGCTTTAGCTTAAGAATAGAATACCTTCACAAGAATACTTTAGAAGCAGAGCAAGTCTTTACTCACACAGAATACTTTACAAGAACAACATCTAATTGTAGAGAGCTAAAGATAAGATAAAGAACTTGCTTGAAGTTCTTTCTTGAAGTCGGGCTTAGGGAGTAGAAAAACTCTCAGAACCCTATCTAGGTACAATCTAGGTACATATGTGAGCGTGCACGTGTGAGCCTTGGGCGAGGCAGCCCACCGGGGCTCCAGTCAAGACATTAATAAATTATCGTTGAATCTGCATGTCTGTTTACAGCTGTGAGATCATCACGTTCTCTCGAGTTGCCTCTTCGAATAGGCATTTGTTTTACCCTAACCAGAAACGTAGGCACCTAAGCAACCCACTTAACCCATCGAGTCCAATGCATCGAAAACGTAGATATTTGTGAGGCGGTACTAGGCTACATATGTAGCGTTGAGAGGACAAGTTGGTGAGATATCAGAGGAGATCTTGGACCATGCACTAAGGGTTGCAGAGAAATGTTTCTATCCTCAAGGGGTCTCCGCAGGAATAATAGGCAATGTAGTATTAATGGTGTAGTCAAATGAGAAGCTGTACAAACACTCCCGCGTGTTGTGACCCATCAGTGTTGCCACTCGCTACACAAGTGCACCAACACCGTACACGCTGAAGCCAACTGTACTATGGTCTTACACATTATGGAAAAAACCCACTTATTTCGGTACATTTTGTACAGAAACGGTACATTTTATGCCCCACAAGGAAATTTGGTGGCTATTTGTCTCGTCAATTCAGCCTCTTTTGTGTGCACTTGATCCTGATTTTGATGCTAGGGAGGAAAAAAACACAAATGCATTCTGACACTATACATTTATGGTACAAAGTCATTAACATACAGCATATCCTTACTAATTGCCTCACTTGAGTGAATTTATGCTGTCTAATTGCTTTACCCGAGTCATCTGCGGCTGTAGAGACATATTTGTCAAGTTAAATTGATTAATACGTTTATTAGAAATCCTGTAAACACGGAGTCTGTGAATTAAAGAATATTAATGATCAAACAACCTGGGGTTTTCTCCTAATTTTATCCTGATAAGCATATAAGCGTGATTTGTTCAAATGTTTATCATCATATTCTGCAAATGTAATTCTAGAACCTTTACCCTCTGAAATATTTTTTTATAGATTCTTTCATTCTCGTCTTCAAAACCAAGTAATTTGTTGTATTAACGAGCGTAGGGGTTAGGGGTTTAGATTCAATTAGATACTTAGCTTCTGTTGAAGAGTATTTGTATCTGAAGTACGTGAGTGAAGCATCATGCACAGTTGCGATTCAAACCTCTTCAGTTGAGAGTCGTGTGTAAAGCTTTTCTTCGTCTTGGCGATTCAAACACGCTATGGCGATAAAAGTTTATTAATAAATTTAATTATTAATCACTTTATTTATAAATTAGATAAATTTGAATGTAGGGGTAACAAATATAGGTGAAAGTTTTGGAAGGGGGGTCCAGAGGAGCCCCCCCCTCCCCCCAACCAAAGTGTTTTTAATTCATTAACCTGGTTTGGCGGCTGTATGGAATCATTTTTGACCTTTCCTAATATAGTGAAGTTACTTATAATTAGGAAGAGATTCAGGTACATTTTGAAGCCCCCCTCACAATACATTTTCATCCACAGTTGAGGTACAAATGCTTTCGTGAGTTGGTAACACTGGAGTCAGTTGAACACTAACGCCTACAAATGGACGCGCAATGTTTACTATCTCCATAAACCCAAGTAAGGCTTATTTTCGTTCAATTTTAATTATTTGACAGCTTAAGTTTAATACCTTAGCAGTCCTAGACTCGTTAACGACTAATTTTCATAAGATAAAACCTGTTTGAAGAGGTAAACTGAGCCAAACTCTGATTTTCTGCCGTTGACGCATTTGTCGCCATTAGTATTGTGTAGGTTTTGAAATTCTGCTCTCTCTAATTGTTTTTTTTCATTCAGCAGCTGTATGGAGTCTTTACTTGTGGCTAAATCTTCGATGTGCTCTCACCTGATAAGGTTAGTGCCAATGTGAGAATTATTTCGTGATAAGGACATTGTTAATGGTGTATAGCTATGAAGAGCAGTGGGAAGTGCTATAGTTGCTTATTACGGATTCGTAATATATTTATCTTGCAATATACTTGTTTCCTTTAAATTTAAGAACTCCACTATTGAAGAGGATGTTTCATTTACACTCCCCCCCTCTCTCTCTTGGTTATAATATAAAACCCCTGAACACTGATAAATGTACTAGGGATGCAGGGGCTCTGCCAGCAGAAAGGGGGGTAGAAATAGCCTAAGCTACTCTATCCCTTTGAGATCTATTTCTTTCTTATCTCAATAAACATACTTGAACTTGAACTTGAGCCAGCAGAAACCCCTAAATACCGGAGTGCATCCCTTGCCCATTTTTTGAGATCCTCAAACATTGCACCAACCCAGATACTCTTTTAAGTTTCATCTTTCGAATACTACTTCTTTAAAATACGTGGTTTGTATTGAGGTTTTCTCCTTTTGATGACTTCATTTATAGTTCAATGCAATTCCGATGTTCTCGTGTTTTTGTTATCGTATTTAAATTTAAATTTGTGTTACAACTCCAGCACTAAAGAAATTATTATGGCAGCTGTGATTCTATGTCTTTTGCACTTTAATATTGCTGTTCTTTGTTCATCCTAATATTGCTGTTTGTTCATCCTAATATTGCTGTTCTTTGTTCATCCTAATATTGCTGTTCTTTGTTCATCCTAATATTGCTGTTCTTTGTTCATCCTAATATTGCTGTTCTTTGTTCATCCTAATATTGCTGTTCTTTGTTCATCCTAATATTGCTGTTCTTTGCTCTTCTCACTGCGCTTTACTATTTTACCACTTTCCTGCTCTGTTCTGCACCGTGGGGGGTGGTAGAGAACATCAGGCAGTGGTCTCTACTGCACCGTTAGGGCTGAATAATGCCCATAGTGACATTACTTTCCTGGAAGCCTAAAGAACTAGCAGCCAGAGGACTACCGCCTCTATGGTGCTTGGTCTCGCTCTCTGGTCCTACTCGCCACTGTATTATACAGGCAGACAGCGGACATTTCTAGGGGGTCACATTTGTTACAAGATTGTTGACATTCTCCGCCTGGGAAACCATTCGTAATACAAGTAGGTAACAATTTCCCATTTAATGTTTAATGAACTTATAATGAGACTCCATTACTCAGAAGAGATGATTATAGTCTGTGCGATAGACTGTCGGATCCGGAATGGGAACTGGAATGGCTGGAATTTGTGTGGTTCTCCACGTGGTGTGCTCAGTCAGGGGAAGTGGAGTGGGGAGGCGGCCATTATGACGTCACCCGGACCGTAAACATGGCAGGCGCCGCCCCCCCGCCGGCGTATTCTTTTACTATTTACGACCAAAGTGCTGCTTTAATAGCGTTGTATACATAAACTACGCGGCACACAGCTACGCAAACTTACGCTCCTTCAACAAGCGAGATATCTGTAGTAGGAAGGCGAAGAGGAAACTGAAGAAAAGGAAAAAACAATGTTGATAATAATGATGGTAAAAACTGAAAAGGTTGAGAAGCAGGACAGGGAAAAAAAGAACAGAGAAGAGGTAAAGAACAGAGAGACGAAGGACAACATAGTAGATGAAAGAGATACAAAAATGTATGAAAAAGTACTCGTCCTATAGGAAACAAGTAACGAACAAAGACACAATTTCTCGGGCAAATATTTACTCCTGACAACTGCATGAAACAATTTTGTTAGGGTTTAATTTTTGTTGCTAAATTTTGCACGCTGTATATATAAATTTAGTCAAAGGAATATAAGTGAAAATATTGTTGCGTATAATTTTGTCTTTGTAAAGCAAAATACAAATGACAGATTAATCTATAGGAGCCAGTGAAGAACAACGAGGTTATCAACTGACTGATTAGGTCCCAAGCACGTCACGTGATCAATACCTGTGTAAACCATCTCTTAAAAAAACCTTGATTGAGTCTGGAATGTGTTGAACCCTTCTATTGACCCACGACTCATCCCGGGTGCTGCCAGGGTTACCAACACAATGACTAGTGAGGGGCGCTACACTCACGACGCATCCCGGGTGCTGCCAGGGTTACCAACACAGCGACTAGTGAGGGGCTCTACATTCACGACTCATCCCAGGTGCTGCCAGGGTTACCAACACAGCGACTAGTGAGGGGCGCTACTCTCACGACTCATCCCGGGTGCTGCCAGTTACCAACACAGCGACTAGTGAGGGGCGCTACACTCACGACTCATCCCGGGTGCTGCCAGAGTTACCAACACAGCGACTAGTGAGGGCGCTACACTCACGACTCATCCCGGGTGCTGCCAGGGTTACCAACACAGCGACTAGTGAGGGCGCTACACTCACGACTCATCCCGGGTGCTGCCAGGGTTACCAACACAGCGACTAGTGAGGGGCGCTACACTCACGACTCATCCCGGGTGCTGCCAGGGTTACCAACACAGCGACTAGTGAGGGCGCTACACTCACGACTCATCCCGGGTGCTGCCAGGGTTACCAACACAGCGACTAGTGAGGGGCGCTACACTCACGACTCATCCCGGGTGCTGCCAAAGTTACCAACACAGCGACTAGTGAGGGGCGTTACACTCACGACTCATCCCGGGTGCTGCCAAAGTTACCAACACAGCGACTAGTGAGGGGCGCTACACTCACGACTCATCCCGGGTGCTGCCAGGGTTACCAACACAGCGACTAGTGAGGGCGCAACATTTACGACACATCCTAGGTGTTTGCAGGGTTACCAATATAAGAATAAACGAAAATGCAGAATATCCATTGAGCCGTATGAAGCATTTCTTATTTATATCCACACAAACTCATATACTGTATGTCTATTCCATTGACCCGGGCTGTATGGGTCTCGAACCGTGGCCCCTATGCGCGCGAGGCCGACGCACTATCAACTGGGCTAATGAGCAGTCTTAAAAAAGAAAATTTTCAGAAATATTTATTCCTCGGAAGTGTGGAAGACAATTCATATTTATCTAACCTATGCTTGAAACAATCCAGCGATCCCACGTCTATTATGCGTCGTGTAAGCTGCTCCATAAATCAACAACCTTGTTTCCAGACAAGTATTTACCCAGGTCTTCCTGATTATAAACATAACAATATTTCATTGTTACTTTCCATTTTTATATATATTTTGATGTATGTATCACGTAATTAATATCCCCCTTTGTTGTATCCTTTCACATTTGTACTTTAGTCGTCTCTCATCTCCCTCTTTTTTAGAGAATATAAATGAGATTTGGTAATCTGACCATGAGGGAGGGTCTAATTCCTGGATTAAACTGTTATCCTTCTCGCTGCTCGCTCAAGTGGATTTACTCTGTCTCTTCTATAGTTCGGACACAAAAATTTACGGCGTAATTAAATTGGGCCCTATAAAGGCAAAAAAAAAAAAGCTGAAGAATTACACCAAATGTCATGCTAAAGCTTTTTTGAATAAATCGCTGTATTTTATTTTCCTTGTTACGAACGAGGATTTATTTTTTGTACTCAGATCTCAATTAATCATGACTCAGCCCAAGATTTCTTTTTTTTGCAATTAGATTTTAATATTGTCCATCCAATATCCGACAGCAGTTATCATTACCTACACTCAGTTAATACAGTTTTCAGCATTAAATTGCATCTGCCAATTTTTCGGCCGTTTTAAGAGCATTTGGAGTTCGACCTGGAACGGTACACTGACGGCCCCTCCCAGAGACTATGAGGGTGCCCGTCTTGCACAGTGGTACGTCGCAGTGGCCCAGTTGACCATGTGCAGCCTGGGTAGGATGGAGCCTATGGTAGGGTGCGGGAACCTTTTTCGGGGGGTGAAGCCTGAGAGGCAGCAGCAGTTTGTTGGTGCAGGAGCTTGCGGTTGTTGTTGTATTAGATTCAGCTAATCGGAACGAAAAGTTCCAAGTAGCACGGGGCTATGGTGAGCCCGTAGTGGACTTACCTGACACAGGAACGGGGCTGTAACTTTGAGTTTGCGGATACGTTAGGCTAGCCATGCAAGGAGTTAACCCAAGATGACTGGTGGTGGTGGTGTTATCTCTCCCTGTCTTCACCTCACCTCTCCTTCCCCTCACTCTCCTTGTCACTTTCTGCCTCTCGCTGCCCCTCCAGACATAGTATCGATCGTTACTAATACATTCGTGTCACTAATTGTAGGTTTTGAAGCAGTTTATCAGGTAGGGTTAGGGGGATGACTAGAGCGTCTGGGGGGTGACTATAAGGGATAGGGAACGACTAGGGCGTCTAAGGTGGGACTATAATGTAAGGGAATGACTAGAGTGTTTGATGTAACAATAAGGGGTAGGGGGAGAATGACTTAAGTTAGAATCTAGAACGAGATTACATATAATTGAAGTTGGAAATGCTCTTTTTATAACGAAAATTTACCCAAAACAAAACCGTAAATTAATTCAAAGTGACCTTACATGTGAAAAATATTGTAATATTTTTCTACAGTGATAATGGTAGTGAATGTAGAACATTCCAATTTCAATTACATGTATTCATTTTATATCGAAATTTGAACCTAACCCCAAAATTAATTATGTTTGCCCAAATCTTCTTAGTCATGAAATTAAACATCTATATATATATATATATATAATATATATATATATATATATATATATATATATATATATATTAGTATATTTTGGTAGCAGTCTTTCCTGTAGACATATGTTATTAAATATGACCGAAAAAGTAAGATTAATAATTCTAACACGAATTTTCTCAATTTTCCTTATGTTTGTTTTTACTGATGACGGTAAATGAAAAATCAATTCTCCAAAATTCATTCTTTATTTCTTAGTCTGACGCGACACTTGAACGCGTTTCGTAATAACTAATTACATTTTCAAAGACTTTTAGTTTTCACACACAACTATAACCTGAGAGCACTAAACAGTTCTTTACTATGCTATGATTTAAACAGCTTTCATCTTTCATTTTATACCCGCGTTTTGGGTGAGGTGATATGTTACAACAGTTTTCAATGAGGTGAACAAAACTTTCAACAAAGGACAGAACACGAAAACAATGGATATTAACTGGATATTAACTGGGTAAATTGAAGGTATGAATGGAAGTAACTGCGGAAGGGCCTATTGGCCCATATTTCTTGATGCTTCTATATTGGAGCGGGGTCTTGAAGTGGGTAGAATATAGTTGTGCATTAATTGACTGTTGATTGCTGGTGTTGACTTCTTGATGTGTAGTGCCTCGCAGATGTCAAGCCGCCTGCTATCGCTGTACCTATCGATGATTTCTGTGTTATTTGTTAAGATTTCTCTGGTGATGGTTTGGTTGTGGGAAGAGAGTATATGTTCCTTAATGGAGCCCTGTTGCTTATGCATCGTTAAACGCCTGGAAAGAGATGTTGTTGTCTTGCCTATATACTGAGTTTTTTGGGGCTTACAGTCCCCAAGTGGACATTTAAAGGCATAGACGACGTTAGTCTCTTTTAGGGCGTTCTGCTCCGTGTCTGGAGAGTTTTTCATTAGTAGGCTGGCTGTTTTTTTGGTTTTATAGTAAATCGTTAGTTGTATCTTCTGATTTTTGTCTGTAGGGATAACATTTCTATTAACAATATCTTTCAGGACCCTTTCCTCCGTTTTATGAGCGGTGGAGAAGAAGTTCCTGTAAAATAGTCTAATAGGAGGTATAGGTGTTGAAACAACTAATACAACACCTATACCTCCTATTAGACTATTTTACAGGAACTTCTTCTCCACCGCTCATAAAACGGAGGAAAGGGTCCTGAAAGATATTGTTAATAGAAATGTTATCCCTACAGACAAAAATCAGAAGATACAACTAACGATTTACTATAAAACCAAAAAAACAGCCAGCCTACTAATGAAAAACTCTCCAGACACGGAGCAGAACGCCCTAAAAGAGACAAACGTCGTCTATGCCTTTAAATGTCCACTTGGGGACTGTAAGCCCCAAAAAACTCAGTATATAGGCAAGACAACAACATCTCTTTCCAGGCGTTTAACGATGCATAAGCAACAGGGCTCCATTAAGGAACATATACTCTCTTCCCACAACCAAACCATCACCAGAGAAATCTTAACAAATAACACAGAAATCATCGATAGGTACAGCGATAGCAGGCGGCTTGACATCTGCGAGGCACTACACATCAAGAAGTCAACACCAGCAATCAACAGTCAATTAATGCACAACTATATTCTACCCACTTCAAGACCCCGCTCCAATATAGAAGCATCAAGAAATATGGGCCAATAGGCCCTTCCGCAGTTACTTCCATTCATACCTTCAATTTACCCAGTTAATATCCAGTTAATATCCATTGTTTTCGTGTTCTGTCCTTTGTTGAAAGTTTTGTTCACCTCATTAAAAACTGTTGTAACATATCACCTCACCCAAAACGCGGGTATAAAATGAAAGATGAAAGCTGTTTAAATCATAGCATAGTAAAGAACTGTTTAGTGCTCTCAGGTTATAGTTGTGTGTGAAAACTAAAAGTCTTTGAAAATGTAATTAGTTATTACGAAACGCGTTCAAGTGTCGCGTCAGACTAAGAAATAAAGAATGAATTTTGGAGAATTGATTTTTCATTTACCGTCATCAGTAAAAACAAACATAAGGAAAATTGAGAAAATTCGTGTTAGAATTATTAATCTTACTTTTTCGGTCATATTTAATAACATATATATATATATATATATAACGATGCATAAGCAACAGGGCTCTATCAAGGAACATATAATCTCTTCCCACAACCAAACCATCACCAGAGAAATCTTAACAAACAACACAGAAATCATTGATAGATACAGCGACAACAGGCGGCTTGACATCTGCGAGGCACTACACATCAAGAAGTCAACACCAGCAATCAACAGCCAATTAACGCACTACTATATTCTACCCACTTCAAGACTCCGCTCCAATATAGAAACATCAAGAAATACGGGCCAATAGGCCTTCTGCAGTTACAGATCTATTCTTCCCTTATACCCATTGTTTCGTGTTCTGTGTTTGTTCTCACCTCACCCCAAACCATTGTAACATGTCACCTCACCCAAATGCAGGTATTTAAACTCTGTTCATATATATATATATATATATATATATATATATATATATATATATATATATATATATATAATACAGGCGACTGGCAGGTCAATACCTCTTTGTTCCCATAGCGTCTGAGACGCATGGCCCCTGGGGCAAGAGTGCCTTGGGATTTCTCAAGGAATTGGGTTCCAAGCTCATTGACGTCACCAGAGACCCAAGGGCTTGCAGTTTTTTGTTTCAGCGCCTCAGTGTGGCGATCCAGAGGGGAAATGCTTGCTGCGTCCTCGGTTCCTGTCCGGAAGCGGAGGAGCTTCAAGAGATCCATAACCTTTAGGCATTGTCTTGTATGTTTTGTAACCTTTAAATACACAATAAAGCATAAGAAAAAAAAAGGAAGGGGGTGGTAGGAGAAAAGCACACAGAAACTGTATTGGAGGGGACCTACATTCCCTCCAATGCGTTATGTGTGATTTCCTCCGAGGCTATGTCCCCCTAATTCTTCCTTCGTGTCTGACACTGTCTAGATATATATATATATATATATATATATATATATATATATATATATATATATACTATAGACATATGTTTGTAACCTAGTAGCCAGAACGTCGTACTTGGCCTACTATGCAAGGCCCGATTTGCCTAATAAGCCAAGTTTTCCTGAATTAATATATTTTTCCAATTTTTTTATGCAATATAAATCTGTCCATTTCATTATGTATAAGTAATTTTTACATTTAAGTTATAACTAACGTAGATATATGACCGAACCTAACCAACCCTACCTAACCTATTTACCTAACCTAAGTAACACTATAAGTCAATAAATTATGGTCTTAATATAAAATAAGAATATAATTCAAGTAAACTATTT
Source organism: Procambarus virginalis (assembly GCA_020271785.1). Taxonomy (NCBI): domain Eukaryota; kingdom Metazoa; phylum Arthropoda; class Malacostraca; order Decapoda; family Cambaridae; genus Procambarus; species Procambarus virginalis. The sequence goes on from WNGS01005680.1 coordinate 7,367,419, forward strand.
GGGAAAAAAATTAATTGAAATAAAGAAATCACTTGGCCTATTAGGCAAATCGGGCTTTGTATAGTAGGGCGAGAAGTGCGTTCTGGCTACTAGGTACGACATATAATATATATATATATATCATATATTATATATATGTCGTACCTAGTAGCCAGAACGCACTTCTCGCCCTACTATCAAAGCCCGATTTGCTAATAGGCCAGAGTGATTTCTGTTATTTCATATTTTTTCCCAAATAGTTTATTTAATATATTATTATTTGATATTAAGCCTAAGTTAAGCTTACGATTGTGTTACTTAGGTTAGGTTAAGTAGGTTAGGTAGGGTGGTTAGGTTCGGTCATATATCTCGTTATTATACTGTAAATGTAAACAAATTACTTATACATAATGAAATGGACAGTTATTATTGCATAAAAAATTGGAAAATATATAATTTCAGGAAACTTGGCTTATTAGGCAAATCGGGCCTTGCTATAGTAGGCCAGACTACGACGTTCTGGCTACTAGGTACAAATATGTCTATATATATATATATATATATATATATATATATATATTATATAATATATATAATATATATATATATATATATATATATATAATATAATATATATATAATATCTATAATTTGTCCTTTCTAGAGGCGAAGGATTTCACGATAGACATCTCATATACCACAAAACTCCAGTCTGAAATATACACCGTCAATAAAAAAAATCCCAGCTGTATTAATAATGAATGAAGCACGTTAAACATCTAATTAAACTCCCTTTATTAAAGATATGTTGCAATTTGCAAGACTGAATAACACTTTTTTATACAGTGAGACCTGAGATAAAGTGAACCTGAGACTAGGCGTGTTTTAAATAAAAGGTATAGATATTATATATATAGTATATATCATTAATATAATATATATATATCATAATATATATAATAATATATATATTAAATATAAAATATGGAAGTTAGGTACCACCTCTGGCTGGAAGA
>WNGS01005680.1:7381509-7387344 GCA_020271785.1 Procambarus virginalis
GGAACAAAGAGGTAGAGCTCAACCCCGGCAGGCACAACTAGATAAGTATGTAACGTACGATTAAGTTACGTTGTTGGGTAGATTAGATACACAGTGTTTAGCGGGCTTCCATACTTATTTAGTAGTCTTGGTTACAGCAGTCGGTTGTTTACTGTGTCGTAGACGTTGAAACAGAGCTTGGAGCAGAGCAGAGAGCTGAGTGAGGCCAGAGTCATGGAGCTCTATGCGGGAGAGCGTGGCGGCTCGATGGGGAATGGTGAGTGTCTAAACTCGATGTGGTTGTAGTCTGCTGTCTGCTCTGTATCGCTTCTTGGGGTCGGTTGGAACTGTACACGCCGAGTACTACATTTTTGGGGTTGAAGATGTGTGGTAACTCCGAAGCGTCTGTACTGTAGTTAACTGAATTACTGTGGAAATTATACTGATGGTTACTCGATTGCAGGCGATGAGTCACAATAACGTGGCTGAAGTATGTTGACCAGACCACACACTAGAAGTTGAAGGGACGACGACGTTTCGGTCCGTCCTGGACCATTCTCAAGTCGCTTGTGATGAGGAGGTAGAGAACGGGTAATAAATAGGCAAGAGAGAGGTGAGGAGGAAAGTAAGGTGTAGAGAATAGTAGTAATAATGAGAACTGCAGAAGGCCTATTGGCCCATACGAGGCAGCTCCCATTATAACCACCGAAGGAAAAGTAATAGGAATAAGAAGAGGATAGCAAGGGAGCGTAGGAGAAGAGAGAAAGAAAAGGAAAGAGAAAGAAAGATAAATGGAAGGGGTAAGCTTATGTTAAGTCACGTTTGTTAGAAAGATTAGAGCATTTGAGTATATACTGTGAAAGGGAAGAGTCCACAGCAACAAAGCCAGGACTCTTGAGTCCTGGCTTTGTTGCTGTGGACTCTTCCCTTTCACAGTATATACTCAAATGCTCTAATCTTTCTAACAAACGTGACTTAACATAAGCTTACCCCTTCCATTTATCTTTCTTTCTCTTTCCTTTTCTTTCTCTCTTCTCCTACGCTCCCTTGCTATCCTCTTCTTATTCCTATTACTTTTCCTTCGGTGGTTATAATGGGAGCTGCCTCGTATGGGCCAATAGGCCTTCTGCAGTTCTCATTATTACTACTATTCTCTACACCTTACTTTCCTCCTCACCTCTCTCTTGCCTATTTATTACCCGTTCTCTACCTCCTCATCACAAGCGACTTGAGAATGGTCCAGGACGGACCGAAACGTCGTCGTCCCTTCAACTTCTAGTGTGTGGTCTGGTCAACGTTACTCGATTGATTGATGAAGATTAAGCCACCCAAGAGGTGGCACGGGCATGAATAGCCCGTAATGATGATTACTCTGTTGTTGTTGTTGTTATAGATTGAGCTACTTGGAACAAGTTCCAAGTAGCACGGGCTATGGTGAGCCCGTAGTGGACTTACCTGGCACAGGAGCGGTGCTGAATGTGTGGTCGATGATTACTTGCTTCTTGACTGCTTATATTATTGGACTACACCTCGGCTTCCTCCAATTGAATGGAAGAAATGTTACCTGTAATTAGGGAAAAGATTTGATTGATGTCATTAGTGCTAATGAGAGGTTTGCTTCTCTCATTAGCTAATGAGTTTGGAGCGAGTAAATTGTTTACATAATTTACTCGCTACAAGTACACACACACAAATGCACAGCACTCGGAAATCGTGGTTCTAAGGTCCCTGGTTCGCGTTCAGGCGGTGGTAGAAACAAATGGGCAGAGTTTCTTTCAACTGATGCACCTGTTCACCTAGCAGTAAATAGGTACCCGGGAGTTAGACAACTACTACGGGCTGCTTCCCAGGGGTGTGTGTGTATCTGTGAGAGAAATGCGTACATTATAAGTAGTCGATATGATAGTTCAGTACATTAGGCAACTGGGGGTTAGAAAGGCTGGGTTCAAGAGCTAACAGCTCGATCCTGCAGGCACAAATAACAAATTCACACTTTAAAATTATTCGCACACACTCCGTCACTATGTGATGGAGTGCGAAAAGATACGTGAATTTAGAGACAATTCTATAACCAATGTTCCAGCGATGTGTAAATATTTCATTCAAAATGATCTGCTACCAGAAATTTTAGCCAAATATCCCCAGTTTGCTAACTGTAGGTAGTAACTGAGTGATTGTAACCTATCCACCGCTGCCCACTGGATGGGAGGCGGTGTGCAGGACAAACATATAAATTTTGACACTAGCTCTTCACATGTCAGTTGCTTAATTTAGAACCTGTACTTGAGGTCGATCTCGAACCCATTGTTGATGTGACGACTTATATTAAATTTTGTAACTAGCTCATCAAGATTGTAACTTGCTTAGCTAAATGAATTGTGGGGTTCAGTCCCTGAGCCCATTATGTGCCTCTGTAACCCTTTCCACTACCGCCCACATGATGGGTATGGGGTGCATAATAAATGAACTAAACTAACTTATTCATTAAATGAGTGAACATTATAAATTTACTGATAAAATAAATCTTCCACGTAATATACATATCAAATTATCATGATTCGAAGAACAAGATAAAAAATGTAAAAAATAAAGAAGAAAATGAAAACAAAAATACAAAAACGTCCTCGGTAATAAGATTCATTTCTTCGCCTCCACAACTTTTCAAAACTCCGACAACAGATGGCGCAGCCACCGTGAAAAATTCACGAGGCGGCAACTCATCCGTATCACAAAAGTTGCCACATATAACATATTCCAGAGACGCCAAGCAGCGTTCACGGTATATTGGAAAGAATTTGCTTGAAATCGGTGATATAATATTATATAACTTGGTGTATATGTATATATATATATATATATATATATATATATATATATATATATATATATATATATATATATATATATATATATATATATATATATATAATGGATGAATGGTAATAAATTGGTGTATGTTTGTATGTATACCAGACGAAGTCCATTTAATGGCAGAATTTAGCCATTTTGTGTAATAACTTTTATATCTCATATTATTAATTATAACAGTAACTGAAAAAAGTCATAGTTTGTATATACAAGAGATGAAACAGCGAGCCATGAGCTAGAGCGATGTGCTGAGTCCATAAGGAGGCCGAACTTCCAGAAATACCTTCCTGTGATTGGCTGTTGCGGGAAATACCAACACTCTTTTATGAATAAAATTTTAACTAAGAAATAGGTCCTTGTGCACAACAACAAGGTTGTTGTGAAAAAGAACAACAATTTCTGTTTTGCACCTGACAGAAATCTCCATCTAACTGAATAATTTACTCGAATAAGAGGGCAGAGCAGAGTATCATTATTTGTGTGAGGCAACCCCCAATAATGACGTCACAAGTCAGGTAGCCAGCCCATGTTTCTGTAACACCCGTTACATCCTGCAGTATTTAATTATCACTATATTAATATTTTTAAATACTTAACATTTTACTTTTTAGGTAGATTAAAGTTGAAGCAGAATGTCATAAGCAAGGATGGTGTGCTGAATAAAGATGACTTATTAAGTGGATGGAGCCTTTAGCTGATCCCTTTCTGTGATTGGCTGTTGTGTGGATGTCAACAAAGAGTTTCTACCAATGATATGCCATTTATTATGCACCCCATACCATTTTGTGGGTGGAGCTTGGAACCTCCTACCCGAGCACAACAACCTGCCTTATGGGTTGCTGTTTGGCTATTTATAGTGCGTTGGAAAAAAAACAGATGGCGTTAGTTGTATTTTGTGGGGTAATTTGTTATAAGTGTAATTTGATGTCAACAGATGGCGTAAGCTGTATCTTATGGCCACTGTTGACCAGCCAGTTGATAGTGTTCTCTTCTGCCGACAGATGGCATCAGCTGTGTTATTATTACTTCCGAATTCCTTTTAAACACTGATCTACAAATCCCTTGGCTTATGATAAGGTTTTATACCATTTATGATAATTATTAGATAAATGGAGTTCCGCAATTACTTTTATTTATCAACTGTTCAGGATATCATCATATAACGTCTGGTTAGGACGTACTGCTCTCGATTGATGAAGATTAAACCACCCAAGAGGTGGCACGGGCATGAATAGCCCGTAAATACTGCTCTCGTAATATTATTCAGGGGGTGGGGGAACTATCAAGTGAAAGCGCCAAGCCATTACGACTATATAGCACTCGGAAGGGATCAGGATAGGATTTGGGATGGAACGGGGGAAAGGAATGGTGCCCAACCTCTTAGGCGGTCGGGTATTGAACGCGGACCTGTAGAAACGAGACTGTCGCTCTACCGTCCAGCCCAAGTGGTTAAGCGTAATCGACTTGAGAATGGTCCAGGACGGACCGAAACGTCGTCGTCCCTTCACCTTCTAGTGTGTGGTCTGGTCAACATACTTTAGCCACGTTATTGTGACTCATCGATAGCGTAATATTATTAAAACAACAATTTATGCATATAATAACAGCATTTCACACTAAAAATACTTGGATATATTGAAATTTGGTAGTGAATTCCAATCTAGGAATCTCCTATGACTAAACTGTACTTTTTAATAATTTTTATGTACTTACTACTTATTATTAAATTATTAAGTACTTACTATAATAATTAAATAAATTATTTTATTTAATATTTAAATTAAATGATAAAATAATAGGTAATAATAAATCATTGTGTAGGGGGACAGGCAGCCAGTGTATATATACATGTTAGGCTTATACCAAGGTCTCACAAAGGTGCCACAAAGGTGCCAAATTAAAGACTGGGAGCTGCCGGGGCGGGCCCAAGGGCTGCTGGCGGCCCTGGCCAGGCTGAACTTCCGCGCCCTTATAATCACCATTGTTTAATAATCTTCACAGGGAGAAACAACTGTAAATATAGGAATAGTTTATTACAACATACACGGTAAAGAAAACAGCTCGGAAACTAAGGAAATAAAGCTGCAGAAAAAAACATTAAAGTCCACTTCAAGTTCAAAATGTTTATTGAGACAATAAAAAAATACATCTCAAAGGGGTAGAGTAGCTTAGGCTATTTCTACCCCCCCCCCCCTTCTACTTCAAGTCCCTCAAGGGGCGCACAAATTCAGTGAGTACAGATACACAAATCACTATACAAGAATCCCATTTAACATAGTAGGTTAAAATAGGAAGCGCAGCATATAAGTGTTACAAGTGAGTTACAAGTTACAAGGGAACAAGTGAGAAGGCGGTGGAGGCCAAAACCGGAATTGCACACTGATTTTAATGCAGATATGTCGTGATTATCCTAATATTAAGATGTTAAGGCACGAAACTAGTAAGTACAAGACCAGAACCTAACGATGCCAAACAGAAGACATTGTTCAACATAACAGGCCAATTACACCTGATTAATCTTTGTATAATAGGAGCTGCCTCGTATGGGCCAATGGGCCTTCTGCAGTTACCTTTATTCTTATTTTCTTATGTGCTTCGTTCCCCCATTTATCCCCAATGTATCCCCTTCTTTTTACCTTTATCACGTGACCCCGTACGCGTATAAATCAACGAGTCCTGTAATTTAATTTCACTTGCGAATGAACCATGGAGGTTCGAAACGTTGTGCAAATTGTATAAATAAGTGTAATACATTCTATAGTAATTCACTTTTTTTCTTCACCTTGAAATAACGAAAATGAGTTTTGGAGAACTCTTTCAGCTAAGCCCTGATGCTAGGAAATAGTTAGAGGGATAGAAGCCCTAAACCAGAAGATAGTAAATACTGAATATGCGGTCATATTCAATGAGACACGTTAAAAGAAAACCTGCTGCCAATATACACCAATATATATATATATATATATATATATATATATATATATATAT
>WNGS01005680.1:7403285-7480229 GCA_020271785.1 Procambarus virginalis
TTCTTGAAAACAACAATCTTAGTATGCAACTCACCAGATCCCCCAAGACAGTATTCAAGTTATAGCTGGAGCTATTGTCAATGAAAGGTGCACCCTCTATGGCTGTCTCCAGGAACACCTCCTCCAGCACCTCCCCGCTGGTCCTGCTCTCCACATCCATTGTACTGTACCTGCACACCACAATTCTAACATTAAAAGCAGCACAGAATTGCATATAATTTTGTTCACAAATTTTTGTCTTTAATATATAACAAAGAAATAATATACAACAAAGAATGAAATGAATGATGAATTCAAGCATAATGTTTCATGCACTGTACTTTACAAACATCCAGTTACACGGCAAATACCTTTAGAAAGTAAAATTGGCTAAATACTTTTAAGACTATGAACACCTACTGCAGTGGCCCCAGACTATAAGGTAGCAGGCATCCTGTGAACTTTAGGTAGTTAAACAAAGTCATGGCTAAATGGCAGAATTGCAATGGCACCTTCTAAACTAAAGTTCAATTGAGCTAAAATGAAAAAAAAATTATTGCAATGACCTCCAGGACAGCAAGAGCCAGATGCCCACCACACCCTAAGGAACGCCAGGATCTCAACAAGTATCAACAACTTCTAGCACCAGAAGACACATTCTCTTTTTGCCTGAAAATGTAACTGTAACACTGGAAAAATTCAATCAACTTCCCTGTGACCGCAGGTAATAAGTGGATCGGGCACCATACCAATCCGAGCTGTTGTAGAGGAATGCCCGAGAGCAGCATCAAGACCCAATGGTCATAATAGCATCACGTGTTGTGGCAGGCCCCAGGCAGAGTTAGTGATACTGAGGTGTACTCGTTGCCAAGGTTGAACCAGGCACTCCCAATCTCCACTGGCACCTAAGGACTTTGGACTGGCAGCAGGAGCAAGTTGGCAGCAACATAACACTCCCCCCCCTTATAACAACCATAAACCACAGCAAAATTACAGTAAAATAACAATGCAGCTGAAATTACCATCATACGACAGAGCCTTCTGCAAAGTCTACAACAATGATGATCCCGTTATACCAAGTCCAGACCCCGATAACTACCCACCTTAATGACCAATTGGTGTCGTTACATGGTTGATAATATCGTGGTGGAGGAGGCTAACATATCCACGTGAAGTAAGGTGAGGTAGAGTGCCACAGGTGTGGTGAGGGAGGAGCCTGCCTCACCACCACCATCATCACCTCCTCTCACAACAACAACACCACCACCACCCTCACACTCGTACCTTCTCACCAAGTTATCATACCCTTCTCTCCTCATACTGGTCCACGCTCTTGTGCTCATCACCACACTAATACCAGCAAATGTTATCTTTGTAATTAATTACAACACTATCTTCATGCATTTAGAGTAATCATATTTGAGGCCTAACTAAAATTAATGGAGAAATTTTGAAGAAATGTAATTTCATTCCCACTATTACTTGTTGCAGTATGTTCAAAGCAAAATACTAAATACATTACCTCTTTAAAAACGAAAATGAATAAGCTAAGTACAGTACAAGGTATGTAGAAAGTGTGAACACTATGAGAGAAAGACATATCTTGACAGATTTCTTTGAGTTATCGTACATCAGCCTTGTCCGAAAGTCATATAAATAAATTAATGTAATTTTGTTATTTATTGTAATATTAATGAATTCATTACGTCGGGGGACAGGCAGCCAGTATACATATACATGCTAGGCTTATGTTGAGGTCCCCCCCCCTAAGGTCGAACTACTGACCCTCCCCAGGGTGTAACCACACAACTAGCTGACTAGTTAATTAACTTTGTGTACCTATTTGAAATGATCCTCAAATTGTGCTACATTGAACCAGTTGATAACCCTCAAATTTATCCCAATGTACCTACTAATTCTTTGTCATTATTGTGTATTGTCATTATTGTGTATTGTCATTATTGTGTATTGTCATTATTGTGTATTGTCATTATTGTGTATTATCTAATCTTTGTGTATTGTGTCAAATTTTCTTACAATGTATCTGTAAACATTTTTTGTCAATTTTGCTGGAAATTACCTACTTAATCTGTTAGATTAAGATCTACTTAGATCTGCCCGAAACGCTGTGTGCTAGTGGCTTTGCAAGAATGTAAAATCTTCATTGCTATGTACTCTCTTAACCCCCAATGTACCTTCTTGTATATACATAAAATAAATATATAAATAAATTTGCTACTAGGTGAACAGACCCATTAGGTGATAGGAAATACGTCCATCTATTTATGTTCTGCCTGGGACAGTATTTTCGTATGCATCATTTATACATAATTAAAATAATAACCTCAAGAATGTAGCACTCGGCGTGTACAGTTCCTACCTACCCAAGACGCTACAGCTTCGACACAGAGCAGACAGCAGACCAGACGACCTCATCGAGCTACAACGCTCTCGCTCCCCATCGAGTTTAGACACTCAACATTCCCCATTGAGCCGTCACGCTCTCCCGCATAGAGCTCCGAGACTCCGGCCTCACTCAGCTCTCTGCTCTGCTCCAAGCTCCGTCTCAACGTCCACGACACTGCCAACAACTGACTACCGTAATCAAGACTACTAAATAAATATGAAACTCACTAAACACTGTGTATCTAATCTACCCAACAACGTACCATAATCGTACTTTACAATATATTGTTAATAACCTATAAATTATTAACAATCACCTATATTCATCTATATAGGTGAATATAGGTATAAATCACCTATACTCCTGATTTACCTGAGGGACACCATCTCTCTAGTGGCCTCGACGAGGACAGGAAGCCGGCGCTTGTCGAAGGTCCCACCATTTGTCTTGGTATGTATAGCTTCGGCGGGAAGGCAGTTCAATGAGTTTATAACCCTGTGGGTAAAAAAGCATTTCTTGTTTTTAATTCTATATTGTGGCTTGTTGAGCTTGAAACTGTTGTTACTTGTTTGTGATACATCTCACCTTTAAGTGGTCTGGGTCAGCATCCTTCAAAGTCTTCAGCATTTTAAAAGTTTCGATGAGATAAGCCTTGTCATGTCTGGTTTGTAGTGTTGTACGTTAGCTCTGTGGCCCTCAACCTTTCCTGGTGGACTTATTTCAGGATTGATTTTTGTTGCCTGGTGTTAACTTTCTGCAAAGCAGATATAATTCAGCAAATATGATGAGCTTATTATATAAAAGCAGATATAAAATGTCTGTCTGAAGATGAGGTCTCTATGTTTGGATTCAATATTCCAAGGAAGGTCGCACACAGATTCATACAGTTGAATAACTTCCTTCTTTTCCTTGCTGTTAAAGATTCGTTTGACTGTTCCTAGGACTTGGCTGACTTTTTTTTTTACTGCAATTTCCACTTGTGCAACTCTCAGGTATGTACTCTTTGTTAAGTATCCCAGAAAGAACAACATGGTTGACATTTAATTATTCGTAACATCAGTCAGGTCCCTGCATGGCGGCAGACACGATTCTGTACAGGTCCCAGCCTCACACATAATACTCTCCACAGATCGAATTCAATTTCAAATTCAAAAGATCACTCGTACACTAATTCATTACTGGTTATATTACCACCATTGCTGCACACACATATAGCACCTACCTCTAACCCACTCATTCTATGCAAATACATCATGCAAATAAAGAGATCTATAATATGGAACCCCCTTAATCTATATCTATAAAATAGAATATCTATCTAAATTAGTATGTCAGATGCCTGGCGCTAGCCTCACCCAAGTATCCAACATGAAACATATTGGGGAATGGGTTTTGCTAGAGACATAAGCCGGTCAGGCCCGCCCAAGTGCAACTCTAGCAAAAATATCGGCATCTACAGCGACCCCCAACCCCTTGTGATTTTCGTAAAGCCTGAAATGAAGTCGCGCATGTTTTCCTGTAGTTCTTTGTATGCTTACTCCCGCCTTTTACCCGTACATTATTCTGTCTCCGTCTTTCTTTCTTTCTGTCTCTCTTCCTCCTTCCGTCTCTCCCTTCTGTCGTCTCTTTCTTCTTCCGTCTCTCCTTCCTTCCGTCTGTCCCTTTCTCCTCTCTCTCTCCTCTCTCTCTCTCTCTCCTCTCTCTCCTCTCTCTCTCTCGTCTCTCTCTCTCTCTCCTCTTCTCTCTCTCTCTCTCCTCTCTCTTCTCCTCTCTCTCTCTCCGTCTCTAATCCTCTCACCCTGCGTCTCCCATCTCCTCGTCCTCTCATAAAAATCTTGACTGAAGAACATTGTGTAAAGTTTACCATAAGGAGATATTGGTGCACCAGCCAGGCCATTACATATATTGTTGTGTGGTGAGTGTCCCTCCTTGGTCCAGTGTGTGGTGAGTGTCTCCCCCTTGGTCCAGTGTGTGGTGAGTGTCTCCCCCTTGGTCCAGTGTGTGGTGAGTGTCTCCCCCTTGGTCCAGTGTGTGGTGAGTGTCTCCCCCTTGGTCCATGTGTGTGTGAGTGTCTCCCCCTTGGTCCAGTGTGTGGTGAGTGTCTCCTCCTTGGTCCAGTGTGTGGTGAGTGTCTCCTCCTTGGTCCAGTGTGTGGTGAGTGTCTCCCCCTGGTCCAGTGTGTGGTGAGTGTCTCCCCCTTGGTCCAGTGTGTGGTGAGTGCCTCCCCCTTGGTCCAGTGTGGTGAGTGTCTCCCCCTTGGTCCAGTGTGTGGTGAGTGCCTCCCCCTTGGTCCAGTGTGTGGTGAGTGCCTCCTCCTTGGTCCAGTGTGTGGTGAGTGTCTCCTCCTTGGTCCAGTGTGTGGTGAGTGTCTCCTCCTTGTCCAGTGTGTGGTGAGTGTCTCCCCCTTGGTCCAGTGTGCGGTGAGTGTCTCCCCCTTGGTCCAGTGTGCGGTGAGTGTCTCCTCCTTGGTCCAGTGTGTGGTGAGTGTCTCCTCCTTGTCCAGTGTGTGGTGAGTGCTCCCCCTTGTCCAGTGTGTGGTGAGTGTCTCCTCCTTGGTCCAGTGTGTGGTGAGTGCCTCCCCCTTGGTCCAGTGTGTGGTGAGTGTCTCCTCCTTGGTCCAGTGTGTGGTGAGTGTGATGATAATAGAGCACACCACATTATCTGTAACATGCCAGTATTTATCCCTATAATCACTAACGACACCTGCAGTCACACTCACCAACCATTAACGCATCAATAACTACAATAAAGCGTGTTTGGAAGATGTTGCAGTAACCAGTTGCTGGTCGTCTGCAAGTACCTCTGGGAGTTTGTAACATCTGCTGATGTAGATTTGACTAAATGTAAACTCTGTCAGCAGAACTATTCGCATACTTTGCGTCATTATATAATGGAATGTGAAAAATTGCGGAATTTAGAGATAACACCATCAATAGTGTCCAAGAAATGTGTAAGTACTTCATTCACAATGATGTGCTGCCCGAAATTTTAGCGAAGTATCCAAAATTTGCTTACTGTAGGTAATGCATGCACATGACTGTAAAGCTGCCGCCCAGTTGGGTGGGTGTGCAGCAAGACTAGTAACTGTGTGACTCACTATAGATGNAAAACTTAAAATGTACTGAACAACATTCAAGAGGGTAAAAGGTACAGTTAAGGGAAGCCTTTTTTTGAACAGCCATTCCAAGAAAGCATTACATGAAAATTATTGCACTGCTTGAAGATTAAGACCGTGAGTACTGTAATTTGACACCGATACTCAAGAAAGCATATGATTATGTTGAGAGGAGAGAGGTAGAAAATGTCGAGTTGCTTCATATTGTGATGCTGAAGAAGTTCACAATGGCACCACGGCAAAGGATGATAGAATACCAGGCACTAGAACAAGAACATTATCTAGTCAATCTTCTGGAGGTATACCACTGAAAACTATGCCAGAAGTTAATGCATATTCTGGAATACCTAGAATGTCTGTTCCCCTTCCTATGACATTTATGGATTTATTCAGTTGCTTGGTACAAGGGAGTTAATAAACTTTGCTGTAGAAACTAATTTGAAATATTTATAAATGCTGCATTTATTGTCATCTTGTAAGAAACTGATGTCAATATGTATGAAATGGTTTTAGCACCAATGCTCTAGCAGGGTAAAGGACACCGATTTCCTAACTTCCTACATCCCCAAATGCCTGAACCTACCAACCCCAAGAGAAAGGCAAGGGACAGCATAAATCTATTCCAGAATCTAAGAAGAAATAAGGAAGAGAAGTGCCCACCACTGATCTGGTCTAACAAATCTAAAATGGTCTAATAAACAAAAGGGATAAACAAGTAAGGACAGACTGGACCTCAAAACCACCACCACTGCTGCAAGGATCCTCATTCTCGGATCCTGCACCAATACCTCAGAGCCACAAAGGTCCCAAGCTGAATAATTTAGGAGCCCTGCTAGTAGGGAAAGCAACAAGGAAAGGTCTGGATTTGGTACAAGTGACATCACTAAAGCTTCAAAAATATTGTACAAATAAGAGAGAGAGACTTGCCTCCAACAACATTGGCCCATTGAAGACTGCAAAAGCCAGTACCATAAGGTGCATGCATTAACTCTCAAATTCAAAAGGCTTAAAACATTTTTCGATTGGCACCAGGGATGGGCACAACTGGGCAAGAAAAGCTGGCAGAAAGGTAAGTGTTAATTCTTTTTTTTTTCCATTTCAGTACTATACATTTAAACATAATTATAAACATCCTTTCAAGTTACTACTAATTATCACAAAGGAAAAATATATATTCCAGGACAGACTACAGAATACAATAATTTCCAACAACTAGAATGCAACACTTGTGAATGGTGATCATCATATAGTAAATGGCACCAAACTGCTCACCCATGAGATGATCCATCCATAAACTTAACCTTCTGGGCAGTGGCATCATTGGTAGTATGGCACGGCGAGCTGTCCACACTGATGGAGGCTTGGTCAATACTTCCCCGACTTCCACACCTCCTCAAGTGAAAGCAAAATTAATTATCTATTTCCAAATGTGGAGGAGATCTCTCCCTTTGAGAATAAGAGTTCACTTAATTTAAAACTCTAGCATATAAGCCAAAATTAAATATAAAATGCTAAACACTAATTTTTTTTATAATTCCAGTTTTATTTAGCAGGGTGGACAACATAAAAATAAGAAGGTTTATCTTAGTATTTAAGTGATCCTTATACTGAGAGACACAGTTTCATACATTGGAAAGGAGGACTATATGGAAAGGATATTAACTTGCATACATCTCCAGAAAACATATTCTTGATTTAGGTCTATATTTGTAACAACCTTTGACAACCCTACACTTGTGTACATACCATTGTCTCCTATACTTGTATACACCCTAGAGAAACCTGTCTCCTACACTTGTGTACATGCCCTAGAGAAATCCATCTACACTTGTATATACACTCTAGAGAAACCCATCTCCTACACTTGTGTACACACCCTAGAGAAACCCATCTCCTACACTTGCATACACACCCTAGAGAAACCTGCTTATTACATTTGCAATGAGTGCACCAGGTTTAAATGACTAGAAAGCAAGGCATAAAGCACTTGGTCTCACTCCCCCATAGTCACCGACAAATATGGACTTTCACGTGCCTAAATACAACTTACATTGGTGGTTCCTTCACTTCAATAGTGGGTGAGGGAACTCTGAAGCTTTTGGACCTCAGATGAGGCTTGGGACCCAGGCCCAACCGGTCCTTCATAGATGTTGCCTTTACACTCTGGCGACGGAGTTTCTTTATTACATCCCGACGGAAATCGTGGAATACGACCGCTTCCAGTTCCTGCAATCGTCGCATTTCTTGCTCTATAGTAGATGCAGATGCTCCGAGCATCTTAAGGTCATTTACAGTCTTGGCTTGCTCATTCATCTCAATTTCCAGAAGCTTGGCTCTCTGTCTAGCATCCAGATTGGGATCAAATATGAAGGCTGGAAGACTCTCATTAAAGTGAACTGTCTCCTCAGAGAAGATGACTCCTGCTGTAAGAAAAAAATACATTAGCAAAAAACATTGCTCATACTAAGGTTCTAAATATATCATCAGAAATAGAACACAAAGCAATGAATATAAATTGCTTAAGTTTAGATTCAAGAAAGACCAGGATAAATACTGGTGCAGAAATAGGGCTGTAAAATTGTGGAATAAATTATCAGGCAACATAATAGATGCAGGCTTACCACACTGCTTTAGCAAAAGTTAAGCATTCACAGTACAGTACATTAATGTGTATGGGTAGATATAAATAGGAGCTGCCTCATAAATGCAAATAGACTTTTTGTAGTTTCCTTCATTCTCATGACAGCATCAGCAGTTGCCTGGTTGACCAGACTACCAACCACAATGCCTGGTCAGAGACCGGGATGTCGATTCTCGAAATTGTGAATAGAAAACCGAAAAGTAAGGTATCACTTCTTTCAAATTTTTGTTGGCTAGACACTGCTTGGTGCTGCTTGGAGAATTGCCACCAGGACTATTTTAGTCTTCTAAATTTATCATTCTAAATACAAAAAAGTTTGGAGAATGATCCCTTTGAGGGAGTGCACAGGGTGACATACTGGAAAGTACATCATGAGCATCATAAAAGTAACACTGGGAAACGTGTAAAAAGAGTCGGAATGTTTGCGTGTGGTAGATAAGATAGAAAAAAAATATTTGTATATTATTATAGCATGAATTTTAGTATTTAATAGATAATATTAACTATATTAAACAGATGAATTTAATAAATATATCAAATCAAATATACAAATTAGAAAGAAAATCTTTGAGAGAATTAAGTGCTATGAAATGTGAAAAGTACTCTAAAAATTGTGTACATGATATATTGTACATAAATGGAAATAGTATCAGATATAAAATAATACAGCATTTGCTATGTACAATATTGATCTTGGAACAGAACTATTGTGATGGTTATCATACCTGGGCTGATGTGTGATCAGCGTGGTCAACATCATCATCCGAATCATAATTGGCTTGAGGCCCAGCGGTGTCAGGAGCCCCTGTAAGCATGGTGAGTGTGCGAGCCAGTGCACTCAGATGCTTACCAATGTTTACATCAAGATGAAGGTCAACACCTTCCATCTGCCACTGAACGTTAAGTAGCCACTTGGCATTCTCTGCTGTAGGGATGGTAATTACATTAAAATATTAGTAATTACATCTAAAGTAACTTAACATATGCTTTCACTACTCATGCTGTTTATGAATTTATTTATTTAATCCAAAGGGACTAATGAATTTGTTTATTTAATCCAAAGGGACTAATCTAGCTAAAAGTATTCCAGAGGTCAAGATCAACATAAATGTCTAATTTCTGGATGATTTTCCAGTAGAATATCATTTGCACCCTGTATCTCAAGTGAAGAGGCAAGGTTTTGGCTCTGGTCCCCAGCTGGTCATATAAACTTGTGCAACTAATGTGACTAGTAGATTGAAGCAATCTCGGAGAGATAGCTACAGGGAACAATTATTGGGCTCCCCCTAAGAAATTGGGGTCTACCACCAACACCAAACACTTCAACCTACATCTGGTGAATAGTGTATTTCAGTGCATTTGAGGAAGGGAGAAGAGGATGACTAGAAAGGAGATGGGTGGATATGGTAAGTGTGTATTTGGAAGTGGTGAGCGAGTGTGAACAGCAATTTGTAAGGAGGGAGCGAATATATTTGTAAAGTACAAGATGATTTGCAAGAACAGTATACCTGGACTTATGAAGTGGTGGGGTGCTAGTGTTGACAACTGCTGGAGTATGATGGTAATTACCTAAGTGTAGTTACAGGATGAGAGCTACGCTCGTGGTGTCCCGTCTTCCCAGCACTCTTTGTCATATAACGCTTTGAAACTACTGACGGTCTTGGCCTCCACCACCTTCTCCCCTAACTTGTTCCAACCGTCTACCACTCTGTTTGCGAAAGTGAATTTTCTTATATTTCTTCGGCATCTGTGTTTAGCTAGTTTATATCTATGACCTCTTGTTCTTAAAGTTCCAGGTCTCAGGAAATCTTCCCTATCGATTTTATCAATTCCTGTTACCATTTTGCATGGAGTGATCATATCACCTCTTTTTCTTCTGTCTTCTAGTTTTGGCATATTTAATGCCTCTAACCTCTCCTCGTAGCTCTTGCCCTTCAGTTCTGGGAGCCACTTAGTAGCATGTCTTTGCACCTTTTCCAGTTTGTTGATGTGCTTCTCAAGATATGGGCACCACACAACCGCTGCATATTCTAGCTTTGGCCTAACAAAAGTCGTGAACAATTTCTTTAGTATATCGCCATCCATGTATTTAAACGCAATTCTGAAGTTGGAAAGCGTGGCATAGGCTCCTCGCACAATATTCTTTATGTGGTCCTCAGGTGATAGTTTTCTATCTAGAACCACCCCTAGATCTCTTTCTTTATCAGAATTCTTTAAAGATTTCTCACATAATATATAGGTTGTGTGGGGTCTATGTTCTCCTATTCCACATTCCATAACATGGCATTTATTAACATTAAATTCCATTTGCCAAGTGGCGCTCCATGTACTTATTTTGTCCAGGTCATCTTGAAGGGCATGACAATCATCTAAGTTTCTTATCCTTCCTATTATCTTAGCATCATCAGCAAACATGTTCATATAATTCTGTATACCAACTGGTAGATCATTTATGTAGACAATAAACATCACTGGTGCAAGAACTGAACCCTGTGGTACTCCGCTTGTGACATTTCTCCAGTCCGATACATTACCTCTGATCATTGCCCTCATTTTTCTATCAGTCAGAAATTTTTCATCCATGTTAGAAGCTTACCTGTCACCCCTCCAATATTTTCCAGTTTCCAGAACAACCTCTTATGTGGAACTCTGTCGAAAGCCTTTTTTAGGTCCAGATAGATGCAGTCAACCCAACCATCTCTTTCCTGTAATATCTCTGTTGCTCGATCATAGAAACTGAGTAAATTCGATACACAGGATCTTCCAGATCGAAAACCATACTGTCTGTCTGATATTATATCGTTTCTCTCCAGGTGTTCTACCCATTTAGTTTTAATTATTTTTTCCAATTATTTAATTTTTTTTTTTTGGTGTATGATTATCCGTGATACTATATAAAGTATACAGTAGTTTGAATTATTCACCTATTCACTGGGAGTTGATGCCTTCCCACCCCATGAAAGGAGAAACAGGGTTATGATAAAGCATGTATACATTCATATCTTTGTAACAGCATATTCCTGGTAAAGTTCTGCAGCATGAATGTGAAAATAAAGTTGTACCTTTTTCAGAGTGTCCAGCGACTGTCCGACTGCAGACCTCATAAGTTCCCTCAGAAACTGTACACAGATTGATTGTTGTATCCTTGAAGTCAGGCTTCCAGTCATCCAAGCTTGTCTCAAACTCCGGAGCAAAGCGCATGCAGAAGCCCTTGAACCGAGCTTTACACACCAGAGAGCCAGAGTTACACGCGGAGATGATGGTGCTCTCTAATGTCACCACAAGTGCATCCCGGGTCTCTGTCGAGTCCACTTGATGGCTCACCTATCATTAGGCAAAGAAAAAGGTTACATCACAGACAATGATAGCAAATAAATTTAAACTATAGAAATTACATAACACTGAAATAAAGAATAATTTAAACAAAAATTTATGTATATCTAGCAAATAAAAAAAAAAGACCATTCAGGACATTAACGTAGTAATTTGCTAGATTTAGCAAATGCTATTTTAGAAGAATTAGGTTTCGCTTACTGTTCGGCAAGGATTCAGGGGAAGACAGATGCCTATGTCATCTACAGTCAACTGAAGATAGACATTGTTTGTGATATGTGCTGCAGAAGACAAAGATGAAAACTGAGGAACCTTTTCAAATACTTGCTGGGTCGCTGTTAACACCTCCTAAAAGAAGAAAAGCAAAATATAGGTAAAGTACAGTACCCGTACTTTAATCACATGTTAATTTGTAAACAAAGTTTACAGAAAGTTATCAACACTTAATACATTATAAATAAATAATGTTGTACTGCAGGATAAGGTACACAATGTAACCAGTTTCAAGTGCAAAACACATTACCTGGAACCTTTTCAATACAAACCTTATTGAGAGAGGCACGCTGTTCACTCCAGTACTCATAAGCATTCTTATAATTGAGCCAGACAAGAACAGCTCGGTCGACTGCGAGGGGCTGCACACACACCAGTGGCCGTGTCAATGTGATGAGCACCACCTCCCCATCGTCGCCAACACTAAGCATCTCATTGTATAAAGCATTGCGCAAACCTAGAAAAGAAGATGCATCTTTCATGTACTTAAGTGGCGAGCATGGAGATGTACATGTACATGGAGAGCAACAATGTGAAAAGTAAGAAGGCTAATACTGTAATCTGGAGTGGAGAGCAGATGTTGTTCACAAAAGAAGAAAATTAATACTGCACAACTAAAAAGGATAATTCTCAACTGTAGAACACTGTGGCCATGTTCAGGCCACAGTGGTGTTGGGCAACTTATGATACTGCTTCTCAACTTGTAAGCTCTCACACTTAAGTATTGGTACTAGTTGTTTCAAATATGGCCTATGATGGGATCCAAATACCTTTCTCTTTTCCATAATGAGGACTTGAAATTTTTAGTCTGGTCAACCTGAGAGTGACTCCAGGGGAGTGGGGAGGGTATGTTCATTTCCTGCTTCCAGATGTCTCACTTTCCGTGTTTGGGCCACATATTGTCTGCTTTCCTAACCACTCCTCTGGCTGTGGCATGAAAACAGTTTCATCTGTTGGCCATGCAGGTGTTGGAGGCCAAGGTTACATACACAGTAGTTGGTGCATATACCAAAACCATACACAGTAGTTGGTATATATACTGCAATCATACAGTAGTTGGTACACACACTACAATCATACACAACAGTTGGTAAATACACTGCAATCTCTCTCATGCACACAAGCAGCACATGCACTACTCTGCTTGGACACAATACTTACATATTCTCGTCCGAAAAAATGCCAACTGTTGAAACTCTGGCTCTGCTTCTTCAAACATATCATTTCTGATGAGCTGTCCAAGGGCTACATTGATGTCCACCTAGGGAAGATAAGTCTACCTGTCACTGTCAAAGCAAAACAATATACAGTACAATGATTCAATTTCACAGTATCTAGAAAAAGCAAGATTTCATGTTCAAATACATTTAGCTGGAAAAGGCAAAGTTGTAAGTCCCTATCCTTGCTTTATGCCCGAATTATGAAAATAGTTTAAATCTTGAGTCACCGTTTCAATAAGTTTTGAAGATGAAGTGATTTACTGCACGCATTTTTGAAACTTTTGAACACCTGGTTCACCCAATTTCTCTGGTAAAGAAATATGGACAATGGCTACAGAACACAAGTATAAAAGAAAAAAAAAAGGCTCCGAGTCAATATTGAAGGCACCTTTCTGAGCAACGTCATTCAATTTTCCTCGAGATAAGGATCTACTTTAAGTTGACAAGGATTATGCTCAGTTAGGCAGAATGACTTTGACACCTGGGATCTTTTCAATCATCCCTGCAGGGATGATCTTGAGGATCTGTGGAACTAACCCACAGATCGGTTAGACATCCGATTTAGACATCCAGAGGACCCCCTCCAGTTTATACAGTGAAGCCCCCCAGGGATCTAAAGAGCTCTCTCTGTCACAGGAAGCCAGGAAACTCCCAGATATTTGGGATACATTCCCAGAAATCCAGTATACTCTCACAGGAAATATTGGCATTCTGCTGAGAAACAGATACTCTCAGTGAACTGGGAGTTGGAGTTCTTGGAGATTTGGGTATTGGGAGAATTTATTGGGGCCACCCTCTTGACTTGTCAGTGCTTTCATTTTAAGTCCCAGTGATGGAGTGGTGGGAGAGCATTTGAGAGCTATCTGGCAGGGTTGGGCGTGGATGTCGGGTCTCTCTGCCTCTGCATAGAACTGCAAGTTTCCCATTTTATGTGCTTGGTTCCTTGACAGAGAGGTATCCGAGTTGAATGTGATGCGTCTGAACTGAAATCAGTGGGAGGTCACTTATATCTTTCCTACTGTCTGGATGTTACTTCCAGTCACGTTCAAGATATTGTGCAATGTGAGCTGCATCCTTCTTTGTAGCAGAACTCTCAAGATAAATTCCACACACAGGAAAATATGAATTGAAGAACTTAGAAATCAAGGTTTGAGAGAATGTGAAAAGCACCTTTCTACGAAACTTGGTTATTACTATTCCCTTCTTCGAGTCTCTGATTCTCCTATGTGTAGAGTATTTTTTCAACAAAGTTTTTTTTAAACACGTGATGATGCTCGAGGCAGATGATTTGAAATTAATTTGGGTGCTGCCAAGGCCATGTGGCAGTCAAGAGTTATGGTCATGTGGGCAAAAGGCAGCTTACAAGAATGTAACTTTAGATGCCAAGAAGGGCTTGGAAAGGCTTTGAGTGTTCATAAGTCAATTTTCTATCATCACTCTGGGCAGGACAGCTTTTCTCCAGTGCCTCCATAGCACCAGAATAAGGACAGGGTTATTTTAATGGGCCAGTGCAAAATGTCACCCAGCCCTGACTCGCATGATCCAGTCTAATGTGACACTGAATGATCTTGCCTTATCAAGCATCAGTGTGCCTTGCTCAAGAAGAAACTTTTCATACTCACTCAGATCCTGATTTTTATTTAACAAATTTTTATTCTACAAGAAAAATGTAAACTTTGCAAAATACAGATGAGGTGCCCTCGAGTTGTATTGAAAATGCATTACAAAGATCTACACGAGAGGAAAATTTTGCTACTATTAACAATACAGTAATGTACATAGTTTAAGCTAATGACTAATAGCCTTATTCTTGCTCTGCATTACGATCTTCATAATGCAATTACTACACAGTGCATTAACAGCATGTTAATACTCCAAGATCTGACCATGACTTATCGGTATAAAGATAGCACTAAGCACATTCCTGACAACACAAACTAACCTGTGCTTTGCCAAATATTTTCATGGGTTGAGTGGGATCAGCTGAAGTGCGTGTTGGCCGGCTGATGTTCTCGACTCGATTACTGAGTTGTAGCTCCACAACACCAGTTTCTAGCCGTACAGCTGATTGCGTTGGTGTTGTTGCCGTGATAATGATGCCCTAGAAGCCAAAACTTGTATCAAATGTAGTACAGTTTTATATCAATAAAATATCTAATGATTCTCATCAGGATGTTTCCCCCAACAGCTAAGAGACTTCCACATATAGTCTTCAAAATGAACTCTACACCTTTAAGAATTAGAAGACAGGTATAAAAATCTACTCACATAAAAACAATCTCATACATTTACAAATGCTACCAAGTGGTCAAAATGCAATAGGAAAATTCTAAAAAACTCCCTGTAGTCAAGGAATTCACCAATTTCATTTGGGTATAGAGTAATAGTATGAGTGAAACTAATGGTAGTGGAAGTATACTGGCCACACACACACACACACACACACACTGGCTGGTTTGTCTGGTATATCAACTTTGAGTTTCCAAATAAATTCTTAAGTTTGTGCATCACAAACATATAGAACTAGTATTTGAGGTGCTCAGTTGGAAAATGCCATCCTCACTAAACAGTCCCAACTCTAGGCTTCTAAATATGAAGAACAAGTTCCACAATTACCCAAACTCAATTCAGATCACGCGATCTATCATGTTTGCAGAAATCAAAAGATAAAAGCAGAACTGCCCATGATAAAAACTTTCTAAGCGGTACAATAACATATTTCATCATACACTGCAGTAAAATTTTTAAATGTAAACAATTATTGATCTGGCGTTAATAGAATAAAGAGAGTCTGCAATAAGTATACTACTGTATTTGCATGCAACAGTAGTCATGTATCACACATTATTCACTAAAGTATAAAGTACACAGTTTCTTGCTCTGTACCTTTCTCTTGCATTCATTAAAGTTCAAATAACAACAACAAAATTTGACTTATAAACCTTAAGTCGAAGCTGAAGAGTAAAGAGAAGGTGCTTAGGTTGAGAGACATGACTGGGTCCCTCCTCGGTCCACAGTGGCACTGGCTTGTCTCCCCCGGCCATTTTCTGTACTACTTCATTTACCTCCTGTTTACACATGAACAATTATTAAATAATCTATGTAGTAATGTTCTCTAAATATTATTTATAGGGACAAAAAAAAATCAGTGCTGAACATAAAACACAAGAACATTGTTCCTCAACAACAGCCTATTGTATACAGCATCAATACATTCGAGTTAGATCCACGTTGACGAAAACCACACGTTAACTAGACGTAAACGAATTGATACAAACTTTCATAAAGACTTTCTGGACAAAGACGAGGTGGTTGAGGAGGTCAGTAGTTAGGCTATGCTCCAGTGCACCAATCTCTGCCACAGCACTCAGGTAGTTGCCCTCACGCAGTACCATACCATCAGCTGCTGCAACCAAATTTACAGTCTGATTTTATCCCTTAAGAGATCGCCCTCCTAGAAGTGTTAATTCTCCAACTCTTCAAGAGAAGCAATCCCATCACCTTAAACACTGCCTATCTGCTCTAGTGCTAATAACTTGGGTAATTAAAACAATTGCAAAACGAGAATGTTAATCTTGCATAATAATACTTATCTAAGTAATACCCATATAACATTAAATTCATTTACCTCTAATTTAATCAATTTCTCGAGTGACTCGGCACAATATGACCTTGCACGGATGCTTGAAAATCCCAAACAGAGCCCTGCTGTTTTCCACCCTTGCACGAGTGCACGATGTAATGTCAAAACTCGGTGATATCTTACAAAAGAGAGCAGTCAAATATAGCTCAGAAAACCAAATGCACAGAAACTACACCTGCATGCTGGTCAGTTCGAGCAGGGTCATCTTGAATTAACTCTGCCTCCACGTGCACCTGAGGCAATTGTATGCTGGCTGATGATGGCAGGTGGGTCTCACTCGGCTGGAGGAAGAGCATTAAAATGAGCTAAATAAAAAGAATAAAATTATAATTAACGAGTTCTAAGTTATTTAATTTGCAGAAACTAAAAACTGAAACTAGATACACTAGTAAGCAATAACATTTGGAGGATACAAATTTAGCCAAACTATTCATATTTGATGTGAAAAAACTTTAGTGCAAAGCAAGGAACACCTATTTTATTATTTAAATATCTTAACAGTGCGGTTAGTTCAGGAATAACAGGGAATGGGTATGTAGCAAGTCCTATAATGATGCCAGATGAACTGGATTAACTGTCAAAATGCAGCAAGAGCAATGTAGTAATCATTTACTGTAAGGAGGTGATCATCATGTTTTGATTGTTTAGTACAATGCAGTCATTATCAAATAAAGATCTACATCTTTATCATTAGTATTTGATTCCCAAAATTGCCAACACAGCTCCAATAGTTCAATGTTTTCTCCCAGCAGTCATGGGAAGCCTAAAATAATTTGGAGTTATATGAACTTCAACTCCTGGTCCTCCTCAATATATGACCACCACACTTATGAGGCCAACAGAACAGCAAGTGCCGACAATGTTGGGTGTAACAGAGCAGCAAGTGCTGACAGTGTTAGATACAAGCACAGAAATGTTTACTCTTCCCACAATAGAACTTCACATCACTAAGTTCAAGCATGTCATCTATAAATGGGTTGCACTGCCTCCACAGACAAACTGCACTATCACTCATTATATATGATAATATATCAATTTAATGATTTCTAACATATCTAGAGTATGCAAAGCAAATGATGATGGGATGGGAGGAGCCGAGAGTACAGTATGGCAGCAAGAGTACAAATCACCAGGTCCTGCAGTCTTGTGGAGAAGGAGAGATGGTGCGTCGGCAGATGAACAGTGAACTTGGCCTTGGCTCCGGTGATTCCCAAACTGGACACTTGCTCCATCCGGTACTGGGCTTGCAGTGATGGCAGGAGAGCAGCTTGGATGCTCAGACTCTGTGTATATAGGGTTTGACCAAGTGATTAATAGTAATATTTTATGATTATTGGCATATATATATACACACACACATATATACTGACATATTTGGGCAAGTCAAGCAAGCACTTCATCAGCTGTTGGTGAGTATTCATTAAAGCAAGAGTTGGAACAGAAGAGATGAAGTGTTGCTGGTGTGGGATGGCACTAGTTTCCTGTGATGTCATAAATGTAAGAAATATTATTACGAGTGGATGGAAGTAATTCATTTACCGTCTTAATAACCATTTCATTTTAATGTATTCTCATAAATTTGTTTTTCCCAAATTAGTTGATCAAAGCTATAAGAGTACATTTATATGCAACTGTTTGAAACTCAAGAAAACACAGGCAGAACATTTAACAAGTTAACTAACAAGATGAAACACAGTACAAGACAATACTTGATGGATTTTGACAAATGTGTTGCAGTTAGCTTTATTTTATTATTATTATAAACATTTTATTTCCTACTCTTATGGGGCTAGAGCAGCATCAGCCCACAGAGAAAAAAAGAGAATAGTAGAGAAAAAGAAGGCTAGAGATATAAATAAAACAAGTGTGTTCATTATTCCATACACTGCACAGCCTAGTGGAAAACCAACACCACCACACACTAGTAAATACCCCAGCAAGATTACTGCTTCCTAACACTAGCTGAATAATGTTCATCACTAATTTTCATATACAAATTAAATATTTACTCCTGTACCATTATCAAGTCGAGTCCAGGACGGACCGAAACGTCGTCGTTTCTTCATTTTCTGATGTGTGGTTTGGTCTTCTTGTCTTCAGTCATTTTATTGTGACTCATTGGCTGCATATATACCTCATCTTCACAACCTGATGCCAAACTTGCCTTCCTCTCTAGCACATTTAATTCATGCTTTATCACACTAGCTCATCATCCATGCCCTTCTTCCCTCCTGCTCATCTTAGTTCACATGAATCGACTCTCTTCATCACCATGAAGTTTAACATTACCAAATCATCTTGGTGTACTTTCCTGCTTTAATGCTTTGCGCTCCTTATTTCTCCACCATATTTACAAGCCTTACTTTATGTTTCCTCCTAACAACACATGCCTCTCACAAGTGTCCATTCCACTGCCCTCACTCTTGACTTTACACTGTCATGTCAGCATCTTACAATCATGCACAAATCCACTCCATACACTTCTCTGGCTGCAGCTCTTCCTGGCCTCTTCTTTTTAACAGAACAAGTGGTTGGTTCATTACAACAACCACTTTCCTCACCTGAATCACTAATATCAACTTTTCTTTCAGAAATAAATATTTTGCCAACCACACACATCTCGGTTAAATAATCTGGACACAGACCATGCGAACCGGGGGGTCTACGGCTCGAGTCTTCTAGAGCCCAGGTGAATGGAACGTCCCAGTTATTTATACTGAACTGCAACTTTCACTACTTCAATATTCTTACTAATTTCACAAACAATTCTCTCTCTCTTCACCACCATACCTTCACCACAACCACTTTTAGTGGTTTTCTTATATCTATCAAAACAATTTTCACTGGGTACCTGCAATAATATGGAGAACTGAATTACTAGTGGGTTGAGCAGAGCATCTGGTGGAATTGGCTCCTGAGGTCCAGGAGGCTCCTGAGGGGGGCGTGGCGACGCCGTCACGTCTGGTTCATCAATAGTGGCTCCTCGGCTTAGACGAGCACTTGGACGTGCCACACGTAATTCCTGTCATTGAGATGAAAATATAATGGAGTACGGGAAACCAAACATGTTATTATAAAGATTATTTTTTCTTCAATATACTTGCAATAAAAGGCAAAGTAAGGATCTTTATAAATGATGAAAACTAAGGCCACTGACCATGAGTGTTGAGGAGAGCTGCTTGCTTCCTCGGGTCATCATGTCATGAAGGATGACTGGATGTTGAGGAATATCTATGTGAACATCTCCAATTGTGATAAGTGCCGAATTCTTATCTTTGGTCTTGCGAGACAGACTGGAGTAAAGCCCTTGGCTCTTTCCGATTGTTACTCGCACTACAGTCCTGTAGGAAAAATGCTTAAAATCACTGTCAATCCATCAGGTTCACACCTTTTCCTGCATACATGCCTTGGAGATCACAACAATAATTTATGTTAAGATTTGTTACATTTATCTTTCTTTTATGTATAGCAGAGTGGAAGGCAACTAACACAGTATTTGTGTATCACATTTAATTTGATTACAGTATACCCCTGTGAAGTTGCATGGTGGAGGGTATATATTTGTTTTTAAATAAGTTACTGAAGCTGGGGAAAAGGTTGCCACAGCTGTCAAGAAAGATCATCATCATTACTAAATCTACACCACAGTAACATAAAAAGTTATGATATTTTTACTATCCTGGTTCATTACCGAGCCAAAATTCATCATTATTATTGTCTAAGCCAGGCCAAAATTCTATCATTTCTCATGTTTCTAATTTGTGGGTTTAGTGCTCTTTTATTTAAAAAACATATTACTATGAACTTTACTCTTCATCATCATCAATTCATTTCCAAGTTTCATGGAGTAGAGAGGTAACGGTAGAGGAGGAGGAGAGAAAAAAAACTTGTCCCATTTTCCACACGAACCAGCATCACATGGAATTGGCACTATCACATTCCAGCAAAGCATCTGCAAAAGTATTCCACAACTTCATACAACAAAGTGTAGAATGCCTCCTGCAATTTGTTATCCAAATAATATTCAACAATTATTAACCGATTCCACCTAAATTTAATCACTACCATTTCACACTTGCATTTCCCCTCTCAATACCTACTGGCATGTCCACAAGCACTCTCATCACAGGGTTCTCATACATAACTATCTGAGCCCTCACACTGTCACCCAAACACTGCACCCCTTGGAGATACTTCAGCAACTGTAGTTATAGTGCAAAACATTGTACAAGTACTGCAGGTACTGTACTATCCAACTGTTTACATTTAGTATAGCTTCTCGGATATTTGCTGCCGAGGTACACATAATGGTGCAAATACATTAAGAAACTTGGAACATTTTCAAGTCAAACTAACAAATCTCTTTAGAGAAGAGTGGACAACTCACTGCTGGTTGGGAGCAATGCCTTCAAGGAGAACGATCATTGTGCTGCCAATGTGCCCCGTATGCGAGAGTTCTGAAGTTGTTCGCTGAGTGGCCCTCATAGGTGTTCTGGCTCCACGTACTTTTTCTCTATAGAAAGAACAATTAAATAGATTTTCCACTTAAGTAATTTACTGTATACATGTCAAAAGTTATATTAAACTTAAAATAATATCAAATAATCAAGCCATAAAACAAATGCAGCAGACCCGACTGTTCAATGGTCTCGTGCCAACAGTTTTGGTTATACGCCGATAGAGGTACATACTTTTACACTTTTGATAGTTTTCATAACATTGTGATTGTACATTCCATGCAAGCGGTAAGTGGAAACCATGACATCACACCCTTCATATATTTTGAACTGCTCTCAATCCCGTTGGGTGCCGAGTATTACAAATACTGTAGCAGGATTCATATACAGTATTTCCAAATACGTGAATGGGTACTGCATGCTGTGTCTCATTATCAGTTTTACCATTTACACGATTGCCACTGTTATACAAACAAATATTTTTATTTTAAAGGCTACATGTATTATCACCCTACAAAAACATTTTTATTAAAGGTAAAATTATAACACATCACGACTAAATGCAAGACTTGTTCACCAACCTGAAAGTCAATGAGGAGTGAACAGCATTCATTTCAGCCTCCAGCTTGAGTCCACTCAGTGTTGCAAGTAGCTTTGTTCGCTGAATCTTAGCCAGACCAAAGACAACAAATGGTGTCCTCTCTCCCGAGATCAAACCTAGTTACAAAACAAGAAAGTCACTGGTTGAACACGACACAAAGTACTGACAATGATGTCCTTCACCGAGTTGAGGGAAGAGTTTTTTGGGGATAACATTTTGCCTGTAAATGCGACATTAGATCTAACCAATATAGTGGCAGAACTTGATAGGGGCCAAAACGTCATCACTATGTACTTTCTTTCCATGTATGTTGATTGGGTCAATTTTTTTCAGCCATATTATTGTGACTTGTTCTCTACTTCTAAAGAAAAATAAAAGTGTGAGGGATGAGGGAAGGGAGTGAAGGATTATTTAAGTCACAGTTGATATTTTGAAATATTACTTTAGCAAGAGGGAAAAGCAATATTGAATTCTCACGTATATGAGTCGATGAAGTGACCATCCATATATTCATGACCAATTTTGAGATTTGTTTTAATTTTTGCAACCCAAGTCTATGGCATGTGAAGAATCCCAATAATTTCTAATGAGTTTGTTACATATAACCTTATAAATACAAATACTGTACTGTACACTACTAGTGTGCCAGACTTTTATTATTACAAACTTTTCAATACTTTTTCTTTTCTTTGAGCAGACATATGCATGTTACCTATTGACAGTACATTTTGTATTTAAATAAATTAACTTTTTATAAAGTATTGTACAGAAGAAATGTAAATGTTAAACTTGAAAAGAAAAGACAAGATGTTTTTTTGAGAGAAATCGAGCTTAAATCTAACTACAAGGTAACGTTAATTAGCAGATGGGTCCGAGATTTTGCACCAGAATTATCTTTTCACGAAATAATTTTTATAATCCTTCCTCCTGCACTTAATATTAGAAACTAGTAACAAATCCACAGTAGCCTTGATGAGGGTTTGAACCTATATGCTGAGTGTTCCCAGACGCACTCTAGTCAACTAGAAACAGTGCTAGTAATATCTCCAAAATCGTCTGCCAGCCAATTTACTCCCCAACCACGAAACATTTTCCCCAACAAACCCATTGTTTTATCCGTGACTGAAATTTCTTTGTGCCCTTACCCCCTCTACCTTGTTTCCTCTTACTCAAAAGACATTTTTTCTACTCATAATAGCTGGAGTATTTAAAGAAAAATATTTAAAAATTATTATCTATAATCTATAAACAAATATTTATTTTGAATATTTAAAAAAAATCTCAGAGCAACGTTAGGTTAAGTGCTAGTACAGGTACAGAGGAAAGGACATGACCCAGAAACATCACTGTTGGTAGTACTGAGTCACCCACAGAATTTAAATCCCATTGTTCTACAGTAGCTATATTTTAGCCCTTATAGCAATGTTTTTTTAAAGTACGGGTCGTGATGTGCTTTTCACAGAGTCATGAGGTTTGTCAGTTTTGATAGTTATTTTTCCTCAAGAGATGCTTGAAGTTTTAAAGAAAAAAACACAAGAGTAAAAGATCTATTTGCTTTTGATATACTCAAATCTGTCACATGATTGAACTTAACATCTGAACAAAAAAATGACCTGCTCAATCTCACATATAACAACGTATTAAGCATGAGGCATTAAGCATCACCTCTAATTATGTTGGATCAGTGCTTCAAATGAATATATTAACTCTTAATTGAGCATTTTGTCGTTGCATTCTCTTATGATAAATCACGTACGTGATGTTGGATTTTCCACTCTGACAAGGTGACAGACAGAAACTGACTCAACAGTGCAGCCTATGTGCATTTAGCACTATTGTTGCATCAACCAGACTAGGCAAAAATAACAAGCAACAGACAAAGGTCCACTTTGAATCTTAACTAACGAGCCGTAACCTTCAAATCAACTTGCCCGTTATTTTATTTTATATTACACGTCACACAGTTTCAAACTCGGAACAGGAATAGGTTCATGAGGGTACGTAATATTAAAATTTTGCACAGTAAATAATTTATATAAAGACAATTTTGCCTAATAATACAAATTTACTGCCAAAAACTAAATTTAGGAAGCATTTGAAAAAAAAATGTGATTAACTCTTGTCAGTGAAAATGAGTCAATTTGGATTTTTGTATACAGATGTCCTAGTGCAGATAAAAATTCTACATCAAAATAATTTATGAAGAATGTTAGCAACAAGACAGTGTACAGAAGGAACCTTTCTGTAGCACAATGGTCTGCGTCATCAGCTCTCAACCAAATGGTCCTGGATTGGATTCTCAAGAAGGCAAGACACTTGGGAAAGTCTGCTTACTCCTGATGGCTCTGTTCACCTAGCAGTTAGTCAACTGTTTTGTTATGCATCCTGGAAAACTCACTTGATGGCCTAGGATTCCTCACCAAGCCTAACAAGTTTCTTGTCCCTGACAATGGGAAACCAAACCAAAATTAAAAATACTTTAGAAAATAAACTTACCAAGTTCCTTAGTTTTGTCAGCCACTACTGGGGGTGGAGAGACAGCAGGCAAGGGCCCATTTTCAATATCTGGTTGCTTACTTTCTTTGAGAATATCATATTTCCGACTACCTTTATATCCCTCTGATGCATCGCCTGTTACTGATGATCTGAAGTGAAGAATCAAGCATGTAAAATCTTAAAGATATAACTTCCTTCAATTTAAGGAAGTTATATCTTTAAGACTTTACATAGAAATTAAAACATGATTTTCAAACTGCTTTAATACTGTATTTTGATGTTATTCCAGCAAGTTTCATCCAGCTGTTATTTTCTAAAAACAGCCTCAAATACTTAATATGTTAATAAATTTACCTTTGTTGAACTGTCTTAGTTTCAGGTGTGGTGGTGTAGAGATCCAGGAGGTAATAAATGTTGCGCCAGCACTTGGGTGTGGCAATTATGGCGGGTGGGGGTGTGGTACCTTCAGGAGGACCTAGTAATGGCGACTTGTCAGAGGAGCAGATAGTTGCACCCTCCAGCCCCGAGCCACTCACGCTGATGCTGAACAGGGGACTTCCAGTGCCTCGCTCTGTCCCGAGATTGGTGTAGCCTGCTGTGAAAGAGACAATTTTAGCTAAACAAAGAAGCATTCTTTGCTATATCAGTGGCTCTCTAATTTTTTCTTTCACATTTCTAGTTCACTCATATCAGAAGATGGATTTGCACATTATTAAATGCTATGCACACATTAATTTTCCTTCCTTATATAATTTCTGTACTATCCTATTTGACTGTCCCTTGGGTAAGATACCACTGTAACATGAGGAGCATATCATGTAAGCAGGAAGAGTGACATTTTATGTGCCAGCATCAGAATTTTCCAACCATAATCGCAGGGTCACTTTGGTTCTTGAGAGCACTGTAGGAAATTGTCCAGCTAAAGTAAGCTGCAGAAAGCTCAAATCATACTCAAAAGAAATTTTTACAAGTCCCTCCCTGGAAACTCTATGACTGCTAAGGAGTGTCCTGGTAAACTATTAATTGGCCTATCTAATACTACCAGATAGCAGCAAAAACATACCACTACCTGCCCCACCAAACCTTTTCACATGTATTGAAATATGTCCTAACAGACCAATGAATCCATGCTTGTGTTCATTCAGAAGCTAGTCAAGTGCTGTGGGTTTCATCCTTGGAAAGCTCTGTCACTGGCCTAGGGCCTCCTTGATAAGTCTAGCACACTTGCCATCCCTGACAATGGGAAACCACACATTACCTCTTTTACCACTTTCCCAGACAAGATTGACTTGACATATCACCATTTATTTGCAGATGTTAACATGGAGAAAACAAAAGGAAAATTTATTATACTAAAACTTAATAAATAATTTTAACTCAGCTAATAGCATGAGTAATATTATGCAATCTATTACTCAGCGAGAGTAAGGCATGGCTATGTTCTCGGCCAATGAGAGCCGAGTGTAGCATGCCGTCTGCCACAGCATCAGCAAATTAGTATATTCCTCAGTTTTAGTCTTGCAAATTCTCCCCTTGACTGCTCATCCCACATGTTATTCATATGAAGGGGCAGAGGGTGGCAACCTGAAGTGTAAGACATTGGCTCTGGTCTGGCTCGCTGGCTGATTGGGGAGTCCATCTATTATTCTCCTTTAGGTAATGGCTGGATCTACTGTTCCACTGTGAACAAACTTTTATGGAGATGTTTCCCTTTTTGGCTGCATAGCAGAACCTTCATGTTTATTTTGCTGGAGGCACCATCCAAGTTGTTGGTTTCATCTATGAGGATGGAACACTAACTGTCTTCTACCTTTTGACCAGAAAACCAAAAGAGGGACTTTACTAGCTATGTTCACCTGCCCTCTGTACTGCTGATGAACACAATTCCCCCATTACAAAAAAGAAGTCAACCCCTTCTTTCCTATTAAAAAAAAAAGTTGCATTGGGGGATTATCAAAACATTTTATGTACTGTATTAATATGTAAACATAATAACCATTCCCAATTATTACCCTTCCCAGCAAACCTTTACATCCTAAATACCACTATGCTAGCTACCAATATCCTACTTTGTCAAGAAGCCACAAATTAGCATTAATTAATCATAATCACAAACTAAAACACATTACCTTTGCTCATCTTGGTGGAGGATCTAAGCCTCTGAGCAAAACTCTGTGGTCGAGCAGCTCTAGAAGCAGCAGGTGGGGGGGAGATGCGAGCAGACAAGGATGAAACGACCGAGCCTCGAGGACCTTTGATACCAGCGAGAGATGACACTGTTGCCTGTTCCTCACTAATGCTCAGACTATATTCATTGCCCTTGTACTCGCCCTCATGCAACTCTGTAATGTGGCAGCCAAAGTTAAGCATTATACCATCAGGATCAAACTGCTGCATGTATAAGGAAAAACAATTACAGTAATTGGTTGAATAAACACACACACACACACACATTAAGTATGTAACAATTATCAAACTATATGAGGGTGAATCTAATGTATGCAAGTATACTGTTCCATCACTGATCATATACTGTCTGGCATATTAACATTTCTCTCATCAAGAGCCAATGAATTATGTTCAGTTACAGTATTAATATTGTCACTTAAAATATGTATTACAAAATTCCACATATAAATAGTTAATCTTCAGAAATTTAGTTATGATCAGTTGCCTATAATATTCACAAAACAGACAAAAGATGAGTATTAATGCCACATGTTGCTTCACCTGAATATGATCCTTCTTTCCTGTGTGATGGAAGATTAGTATCTTTGGTACGTGTTGGTCTCTGCTCTCGCAGCCCTATCTGTGTTTCTCTTGCATTCTGGTACATGGAACTGATCTGATGAAGAAGTCGCAATAGGGGCATATTCACCTGGAAATGTGAAGTTTATTGTCTATAAGACACATTCTCAATGTTCCTTGTTTGGTTATCTATCATATTTTAAAAGTTCCTTGTTTGGGAATCTGCCACATTCTAAATGCTCCTTGTTTGGAGATCTACCACATAATTTGCAATCAGCACAGGACCCTTAGGTTCAATGCTAAAAAGTTTGCAATAAAGACATGTCATATAAGCCAATTAAAACCCACCTGCTGTGCAATGTAGTTAACATTGAGGGAGAAGTGGACCATAGTTGATGTGTGTTGCTTCAGTGCACTGCGAGAAACAAACAATGTTGGCTGATGGCTCACCCACTCACGTGAATCATCTGCTACTTTACTCACATCAATTTCAAGCCCAACATGCTCGCAGAGGAAGGCTGGAACCTCAATCCCAATGTCCAGGAAAAATTTACCTACAAATTATGTAAAATAGTCAATAATTTGAACAAAACTTTTCCAAGTTTAGGTTGCACTATAACAAAGTATTTTGATTAACATGAAGCTGTGACAACACAGCCAGACCTTCAATTAGTTCATTAAGCGAGAAGGACAAGTTGGGAAAGTCATATAATAGGGTGGGAAATGTATCTTCAGAATAGAATTGACCAACTCTTTACAATATTAAACCATATCTTTACTGTCCAGTGTTGAATCATCCTGCAAAGCTCCACAAATATTTAATTGCGCAGTATTTAGATAGTTCTTTCAGTAGCAAAACTACATGGCTAAGTAGAAGCATAAATTACCATTAAGTATACGGGGAAAAATAAGGCAACTAGTCAATATGAAAAATCTCTTATATGAGCAGATTCTTTTAGTTACTCCCTAAAGTAAGATTACATGTATAGTGTAATAAAGTCCTTGGACAGGATTATGCAGTCAAGCAGAATGAAGCACAGGCACTTGTGCCAAAGGAAGTTTCAAACAGAGAGATAGTACTTACATAATATATATATCTAGTATATATAACAGCTCTACAAAATAAAATTACCATAGATGAGGAAACAGTATGTACAAAACCCAGGTCAGCATGGGTTTCAAAAGCAGAACTCTTCTGACTCTTGCAGCTGCTGGACCTTTATGATATGGTCTTAGCTGCACAAGGTATAATCTAGAGCCTCTGTTGTGGAAAGCTGTCCCCTTAGCTGTGATATTACTCTACTGAAACAGTCACTTTCCTGTTCTAATGAATGAATCCAATTATTTGTCTATGCCATATCACTTTTAAATTATATGATAACCTATTAGACAATCACATTTGCAGAATTCTTCCATTTAATAAGTAACTAATGTTTCTCTAGTACCGACATATTAGACATGGAGTTCTGGCAAGAAGTATAATGTAACTGGATTATGAACAGTAGCGTATGAAGCTATGCACAAGATATACAAATTGTATGACAGCAAGAGGGAATGAAGCTTCTCAATATTTTCTTAATTTTATGTAACGAGTAAAGAGGGATATGGACCACCCACGGTGCCTGTGATTTCTTTCAATTTGTTATAATCAAAGCAAATGAAAGTATTAATCCATAAAAAAAATTAATTATGATCAAGTAGTACACTAAACTAACCTAATGTCTAGTTTCTAACTAGTTATAGTATTTTTACCTTGAGCATTAACTTACCTGGTATTCTCCAGATGTATGTACAGTCAGACTAACATGCTAACACAAATACTGTACTACATTAGTTATAACTATCAATGAATGGTATTCATCTCTTTTTTTTTTTCCTATATTGAATGGCTCTGGCAAATAAAATTTCTGTTTATTTCATGGAGCATAACTGTTCTAGTGAACCTGAAGGAACTACAATTTTTTTTGCAATTCGTCAAAGGTAGAAAATTGGGTGTCGAGTATTATATATCAGAAAACCATTTTTCAAGTTGGTTCCTTTGATGCCCTTGAGCAAGTCCACATGATCTACCCAGGACTCATAACTTATGCTTACATTGACCTTGTTTCCCTTCATGACAATGATTTTGGCAAACTATGCTGTCAAGAAAATATGTAAAGGGACAAAGCTCAACTGAAGCCACAACTGAGGGACCAGCTCTATTGTACAAAAGGGGTGAGCAATGTCAATAATGACCTATGAAAATGACAATTGGAAACACAAGGCACACCAATTATTGCTTGGTGAACTGTCACCCTCTGCTAAGAGTCTCTAGGGAAGCATTTCTCAACCAGGGTTACCTAGAACTAAGAGTTCTGCAAGAACATGGTCAATGTACATGCACTGTACACTTTGTGCTTACAGATATGGTTGAATTTTTGCAATAAATAAATATATACAGTATTTCTGAGATTAATACAAATACAGTGGAACCTCAATTAACATATTTAATCGGTTCCGGTACCGAGCTCGTCATGTGAAACGCTCGTCTTTCAAAACAAATTTCCCTATTTAAAATTCTGTAATGGAAATAAAGTTAACCTGCTCTACCGCCGAAAAACATCAATATGATATTCGATTTTTTAAATAATGGAACAGCCTACCTGACATACACTGAACAAACCTTTATGACATTTTTCTTTTTTTCATATTTGTTCAATGTTTTTTAGGTTTTCATTTTGTTTATAGAAAAAGGTTCGTTCAGTGTATGTCAGGTAGGCTGCTACATTTTCTAAGAAAAAAATTAAAAATTAAAAAATTTAAAGAATTTGAAAAAAACTCAAAGATTTGTTCAGTGATTGTCAGGCAAGATGCTCCATTTTGACACTTTTTCTATTTTTCATATTTGTTCAATTTGGTTTGAATTTTTCATTTTTTATTAATAATGGAATAGCCTACCTGGCACACAGTGAACAAACCTTTATGACATTTTTCCTTTTTTCAAATTTGTTCAATTTTTTGTTATACCAAATGGAGCTGCATACCTGACAATCACTGAATGAACTTTGACAGTTTTTCCTTTTTTTTTTTTTTAAATTCTTTCAATTTTTTTTTCTAATTTTATCTAAACGAACAAAATCAATGCTTTGCAACATTACAACAGTCACCCCTTTACATCCCAGCATCATTAGCATCTTTAAAACAAAACAAAAAACAGTTACTTGCATCGTCGGAGGTGTCCGAGAATTTGCGAGAACCAGCGGAAACGCTAAGAAGCACCATGTGCTTTTCTTGCTAATTAAGCAAAAGCTCGTCAATCGAGACAAATTTTTGCTGAGTGGTGCACTCGGAAATTGTCATTTCTTGTTTTTTATTATTGCTTGCAGGTGGTGTTGAGAGTATTATGCCCTCTTGAATAATAACAAGAATAGCTTGTAGCTACAAATGAGTTGATTTTTAATTTGCTTAATTTTCATATAGAAATATGCAGGAAGTTCCATGCAATAGTTTAGATAATTTAGGTTTTCAAGGGGAAAATTGAAGCTTATTGTTAGTTCCAACAGAAGACCCTAAGCATAAAGAGTTACACACTGAATTCAGAACTCGAGGGCTGACATTTGAATTTGAGAAATGGATGTAGCAAGCAGTTACTTACCAAGGCATGCAAAGAGCTGGGCACTATCACTAGTTATAGGTTAACTTCATAAACAGAATAAGGCAAGCAGCCATTTACCACAACATGCAGACACCTGGTTACTGCCACCCACAGGTGACAGGTCAGTCCATCCCTCCCAGACTCTCACTCTCCCATCAGTCAGCCAATATCACAGTATTAATATTATGATGACAGGCTAATCTTCCTAGTTTTTTACGGTCTCAAATTTAAACATTACTGCTGTGTTATGTCTTAACCTAACCTTAGGTGAGAAAACCTGGTCGAGGACCAGGCCGAGGGGACGTTGAGCCCCGAAATCATCGCAAGGTAACCTTAACCTGATAACATCCATTATGCTGCCTCGACCTTAACCTAGCTTCAGAACAACTAAATTGTCTCTACCCCTACTTGAAACATCCACAAAGCTACCATATACTGACCCTAGGCCGAGATAGTCTAGTGATTATACTAACAATACCCCATGTTCGGTCAGTTGCTCGTGACAATGTTTGCACCACGTACTATGGCATCAATGTCTCCTAATTAGTAACCAAAATATAAGAACAGTGCCTGTGGCTGTTTTATTTGTAAAACTTTACTTTTCTACTTCACAAACCTGGCTTATTAGTTTCTAAGACATGCTGGCACAATCTTACAAGCACTGAAAAATATACACGATTTCTATTTTAATATTAAACCAACAGACTGGAGGTGGCTTGGTCTATGGTTTGCAGTTTCACTTTACAATGACCGTTTTCATGCACATCTTTAATGAATCTAATCTTTAGTCTAATATAGATCAATTTCTTATAGATAAATTTACATACCAGAAACTTCCAGGTGCTTCACAACACACAATCTCACCTCTCTTATCCCCCCCTACCTAGTCACTTTTCTCTCTACACCACTTGATCACCACCATTTGCCAATACATTAATTTGTATTTACTATCATCTATATTTGTAATATATTAACATTTCTTCCAAAGAATTTTCTCCCCCTGTTCATTTGACTAGCTTCCCTTCCCTCATATACTGAATAGCTGAGACACCTGGTAATCTTTTGCATAAATAAAATTTTGGAGACTTCTTCTGCATTAACTGGCATTGCTTGCTCTGCAGGGCAGCAGAGTAAAGTTTGTGCAGTCAGAGAGCATGAAGCAACCATTAACCAGGCTGGTTGTGGTGCAAGTGGGTGCTATAAGATGAGGTAAATCGGAGGGGAGCTGCTAGGAGATGCAGGTAGGTCGGGACCATCACCCATACTTCACTCCAACCCTTCACCTACCCGGAGTATCACAGTTGTCCCCAGAAGTGCCGACTGTGTTACCTGGGTGCACGCCAGTCTTTCTCTTCTTGCGGTTCTGTTTGGAAGCCTCCGATTCTATGATGTCAACACGCAGGGTCTCCACACTCCCTGTGATGCTCAAATTGGATCCCAGCTGCTCAAGAGCACCTCCTGTCACCTAGCAATCAAATTTAAAATTTATTACGTTAGAGTACAAAAGTTAAGGTTCTGTAATATATGTGTATTAAACAAACGTGTTCAATTCATTTGTAATAAAAGCATCAGAATGTCATCTACAAGTAGATCAACCAACTTTCATCACAATCCAAAAGGACACTTGAATATTACATATTTCCTCCATAATAATAATATGTACAATAAGGTTTTACACCATTTTCATGAGATGATAAAGAATATTATGTATAAGCATTATCTGTAAAGTACACTACGTTAAGCAATTTGTTTACTGTGGATATTAATGCCAGAACATATTTCACTCAAAACATCAACAAATGGAGCATATCCAAACCTGCTGAGTAATGACTCCAATTGCTGAGAGGAGAGGCTCAAAGATCACATGAGCCTCCAGAAAGTGAGCACTTTGTGGAGGTTCCAAAAAGTTGTTGGCATCTCTGGCAGGAGGATAGTCTCTTCGGTCGATACCACCCTCACTCAAATGGCTCAAACCGCCATCGCGCTGTTATCAAAATTTCAATCACACGAGTACAATAAAATGTCATTCTTCAAAAAATGATTAATTTCTAAAAAGCACAGAATAAACTGAAATATTATTCACTTCTTTATACTTTATACATTAACAACTAGTTATTTTATACACAATATAATATTAAATGAAAAATTAACACACTACACACATCAGGATGGGAGTGTTATGAACACTATACATAATAGGTTGGACTTTTTTTTATGTAAACTTAATCAATTTGTATAAATTATTTCACATTTTATTCTGTGTTTATATATTTAGATTCCTACATGTATATTCCTTATTAAACCTTTCATTTATTTATATACGTTAATCATGTTTTTACCTGCTTGTCATCTTTAAAGAACATTTAAAGTAAGCTGTCCTAATCTCTCTTCAAAAAGATGGTTTTGAATTTCTGTGCAAATTCAAGTGAATTTATATTTATTATATAATGCAAATTGAGGAATAACAATAAATATCACATGACAAATGTGGCATGGAGTCCTGCCATGTTACCTTGAACCATGACCATTGTCTACATGTTCATGGTAATGTCTGTTGATTGACAGTATATCAGTCAAATTGTTGGTGTTTGCAGTTTAAAATTCAATACAGACTACCTCACACTTCTGATACAGTACAAGCCACAGCATTACATAGAGCAATCCAGTGCCATGCAATCTTTACCTGAGGAAAAGTCACCGTGGGCCTGGTGGTATCTGTGGTGCGGGCATACTCCTGCTGACGTACCATCCAGTTGTACAAGTTCTCATGGTCTTTTTCACAGTTAACAGTAGGAGGTCGTCCAGGAGTTGCCAGGCCAGATCCTCCTCCACCTTCTAAACTGGAGGACGACACGTGGTCCGAGCCCGAGCTCCTGCTACCAGCACTACGGTTGTCACCAGTTGGTCCAGCCCGTGACTGCTGTCCTCCACGCAGAAATGACAAGTGTCCACCAATTTTTGGAAATGGAAACCTATAAAACACAAGAAATAGCTCTTTATAGTACAGAATGTGTTTAAATACTGTTATATTTAAAACTAACAAGTTTAAGAGATAGGCTGTCATTGAAGGTCTAACAAGCATTTCATCTAGCACTTACAAGCAAATAGTCCACACACTTTTTAAATTAAATGTATTACTATAGTATTTCTTATTTATTCCATATGAGCATATGGACACACTACCTACTTGGCATTGCACTGCTTGAAATCTGTTTCATTTTTAAGCATTATTTTATTACTGGTAAGTATAATTTTGAATTTACCCTAATGACCATTTAGTTGGCTTGTAGCCTACCTTGCTGGAGACTCAAAATTGGTGTTGAAGATGGGCAAAATTACTGAAGCCCTAGAGGAGCGCGGAGGGTATGATGGAAGAGAGCGCCGAGGAGGAAGTTGGGTCGACTCGGAGCTCATCACACCATCAGTTGCATCCTCTCCACCATTTGTACCGCTGCCATCTGATTCTTACAAACACAGCCCAATTAAGAAGCAAATCATTGGCAATTTCATAACAAATACCCCAAAATGTACTGTGAGAAATAAGTGGGGATACATAGAGAACGAAGAAAATTATTGTAACTAATGTCACACTGTTAATTTCTTTCTCCAGCATAATATCAAAAGCACCCAAAACCCACAATCTAAAACCAGAAATTTATACTTTAGTATCACATTCTTTCCATATATGAAATGCATTCATCAAAAAATTCTTTGCCCTGTCTCCCTCAAAAAAATATATCTCATTATTATTGTTGATGTTATTAATAGCCAACTCATCTACTGTAAATACTCTCTCAACACATTTCACCGTAATTCTGCTTACGGCATTTACCTTCTAATAATTACGTATGAATGCAACCAAACAAAATATCTTGCTGGGACATAACCTTCAGTGTTCACACTCACCGTCTCATTCATCTATTCTGCATCTTTATTGCAACCTCATTACACACTTAAATATCAACATGATCAATATTAACTTACTCTATCAACTATTAATGAAATACATTTTGGCCATATTTTCTAACAAATATTTCAAGCACTACTTCTGCTCTGACAACAGTACATATATGACGCTTTATGTAAACAAACGGCAGCTGGACACAATAGGCCAATGAAACTGCAAGTTAAATGAAATAAAGAAGCATACCATGACCTGGTCGAGAGTTGAGGGAGCCTCCCTCAGCCTCTAGTAGTGTTGTTTTCTCATCAGTCACCTCACTGGTCATCATGTTGGGGTCCAATCTGGGGGTCATGCGGCCTTCAGGAGCGGCATTTGATCTATCGTGGAATATTGCAATGAAAATATCAACAACAAAAATTTGAGGAATTCACAGATGTAATTATTCATGAACAATTATGCACAGACAAATATATATCAAGCAAATATAATACAATTTTCCTTATCTATTATTCCACTCCTTTCAAACGCACATGCCATTTTGCAAACTCAGTCACCTTTTGTAGTTTACAAAAAGTCTTTTGCCAGCATAACAAAATATTCTATATTTATGACTACATATTCTTACAAAATTTTACATTAAAATCTAGAAGACAGACATTAATAACATCATTAGCCTTGCCCTATTTTCTACAGTAATAAGATAAAGATGGAGAGGCACTCGGCCATTAAGGCTGGAAAATGCATTAAAAATGATCAAGATTAATTTAGACAACTTATGCAAATACCTGTAGGTGCAAGTAGGTCGTGTCTGCTTGTTTCTGAATGTCTGTTCCATCAACAGTGGCATGTATAGAGCATTCTTCCATTGACGGCTCAGCACCACAACTCCCTATAGGTAGATAAAATAAATAGACTTCAAATAATGAAGCTAGCTGTGTTGATCTATTACAGAGTTACTGACTAACCAGCAAGGCAGCAGTAGCTGCATCAATGTAAAATTAATTTACTCAAGGACAATATCAGGACAAAAAGAATTAACACAATAAACCCAGAAATGGCCAATATGCATAAAACACTTAGTAGTCCCCTTATGATACAACACAACACAATAACAGCAGCCAGAACTAACAGTTTTCATGAAACATCCACTCATCTTCCTTACATAATTATGAAAGTAAAATTCAGAGAAAGATACAGTACCTGTCTGAGCGTAGCAAGTTTGGGAAGATGTGGTGGGAGAAGGTTGCTTTCGATGATGCGTGGTGACGACTGCAACACATAGCGGCGCAACACAGTGCACAGTTGGCACGAAGGGTCTTCCTGAAGAGTTTGGCTCAAAGGCATCAACTTCTCATACTTGTTCTGAAAAATTTGTCCAGGAATTAAACAATGGATTCAACAAAAGCAATAGGACTAGACTTAATGGTTGTTGAAGGAGGCTGCAGAGGCACTTTGTCAACTTTTAGATAACTTTGCAAGTTGTATCGCCTGGGAAATTAGAAAATGGGAAATATAGTCCTGATATTAAAAAAAGGAGAAAGATGGTATGCCCTAAATTTACTGACCAGTATAGTATGGGGCAGTGCTATACATGGTACAGTACCTGCGTATTTACAGTATACATTTATGTGACAAATAGAGTATGTGTCTGCAACAATAATAATTAATAGCAAATCATATACTATACTCCCATAAGAATAAATAGTAATAATAATATATAATGCATCTATCATAACATAGAAAATAAACATTACCAAGCAGGGTATAATTATGAGACCAAACAATGCTTATGCTAAATACAGAGCCAATCACACTGTCATGTCAAGGAATTCCATCCACCAAAATAACTGGACCTATGTAACAGAGGTGTTTTAGTACCTTAACAGGAACGTGAAGGCACTGCACATCCAATGCCTCGGCCATAAGAGACGCCATGACACCCAATCTGCGGCTCTCAGAAGCGTGCAAGAACTGGATGACAGCCACGGTCAGTCGATCACTAGGGTTCATCCAAGCATTAATGGAAGGAGAGGCTGTGCTAAGAAGGTTCCAGTCCAATCTGAGAGACAAAAACAATAGCTATTATTTGTAATGTTTTGTTTATCTATATCAACACTGTTCAGTAAGTATGCCATAAAAGACAGAACATCAATTATTTATAAAAATACAATAGCTGTAAATCCTTTGCTTTCAATCCTTAGAAACAGTTTTCACTATGCAGTGAGTTGTCTCAGTAATTACAAAATCAGAGTGATAATTGTAGTATTTGGACTGCTTCTAGCATGTGTATGAAAAAACCTTGTCTTTCTGGCCAAAGACCCAGGCTCTCAATTACTGTTCAAGTTCAAATGATGCTTTAACAGTGGGTTGTTTGTCTTGAGGTTCCCAATAATCACAGTTCCTTGATACCTTGCTTGGTCCAGAGTACAGTGTACCTTAGGTACACTGTACTCGGTCAGTTAAGTTGTATGTTTACCCAAGCCAGACATGCAGGAGAGAGTTATTTACAAGTAAATTTCTTTTTTGTGCATTTCATCTGAGATGGAAAAAAAGAGATATTGGCTCTTAGATCTCTCTTTCATCCTCAGTGGATGGGCCGAGAGTCTGGTGACCTGTTACTAGTAACAAGTAGTTTGCTATGGTACATCAGTATGGGAATGGGTAGATCACTACTTTGTGCAGTGGGGTTGGAAAGCCAAACAGTACTGTAGTTTGACCCCAACAATTACCCTTTCTACAACTAGCATTCT
Source organism: Procambarus virginalis (assembly GCA_020271785.1). NCBI lineage: Eukaryota > Metazoa > Arthropoda > Malacostraca > Decapoda > Cambaridae > Procambarus > Procambarus virginalis. Next base: position 7,440,487 of record WNGS01005680.1, read on the forward strand.
TCCTTTTTGGTTCACCCATAGATGTGAAGTCTTTATTGTGTAGACTGACTCTGTTCAAACTGTTGTCTCGGCAGAACACTAAAGTTGTGGATGCCATGCTTTATATATGATGCTGAAAACATACTTCTCATACCTGTGATAATTAATCCTCCTTTATATACCTACTATAATCAAAAACCATTTCTCATAACTAATTTAATCACTCTTTTCATACCTGGTGTAACCAAACTCCTACCACAGTTTGATATAATCAAACAATTAATATGCTTAGTGTAATTTCATACTCAGTGTTATCAAACACGCATCTCATACCTGGTGTAATCAATTTTTTTGGTGATGGGTGTATGAGGAGGAGCAGCAAAGTTAAACCAAACAGTCCTCAGCTCAACCATAAATGATGTTATGTCTCTCTTGTCGCTCTTCATCTGTAACATCAACACTTTAGAATTCATGTCCTTAGAATAAAATACCATATCAGCATCAAATAAGTCAAAGTTAACTGTAATGAAACACCTATTTCTAGTAGGTCCTTAGTAGCTTCCATGTGCTAAAAAACCTAGGAACGCTAGGCTTTAAGACCGTCCTGCCAGGCCTCAGAGGCCCATGCTCCAAGTATAAGGCATCATGACTCTCAAGCCACCTCGCTCAAGTTGCCAGTACAGAACCCCCTCCAAAACCCCAATGGGAAGATATAGGAAGCCAGAACAGGAATGGAACCAAAAAATGCAGACCAACCCCCAAGTAGTAGGGTCCCCAATCCAGGTGATATGAGTACCACCCCTGAGTACTCATACTCAGATATGAGTTGATATGGGCAGACAAAATGGGCTACCAGAGCCAGCAAAACAGATACCCAGAACTAATGTCCCAAGAAGATATGGCATCAGATAAGAACAGAGCCAACAGTCTGAGAATCCAAGCCATCAGACCAAGAGGGCAGAACTCACAACTCAAGGTGACCAACATGGAGAATGAGGCACCCAATATGTCAATGTTTGCAGATGATGCAAAGTTAGTGAGAGTAAGAACTGAAGAGGATTGTAGAGTGCTACAAGAAGATATTGACAAACTTCAGGAGTGGGCAGATTGAGGCTGTTGGAATTCATTCAAAGCAAGTGTAAAGTAATGAAAATGGGTAAGGGAGATAAGACATGGGGGCTGGATTTACGAAGCAGTTACGCAAGCACTTACGAACCTGTACATCTTTTCTCAATTTTTGGCGGCTTTGTTTACAATTATTAAACAGTTAATGAGCTCCGAAGCACCAGGATGCTGTTTATAACAATAACAGTTGTTTAGGAAGATTTCATGCTTGTAAACTGTTTAATAAATGTCACCAAAGCTGTCAAAGATTGAGGAACGATGTACACTTTCGTAAGTACTTGCTTAACTGCTTGTTGAATCCCGATCCTGTATTCAACTATACCATAAGTAGAAAGCAATTACAAGAAACAATAAGAGAAAAAGACCTGGAAGTAGACATAATCCGAACACTAACACCAGAAGCTCATGTGAAATGGATAACATCACCAACATATGCGAATTTAGCAAACATAAGAACATCATTTAGGAATCTAAACAAGGAGGCATAAAAGTTCACACACACACACACACTTCCTATGTGAGACCATTACTTGAGCATGCAGTACCAGCACTGAATCCCTGTGAAGAAAAAATTAAGAGTTCAGAAGTTTGCAACCATATTAGTACCAAAATTGAGAGAGCTCAGGTATAAGGACAGGTTGAGGGAATTAGTCCCTCACACCCTGAGAGGAGAGAAGAAACACAATATGATAATAACCTGCAAGGTTCTGAGGAAATAGACAAAGTGGACAAAGGAAGCCTATTTGTATTAAAAGAAGGAAGGACAAGGGGATATCAGTGGAAGCTGGACACACAACCAAGTCATAGAAATACAAGAATAAATGTGTAAGAGATGAAGTATCAAGAGCTTAATCTCACTTTCCCCAATCATTGATAAGTAAGCACAAGAGGTCTTGGGTACCAAGCCAAAAGGCAAAGAGCACCACTAAAATGAAGAAACCACAGCCCAACTCCACTCAAGGGCATGGCATGCAGTTCAAAAGACACAGGGCCAAAAAGGCTAAGAGCAGACAGCCATATACATATATTATTATATACATTTCATATATTACTGGGGTGTGGAGTTTTCAGATACATATATTACTATATACAGTACAGTACAAAGAGTGCTATCTGTGACATAGCAGACTAACACACAGCCCACAAAACCAACAACTCCACTCCCAGGGCCCACAATACTCAGTCTGCCTTCTTTTCTTCATTTTATATATTTTTCACCTCTTGGTGAAAACCAGATTCCAGTCCTTGTTTCCAGTAACTCAGCACAAGTGAGTCTTTGCACAATCCTAAGATCAATGGTACCAGCGTTTAAGCACCAGGTTAACATGAAGGGGAGCCTTCCCTGAAATTTTTTTTTAAGATATATACAAGAGTTGTTACATTCTTGTATCCACCATAACAAAAACAGAACACCTATACCAAGTTAGGCCAATGGTATTTTTCAATGTTAATCGAATGTGGTAAATACAAACTCGGGTCAAAAATTTATTACCATACTTCATGCCCTGCCCTTCCTTTTTCTTTCGCTTTGGCCTCTAACCTTAGCCAGTCTTGCCACCCAGCTTCTACTCTAACCCCCGTCCTTTTCCCTCCCTTGCCTAGCCATGACCAGCCCCCCCTCACTTGCACCTGCATTGCACTTCCCATTGTCCTGCCTTTGCTTAGTTTTATCCTTCCTTGCCCAGCCATACCTTGCTCCTATCTTGCCTTCTTCCTGCCCACCAGTGTCCTCCCTTGCTGTTACCTTCCCCCTGTACAGCCTTGCTCTGCTCTCTTTCTGCTCTTGCTCAGCTTGCCTAATGTGCTCTTGCCCTGCCTGTTTATTAATACAAGAATCCAACAATACTTTGCCCTGAAAAATGGCATGGATTTATTCTATAAAAAACAATTAGCACAACAAAATGAGCACAAATTATTTAAATTCATTCATCTCACTAAATCAGACATACTCTAGCACTTACTGATAAAGATAAATGGTTACACTGTAGCTGGAAAATAAAAAAAAAATTGTATGTCCTAGTACAGTATTCCATTTAATTCCCGAATTGTGACAAAAGGGCATCTTAAGTTTAGTAACAAATGTTTTGTAATGTGTCAACTTACCTGAATTACAGGCAGATCCTTAACACTGTCATTGCCTGATGAGGTAGAATGAGCTATGCCTGAATGACTAGATATGTTGGACATTTGAGACACCGATGCAGAACAAAGACGATCAGACAATTCCCGACGTAGCTCTGGGCCAGTCCTCTGGGGTTCTGTTGTGGAAGTGCCAGGAGCTGAACCGCTGCTTGGGCCGGCCCCACTGTCAGCAGATGCTGCAGGGCCATGATTTCTGCATGGAGCATTACCATCATACCTCCCACATCCCTCTGCTTGCTGTCCAAAACCTTTTCTTTTCACAGCCCTGTTAAAGAAAATAATATAGTGTATACTTGCCAAGTACTGTACTTTTTTATTATTCAGAAACATGTATAATGGGCTAATGAAATATTAGAATATATGGTTATCTAGTGTGTTTATTTACTTATAAATGGCAAAACTGGTTTGAAAGCTTTAAACAAAAATACTGTAAATAAATGTATATATCCATGATTCCTGAAAACAAAAGACCAAAATATTTATGGTATCTTTGAATACTTGGCATCTATTAGTTTATCTCTTAACAAGGTTTCAGTCACCATAACATATTTTTAGACAGATCACAGATGTTCCCTCTGGGGCTATTAATCAAAACTAATGACTTTTAGCTACAATGGGCAGCAAGACCCAAACAATACCCTACTCAAGGAGGTGGCCACATGTAAAGTTTCTTCCTGACATTTCATTTATCTTCAACTATTAAAGTATTTTAAAGGAAGATTTAAATAACTTACAGACAAATTTTAGATGCTGGTTTAGCTACCACAAGTGAAATATTCATCACTTTTATGCACTAAAACTCAGAAGTATGTGAGGAGAATGAGAAGTGCTTTAGTAACCATATTCAAGTAAGAAGTTAAAGAAAGAAATTGGGTGTCAAGTGAAACACGTCTCTCTGAGTTGGTCCCTTGAGTGCCTCTTGAATTGTAGCCATTATAGTTCATAAAGAGCTCATATTCCCAAGCTAGGCTTATGTGACCTTAGCCTGACAATTATCTTTGCATACAGTCGTGCCGTGCAAGTGAGGGAAAGAGTGGCGAGACAAATTCAAGCTACGGGCCGCGGGGACACTAAAAAGCCCCGAAATCATCTCAAGATAACCTCAAGATAACCTACCATATTGCTATTGTAATACAATGATAAAGATCACAAAAATACTACTGTTAGTAGCTGCAGAAAAATGGAATACTGACCTTAAAGCAACATTTTCAAGACCAGCTTCAAACATAATAAAGCCCATGCGGTCATCCTCCATGACTGGAGTTCCACTAGCAGCACAACTGTCAAAGTCTTCTCCTCGTGCACACCGACGAAAGCTAAATAGTACCTGGACAAAAAGTAAGAGGTCATAACAGCATTTCACAAAACAAATATACTGATGTTATGCCAGCCTGATCTATGGCAAGTATCTATTGAATGCACATACAGTACTATGGTATTTAAAAATATATCAGATTTTCCAGAATGGCCCATAATTTTAAACAATGTTTGTTGCCTCAAGAGGTGTTGATGCACTTGGAGCATTTGTATTTCTCCTTAATATAATTGCTACATTCCACTGTATAGCCAACACAACTAGGCGAGTACATTCAATTCGTCTTGAATTCTGACCACTGCAAACTTTTTTAATCTTCATTTCACATCCATAATGTGTTCTTTAATAACAATCAACAACGCAGAATGATGACCTGCAGCAGAGGAATTGGTCATCTAGTCAAGACCACACAGTTGACTGTCAATTCTATTATGTTCATTTATACTTTAAGAAAAACTGTTGACAATAACTCTAAATACAGAAAAATTTAGCTTTAAATACACAATTTTGACAAATCATCTATTGTACATGGCTAATAAAATATAAGCTCCTCTAGTGGAACTGTATTGACTTGGAAGGTTGATCCATCAGAGCTACTTTTTTGGCAAGAAATTGTTAAAAGTACATAACTTCAACAGTGGAAAGATCAATGTAGGCCTCACACACTGGTATGGGGTTTTGACAAAATAATGGCTGCTTTCCGATTATATTTGATGCACTGTATCAATTTCAAGTTTGTTTTGTATATTATTAATGGGGAGCAGAACTGCAAATGAGTAAATAAGAAGATGCAAGTATATGCACCTTGCTAGCCCATTGATAAGTTTCATATGCATTATTAAATTTTTTCTTATGCTAAATACAAATCAATCACAGCTGAAAATGTGCAGCTGAAGGCACAAGGCATTTAACTTGCAATTTGACAAAAATATATACATATATATATTCAGTATATATATCTCTCTCTCTCTTGCTTTTTATCTGTTAATTCCTAAGTCAATGTATGTAAATAAACCAATACCCAAAACCTGTGGCTGGCATAAGACAAGCGAGGCTGACCCACCTTAGACCTGTGGTTTGGTATGGCTGTAACACTTGCATCTTTGAGTAGTGCACTCTCATTCTTCAGGCGCCGTAGCTGGACGTGCACCTTGTTCACATCAACTGATACCATATTTTCTTCTTGCTGTCGCTCAGAGGTTTCAATGTACACAGGCTCAGCCAACAAGTCCACAGTCTGTCGTGCTTTTGTCTTGCTCTGGAATAAACAATATAACACCTCAAAAACTCGGACACAAATGAATAGAATCAAAGGCAAGAATTTCATACTAGTATTAACACACATACATTAACTCGTTGATTAGCACTAGAGATGCATTTCTGTTAAACTGTCTGCAATTCAAAATTGTATAAATTGAATTTAAATATGTACTGCATAAATAGAAATGCTTTCCACAGATCTGACAAAGTGAGGATATTTTCTAATCAGGTTACCTGTTATCTATGAGGGTGATGCCTGACCCTCACGACTCTCCCTCCCACACTTCTCACACCAACTACTGTTTTGCTTTTGTGTGTTTTGAGTGGTCAATTACCAGTGTCTATCGAGCACTGTATTCATAAATGTTTTAATGATGCATAATTAAAATAATGGTTCCTCCCTTTAATGGATATTCCCCCCCCCCCTGCCTCCAATATATGTTTATAATTACCATACAATATATGCTACCTGAAGGAAGTTTATCCCACTTAGCCCAATATCAGTGCCAGAAAATATTATAATTACAAATTATTCATGGCTAAATGTTAATTATAGTACAAGTTCCCACATATGTAGAATAAACTTTTTTTTGTTTATTTTTATTTTCTAAAAATCACTTCCAACTTTTCAACAGTAATCCTCCGAGAACCAAGCCATAGACTTGCCTTCTTCTGCATGACAGGATCGTGTGGGTTCCTCATGTACATTTGTACAGACTTCTTTGACTGGTGGCCAGAGTAAAACTGAAGGCTGACACTGTCGAGGCTCACAGAGATGAGAGACACGCACGTAAGGTCTCGGATGTTATCCAGAGCAGAGAATGAGATCACTTCTTCTACTACTGAAGCTTGAAGTAAAGTGACATTTATCTGAAAGAATCATTACAAAGCACATAAGTTTCGAAGAGATAATCAGAGACAAGGGAAGGTACAATTCTATATTGTACACACACAATATGTTAGCTACAGCTTTATCAGTACACACGGCTGCATGTCTCACCCTGGGTACTGTGACCTGACCCTGCATCTGCTGGAAACAGCTCTCCTGATACGTCGTGCTAAGGACTGCCGATTGTTCCGGTGTTCCAGCAACTTTTTTATCCCTGAGGCGTGACCAGTACATGTAACGCTTCTTCTTCAGAGTGTTCTGGCCAGCAACAGTAGACAAAGACCTCATGTGGGCTTGGTTGACGATGGACAGTGGGTGAAGAGACTCAAGAACTGGAGTCAGTGCCTGCAAACAAAATGCAGAATTAGAAACTTTAGTTACAACTCTTGTACTTTTCAAGATCAGCATAAAAAAATCACCATTACTCTATTTCCTACTTCATGAGTTTGGGAGACATTTACATGTAAATGCCAGAAAGTAGTTAAAGAAAATGTTTTTTTACAAAAGTACGAACATGTGTACATTACAGGAAACCATTACCACCACTCTAACATCTACAACAGTATCTTAGCAAATTGAATATTTTATTGACAACTTTCATCATCCAGTTATTGAACTTTGCCACACCGTTGTTCACCCCTCCTTATCTTGCCAGAACATTCATTACTCTTACTGCAGCATGCTCCACCTGCCACACATGCTGCAATGTTCATCTCTGTTGCCCTCTCATTTCTACATAGTCATGCCAGACCATCATTAAAACACCCATTTATTTATGAAGGCCCTATAGATGAATTCCTTCCACTCTCAGACACTCTCACCAGGGATTCCATTGACTCCTATTTTTAACTCTACTTGAAAAATCTTAAATTATTTCATTATCATAGGAGACTGAAGTTAAAAAAACAGATCCCAGTATTTCTCTCCAATTTCAAAAACAGAACCTTTTTATCACTCCAATAACAATTTTAATTTTATTCACATTCGGCAACCTTATCTTAAGAAGGGGTACAAAATGTTTATTTATCCTAAATATATTATCATTCTTTGCCAGAAGAACTGGGTTATCTGCACACTCAATTTACTATCATACATTAAACAAACATTTTTTTCCAATATTCTCATCATGACCAATAATCTCACAGCCTCATCTCTTCACAACCACCATGGGACCTCCATACAGCCTTTATGTCCTGCAAGTATATTAAACCTACAGCATTAAATTAAACACCTCTTGATGCAGACTGAAAGCCTTGCCTTTTCTAAAATAATAGTACCTATAGCTACTATGGATGGAATGCACCCATAATCATACAGCATCTGACAATCTCACCTAATCCTAAAATATAACAATTAATTTTTTCTTAACATTGAACTTTACCCAACACCATACCTCAAGAAAGAGCTGTGCTGACTCCAGTGCCATTGGAGAAAGCATGATATCAACATCTTTTTTCAGTTTGATGACAACAGTGGTGCGGGTGGTGTTGGAATCACACACTCCACCAACAACATCCTGCAAAGAATGCATACAAATAAAACACAAAAAGGGGTAAAATGTTGCAAATGAGAAGACAGATGGAACAAGTTTTTTATCTGATTTGAGAAGAACATATGAATCTTGTATATGCCTTTTTGAGCAAGGGCCACACAGTTGCTCACATAGCCAAAATTCCAACAGTAACTGCCACCTGAAAGGAAAGACCCTAAACAAGAAGGACAGCATACATGAACAACAATCGATGCAAGATGACTATAGGGAAGAAGTGAGGCCGCCAAGAAGCTCAGGAAAAACCTCCAGCGGCTGTGCGCCTACACCAAAGGCAAAACCAAAGTAGAGACCAAAATGCTCCAACATGGCATTAGAAAAAAACAAACAAAAAAGGAACCATCCACTAAATGCAAAACAGGAACCAAAAAGAAACGCATGCAAGGCCCAGAATGTCGGTCACACACCAGATGAGGAAGGGACCCAGACAAGGATGCTAGAAGGTGAACATAATAAACACAACTCCCCTGAAGGCAGTACAACAAGGTGAGCAACACAGAAGACAGAAAATTTCCAGGGAGAACTCACAGTAGTGATACGAGGTGGAGAATTATCTGATAGAGCTGGATACATGAAAGGCAATGGGACTGATGAAGACGTTACTAAGGATACTGAAGGAAGGAGCTAGCATCATTAGCAAACCTTTGCACTGCCAAGATGCTCAACAGCTGAGAAACTGCCAAAATTGTACTAATGTTTAAAAAAAAAAAAATCAGACAATAAACCCTAGTCTATATTATAGACATGCATGTGCAGGTGATGAGTCACAATAACGTGGCTGAAGAAAGTTGACCAGACCACACACTAGAAGGTGAAGGGACGACGAAGTTTCGGTCAATCCTGGACCATTCTCAAGACGATTGTGATATGGTCCAGGATGGACCGAAACGTCGTCGTCCCTTCACCTTCTAGTGTGTAGTCTGGTCAACATAGACATGTATACCTTGAGGTGCTGGAAAGGATACTAGTTAAAAAGAGTACTATTTTAAAACCATGGACTAAATCATAGACTAATAACATGAGTTCAGTTATCAATACTGTAGTCAATATCTCAAGTCATAAATAAAAGTAGACATGTGGAGAATGGTAACAAATGGAATTCTCCAAAGATCAGTACTAGAATCCACAGTGTTCTTGGCAAAAATATATTACCTACAACACCTAGAGTAATTAAATAATGAGGATGAAAGCAGGAGGGTGACATTAAACCATATATGTATACCTTGCATACCTATGGATACATATGTAAGAACAGTCATCCAAAACCTCAATTTGTTCTTAATACTATTCATCATTTAGACAAGACCAGTACTGGAGTACAGTACAACCTTGATTGAGTGAATTATAAGGGACCAAGCCCAATTCATTGCAGCAAGGGATTCGTTGCAACCACAGATGCCTCCAAGATGCATTTCCCATGCCATATGGGTTAAATTTACTTGGCAAAATTTTCATCTTAACCAATAATAGACAACTACCAAATGAAGATGCCTGCAAATAAATTTAACCACATCTAGCTCATTTCTCATGTTCCCAGTCTCAAAACTCATTTTTAAAAAGTAGAAGAACCTTACCTGAGTGAACAAAAATCTTGCCAACTCGAAATGAAAACAAACCATAGAATTTTGTTTCAGATATTTTCAATAGCTTTCCCAAGATTTCAAATGTTTCTTAAAATGTTGAGTCCATCTACAAAAATCATCCAAAATGCAAATGGAGCTATTAACAGTTACCATTCATACCCTAATATTTCCTATGCTCTATGAGTTCATTTTAAGGGTTGCAAATGAAACGTGCTAGATGAGAAAGTATTGAAAGCAAACCCTACATACAGATATTAAAACATAGTTATGAAAGTTATGAGGTTAAGGATGCATCATAATGAATGATCAATAGTAACGAGGCAGGACCGTTACTATTGATCGTTAAGTTGAAGTTTGTTTCTGGTAAACGCAATTAAATGAGAATGCTCATTTATGCTTAATACAATCAAATATTTATGTCGACTCATTTGCTATGAAACTGTCAACAGCTGCACCCTGGCATACCTGTGAGTCTTCATGACTTTGCTCCTCCTGAGTGTCTCCCCAGGTAAATATGGGTGTGTCCCAGGTGTAGGGGTGTGATGGGGTGCGACCAGATGTTGGGGGAGGGGACCGTGGTGGGCCATACCTCCCACCTTCCACCATTCGTATGGCTGTGAACCCTTCGCTTATCTTCTCAAACACTGGAGTGTGGAACTCTGTGGATTGGTTGGTGTTGGACTGGAAACTGGGATTGGGGGCATCCCAGTTGAGGCACCGCAGCTGGAAAAAACAGCCACAAGAGTCCTATATGTTGCAATGTATTTGAATGTATGAAAAAGTATATATTACTGAAACATTTGAGAAGACTACAATTGCTTCATGCTTTTTATCCAAAAGAAAAGAATAACAATGATACCATAGGTAAGCTGAGAAGTCTTATCACTAAATTATTAAGACTGATAAAGGTATCACAACTCGACACTTTAATTACATCCAAAATATTATGGAAAACGAAATGGAAATGGAAATCTGTAACTCAACAGGCTTGTGCAATAACAACTGAACAATGTTGATAATTTGGGTCAATATTGAAACAATTTTAAATAGTTTTAATGTTGCCATCATAGATGGTTTTGCCTTATTCATAGCAAGATTGAGTGCACTGAATCTTTCCAAATCATTTCAGATATGGATACGTTACATTTTCCAGAAACTAATATAAACAAAAGTACACTGGAATCCTAATATAAAAGCTTGCTTGGGATCAAATTCATTCTAAGCTGTCAAAAGTTTCCATAGTTAATCAATTTTTTGGGGGGGAGTGGTTTATTTATAATAATCAACAGAACACACCTGTTAATTTTTACACTAACAAATAATATATAGTATACACAATGTACTTTAAGAATACAACTAAAACTTAATATAACATGTATCTCTGAGCAATCACATTCTGCTACTCCCTGAAATTCAATTAGATACGAACAAGCAGTCAGGCAGGATGATAGACTGTACCTGACCGTATAGGTTCTTGTCTAACTCACACTGGTGAGTACATTCACACACACAATGCCTGGTAACAGCTTATACATAAAAACCAAAGCCCAACAGAGCTCTACCTTAGCATCTCAGAGGACCATCAGGTGACTTGACTGGAGTCAAGCAGAACACACCTAGTCCCCCATAGCCAAAGAGCCACACATACAGTACTTCATTTGTTTCAAGTCAGTTGGTAGGAGGAAATCAGATCACCAGATTAGTTTGACCTATTTGCCTTCCTTAGAACGTTGCTTTCTAGCGAATAAAATTTAGCTTGTGTGAAGCTTTGCACGGAGTATGTAAAGTTTGTTTGGTGAATTTAATAACACAGATGCAGTACCACATTCTATATGACCTAGGCTCAACCTGTTAGAGAGTTTCTATTGCCCCATCCACAGTTTCATCTACTGCAATCCATTTTAAGACAAATTTTGTACATTTTCCTTGCAACAAAATTTATACAATTTGGAAATACTGTTCAGTAATGCTTTGATAGCAATATGTAATACCTGAGTCATATGATTGATGTATGAGGACATGAGCAGCGGTGAATCCGTGATAGGCTTGTTGAGCTGCATATGTAAGTCCACCAGGGCTATGTCCTCCTGGGATGACACTGCTGAAATAAACGAGGTGCTGGAGACACTGCCCACCTCAGAGCTGCTGTCTCCACTGCAGTCAAGAGATGCCTGTAATCGGGTAAATGTGGTTATATTAAGTTTACCTCAGGACAACATGATTAAGTCAACCAAAATCCTGACTAAAGAGTAACGAGACATAAATTTATATACAAAAATAATAAAGTGCCGAGAACAGTACAGTACTGTATAACCTAATGAAAATTTCCGAGCAGGTTACTCCTCCTCAAGCAAGTTCTGTAAGTTTCAGGTTCAAGCTCCTTTAGGCAGAGCAAGTTCCTACTCTCCCAGTGTAAGCGAATACATTTAGCTTGGGCCAGTTTGGCATCAGATGGGTCCCTTTACCTCTGAAAGCCAGCTGGGGTGAAGGAGGGAGCATATCCTTCACCCCAGCTGGGGTGAAGGATATGCTAAAAACACTAAGTTGAGAATGAGACTTGAGAAATTGAAGCTCTCCCATAGCCTTGGAGGATCAGCATACAGAGAAGTCTTCAGTGGAAACTGATGGAAATATTGGAAAGCCCCCCCCCAACTAACCAACACCACAAAAAAGAAAATGGTAGGGAAGAGAGAAGATAATAAGAATGAGATATATCAAGCAGTCACCTGAAAATGCCTCAAAACAGTACATTGAAAGGCAAGGCAAGCCGAGAAAACGTCCATCACCAAAATCTTAAGAAGCAGAGTAGATGAAACAACAGATGACAAGGCCAGAACAAGAGATTCCAACTGCAACTATCACATCCAAAGATGTGAATAAGCCTTAAAGTCTACTGCAACCAAATTTGCAAGTAAAGGATGGGCATTGATATGAAGCTGCCATGAGCCCACAATACCACTTAATCTGAGGCTATACAGGGAGTTGTTGAGGAAATGAGAATCCCCAGAAAGAAAACACTAAAAACTGGAGCAAACCTTTTTCCACTAAGTAAGAAGAGCAAACAAAATTACCACCATAGCTAGGAAGAGGGGAAGCACCCTATAACTCAGGGATTGGGGGGTTAACTTAAATGTGCAGTCCACTTGTCCCCTCCACCCCAACACTAACGGGAAAAGCAACAGGTTTTTCCTAGCCCGTCCTCTAGACAGGCAGGAATGAGGAAACTTGTATAAACAGGAAGCATCCAAATCCAGTGTTGGGATGATGATTCGAACATGCTGGAAACATATAGAAGCAATAACTGAAACAGATAGAGAGGATAAAGGCCCTCTCCAACTTGAAACCCTAATTCACTTCCAAGTCCAAGATGGATCAAATGAAACTCAAGAAGATTCTAGAAATACAAATAGCAGATACAACATCCCAGTAGTAGACTCATTAGCTTAATAAAAGGTTGGACATCTGAAATTTAACTGACCTTGGCTTGTAATGTATTGCAAAGCCAGCTACTTAGAGGCTGGCTAATGGGACTTATACTGTACCTGGATTCTGTCCGCTTTCTTCCAAGATCTTGCAGGATGATCACTCTCCCATGCTCTTGAAGACTCTGAGGCAAGTGAATGTATGAGTGATGCCTGGCTATGGTCTAGACCTGGACTTTGTCCACTACTGCTGCTACTGCTGCTACTGACATTACTTTTGGAGCTGTTGTGTCTGCTTCTACTTCGAGAGCTGGGTCTGCATTTGCGGCCCTCTTCAACACTGGTGAAATATCAATTATTAGTTGATTAATATAATGGGGTTTATCTCAGGAAACATTTGAGGAGCCTTAGTTCAGACAAATAATTTAAAGTCAGCACTTACATAAAAAGTGAAAGTGTTTGTTTTTATAGGTGGAACATTTCTGTTGTTCTTCTCTCTGGGTTGCATGCTTGTAATCAACATATGGTAAGCATTCACCTTAATTCTAATACAAATAAATTAATGCACTTTTGAGAAACTTCCCAGCTTACTCACCTATAATGACCACTTGAATTTATGGTAAGCATTCCTGTGTCATGCTGGGGAGTGGGTGGTGTAGAGGTCTGACTTGAGTGACTGTCAGAGTGAGAGTGTGGCTGGAGCTGGTCTTCAGGCACCGTTGGAAGACTGAGCTGAGATGACACACGTGACAACGTTCCTTCCCCATTACCAATCACAGTCATCTGGTTTAGAGATAAGCAAGGATGATTTTATATAATACTAAGAGCATTTGGACAAGGAAAAGGCACCTTCTAAAGTTAAGGTTTTATACTTCTCTTCACCTGACAAAAGACACTGCTATTTCAAGGTCTTAGTGTAGATATCTGCTACAAATACAGTTTGATTCATCTAATCACAGCTCATTTTTCAGCGACATGGTCCTTGGAACATGCAAAAACCATTTAACCCACAAACACCATAACATTAGTCTCAAGCAATCAACTGTAAAATTGTTTGAAGTCTTAGCATCTACCTACCAACATCAGGTATGCATGCCAACTCTCATATACTACTGTACATATAGTGAACTTCAAAGGCAAAATGTGACATTTCAGACTTCAAAATAACCAAATTTTGTCATAGGGCCAGTTCTCCATAATCTGAATTAAATTAGTATCCATCAAAGCAATCACAAAGAATTCCAAGCCAATCCCATATATATAGTGGGACCTCATCCAAGTAGATGGCGGTGAAACAGAACCATTGGTGGGCCAGAGAGAAATGGATAATGGAAAAATTCTTGGATGACTGGAATATTTTGAGAAAGAAGCCGGGAAGCCAGTCCCAGAAAAACACCAAGAGGTAGAGACAGCTGCCAGCAGAAAGGGGTGAGCAGCTCACTCACAAATAATCAGCTGCATGAAATGCTGCTCATGTTGAGACCTCACACACAAGATTATAGTACAAACCAAGCAATACTTGCACACAAAGGTAAAACAAGAACTATACCTAACAAAAGGGGTAATGGAAGCAAGTGACTTAACACAGCAGAATCAGACATTAAAATGGTTAAAGTCAACATATTAACTCAATGATCTGAATCAAACAAACACGGGAGCTAGATGACCTACCCCAGGCCAAACCCAAGGATTAATACCAGTCATTGAAGCAGCATACTTTACTGTACTGTAAAGTAACGATACTGTAAAGTAGCAACAACGATACTGTAAAGTAGTCCATATTTAAGAGCCACTTTACACATTTTAAACTGGTCTCTTTCCAGTAAATTTTTGAAGATTTCAATAACTGGTAACTGGATGATCGAACACAAGAAATACAAAACAGCAATAATATCTACCAAAGATGGATCACAAAATGGTGAAAAATGCAGTGAAGGAACATTTGCATTAAGCACATCAGTAAATATGAATTTTGATAGATATAACTCTGGTACAGGCATTTAATGTTATTTTCCTGAATACACAAAACTAAACAAAATTTAAAATGACAAATAGACATATGCACATCAATATTTTATATGACTGTACTATACAAGAGGTCAGACTCACCTTACTTACCTGGTCCTCATCAGCAGAGAAGAAGGCTTCAGATTGGGTCTCACTACCAACAGAAACAGTTCTTTGTACACTGGCCAATAGACTATGTTGGCTAGAGAGAGATTGTCTCGAGTTGGATTCTCGCATTCCACTTACAGAAAGCCTATGTCCACTGGCAGCATGGAGTGGCAGCTCTGTTTGCAAGGACAAACTAGATGGCATTTTACTCTGCCGGCCAGAATTCACATTATCAACAGAACGTCGTAAATCAGACAGACTACCAGGAGTTGAGAGACCGTCTGCGCCTCCTGGGACGCCAAGCACTACATCTTTTTTTGTGGCACGAAGGGTGCTGGAATCTCCAGGACCTGCAGATCCCCTTGGCTCCACCTCAGTCACATGAGGGTTGGAATCGTGACTAGTAATTGACACTTCTCTTTGATAATTGTGACGAGGATTCAGTCGTTCGGTGCCATGTACGTCAGAGCTGTGGTGCAGTGAACTACTCCCTCGCGATGCGTGTGCATCTGCTGGAGTGGCTGGAGATGCACTTTTGATGTATCCTGAACTCAGAGCATATTGATCCTTGCTTGTTCCAGAGCTTGAGTCATAATGGGAGTGAGCAAGATCAGAATAAGCCCCAACTTGAAATACCAACTGATTTTCTTGTAAAATGCTTTGGCCATAACCTGGACCTTCCATTGAATCATTTACTCTGAAGAAAAAGAAAAAAACTCATTACACTTTCAATAACTTTTCCCGACATGCATCAGCATATCTTAAATGCACAATTATAATTGATATCTTGTATCTATAAGGGCATAATTTTTACTTCTTTGGTAAAATTTCTGTATTGTTACATAACATTAAGCACTATAGAACAAATAAGCTTTACATGATCTTCAATACAACATTCAAATAAATCTGCACTTCCTCTAATTTAATTTTTAATACATACAGTACAACCACGCTTTAAAAAAAATAAAAAAGTAATACTGAAAGTTTTTCTTTCCTTGAATATGAAAGGTTAAAATAAATTTATCAATTAGATTCCTTTCTTGTCTCCAAGATTCATGTTAATTAAGACACTTATAATAAAAAAATATAAAGCACAGTACATATAATGAAATGGCCCTTTCTGATCTGCAACCTTGCCAGGAACTGCAATTTTAGTTCCTTCAGCAGATAACCTTAGTACTAACTGTAATGTCTGGCTATCTGTTCCAGTGAAAAATACAAAACTAAAATGTAACTTAGATGGGGGGTAAACAAAGGAAGTTGCCATATTCATGCCAATCTAAGATGCACAAGAAGTGAATGTGTTGAAAAACTGGATTTCATCACACAGGTAACTTCTTTGCTATTTTAGTTCAAGGTAATAACTGCAGCTTAACACTATCCCAATTATTATTTTACAGCAATATTACAGGGTCCTTCAGGATATAACCAATAGAACCAAGCTTTCATTATCAAGGTTGCTATCTGGGTGAATACAGGTTACTTTTCCATGAAAATATGAATTAAAAGAGCAGAGGAATGGAAGATAAACTTCACATAATGGCTACTATGTTGTACAGATAATGATTATATTGTGATAAGTAAACCTACCAAGTAGTAAAGATAATGATTCTATAGAGGCGAGTTTGACACGCGCACACATACAGTATGGCATCGAGGTGGGACCAAAGAGCCAGAGTTCAACCCCCGCAAGCACAAATAGGCGAGTACATCTGACTAACTCTTAAGGACAAAGGCAGGAGAAGACCTTTCAACACGCTAAACACTGTCTGTTATGAACATTTATCCCTGAATGTTGTTTCTGTCATCAACTGAAGGTCTTATAATACT
Source organism: Procambarus virginalis (assembly GCA_020271785.1). Classification (NCBI taxonomy): domain Eukaryota; kingdom Metazoa; phylum Arthropoda; class Malacostraca; order Decapoda; family Cambaridae; genus Procambarus; species Procambarus virginalis. The sequence goes on from WNGS01005680.1 coordinate 7,457,696, forward strand.
GATAATATGCATAGTCGAGGAAGGCCTGAAAATAAGTTAATAATATTGTAGTGAATTAATGCTGCATTTTAGAGTAAAGTTGACCTATTCATCGAGACTAGAGTACAGGAAGAATTACTTTGAAGCATGTTCTTATTGATTATAATATGTACAAAATTGTATAAAAGTACTGAAGCTATACCCTATCTAAACTCATTTAATAATGTACTTATCTCAGCATTTGTCTTTATTATACAAGATGCTAACAGTTTATCAGTGTCTCAGATATTATTAAAACCAGTTTCAACATTACCTAAACTGAGCAACATTTACACCCGTATAGAAATCCTGCTTGCCAGGCTTGAAAAAAGTCAAGCCATTCCTGTTGTTGTTGAAGAACGAACACCCGCCTACACAGCCACACTTGCCAAACACCTGTGCCGACACCTTTGTCACGTCTTGAGGCCACAGGAACCACAGCCTCTTTGTGCTCTCGTCGTGCAGTTTCAAAAATCTAGAAGCAACAAACAACCAATTGGATGCAATTAGAAATATTCACATCATAGTGTACAAATCCCCAGAAAAGTTCACACATATTCAGAAGTTATGTAACCACAATGTAATTGCTTCGTATTTTATTGTTACTAAACTAAAAAATATATGGTATAGGAAAACTGGCTAACACAATGACTTCAGTAATGAGCAACTCTGATTGAACAAATAGATATTATATAAGAGTTATGAACACTCATGAATCCAGTGTCCCCCTCAAAGTCAAAGTATTTTCAGGTACAATAAACATACCAGAATGCGCAGGAAGGCAGAACACATGTAAAAAATACCCCTGCACAGTATGGCATCAACTAATGGGGCAAGACAAACATTGTACCCATTCACTGTTCACACTGGTAGAGAATATACAGCAGCAGAATTAGAACCTGGTATACTTACTTATGTTGTATGACTTGCATGTCATGGTGGAGGACATCCATGCTGGTTGCAGCATCCACATACACGGGACCAAGTGTAATGGCCGCCGCCTCCAACCATACATCGTCAGAATACACGTCTGTCAAACCTAGGCCGCCAGCGCCACTTGTAGATGTGCCACACATGGACGCAGCCTCACCTCGGCCGCCCCCCTCCTTGAGTCCATCTTGGGCACATATGTAATTTCGAGCACTGATGTTTTGAATATGGGCGGTGATACCAGACCGTGTGTGCTGGCCATGCAGGTTGCATGTTGCCACTCTAATGGGATAGACCTGAAAAAAAATTTAATATTTATTTACCAATCTGCATTTTTAAATTTTTGTTGACAAAAATATGTACCATGAAATCTTTTACAACATCCTTGTAAGCATCGGCTAGCAGATGTATACAAAAAAAAATCAGAGCCAAGCTAAAAGAAGATAACAAAAATGTCATTCAAATTCAGGTTTACTCAATAAATTTATTGAACAAACATCTACTTTTATTTTTAACCAAATATATACACTGGTCTATACCTAACTGGCACTTACACACGTACCTCAATGCCAAGAATGGTGCCACTCTCCACAAGATTGAGGGAGAGGCCATCAACCGAGGCTCGCACCATTTTATACTTTATGACATCAGTGGTAGGACAGAAGTGTTCAGCAGTGGTATGAATGCACTGTGGCTGTGGGGTGCCGTGGTAACAGAACATGTGGGGCCGCGGATGACGCAGACTGTTCTCCATGTCCTCAACAGTGAGTATAAATGCTTCTAATGCTGTCATTATGTTCTGCAGCTGCGGAGAGACAAGGGGGGGGGATTATTCAAAAGCCATAGAGTCCAAGAGACAACAAATATGGAGATGCAATATAACTAACAGCATTATAGTAATAAGACCACATGGTGACATGGTAGGAACACTTCAAGTATTTGAATAGCACATGTGGTTAATTGTGACCAAGAAAATTATAGCACGAAAAACTACAATTCTGCATATCACATTTGCTAATTATGAGACAAGTTTCATCACAAATGTTATAAAAAATAATGCTAAAAAGTTAATATACCAGCTACTCCATCTTCAAAGCAGTGACCCATTATCAAAATACAGCAACTTGGGACACAATTTTTACTATTGTGCTTGTGTTATTTTGTTGGGGGACAGACAGCCTGTGTATGTATATATGTTAGGCTTATTCTGAGTCCTCCCCATGGTTGAACTACTAATCATCTATGGTTGAACTACCATTCATTACCTAGTAATATTAAACTTAAAACATTGGATTCCACTTGCATACTTGTCATATGTGGCAATTAGGTCATTTACTTTGAAAATCTAATTTTTGATGAAACAATGAAACAAAATGCAAAACATTTTTCTCCACAAATTATTTGGTTGCTCTTTGTCTTAAAGAAGCTCCTGAACCGTGAAGAGGACAATGCCCCCTCAAGGCAGGTTGACCCTCGACACTGGAGGAGAACTTCACTACTAACCTGAGGGGTCGAGAGTTTACCACTGAGTGTACCAACTGTCAACTCAACAAGCCACGCATACTCAAGAGTCTCCTCATCCAGGGAACGCTCTTCGGAACTGAACATGGCATGTCCTCGCATCTGGGGAAAATTAATATGAATAAATTTGATAAAAATCTAGATTAAAATTATATTACAACATTTTTAGTAAGAAATATGATGGCTAATATCATATTCATTCAGTAAACACTTGAAGTTCATTAAATAAAAAACAATACTGTTATTATGTCTATATTATAGACATTACTATTACTTACTAATCCTTTTATTATGTCCTTCACATTATATAGCATCACAAATAACCAAAAAATATTAAACATAGCAGTCATCCACAGCTCATCCACAGGCGGAACCAAAGAGCCAGAGCTCAACCCCCGCAGCACAACTAGGTGAGTACAGCTGTACCCTACCACTTCACGAGACCAGGTATACATGAATATTCTTATATCTGCACAAAATCGGCAAATGCCACATTCTCTACTTGCAAACTGCGACCCTTCCCAGTGCTACATAATCATAATGGCTTGGCACTTTTCCCCCTGATAATTTCCTCCCTTTCCCTTCCTTGCAAACTGCTTCCTGAGAACCCTGTGCCATACCATATCTCATGTGTTGATCACACACGCTCCCCACTTCCTCACACATTCCCCTTAGCTTTCAATCTTCTTTCCTAGTCTTTCTCCTCCTATCGTCAAATTCACTTGCATACACACACACTGCTTATGAGCCTTATTTCATAATTACCTGTAACCCAGACAACATAAGGAAGCCAGTGTGAAGGTGTTGATGAGCAGGAGGTCTGCTGTGGTTGGTGTCCAAGGTTGTAAGTATGAGGGGCGACACCACAACCTGCAGCTGCGTCTCTAAATACCTCTTGTCCATTTCAAACACTAGACGATCCAGTGCCACTGTTGGGCATGGGGGATCGTTCTCAGTACAGTCCTAAAAAAAATACAAAACAAATATTAGGAATATAAATACTAGTCATTTATTCGAACCATCTTTTAACTGTCATCTATTGAGAAGAAGAATAATATTCTAAATTAACCCTTTTAGCTCTAGTCTAAACACACTGATAGGGGTGACAATCACCACCACCCAGACACACAGATCAATTAATTCAATACATTTTGAAATGTAAATTATCTGTGTTAATCTATTCCCATACTACCCTCAGATTTTTAACAGTAAGGTAGGAAAACAAATCAAGGATCTTTTTAAACCATTACTGCCGGGTTATTCTGGTGCTATAGAGGCACTAGAGGAAAAGATAACTGAAGATCGACCAATGCATGGAGTGTCTTTCTTTGCCACCAGAAACACTTAGTATGTGAACGTAAGGACCAGGCTGCAGAAATCATGCCCTTGTTCAACATTTCCAGACATGGATGCAGAGTAGCAGTGGCAGATGGCTGTGCAATCCCCAAGGTCACCCCTTTTTTCACTGAACTTCTCCATGCAAGTTGGGATCGATTAGGCTTCAAGCAAGGGCTACTGGTTCACCAGATCCTGTTGACATGTAGTATATTTCCATTAAATGGCAGTCAGGGATAGCGACTAGTGGCTAGCGAACTATTCTGTACTAAACGGAGCAATAATTTATCTTACAAGTGCTTTTCTTGAGAGGGAAGTTGATAGTTTTTATTTTTTCATTAACTAAAAGAGAACTAGCCACTAAGGGGTGAAGAGAATTTTCCATTGTCTTCCTTTCCTCAGCTACATGGCAGGACGATTAGCAGAGATTCCTGGCATAGTGAGGCAGCAAACCAACACAGCTTGGCATATATGTTCCGGTTGAACCCAGTAAGTACTTGGGAAGCAATCAAAGGACCACTTAGAAAGTAGCATTTTGATACTCTGAACCTCAGATTTTCTCAACAAATTCCCAACAAATTGTTAAATTAATGATCATTTAGTGAATTCTGATGATGCTGTAAGACTTGTAAAAATGTATTCCATTTTTTTAATTAAAATGGTACAGTATATAGAACACAAGTCCTACACAGGTTTAATTATGGAGCAAAATGTATACCCATATTAATATTTGAAAATGAAGCCGCATAATGAAAAAAACAAACGAACACAAGCTGCAAGTCTATAGGATTACACTCTTTACAACACACATGTTTAGTTACACTTACCTTGACAAGATGTCCCAGAACATTCTTATATCTATGTAAACTGTGACCCTAAACTGGCGGTATTTGCGACAATCAAACTCTGGCTTCTTTTCCTCGGCCAGACTGTTGGATTTGGATTCCTCCTGTTGACTCAACTCAGCGGGGTTATCTTCATCTATGTGTGTCTGGTTCATATCTGTGAACTTCTGATCTTCACCAAATATATTTTCCTAGATGAAAAAGATGTTATCGAGATATAGTATAACAGCATTCAATCTATTTACAAGCCTATCAACTTCATTTTTTAGTAAGTAAGAACAAGACACAATGTCCTACAACAAAACTTCCTTACAATTATTGCAGATTAAGAAAATGATGTGATGCATTCTAGACAAGACTAACAGGTTGCATTTGATTGATGATATATAATTATAAGTATAATAAGTACCATTTATCTTACTGTCAACTTATAAGCAACTTGAAATGCCACAGTTTCAAATATACACAGATGATTTGGAACAAACACTCCTTCACAGGAACCTTTCAGAAATTCACCGTGACTTGCAGAGTACTGTACTTCCATTCAAATTAAATTCCTTTCTAATAAAATCACAATAATGAAGTACACCATGAAGCATTACCTTGAGGTGTATGAATTGACGAAGAACAGATCCATATAATTTAATCTCCGATGACTGAGTAATGTGCAGATCAACGCTAAAGCAGTCTGGAGTCATTGATGTTGGATCAAACTGATCAGGAGTAATATTCTGGAGAAGAGGACTGAATTAGTTGCATGGTATATATTTAGAGTATAAACAAATGTGTTCAATTCTTACAATTACCATACTAGTGAAGAGCATAAAATGCTGGTGACAATACAAAAAACATAAAGATTAAATCAGGCTTTATTAGTTGATAATAAACTTCTCTTTAGAATTAACAGAGCCATCATGATCTTAGAGGAGAGCACCAATGGACACCAGAAGGGAGCAAATTGTTAACTACAGTGTTCATCTCAGCTTAAAAAATTTAATACTCAAGTATGCAGAAGATAAACTTCAATGAATAATATTCATGGCACCATTTTTACACTTACTGTAGGGTCAATATTAAGCAAGATTAAAGCTAAAAGAAATAAAAAATACTTAATACATTATAGGAACATGAATCAAATTAAACTTAATAAATGTAATGCCAACACCACATCAACAGTACAGTACCTTTATCTACAAGTAAATTTTAGGTTTATAGCGAATCGTTTCATTTGAATGGGCCATTTTCCGCACTATGATTGAGGCAAGACAAAACTTCCATAAATCTCACTTTTATAATCTCCATGGGCGATTTCTTGCGGTGAGGAGCCCTGATGGGAGACAGAAGCAGCTCCTCCTTTTCTGGGGTGGACACATTGGCCTGAGGTGAGGGTCCCAGGGGTGGAACTGGATGGTAGGTGTAGCAATGTTCAGCTTTAGTTCCGGCACCTGCCAGCAGTCAACCCACCCAGCGCTGAAATATAAAGTTCTTCCATAAAACAAATTTATATATATTTTCACATTTAGGCTCAATATACTTACTGAAGACTTAATTATGTATACACACAATGATTACAGTACTGTATTAAACAAAATATAAAGAGAAACACAAATAGGTAATAATGTGGGAACTACAGAGATTAATTGTTGTAGTTTTCCAAGGCAATGGATCCAAGGAGAAAAATTGAAGAATAAGAGAATGCAGGATGGGAACAGTGTGGATTTAGGAAGGGAAGGGGCTGCATATATTTAATTTTTACTGAGAATAAATTTAGTTAGAATATTTGTTGCAAAGTAGAAAAATGTGTATGTAGCATTTAGAAAGGTGTATGATATGATTGATCATGAAGCACTGTGAAAGATTTTAAAGATCTATGAGGTGGGAGGGAATTTATTAATAGCAGTGAAATCATTATACAGTATATGAATAGGAGAAGGGAGAGATTCTAGTGTTTTAAAACTGGAATTGAATGTTGTGGATCTTGTAGATAATTATGGAAAGTTATGGGAGTCATTTTAACATTAGGATAAAAGTGGGGAATATGTACTAGAAAAGGAACCAAGTTTAAACACTTGATGGCAATGCTATATTAAAATTAGAGGTATGGAAGGCAAAATAAATAGTGAAAGGGAGAAGAGTTGAAGAAAAAGTTAAATAGTATAATGAAAGGAATAAATAAATAGTATGGGGGTTAAGAAAGGACCAAGTGATAGTTTATTACCCCCAGTCATGGCATGTCCAAGTGAAAATTGGGTATGCAAAATAGCAGTGTTGAAAATATGTAGTAGAGAAAGAAAAAAACAGCAGCAGCTGGTGTTAGTATATGGGATGGGTACATCAATGAGGAAGTAGCGTATGTAAAATATATGATACAAGTGCAAGGGGCGAGGGAATAGAGGAGTAGATAATATGCAACACACTTTGATATTATAAACATATTAGCATGATGCATGAAAATCATTTAATAATGAAAGTACAAGGGTGAAATGAGAGGATCATATCATACATCGAGACAACTAGCAAAATTGGGAGGGCAGAGTGGAACAATGTATGAAAGAAAGGAACTGGTTACAAATCATCAATTAGTGAAAGGTTTGTGTGATAGAGCCTTCTGAAGACTCTCCTGCTGAGACAATCTTGCAATAGTGACCTCCTGGAAGGAGCAAGTCATTATCTATTGCTAATACTGCTCTCCACTACCATCAACACCCACAGCTCTAACTTCTGCTGTCACTCCAGTACACAAGAAGGAAAGATTAAAAACAGAATACAATAACTTTTCCAGTTTCATAAATACTTTCCATAAAATTCTTATACTTCATAATACCACACCTGAGTTTGCAGAATTTCCTCCATTTATCATTGGAAAATGTTTGTTTGGGTCTGTCTTCCTTGTCTACCAGTTTAGCATTTCGATCCAGAGCCGTGATGATATTCCGTGAAGTATTGGACGGTGGCAGGAACAAGCTCAGGTCCACCGTCTCGGCCTGCAAGCAAACATGCACAAGACATTACAGCTGAATGCAAGTAACTATAACTTCATGTACATGAAAACACACTGAAGCCCATATGATGGGATCGAACTACCTTCTCTGGACTCCCCAGGAATACATCACATTCTTTTGCTTTCACTGTGCATGTGTGCATATCTATGGGGCTTCCTTCTTTCAGTATTATAATTAGAGGTCAATACTTTAATTGCAAGGAAGATGGTCATCACACAAAATAGTGCAAAGCTAAGGAGAGAGACTTACAGAAATATGTGGTAATGCCAATTTCTCTGCTTTTTCATTGACATCTAATTAAAAATCTACTTCATTCATAAATCCATATTTCACTGTTAAATGACTATTTCACACTATATATCACAAGAAAATTTTTCACTACAGGATATTCAACTCCAGCTTCGCTTAAAAATACTTCACTGGCCAAACCACACTTCATTATCAGATATCTGATTCTCTGTCAATTACCTGCTTTAATGTCAAAAACAAGTTTAACTGTTAAGTAGATTTTTTTGTAATTATATCACAACAGTATGCAATATGCTGTACATACTCAACACATGACCACAGTGTACACCATGACTAGACATGTTGGCAGTAGCATCTACACTTTATATAAACTTCTATCTCTAGAATACTTCCTGGCTGGTAATCCATACCATGAAGAGCAAACTATTATTATACTATAGTGTATAATGTTCTTCATCATTTCTTGCTAAAGAGTATACTGTACTAGAAAGTGTCTTCTCCTCTAAACATTCTAATATTGTACAACTTGCACATTTCCATTCCTCATTCATGCATTCCTACAATTTTTCTCAAATCTACTTTCTATACACTTTTCGCTTGCATTTCACTCTTACTTAGGCATGCTACTTAAATCATTAAACTTTCATACTTTTCTACTCCTCACACAGATTTAGGAATTATCACCAGTTTTTTTGTACCTTCCCACCATTCATTTGCTCTTCCCTCAAGTCAAGCTCTCACACATTACATCAAGTAGAATACAGTGGCTACTCACAATATTTAAATACACAAGAAGGTGAACTCAAGGTCAAATGGTAATGATCCACACACACCCCATCCCATGAGAAGCCATGCTCCAACCATGATAAGATATGGTTGGAGCATTACTCGCCACACAATACAATGAATTCCACACATAAACGCCAGACACCAGCCTAAACTGAAGGAAAATACATACGTTCATATAATACAATTAATGTAACATACCATTATTGCAAACTTGAGGAGGACCGTCTCGGGCAGAAAGTCAACAAACGGTAGACAGAATTTGAGCTCAAACAATTTCCCACAGAAGGCCACATGAGCTGATGAAGGAAAAAACATTTACTATTGAATATATGAATGGTATCAGCATTTCAATTTCATATGGAGGTTAAAGGTTCACATGTAAAAGAGGTTCATACACAAAAAGGGTGACAATTATTAATGTTGTGCTATCATATCAATGTGCAATATCAATAAACTATAAAATAAATCCAATGCATGACAACTTTACACTTAAGCATGGCAATTATACACCTAATTTATTAATAAATACTGTGGCAACTGTATTAAAAATAACAGTTGCTCCAGACTGAATTCCTGGGACTGTCCATTATGAGGACCACAACTGGGAAAAACCCATCCCTTAGCTTTATTTGGGTTTGCTTTGAATTATCAGCAACCATTCCTCACCCCCTTCCCCTCCCTATTTTTTATATTTTTGTTTAACTTTAATTAAGGTTCATAAGGACTGTCAATTGACATACCTAGTGAAACTGCAAGCAAGAACTCTAATCCTACCTCAGTTCAGTTGAAACATACTCCTAGAGACCCATTTATTTCATGAGCCTATTATATGCATCAATAGGATAAACTTCCCTTCTAGCCAGACTTCAAAGCCTAACCCCTGTAGTCGAGGCTTGTGCAATTAGTGTGTTCCTATTCATACCTCCAGAGCAGAATTTTTCAACATTTAGTTTCCACTTCATAGCTGTGCTGTAGAATTTCTAGACCACTTTTGTCTTACCTAACATATTAGATCTCCCTTCACCAGATATCTACAATCACACACTTTTTCCTACACTTTACCATGCTTTACTCGTATTCCGATAAATGTGTACAGTGCCACATATACTCCACACAAAAGTTAGAAAAATACACAAGATGCAGGACTAGGACAGACAACAAGGAAACAAGTCACCATGTACCATTAGCCTGATGTTGTGAGGAGCAGTCTACCCAGTTGTAGCCATTGGCAAGAGTGACAAGCTCAAACTGTTGTAGCTTCAGGACAAAATTCCACGAGTATGGCACAAAGTGGAGCAAGTCCGGTGGCACACGGGAAGACCAGTCCTCAATTAAATCTGAAACAATAATACATAGTCAATAAAGTATGGTTATGGTACAGTGTGATATTTGCCACTTTAACTTTTTTATACCCATGTTTCAATATCCTGTAACAATTACATTATTGTTTTGTATTACAGGACTGAAAAGCACAATTCATACGCATTATAACATGTCTTGCATAATTTTAAATGTACAGTGTACAGTACTTCCACTCGAGCAGCACCCATTTCTCCAGTCAGATACACTGGCATTAACAATTTCCAGGCATAAACATTTTTACAATTTCAGTTCCACAGTATAAGCGGAGTGGAGTCCAACTGCTTGATTTTGACTCTACTCAAGCAGACTCTGACCTTATGAACCTTCGGGTGGACCAGAATGGATCCAATCCAGCCAGGAACTCCAGGAAAAAAACAGAAAATTTACGATATCTGGCAGATAAGGGATGCAAACAACTGATTGCATCAGGAATGTGGTGTCAAAGTACAATATAACAAATGGAGCAGCGAGTGGAATAAAATGCCCCTCTCTGAGCAACATCTCTGCAGCTTCCCTTGTCTTAAACCACTGAAACTGACTAAAATATTGGCACACTGCTAGGCTTTGAGCCCCAGAAGGACAAATAACCCTGCAGAATGTCCAACGTTCTTACTAAATATGGGTTAAGAACTCTATATAGTAGATTTAAATCCACCCAAAATCTTAAATCCACACCAAGACATCCTTGCAAACTATTCTTGACAACTCCAAAATTGGCAAGAATTCTTCTGAAACTACCAACACTATGCAACAACTACCCTGGCTAATAGCAGGTGGCAGCACTACTAAATACCAATGACAGGAAATTGGACAAGCCCAGCCAGCCCAAAACCATGAAAAAGACATTAATTAAGGGGCAGGAACAGGTGCTGCTCAGAAAGGGACGTTTCATTCCACTCAATACCCTATAATATATTTGTAGTTTGTTTTGAGAGTTGTGTTTCCCAAGCCCACCTGGAGGTCATGTTCTTCTAGTGGTAACTATCTATAAGGCTGCTACTTATGAGCAATGCTCCCACAGTATAGTCCACCTTTCACTTTCCCAGTTGACCTTCTACAATTCACTTAACATGATAAATAACATCCTAAACTTGTTTCTATGCTACTTGAAGACACGAGACATATTGCATCCTTCAGTAACATGATCTGAACCACTTAAGTCTGTAACATTGGAGTGCCCCGGGGATCAATACTACAACCTTACTTTTCTTACTGTACAAAAATTATATTTATAGAGTTTTGTTGATGATTATAACATTATTTTTGCTGACGCCATGTGATTTTTTATATCACAGGGAATGATTGTGACAACCATTGCAACACATTAAATAAAGAATTAGACACTCATAAATGCTTTAAGCCAATAGACTTTACCTTAATATTAACAAGACTTGCTATACTTACGTCCTCTAATTATTCAACACAAAGCTGCTATTAGAACAGTATCTAACTCTGACCCTAGACAGCACTCGGTACCTTACTCAAATCTCTGAATATGTTAGATATTAAGTCACTGCACATCCTCTCATGTGTTCTTTATATATTTATAACTCTGAATTGTAATGTCAATCCTGACCTTAAAAGCTTCATTGAAGGTTGTAGCAGAACCATGGGCACCACACCAGAAACAAATACCTATTTGATATTCCAAGAGTGCGACTTAATCAAACTAGAAATGCTCTACAAATCAAGGTACCCAGAATGTGGAATGACCTTCCCATCATGTCAAAGACTGTCCCTCTCTCAACCAGTTTGAGAGAAAAACTAAGTACTACATAATTAACTCCATATAACTTACCTTACCCCCTAAATGCCAACCCATGTCTTGCTATTTTAAACAATGCTGTTTGTTGACCAACTTGTACAATTGCCGATTTCTGCCATTCCCCCCCCCCCCTTTTTTATTATTACTATTTTTTAAACACAATTTATACTTTAATCTCAATTACTATTAAGTTTTAGTCTAAGTGTCTTTTTTTCTCCCACACCTTGCCTGAAATGCCATGTGTATTAGTGGCTTGAGGTATTGTTTATACTAGCTCTATCTATAAATCCAACAACTGTTTGTAACTCATCATCTATGTATGTACATTTTCCTGAATAAAAATTTGAATTTGAGTATGTGATGCTATGAAGACACAAGAATGTTTCTGGGAGCAACTGAACAATTACAGGGAATGTTCACACTTGAAAGGAAGACTACAGAACAACACCAAAGAAAATTACACATTGAAATAAGAGTAACTAAATTTTACCTTGAAAAAATTCTTTATGTGCATAGAGGAAGTGGTAAGTAGCTTTGCTACTGCTAAACTGCATGTCCCAAGTCTGGTGATGGTTCCATGCACAAGGGTAGCGGATGGTCACCCCGTAGTCCAGCGTCTCTGCCTCCAGCAGACTACGGTACTGAGGAAAGATGTGCAAAATGTAATATAAAAATTGATGAGTTCTATATGGGAAGATATTTGTACAAAAAATAAGACTGAGTATAGATGAAAATCTCCTGAGCAGGTTACACAGTTGCTATCTCAGGCAATTTATAGCTCTTACAAAATATCCAAAACAACAACCAGGCAAGGTTGATAACCACTCCCAAGTGCAGAGGGGAAAGAACATTTCTCTAGCTAGTCCAGAATCCTTAGAGATTTTATTCATCTACACTTAAAGAAACTTCTCCAAACAATACTCAGCCTCAAAAAAGATTGACAAGTATCACTGCTAATTGACTACCTGGCCACTACACTAGGAGTCAGTACCTACACTGTCAAAATAGTAAGGAGCTTAATAAATCCAGAAGAAATACTAGCCAAAGCCCAGAAGAAGAGGCACTGCTCGAGCTACCCAACAAGAAGCAATGCTCAGAGAACAACTGAGTCAAGAATGACATCAGCAAATTACCAGAAATACAGGAAGAATGTAGAGTGCCAAAAAGTGTTGGAGCACCCGGCAGGCCATCTCGTACTGATGACAAGAAGATGCAAAGAACTTGAGTGGGAACCAGGGGTGTTCTGGCCACATGTGGGCAAGAAAAAGCAGTCGATACACAAAATTAAAACTTTGACAAAACTAGCATCATCTAGACCAGAGGAAATGAATTTTCTCAAAATACTTATAGTCAGAACAAAAATCATCTAGCTCAAAGGCATTCCTGGTCAGAGAGAGTAGCTTAAAAATCAGGAAGCTTGTGTTTCCCCAAAGACATGAACAACCTAGATTCCACTAATTCCACCTAGAGCATGCCAGAGGTCTTGCACATCCATAAAAATAGGACCCATTCCTTACAATTCTGTCCCGATTGTGAAAAATGTATACAGTAGAACAATTCTTAATACAGGCACTACCAATCGTGGAAAATGGCAACAACATATGCTAACCCATGATATGGTTGTCATCATATGATTTTCTTTCAGTTACATATTTAGCTAATGAACACTGAAGTTTTTATTACCGTCATAAATAAATTGCAAATGCAATATACTTTTATTCACTGATAGACTAATAAAATGAGTTATTCTTTCTCTCCAACAAATGGAATATAACTTACTTTAAAAACAAAAGACATTTGATCATAATGTTCTGGGTGGAACATTTACACACCTGTAAACTGGTCGACGCATCCACATGGAAGAGCTGACCCCTGATCTTGGTTACATAGCCATCCTCATAAACGGTCCAAGGAAGTGTCATCTCAAAATACGACCCTCGCTGGACATTCATGTGGACGGCATTGGTCTCTTTTTCCTACAAAATGCATTGGCGGCTTTTATCTCAATTTAGTATATAAATAAGAGCACAATTAATAAATAAACATTATACAAATAAGGAATACTGTACAGAAGTAAGACACCAAAGCAAGATATTAGTAGCTGTATAGCAATTACAGAGATGGAAAATAAAGGGAACTAATATATATAAAAAGAAATAAATGAAATTAATAAAATGCAATGTGAAAAAATATGGCAAAGAACAATATTATTCTTTTCAGGGTTTTAACAAATCTTACTAATGCCTTGGTCTACCTTAATCCATTTTTGCCCATGGTTTAACAAAATGTTTTAATGAAGGAACAAGAGTGAATGACAGGCAGGATTCTCATAGCAACAGATAAGATGTTTAAGGCAGACTAGAGAGGACAGCTCTGAGGGACAGTGGTAAACTGATCCACATACACACACATTTATATCCAACATACTTTTTGTGAAGTTGACTTGAAAATTTTATATTTCTTTGATTATCACTTCTTGCTAAAGATTACGTTAAATAGTGCATTAAATGCATAACCAAAAAGGAAACTCTCTTTACAAACATAATTACATATGCTCACCACACTATGTTTTCTTCACAATGACAACTCGTTCATATTTGTCATATTATCCACATGGTAAAACTCCTACACCTTTAGTGTTAATTCAGCATTTCAAAAGAAGTGACAATATATTATATCAAGACGAGGTTCAAACGAAAGATAACAAAATCAAGATAAAATCAAAATATATTCAAATTAATGTAAACAAAATACACTGAAGTGTTTACAAATAAGCCAAATTAAATGGTACCCGGTAACAAGAAATTACTATGCATAATGAAAACTGCACAAGAGAAAAAATTGGCATATACCTTAGAAAAGAGAATGTCGATAGTGGCTTCAGTCAGTATGCTGAGACGCAAGTCAAACTGCTGAACCTGCCGCAACTCCCCATGTACTGGTGCATTTGGCATCTGTGGCAAAATACAGAAAAAACTTTTTACATTTCTCCATTACCATGGCAATACAGTACTGTTTCTAAAAATAATATGGATAAAGCTGAAAAGCGTACAGGCATACCTCAGTTTAAGAGTTTAATTGGTTCCTGGAGACGCCTCGTATTCCGAAAACTCGTATTCCGAAGCTAATTTCCCCATAAGAAATAATGGGAAATGAATTAATCCGTTCCTGACTACCCCAAAAACCCCACATCAAACTAAATTTTTATACCTAATTCATCTAAATAAACCTACAAAACTATGTTCAAGTTATTACTTACCTTGTTCTTGAATGCTGTAGGCGTATGGAAGATGGTGAGGAGTGGGGAGGAGGAGAGGAGTTACTGTTTGGAAGGGGAGTCCCCTTCCATTATCACATCAGGCAGTGAGGACTTCACTGGTAGGCACACACTGGCACATTTTGCCTGCATACCACTAGGACTTGCTTGTCTTACTAAGAATTTGTCTAAAGACACTTGTTTCTCCCTACATTTTATCACTTGTCTGTAGTAAGACATCACATTATCATTTAAAAGGTCAATGCAACGGCCTGCTACAGCTTTATCTGGGCGAGTTTTTTCAACAAAACTTTGCAGTTCTTCCCATACTTCACACATTTTCTTAATCAAGAAGGGACATCCTCTACTGCCTCTACTCACAGCTATTTTCTTAGGCTGAACCTTACCAATGGCTTTCTTGAGACCCATGGCGAGATATATAATGACAACTTTTATGCTCAAATGGCCAAAAAACCGACAAAAAACTGTAAATCCTTGTGAAGAATTCAGGTGGGATAGTCACTGGGCACGAGACACTAGTAAACTGAGGCGCGATCGCCTTGCCACCACACGCTAGCCGCCCTGTACACGTATCAACAAACTCGCGTTCCGAGGTAACCCTCGCCTTCCGAGACAAATTTTCGAGGAAATCCTGCTCGTATTCCGAAAAACTCGCATACAGGGACACTCGTGTTCCGAGGTACCACTGTATTTTGCCTATAATATAGGGACCGGATACATTGATACAGTAGTACTGTAGCTCATAATGAACATCACCTTCACTCTAGACCAGCATTTCTTCACCTTTATTTCAAGGGTCCCGCAAGGGTATAATTTTCATGTCTCAAGTAACCCAAGCATAAACTATTATAGAATACAACTGTATATATATATTTATTAATCACAAAAATCAACCATATCGGTAAACACAAAAAATAAACGTCGAGAATGTTTTCGCAGAATCCTGGTTGGGAAACATTGCTCTGAACTGAAGCGGAACCTTAGTAAGCCGTTTTCTGTGAATCAGTGCTAGCTAAATTCTTCCTATATTTAAAGCCTTTTATTTCTCATTTAATCTGTTAACCCTAACATACTATCAGTTACACAGGGTTCTAGTGACAACATATCTCCTTGAATTAGATAAACATTCTGAAAATTCATCAACACTGCCTAAAAGCTTCATTACAGTCCCTGAACCATCCACCAGATATATACAGCAGGGATCGCATTAAGGTGTTCATAATTGCTACTTCAGCAGCAACTTTTCATTTTGAATACTATGACTTTTTATAATTTATTGTCACACTAGCTCACACCACACCAGACTAGCACATCTCACCCTAGTAACAGGTCTCCTTAGCCTCTCATAACCTACTCTCCCCTTACAAAGTCCATTCACTTAGACAATCACTGCATACCACACTAAAACATCTAAAATAAATGAATTTACAATATTTCATATTCTTGTGATCACTGGTGAACCAGGTCAACCATACTACAGAATAAGGGAACAAATAAGACCGATATACAGATAGATACCGGTAGTAACAGAGATAGACGAGTAGGTATCCAAGTTAATACAGAAATTCTCAAAAGTTTACTACTGTGCTTTAATTTGTCTTACCTTAGCCGTCTGATAGTCTTGTGGGAAGAAGAAGCGAAACAACTGCTCTCGCTGACGGTCAGCCCATGGACCATAGCTGAGGTTGGTGCCCTTAGCACACTTAATATCAAGACCCCACACAGGGGCTGTAGCAGTAACTTCATCTCCATTTGGAAGTCGCATTGTCTGAAGGCATCATCAGCATTCACATTAAGATGCATTAGTTATGCCATTTTTCTCAAAGAATACTATGGAAACTTCCCTATAGGTACATAAAGCATGCCTGAAACAGGCAACTGGGAGAAAATCATTTTGGTATACTGCATAGCATTATGTTCTTAGGACAGCCTTCTCAAATTTAACAAAGGACATAACTAAATCATGAGAATTTTTTGGAGCAGGATGGCAGTACTGCACTGTATGTCCTAACATATTCACTACTAGAACACACTGCCAGCAGGCAAGATAGCCGAGATCAATATTTTTGCATGATAATTTGTCTCTGAAAGATGCACTCACATACCATTTTACGGTGCATTGACTGTCTACTACTTGGTGTCCAATAAATCAGCATGGGTCTCAGAGACCTTGTACATTCTTAAGGCTGCATCAGTGTGTCAGTGTGCATGAGTGGGAAGTAACCAAGGGAACCCACTCAAAAACTATTATATTACCTTTAATGGAGAGTGTGGGTGCAAGCACTTTCGAGCGTGAGTGCTCTTGTAGTCTCCTTCCCGACACACTGCCCTTACACAAATTCAGACACACTTATGTTATCAGCTTCCTATGTCATATACAGTTCTATATGTATATAGAACATACCATATTGCATTAGCTCACAACACAACATACTAGCTCACACCACAACACACTAGCTCACACCTCATCACACTAGTTCACACCATGTCACATTACTCTCATGGCAGGAGAATATTGAACATTTTAACTGTCCTTGCTTTACAAGGAATGTGAAGGCCATTTGCTACTGAGAATATGGAATACATAACTAGACAGCTCACCTGAGGGTGCTCAGGCACAGGACCTGGCTCGTCCACATAGTAATAGAAGTGCACGAGACTTGATGACATTACCACAAAACCTTCCCCCATGTAACGTGGTGGCTCATCCAAAACACCCGTGTATTTTGGGCTTGGAGCAAGGATGACCTGATTGGAGAACTTTCTTACTACTGTGTTATCATTTCAAGAGAGGAAAATTGTGTAAGCAATGGAAATCGGTATTAGCTGATACTGATTGAACCAATGATTAATTTTAAAACATCTACAGGTATATGACAAAATCTGAAATAAAGTTGTATAAAAAAAAATATAAAATAAATCTATGCAAACAAGTATAACTGAAGGTAATCATTTTCACTACACTAAATATTGCGTCTAAATCTCAAATAAGTTTCTGCTCTTGGTTTAGATTGGTTGTATGCCTTCCCAAAATAGTTCTTATGGTGATAATCTCCACCATGGTATGTTATAACTTGAACTAAAGGCCAGAGGATTACACAAAAGAATGGAAAAGTCGGTCATAAAACCAAGCTTTGAGTGAATATAAAAAGATTTGCAACATGACATCTGGATGCTTCCCGAGGCAAGATAACTGAAAGGCTCATAAATAATCAGGATAGTTAGGGCAGGATGACATTCTGTATTGGAATATAATATATCTTTTAAACATAAAGGATCCCTCTAAATAACAAATCAAATTCACCCATCAGATTTTTTCAAATTCAGATATATATAAGAAAAAATAAAGAGATACCAGAGGGAACCATGATGAAATATGGATAGTCTATCTATTAAAAGGCAATTTCAATCAATTAGTTTTAAATATTTTTACTAACCTTGCTGTTTTATTTGTCAACATTATTCAAAATTATTTATCTATACAGTATTTTAGAAAGGCTTCACCAAGCTTGTGCTTTGTCTCAACCACATCAGATTTGGGATGCTTAATGGCACTTTACTACATTAACAAAACATCTTAGCAACTTATGACATACCCTAAAGTTCTCTGCTTTTGATATGAACACCTGCATGAAGTAGTCAAGGGAGCAGGCTGCTGGCTTGGTTGTATAGTGGCACTCGGCTTTGTCAGTCGTCAGGAGGAGTGTTGATGCAACTAAACGATTGCCAAACACAAACCTGGCCTGCACGAGTTAAACATTTATTGTTTATACATCTCCCGGGAAAATTTGAATATTGTAAATATTATCGACATCCGTTCAATTTAATGGTACAAATTAGGTTTCAAATATATTGAATTCAACACAAACTCTGCCCCACTTGTGCCCAACATAAACTTGGGTACACCTTACAATCAATACCCCATAATTCATGTGTCAACCTTACACCACCCACTCACAATTACAGAATAGTAGGCCAACAAGTATACCAGATTGCCAACAAATTTATTTCAATTTATTTTCAGAAAAACTGCAATTATAAATACAGTATAGGCAAAAACAACTTACCATATTAAGATCGATCTTAATGACAGGGATTAAATCCCTCCAATCCTGCCAAAAGCTCATATCCTGACTCTGATTTTGAGTGTCCTCAGCTTCTCCTTCCTCCTCAGTCTTGCCTGTCTTATTTACAACCACAAGTTGACTCTCCAAACCAAATGTTTTCTCTAATCTACTGTACAACTGTGACCGATTATAGACGTGCAGCTCTGGTCCATTAAGTTCAAGCCACACTCGATGGTCACAATGTGACATATCTGAAATAAGTAAATTGAGTAAGGTATTGCCAGAATACTAGAGAGAAACTCATGATTATAACTAAACAGACAATGCAATTGGTGAGAATCTCTAACATTAAAAACTTACCTTCTGAGAGTTCACGCTTCACATAGGGAAGCCAGTATCTAAACTTGAGGATTCCGTCAACAATGCGGAGGCTGTAATCTTCCGTTACATACACAACATTGCGAAACATGATCTTGCCAGACAATACAGACAGCGAAAATGAACCTAGAAGCAGGAAAAACATTCATTAACACTTTTAAGATGAAATGTACAAAGATAGCAATACAGCATAGAATACTGTATTGTACTGAGCCACTTTACCAACAAAAAAAATCTTAAAACCTGAAACATTGTTACAACTTATGTGTTCATGGTGAGAAGTTTAAACACAGATAGGGTCTAGTCACACTTGATAAAATCATTAATTATTTGAAGTCTAGCATTTTATATCATGATTTACAAAACATAATGGCTTGAAAAGTTACCTTACACTCATAAATTGGTACTGTATATTCTTTAAAATCTGTCAAGCATACCGATGTGAATTACAGACAGCTATTGACTCATATCCTTCAATGTCATGGACTCAAACGAATGAAGGAGCGAGTGAACAAGTATACATGTGCACACACAAGTAATTACACAGTAATTAAATTAATCACCAGTTGAGAGGCGGGACCAAGAGCCAGAGGTCAACCCTCGCAAGCACAACTAGGCAAGTACTAGTACAACTAGGCGAGTACAGACAACAGTAACAACTTCCAAGAAGACTACCCAGGATTTACTGAATAAACTTGAAAGTCAGATCAACTCTCTATGGTATTTCATATAGAAATGAAGACAAGAATTTTTACCATAGGAAGGAAAATTTGTAGCAAGTAGCTAAGTGACCTCCTTTAATTAACTACATAAATTCCACATTCAATATCACAGTTGTCAAAGGATGGCATCATCACAGTGTAGGAAAGGTTGACTCAAGTCATATAGCATGACCTCAGCACATTTCTAGCGACTTATCTGGCAGCACACCTCCTGTATCTCTCAATACACACACACACATACACACACACACACCATCCATCCCTCACCTTCTCATTCTAGGCCAACTTGATTTCTTGCAAGCAAAGTTTCTTCTTTCTCCCTCAAGCATGACACTGACTCTCTTTGTGTCTTGCCTTCATTGTAATTTATTCACTCATACAGCCCTCAAAATACATTAATTTTCTATCTTTACTTTTAACATCTGTATCACTATCATTCATCTTATTTTTATTATTTATTTACTCAAGATCTACATTGTTAATTTTCCATCTGCCTTTATCAATCACATTCCTTTACCAAGCTGTGATTATCTTGAGGTTATCTCGAGACGATTTTGGGGCTTAGCATTCCCGCGGCCCAGTCCTCGACTAGGCCTCCTTTTTGTTAAACACCCCCAGGAAGCAGCCCGTAGCAGCTGTCTAACTCCCAGGTACCTATTTACTACTAGGTGAACAGGGGCATCAGGGTGAAATAAACTCTGCCCATTAGTTTCCGTCTCCACTGGGAATCGAACCCGGAACATTTGGACTACAAATTCCAAGCGCTGTCCACTCAGCTGTCAGGCTCCCTAACCTGTGGGCAATTTGTGGGCACAGATTGAACTCCACAAACAGTAATCCTAACAAGTGCTCATATGCTATACACACTGCCCTGTGCTCACCTATTGTCAGATCTCCACTTTTGACAAATCTACGGAGGATTGCAGTCAAAATGCTTCCCTGGACCCGTGAGTTGAAGAGAATGATGTAAACAGACCAGGATATGGCCACCAGCAGGGACAGTACCAAGTACCCCAGGTCAGGATTATTCTGAAGGAAGAAAGTTGTAATTGTCATTAAATATATTAATTATTCTATTATAATACAAGCTGATTTAAGTGTGAGGAAGGTAAATAATGTGAAGTAAATAGTATGTAAAACCAAAGAATGTAAGAAGTGTGCAGAGTGTAATGTTTACTTCAGCTATAAAAAGCTCGAAGCTTAGGATGACCATCACATTAGGAAATAATACTGTATACGAATAAATAAGAGTGAGACATGGAAGAGTATGATATCAAGGTTAAGACTAACAGGTGATTTGTAAGCATTAAAAAAGTTCTAGATTTTTTTTTCAAAACAGCTGTTTAATATGGAACAGCAGCATGAGTGAATGTTTATTACAATGTGAAACAAAACAACTTACAGATTTGTGAAAGACAAGACTGCAACACACATGATCCAGACTAATAAAAGTCAACTGAACAAATATTTTATTTAGATTTAGATTGTAGGCAAGCTATTGAAGTACAGTACATAGAAACTTTAAACAATTTTGTTAAAAGAATAGCTCAGTACAACAATTTATTCAGTAATGTTCAAGGCTCATATCCTAAGACAAATGAGTTTATTTTCATGGTTAGGCAAGTTAACTGCATGATGCCTGCCAAAGGTGAGCAGAGATAATCACTCTTTGTCGTCTAACATTATGAAAAATGTTAATATCTGGGAAGTCATAAATTTCCAAAAACTGTTTCCTTAAGATAACTGGAAGTGTATTATTACAATTTATTGGCAAGGTTGGAAGAAATAATGGGGAGGTATCCCATTGTGTATGTCACACTTAAAAAAGCGTGTTTTGCAGAGGAAAACAAATGGCCAAGATACACGTTTCAATTAATGGAGAAATATTTATAATCAGAACTACACTAAGCACAAATGGAGAATATCCTAAGAAAACATACACATTCTCGCATGTTGATAGTAGATACTAATGCCTCTTAAAAAAACACACATTTTTGAGTTTATAATTTAGGATATGAATTAGAAAGCCACATTTATTAGACAATTTTATAATCAGTATAATAAAACTTAAGTAATGAAAAAGATACATCAGCATGTAAAATTGTTTCAATAAAAATAAAAACAATTATAAGCATCTTTAAATCTCTCACAAATGAGTTCTTGAAAACAACAATCTTAGTATGTAACTCACCAGATCCCCCAAGACAGTATTCAAGTTATAGCTGGAGCTATTGTCAATGAAAGGTGCACCCTCTATGGCTGTCTCCAGGAACA
>WNGS01005680.1:7497025-7515974 GCA_020271785.1 Procambarus virginalis
TCTGGAGGCCAACCTCCTGACCTCCTGCCTGGTCGACCTCTTTTCTTCTCCTTGCCCTCGAGTGTTTACAACAATGCAAAACCGTGATAAATTGTCATTACTGACTCAGTTTTCCAAGGCGCCAGGCCACATGGGAAAATCACGTCTTTGTTGGCCTAGTCGGCCATTGGCCAGGGGGAAGCCTAGAGGTATGGCTCATTGGTTTGACAGGAAGAGTCATAGTACCTCCTCTGACAACTCTTTAGTTAATCCTTTAGCGTTAGCTGAGACACGAGTGGAAAGGGGTACAGAACTGCTCCAAGGTGAGAATAAGGCAACAACTTGGCAATTTGGATTAGTTGCAGATCAAGGTACTGTACTGCTAATTGAGTCATGTAATTTTGGTAGTTTGTCCATACCATTTTGGCTGTCTCTTGGCCTGAAGTCATTCCTTTGTCTTATTAGTACATGCTTCCTCTCTTCCTCCCTGGTAAGTCCTGTGTTCTCATTCTCTGTGGTTGGTTAGCTATAGGGAGCCACTTGGGGAATACCCCAGAAACCCACCATTGAATATAATGAAATGCCGCTTTCTAGTAGTGCCCTGTTAGTGCCTTTATTCCTGCCCTTCCCTCCAGGTTGGTTGCTGGGTTGTTCATCAGCTCCAGAACTGATCAGGGAAGCCAGCTGCAGTCTGAGGCTGGGGCATCTGGTCGTGGCTATCAGTATTAAAGAGCTTGAGCTAGTTTTGAGTGAATCTATTTGTTTTGTTTGAATTGTTTATGGAGTTATTTGGCAGTCTCAAGGCTTCATTTTCTGTGAAACTTCTAGGTGTCTGGAAAGCTTCGCTGTCTTTGTGGGTGAGGTGGGATATTGTCACTCGCTCCCTGTGCCTCTGTGAGGGAGATCACATCTGACTCTGGTTCATGGTAGGCCAAATAGAACTCCCATTAGTATGGAGCACTCTCAGCACGATAGTTTCAGGGAGCCACTGAGGCTCTACCAGGAAGAGGCATTTCATTACATTTAATGCTGTCTTTTGAAGCTGTTGTGGAAAGTTGTACAGTAATGTATTTTCTGTAAAATTAAACATTGTAGCACTAATATATATTTTTAAGATTGTTCAGTGGCTGTGGGTGTTTCAAAATGAGAATTTATTGTTTCTTGGGGAAAGCTGCCATCTGGCTTGGAGTAAGGTCATTATGAGTACAGTACAATATTTACCTAAATTTACCGGAGGATCAATAACACACTAGTGATCTCGATGAGGACAGGAAGCTGGCGGCTTGTCAAAGGTCCCCCCCCATTGCCCAATTATTTTTTTAAGCTGGATTTTAAAGTTTAACCGAGTTTTGGCATTTACGGCTTAGGCAGATAAGCAGTTCCATGGGATGCGGAAGAGGAAGATTCTTGAGTACTCTATTAAGAGCCAGCACTTCCTACTCGATTTTCAATGCACACATTAATTCCCTAGCACTAAGATATAACTTGCACCCATGCAACCAAGACCTTAAATGTTAAAGATGTACTCCAAATGAAGTATCAAGAATATGAAATTTCTTCATTGTAAAGTAATTTCATTAGTCCTCACTTTTAAATCATGATTTTTTAAGATAAGTGAAGCATTTGTTTTCTAGAAAATACTTTATAATCTAAATATCTGTCCTAGTATTTAAATGGTATGATGTGGCCCTACACCTTCATGGTTGGTTTACCCTGCGTTCTAGCTGAGGGAAAAAGTCACTGAATGGGACTGACATGCCCAAGATGTTTAGGTGGGCAATGCACTGATGGGTTTGAATGTTAACGTTAACAATTATAAATCCAGTACAGTACATGCAAAATATACAATGTATTCATACCCTATGAAATTTGTGTAATAAATCATTATTACTAAAGAGATTAGATTAGAGGGCTTTATTTGTAACAAGTTCTACAAATTTTTACATATTGTTATACCCTAGGAATAATCAAGTGTACCTTGACCTTTAAGAGAAAGAAGGTAGTCATTCAATTGTATAAAAGGTAGGCATTCAATTGTATAAGTCTCTGGTGTGCACCCACCTGGATTTTGCATCCAAGCATGGAGACTCATCATCAGAAAGACATATGGAGAACTGCTCAGGAGAAGGTGCAACACCAGGCAACAAAAATCATTTCAGAGCCAAGTCATCTTTAACTTCAGGAACGGTTGAGGGCCACTGGGCTAACAACATTACAAACCAGGCATGACAGGGCTTTTAAAATATTGAACAATTTGGAGGATGTTGATCCTGACAATTTCTTCAAGGTCAGATGTAACACGAATTAGGAGCAATGGTTTTAAGCTCAACCTGCCACAATATAGAACTGAAAACATGAGATGCTTTTTTACCCATAAGGTTATAAACCCATGGAACTGCCTACCTGCCGAAGCCGTAAATGCCAAAACTGTTGGGTTTTAAAATACTGTACAACTGGAAAAGATCATAAGGGTAAATGAGGGAACCTTTGACAAGCTCCTGGCATCCTGTCCTCATCGAGGCCACTAGTATTAGTGGCCCCTCGGGTAAATGTGTGTGTAGACACAATGAACCCAATGATGCTTTGTTGACTTTGCTTGAAGTTAACTGCTCTAATTCCTGGTTCCTCATCACAGCTCCTGTGGATTTTCTCAAAGCCTAGATTATTAGCTTTTTTGAGCTTTATTTGAAAGAAATCTATAATTTTTTATTCTGTATTTACTATTAGTACTCATAGGGGGTGGTAAGCTTTAGGCTCCTAATCATCTCTGGTACAGTAGTCATTTGCACAGTCAGTGCTGCATTGCCTTTCAGCCAGTATTTATTAGTCTTATTGATAAATTGTAATGAAACTGGGCTAATGTCTTTCCATTCTGTGAAAGTGGGGTAATGATATGAAATGTATTTAGTTATTTGTAATTAGTTTTATTTTTCATGTTTGTCAAGCAGATTAAGAGTGAATCTACAGCAAGTACCTATGGGAGGTCGTCTGAGAAAGAGGAGACTTGTCAGCAAGAGTCTAGTAATGCAGCACACAACAGTGAGGAGGGCAGCTCAAGCCAGGCAACAGCAGAGAGAACTGTAGAAGGCAGTCAGGTATCAACAGATGAAGAGGAATTTCAACCTTTACTTTGGGGTAAGTATGCATTTAAACACACACACTAACTTTTTATGGGTCCAGGCAACTAATTTCCGCAAGCCTTGTTTGAATGGATGACTACAATCTCTATCCTGGCGTTTCCTGCCTCTGTTTATATCCATACTGTCTGCATAAAATCATAGTACAGTACACTTGGCAGTCATGCCATTCAACTTTAAAAATCACCCTTTGAGTGTACTACATATGGAAAATGTTTTTCTGATCATGGCACTTAGTTGTTTCTATATACAAATCATGCTGGTTCCATGGACATTATGTATAGTTTGGGCAGTGTGTGTGCGCACGTACCATACTAGCATAGCAGAGATATTTTGGAGGTACTGAAGAATATTTTGCTCAGTCCAGTCTGTAAAGCCCTCTACTTGACATAGATAGGGACTAACAAGCAGCACTCTCTAGCTAGTGCATAGTAGTTAACACAGAACCTGTAAAGTACAGGGAAATCGGGGACAGGTGGTGGTAAATTGAGTATTAGTGTCCTGCTCAGAGAGGAACTCTTCATCTATACTGTAGGTGTACACAGTCAGAGCCTGATTTCCAAGTTATACCACTCAGCTGCTACTTTAGATGAATCAGACCAGAAGGTTAAAAACTAGAATATATATAAAAGGGGCCATGAGTTTATATGTGGTGCCAGATGATGGTCTTCCCAGTGGTTTAGATCTCTGGGTACATAAATTACCTCATTCCACTGCAGATCCAACTGGCACCACTACAGCACAGGGGCATTCAATCCTTTATGTTGTTTAGTTCAGTGCTTCCTTCCTTGGTACACTTACATATGGGAACAACCAAGTGGTACAAATCAGAAATAAGGCTTTTAGTGCAAATGAAAAGCTTCTTTCTGAGCAAGGTACTGTTACTACTTTTTGTCATACTTCTCTGTGCACAGGACCATATCTAATGGAGCAGCTGAGTGCCTTGCTCAGAGGAGCACTTCATATATACAGTATACAGTTCTGCCTTTTGTCATAATTTATAATACAGTAAGCATACTTTATATATTATTTTAAACTTGCATTCTGTTAACACATTGTTGCATGTGATATACTGTATCATGATAAATCATATCTAGTTTTTGTATAGTACTTGTTAAATTGATTGTCATCTGGAAAGCTGTGTGCACTAGTACTAAAGTTTTTGTTATACACATACAAGTCCCTCGTTTATGAAATAAATGATTTGTTTAAAAGTTGTATAAGGAAGGCCTGATTTTTATTACTAGAAATCATATTTCTCACTTTGTTATTATTTGACTTGGTATAATTTAAGTGGCCCAGAGTCGATTCTAATTTATGATTGTTTGTTTATGCACCCCATACCCATCCCACAGCCAGTAGTGGAAAAGGTTACAAAGGCACATAATTGGCTCGAGAACTGAACCCCAAAATTCATTTAGCAATAAAAGTAACAATCTTGATAAGCCAGTTTAATGATACACAGTTTAATATGTACAGTATTTCAGTAGTCTTTTATATCACAATTGTTTAAAGAACCGGGCCACAGCAGTCTCTAAGCCAAGCAATTTACATCTGTGGTGAGCCAATTACATTAATCATCCACCCAACACCCATCCAATGGGCAGTGGTGGAAATGTTACAATCATGCATTTATTACCTACAATAAGCAAACATCAAAATATACAAAGAGTTCTGATAGTACATAATTTTGAATGAAATAATTACACATTAACATTTGTAATATAATCTCTGAATTCTGAAATTTGTTCTTTCAATTACATAGTGATATAAGATATGTTAATAGTTCTGCTGACAGTTTACATTTGATCAGTTAACAATTGAAATATAATAGGAAATGATGTGGTGGAGGAAGACACTATACACAGCTTCAAAATGTAGATATAAGAGTCCAGTAGGCCCAGGAACCTGCACATTAGTTGTTTGATGATCTATAGGTGGGAGCAAAGAGCCGAAGCTCAACCCCCCACAAGTACAACTAGGTGAGTACTTCATCAGGTGGTGCAAACTCCCAGAAGTACTTGTAGCCGAGCCTAGGCCTAGCAGTAGTAACGTCTAGAAGTCTGTTGACTTATTGGATGACACTTAAGATACATTGCTCTTCCTGCATAATAATAGGATGATAGATGGAATGACTAGTGTGAATTTCACTTTGTCTCAGGTCTTCTAAATTTTGCTGCAGTTCTCAGTATATTAGGCCCTCAGGCTGCTCAAGGGCAATCTAATAAGGTGTCTCCTGTGGATGGAGTCCATCATTGATCATTTTATTTGTTCCTTGTTTCAGACACACAGTTGTGTCTTGAGGACTCAGTCATTATGTCTGATATTTTATCTCTTCTTATACACTGTATTGCCATATATATATATATATATATATATATATATATATATATATATATATATATATATATATATATATATATATATATATGGCAATATAAGAAGATTCCATGCCATGCCTAGATTCAGAGAAATCACATTATCATGATGAGGATTCGAACCTGTTCACTGGATTCTCTAGAGTGCGTCTAGGAATACCCAGCGCATAGGTTCAAATCCTCGTCACAGCTCCTGTGGATTTTCTCAAAGCCTTGATTTCTTTCAAATAAAGCTTAAAATAAAGCTAACTCTTAAGTACTTCTAGTACTTTTTTTATTTAGATTGTTTAGCTGCAAGAAACTCTTAAAATAATGGTGTTGCCAACTAGTATGATTAGTGTTCTTTGCAATGAAAACATAAAACACTCATATTAATTAAATTGCATCATCAAAGTATTTGTAAAGTAAGTTTTATATTAACTTAAGATTGAGTTGTGACCGAGCATTTTTGGCAGAAGAATTCAAATTCAAATATTTTTTCTTTTTATCCAAGCCGTTAGTTTTCCCATATGATTGATTTTTTTATAAGTTAAATTGGCAGGCTTTATAGTACTAGATAACTATGAAATTTATTTGTCTTTTAATGAAGATAGAATTTTGGGGGTACTGTACAAGAAAAAAACCCAGATTCATGATTTTTTTGTTTATTAGGAAACAATTTAATGACTTCCTCTAATATTACATATATTTTCTTGGTCTTTCCAATGATACCATAACAATGACTGCAGTTGTATTTGAAAGCTAGCATCTTTTATTTATAAGACAATCATAATTTTTTAACTTAGTAATCATGCTTAAGGTTTAACTAAAGCTGAAAATAAATTTACAAAAAATGTTAGTTTAGAACATTTTCAGACTAAAGTTGACTGGAAGCAATCAATACAAGTGTGTGTCTCAAAGTCCAGGTGTGCAGCATGTATGTTTAAGTGAAAAAAAAAAAACTTAACTGTACTTTTTTGACAAAAGGTTGTCCTAAAGGTTATTATTTAATTCAAATCTATACTCTCCACTTAAGTGAATAGTTTAATGGACATTTGATTAAATTTGTCACAGGAAATGCAGCTAAATATGGGTGTCCAGCAGATAGTATATCTCTGGGTCGAGGGTCATGGCGACTATTGCACTCGATGGCAGCTTACTACCCCACCCAGCCTACTTCCCAGGAGCAAGATGACATGAAAACTTTTATTTCCCTCTTCTCCAAGTTCTACCCTTGTCAACCTTGTGCTGAAGATCTTCGAGAATGGCAAGTCTTTTGCTCATCTCGTTATAACAATTAATGGAAAAGTACCAAATACTTTGAGACATTATCCTTTCAGGCAATAGAGGTATTGATATGAATTCCATGGTGTCCCCTTGTCCTACCTCTAATTTAAATTGGCTTCTTTTATCCACTTCACAGTATGTGCTATTGTGCAATCCACTCTCGACCCACTGAATTAGCTCTGCTGCCCCCAGTCTCAATCTATTGTGTAGAGAAAGGGGGGCTGCTGCCCCCCCCCTTCCCAAGGTGAATGGGATGAGTGTAATAATGGGAAAGGTAAGAATAAGAGGAGGGCAAGAAAGAGGAGTAGGCATAAGTCAGGTGACAATTGTTAAGAAGATTGGATCATATAAGTACATACTGTGGAAGGGAAGAGTCAACAAACCCAGGACTAAGATTCATGTTGAGTATGTTGTGTACTGAAGCTGATTCGACAAGATGGCATCTGTGAAGGCTAGAGGCAGGAAAGATTATTTTAGAAGACTAATCAATACCATGATTAGTCTTCTAAAATAATGTTTCCTGCCTCTACTCTTTACAGTTGCCATCTTGTTGAATCAGTGCTGATACCAAACATGAACCTTAGTCCTGGCTTTGTTGCTGTTAACTCTTTCCTTTCACAGTACATACTCAAATGCTCTAACCTTTGTAACAAAGCCTACCACATCCTTTTTCTCTCTCTTATTCTAATGGTTCCATTATTATACCCATCCCATCCATACCTTTTTCACCTTGTTCTTACCTTCCTCTAGGAATTTCCTCTTCTTCCTTCACCTTCCTGGGTGTGGGTTTAGTCTTTATATTTCAGCAACGTTATCGTGACTCATCGTTTGCAAGTACCTGTATGTTAAATTAAACTTTAGTAAATGTTTATATCTTGTGAGTAAAGTTTCCCCACACAATTTTCATGGGGGTAGGGTCCTGCAACCTCAGGAGGACAGAGGGGGGCATAGACTCCACAGACAGAGGGTGTGGTGAGTGTGGCTTATGGGTCCCACTGAGGTATTTACCTTCAGTTATATCAGGTAACTTGAGTACCTCTCACATACGGTAGTTGAAGTTATTCCTAGCAAATGGGACAATCCACTAATAAGGAATCACTCACACCAGATGGACGAGGACACTCAGTACCACTGATATTACTGAGGTAAATAACCTCTGTTGGGCACCTCATAAACACCTCCACACACCCTTCTTGAGTCAACTGCTCTAGGGCAGGACTCCCCATAATTGGAATTACTCCAGTTAAAAATTATTAAGTTAATAAAAGTAGCGTCGGCGGACCCTTGGCTGGAATCCTGTGTCCGGTCGTCCCAGGCGCGAAACGATGGCGAATTTTCCTATGCCCCTGTACAGGCAGAAGGAACCGGGGGTTATCACTTACGCATGCTCATGGGTGGCTGGTGGGAACTTACTCACAAGATATAAACATTTACTAAAGTTTAATTTAACATACAGGTACTTGCAAACGATGAGTCACAAAATGTGGCTGAAGATATAAGACTAACCCACACACCAGAAGGTGAAGAGAAGAAGAATTCCTAGAGGAAGGTAAGAACAAGGCGAAAGGTAGGATGATGGGATGGGTAATATGGGATAGGGGTAATAATGGGAAATAAGGAATGTGAATGTTAAAAAAGAGGAAAAAGGATGGGTAGGCTTATGTAGGTATGTTTGTTAAAGGTTAGAGCATTGGTTATGTACTGTGAAAGGGAGTCAACAGCAACAAAGCCAGAACTAAGGTTCATGTTGGTATGTTTTGTATCAGAGCCGATTCACAAGATGGCATTTGTGATAGTAGGCTGGAAATTATTTAGAAGAAGACCAACAATAGATGATTAAAATCCCTAACATGACAGAAGAGGCATTGTGTATGTAGAATTAAGAAAAACACAAAAAAAGTGTAAGTCTCAAACAATACTGCTGTCTTCTGTCCTTTTTTTTTTTTTTGAGATACTGTACAATATTGTGACATTTTTGTACAGCAACTAGTACGCTAGCGTTCCGGGCGGTCCCTGGAATACGATCCCCCCGCGTCGAAGAATCGTTTTACAAACCAAATACTAATCTGTATGTCAAGGTTAAAAAGAGAGCTACAGTTAAGGATTTGCGCTCCGTAAATACCCGTCCCCGGCCAGGCTACGAACCCATGACAAGAAGCGACATTGCGGGATGCCAGGTCGAGTGTCTTACCATGTTTGTGATTCTGGTCATCCTATTGGTTGGTCTTCTTCTAAAATAATCTTTCTGCCTCTACTATTCACAAATGCCATCTTGTTGAATCGGCTTTGATACAAAACATACCCAACATGAACCTTAGTTCTGGCTTTGTTGCTGTTGACCCTTCCATTTCACAGTACATAACCAAATGCTCTAACCCTCTAACAAACATGACCTAACATAAGCCTACCCATTCTTTTTCCTCTCTCCTCATTCTTAATGTTCACATTCTTATTCCCATTATTACCCCTTTATTACACCTATCCCATCCATACCCTTTCACCTTGTTCTTACCTTCCTCTAGGAATTTCTTTCTCACCTCTTGCCTTACTTACTGCCTGTTCCTCCCTAGTTTCCTTCACAATTGACTTAATAATGGTCCAGGACAAACCAAAACATCGTCCTCTCATCTTCTGGTGTGTGGATCATACCTGCAAACATTTACAAATGAAACTTCAAAATTAAGAAAAATAATACTGGTATTTTAAAACTAAGAGAAACATTTAGATTAATAACAAAAGCTAGACTTTACATACCACTCCATTTTCCATTATATGAAAATCTTGCTTAATTGAGATATTCATGCTTTAAGAATAAACGCAAATTTTCCATCTAGTCCCTCCCATCTTGTACGTCCCATTAATATCTTTACTTAATTGGGCAAAGAATCCAAAATATGTAGTTAAGTGAAGTACACCTTTATGCTATAGTTTTCTATGTTGACCAAACCACACACTAGAAAGTGAAGGGACGACGACATTTCGGTCTATCCTAGACCATTCTGGAGAATGGTCCAGGATGGACCGAAATGTCATTGTCCCTTCACTTTCTAGTGTGTGGTTTGGTCAACATATTTCAGCAACGTTATTGTGACTCCTCGTATACCTATAGTTTCCGAGATGTGTTGAAAAGAAAATGTTAGTCACTTCCCCACCAATAACTGATAACATTGCTGTACAAAAGACAAGTGAAATTGTAAAAAATGGGCAACAAAAGCAAGGTACTACACTATTTGGCATCCCACTCTCACCACTACAGATTTTCATATAACAAGTTTGGTTTACCTTTATGCTGAAGTGTAGTGAAAGTGGTTTTGTGAGTTAAGACTCTAAAGAGAGCATGGGTTCTAGTGCTTAAGATGGTAGAACATGTCATAGAAGCAGCTA
Organism: Procambarus virginalis; assembly: GCA_020271785.1. Lineage (NCBI taxonomy): Eukaryota > Metazoa > Arthropoda > Malacostraca > Decapoda > Cambaridae > Procambarus > Procambarus virginalis. The sequence continues at coordinate 7,507,170 of WNGS01005680.1, forward strand.
CTTGTATTTAAATTATCAATATTTTTCAGGTTGAAGACGCACTCTCCAGCTGTAGAGTCTCGCTCCAGCTTATCGCAGTGGTTCTGTGAAGCCCACAATGAAGTCAATAGGAAGCTGGAAAAGCCATTATTTGATTGTAATTTAATTAATCAAAGGTGGAGGGATGGTTGGACTGATGGCTCATGTTACTAATATATTGTACAGTATATATATACATATGCTTGGAAAAATTAAAATATATTTAGAAATTGTAAAAACTGAAAATCTCTCCTTTACACTAACAATATTTGTATAGGATATATATCCTACAGCTTACAGAAAAGTACAGTTAGTACTTGTGCATTATTAAGTTTGTTGTAATTAAGAAAATATAAATGGAAGAATGCAGTTAAAGTACTAGCTTGGGGACATGGGAGATGATAGCTGCTCTCCTAGCTACTGTTGCTCATCATAATCTTCAGTATCAGCTCACATTCCACTGTATATCTATTTTTATCTCCTAATGTTTTCATTGAACAGTACTCTTCTCATGTGTTGGAAATAGCATAGACCAAAGATGTGGTGAAGAAATCTTTAATACCTAGGATATATGGAGAGAACAAATAATGTTAGACTTGGTGAAATACGAAGCGTACAATTAATTTGTTGATTATGGTTACCTGTAATGGCTTTATCAGACCTACCAAATTAACATAGCTAGTGCTTTAATGGGTGAGAGGATGTAGGAGAGGCAAAAATACAATTACAATTGATTTTCCTTTGTTTTAAATTTGTAAATTAATGTAGAAAAAGATAAATTAAAAACAGTGATGTCTTGCCTCGCCCTCCACGCTTTACATGCACTAGCCCTGTGTTTCTTTGATAAAATCCTCTCTGGCAAAACATTACAAATAAAGGCAACTCTCATCTTGAAGTTTCTATACATCATTGTCAACATCACTTATCATAACTCTTCTAATGTTACACTTGAAAGTAATTATGCTGTATAATGACGTATGTCACTTACCTTATGGAAAAAAGTATTGGAGATTAAGGGGTAATCTCCTCGCCTCTCTTAAGATTGTGTTAGCTGGATATTTAGAAAAGGCTAGATCATGTTAAGATATGGCTACCTTCAATATTTTTGTCTGTCATAGCTGAAAAATCTCCACCTACTTGTTTTGGCTAGCTAGTAATATAGCTGTTGTATTTGTTGGTTGTCATACCACATATAGCATTCATTAACAATGCTCACTTAAAAAATGAAATTTCTGCAAAACAAGTCCCCTAAACCCCTGTATGTAGTCATGCATGATGATGGTTACCAAGTCATTTACGATAACATTTGAGATCCAAACACGCTACATGATACAGTATTTTACAGAGTAGTGTGTTACATAGTGGAACAATATGGTTTGGGAAATAAGAAGTAGGTCTGTTTCATTGAGTTAAGCATGTGGGGCCAACATGCACCCGAGCAGTTTTCCCATCAATTAAAGTGGTAGGATGAAGGCCAGAGGGATAGCTTGTATTTATCATTATGTAGTTAGTTTCTTAATTATCTAACAGTTGTGGATTCATGAGTGACAAATCTGGATAAGGAATCCATTTTTGAAAATGGAACTGGCTTGAATAGCTTCCTAAGCAGCAGCATCCACAAGTTCAATACAAGAAATACTAACATGGCTGGGCACCAAGCAAAATTTGATGGTCTTTACTGGCCAGTTGTTATCTTAAACAGGTACTGTACAAGTATTGCATTTTGATAACAGGGTGAGAAAGGATGAGACTAGAACTACGACTAGAACTGGTCTGTGAGAGGCCAATAGCTAAGGTCAAAAAGAGTTCCTAAAACAGTGGAGTTAGGTTAGGCCCGGCCCCTAGGGAAGACAATTCCCAGCAAATAATATTTGACCTAAAAAGTCTGCAGTCTAGAGAGATACCCTCCCCCACTACATCCAGGGTAAAAGGATACTCTGATTACAACCTTAGTTATTATTTATTAACTCTTAATAACCCCCCAAAATATAACAAATACTTTACCAACTCGAACTTACGTTAACCCCTTGAACCCATAGACAGGAGACAAGGATTACAAACAGCAAACTATTGGTGAAGTCTACTTTCCTGAAGAGACACAACACACACTGGTATCACTGTAAACATATGCACACGTGGTTTCTCTTAGCCACCCCAGAGTTAATACCTATATAGAATGCTTGGGGCACAAAACACTGGCTTAGAGGACACAGACAAATACCTTAAAAAAAATGGTGGCACAGTAATCTACGGCATAGTACTGTACTTAACTTGGTAAACACAGAATAAGGAGAGAGAAAAAAGAGGAGGATGAGAAGGTGGTAAGTAAACAGCCTCAGGTCACATGACCTTCGCATGTCAGAATCCAGCAGAGAAGAACTCTCTAAGCACTCCATGATCGCTGCCTCAAGGATACTCAACCGATCATATAGTAACAATCATTACAAATCTTCCAAGACACACCTTTACTTGCTACTTTAAGTTATAAGTATAGCCGACATCTAGCTTTATATTATATTAATATTCAATTAACATAAGAGTCTACCAGCTCTGTGAGCAACAAGGTTATTCCTACGTCTGGCAGGGAAGATGGGAACATAAACAAACAAGGATACAGGTTCTCTGAATGTATGTTATACTATTAACTATCCCTCTTACATAACCCAATCTATCAAATAATATTTACTTAATCAAGAACCCACACATAATCCCTAAGTCAGGGTCTATCACTACCAAAATACCTAAGTGACTGATCCCTGCATGAATATAAAGGAACCCTAGTTTGAGCCTGGTTTCCTGGCAGAACCAATTATGAACCCAGGGTTGGCCAAAAACAAATGGTAGTGGACTCTAGAGTGAGGGAGGCACAGACACAGGAGCAAAGATGTTGCCACTCACCCATTTAGTATATCAGCAGACTATCAGCCAACTGCAGCACATGGACAGGATGAGAGAAAGGAGGTCAGAGGAAACTTCCAGATCCAGAACTTAGGCCTTTTAATCCTCAGGGAGAAAGAATAGAAGTCATTAGATTTTTATTTATGGTCCTCCCTCCCTCTCCTTTTGCTCCATCCCAGTGGTGTTCTGTACTCCCTTGCAAGATATTGTAGTTTGAAAATAGATTCTTTGCTTCCTTTCAGAATGCAGTCTAGTTCAAATTTTTACTCCATACCATGTTCCAGCACATTTTCACTACTACCTAATCTCGTACATTAATTATGTGACTTAACTAATTGCACTCTTCTACTTATATAACCATAACCTGCTTAATGATGGGAACTGTTTCATGTATCTTGCATACCATTTTGGCCTCTAAATGCATGATAGAACTAATTAGTCAAAGCACAAGATCATAAAGGAAATAATTTTAACCTTTAATTGCCCACGAACATTATCTTGAGTGAGCACTTGCTGTTAAATTCTAACTGATAATATGAAGATCACAGAAATAGGTCACATTTCATAGTACAGTATGTAATTTGTGTCTTGCAAAAAGCCTGTTCATTTCTCATTCCTTTTTAAAACCAAATTGTAAAATCAATTTGTTAATATGAGCCTTACCAGTGATCGTGATGATGTGTAGTAACTATCCATTTAGCTGATGTGATTATTTTAGCCAGAGGAGAATCATGAAAAGAAATGCAGTACAAATATTGATAGAAACTAATACATTTTACCTACAACTATCACTCAAAATGTTACCCATTTTGTGCTAAAGGATGAAGGGAACTCGGTGAGATCAGAGATTCAGTGAAATATTCAAGAGCTGAACGTGCCAATGAAGTGAGGCCTCTGGGTCACGAGCCAATCAGGAGTACAAGCGACTATGATGTCACAGACATAATGGAGGTGACAAAGACGTTGCCACTTGGGTACTACACAAGCTGCATCCAGTAGCAGTACAGGATCTTTTACCTGGTAGTTGAAGTAGCACCTGTGTCTTCTAGGTCCAGAATCAACAATTTGCAGATGCTAATCTATGGCTCAAGGGAAAACTTTGCAACAGCCCGTTCGATGACTGAAGAGAGCCTTGACCTTTCTGATGCCAGCCTCAGTAAAAGCACCTCCAGTAAGGTGTGCTCCACCTACAATGGTAGAACAAAAGTCGGTACACTTGAGTAATGAGAAGTTAGACAACACACAATTTTTTGTGTGTTGTCAAGAAAAACCCATGGTCAGTACACCCATCTAGATGTCTTTGAAAAACTTCAAACTCATTTGGACAACTTATTGTATGAGCTTAGCAAAACATTTATAAAATATAAGTGCATTATTCAGAATAATATTTACATTAAAAAGCAAGATTAGCAAAAATATGAGAACTACTATTTGATGTAAATTACATTATGAAGAGAATACAAATTTCACAAATTCCCTCTCAAGCATCCAGTTTCTTTTCAGTCCAAACCTTGCATGAATATTCTAGTGTGAGATGTGATATTTGGAGGGAATTGCTATGTGGTGATGCCACTGCATATGTACATGTATTTTAACTATATAATATATATCTACCAAATGTCAAAGGGGAAAAAAAATAGATATACAAACAATGTTTTTATTTACAGTTAGCCCATTAGTATTTGACTAGACATAGGGGTTACATAATGGCCGGAGAGTTGGGGATATCTTAATACATTTCTGCTCCTAGTTTAAATTATGGCACCCATATCAGTTCCCATTATTTCACACTTGCAAAGGTGTATCACTATTTTTATATGCACAGGTTTATAATGTATTCCGACATAACTTTCACTTCTTTCTAGTTATACTTAAATTACAAATATCATTCATAAATTCATGAATTAAAAGGGGGAAAATATTATTAATTTATATAAATAGTTTTTTTCAATGAATAGTTATTAATTTCCCATAATTAATTATTAACCTGACCATTATATTAACAATACTAAAATAAAATACATAAATGCATTTTCTTCTGAATAACCCAGTGAGCAGTTCATTCAAGCTAAACTACAGTCTACACGAACATCATTGTTATTCCATACACTTGTACAGTACAGGTATAAGTAAACATCATAGTGATGGTTAGTGTATGAGACAATGTTTACTGCGTGCGAGTGACTGCAGCTTGTTACACTCCCTCACACTCACCTGTTCACAAAACAAACGTCACCAGATAGTAATTAATGACTTATGAAGTAGATTGGAAAATGCAATTTTGTATAAGCATTAATTAAAATATTCTTTTAAAACACTGGAATGATAAAGAAAATTTAAAATTCAAATGCAGATAATATAACAATACTGTTACATAATTATGTTCCTAATTACAGTAAAACACCACAAAAAACAAATGTCATTGCTGTATTCACAAATTCCTTGAATTTTGAGCAAAAACAACCAACCAACAATTAAAAAAAATACGAAAAACTAAAATACTGCAGGCCAGAAATATCACAGACTACTCTAGACGTGTTACGTTAAAAATAAATCTTTCTGTAAAGTGTAAATTATAATTGTTCAAACTTTTATTGTACAGGCCCATTATTTATTCAATACATTGTTATAATCTCTAATAAAAATGTATAATCTTATATAGTTATACATGCAGCTAAAAATCCATGCCTTATACTGTATTATATGAGGTATCGTAAATTAGCCAGTTTCATTTTGTACAACAATATTCAAATTTACAAATAATTTAATTAGTAAATTTTATTTTTGGTTATTTATGACCATTTTTTTTTTACACTACATGAGTATTGATGAAGCATCACACGTCACTCAAAACTATGATTATATAGCCACAATAAATTACACACATGGCAAGCACACACACATATGACACAAGTCTCTCATATTCATATCTTTTTCCAAAAGATATTTACTGTATTTTGTAAGTCAACATATGTATATCGAGCAAATATTTCAAACTATCATGAATTACTTTAGTTTATTAAACAGCCGAAGAAGTCGGTCTCCATGAAGGGTGTTGATATGACCACGATGGAATTACAGTATATTAGTCTTGCCCTCTCGGACTGTCTCCTCCCAAGTAAGTTTAGTATTAAACTTTACTCTTATTATGGTTGCCTTTTGTATAAATAGTTATACACTGACGAGACAGTGTGAGTGAATATAATGATGGGACAAAGTGTGTGTGTGTAATTAGGATACATGAGACTGTATACCTTGGCCACGACCAAGTGTGTGGGGATGTATGGGGCCACGACCAAGTGTGTGGGGATGTATGGGGCCACGACCAAGTGTGTGGGGATGTATGGGGCCACGACCAAGTGTGTGTATGGGGCCACGACCAAGTGTGTGATATGGGGCCACGACCAAGTGTGTGGGGATGTATGGGGCCACGACCAAGTGTATGGGGATGTATGGGGCCACGACCAAGTGTGTGGGGATGTATGGGGCCACGACCAAGTGTGTGAGGATGTATGGGGCCACGACCAAGTGTGTGGGGATGTATGGGGCCACGACCAAGTGTGTATAGGCCACGACTAAGTGTGTGTCTGTATAACATGACCAAGAATACCAAAGGAATGCGAGATATACAATTTTGAGGAACTCATTTACACACCGAGTAAAGAGAAGATTATAAACAGATATGTTGGTTAGGACCTGTCCATTTTATGAATTTGAGGACAAAAATTAAGTAAATATGCTGCCATAGACCAAGTGCCACTGGGCAGACCAGGACACCCAAAAGATGTACAAATCACCAGCAGAACCAAAATTTGTGGAAGATTAACATACAACTTACAAAGTAATCCTTGAAGAGCTGCAATAATAATTGCCTAAAAATTTATAATATACTTTTATATTTACAACAAATCCACTTTGGGTTACTGTATACACAAGTTTCTATTAAACCAGGAATTTTATCCAACCTAAGGAAGGCTAGGATTTTATGTACCATATTCTCAAACTTTCCTAATGCAAAAGTAATTTCTTGTTTGCCTTAAGGTATATTGATAATGGCATGTAATATCGTCATTAAAGCATAAGGTTTGATAGAGGACACAGCACTTGATGCCTGGGGCACTATAATGTGCCACCAACCTGGTCTTCCACAAGCACCGATCACCATGACCACCATGATCACCATCACCATGACCATCATCACCATGACTCTCATTACCATGATCACCATCACCATGACCATCATCATCATCATGATCACCATCATCATCATCATGATCACCATCATCATCATGACCACCATCTCCATGTCTTGCATCCACACAAGCTCAATTAAGCATTCATGTTGACTTGAAATACATCAAATATTATTATTAATGAACAACAACAGTAGCCAATATTCAGAATTGTAATAGTGTACATTGTTAGATTGAATATTTTCAATAAAAATTGTTACATTACTGTATGACAAATGTGTCCTAGTACAGTAATGAAAATACAAGATACCTGTATTACACTGTGGTATTCACTCTCCTAATAATATTAAGAAACTACACACGGAATTAGAATGAGCCATGCTCAGGGGCATGAGCTTGAGACTGCAGTGAACCACCAAGCCTCTGTATCCTCATAATTTAGAGAGCCAGTGTCGCTGGTACTCAAATATCAAGAGATTTCACTGTCGATTTTTCAAAAGACAAATACTCATAATGAATAGTGTTAAGTATGGAATGCTGGAAGGTTTTCTAATTGGTTCTTATATTGTATCTATTACCTGTTGGCACTGTCATGGTCATATATGGCAGCTATCATACGGAACATTAGCAAGGACAAAACCTTATCTAAGGGATCCATACACCCTCGTTGGAGCCATTTTGGAATTGTAGTCCTTGCATGACTGAAGCCAAGCTTCTGCAGAATGTAGTCCACACCATATGGCTCCAAGTTCTTTGTTGCCCATGAGAGAAGTCTGCAAAAAATATTGAAAACTTGCAAAAATCCAAACAATGTGAAATCATAAAGTTACAGTATATGCAAGGATTATGACAAATTAGATGATTTAATACTGTATAAAATATCAATACTAAAACAATAATACTGAAAGTTGTCAGTGTTAAGGGGTTGTGGGTTTCCTCTCTCCGAGTGTGATTTGTCTAATCTGTGTCTGCATACACTCCTCTAGCCGAGTAGTCTTTATCAGGTTCGATGTTTGCTTAGCCGAGATGCTTTTTCTGCACTCGGTACACCTGTGTTCAGGTGGGACAGTGTCCTTGCTACAGGTGGAGGATTTTTGTCTTTACGAGTTATTGGTTAGGTTGTAATGGCTTTCTCATTCTTTGTTTTTGCTGTGGATGGCTACTGGAGTGTGTTGTGATTATTTATCTGTGACAAAATAAAGTTTCCTTTCTTTTGTAGATGGTTGGAACAAGCAAAGAAAGAAGGTGGTTGAGGCCAAAAACCATCAGTAGTTTTAAAGCGTAATATGACAGAGTACTGGGAAGATGGGACACCAGGAGTGTAGCTCTCATCCTGTAACTACACTTAGGTAATTACATACACACACACACACACAGTGTAACAGAAACATGGAGTATTAGTATTATTGGTAGTGGTACTGCAGTGTCAATTAAGGAGAGGATCTGGACGTCGAAGTGGTGTAACAAACTAAATTGACAGATAACCTGACAGTGGGTTCCAAATGCCAGGTGGGACAAGTAAATTCTCGATAATCTTGTTGAAGGAGTTGAGTTGGTTCATTCACCCGCACCACCTTTGGCTTCTTCTCTCCACTTTCCTTATTGTTCTCGTTGTCAGCACCAGCCTGAAATACCATACCATCTCTCAAAATGTTTCTTTCCTGGTTTTGAATAATGTAATAACGCGACAAAGCTG
>WNGS01005680.1:7515984-7538484 GCA_020271785.1 Procambarus virginalis
GAATAAAAGAGTTAAGTGTGTGAACAAGACAATTACAATGAAAAACTTTTCAGTAATATATTTTGTACAAGAAACTCACCCCTTTAGTTTTCCTGGCCTGAACAATGCAGCAAAAATACATGATTAATATACAGTAATTAACATTTGATTTAATATTTATCAATACTGTAATAATTTTTTTAGCTAATTTAGGAATTAAGAGGCAAACATCTACTAATGATAATTGAAACAAATCTGACAACAGATTAGTCAAAATTTACAGAATAAAATACGAGACAGCTGCATTAAGCAACAGTAATATGAAAATGAGTGGAGTGGACTCTTATGTAACCCATGTTTCGAAGATATACTCTTGGGCAAGACTACTTAGTTACTACCCGAGGCCATGTCCTGCTCCCTCAAGGATGTTATCACATAACAGCCAGGCCAGGTTAATAATCACTGGCAGAGGGTCTTTTCAAATGCCTCCACCAGGCCAATATTAGGAAAAGGGGGAGACTGTAGACCTCTCTATCCAACCTAGAATGACCTTTAACAAGTACATGCATCTACATTAAAAGATCTGCAAGTAATACTCAGACTCAAAGATACTGCTACATATACCCTCTCTCTCACTCCTTACACGAACATTCCCACCTACATTAAGTGGCTACTAGAGTTTATTTAAAGCAAGTGCAAAGTAATGAAGATAGGTGCTGGGAACAGGAGGCCAGACATAAGGTACCTTGTACAAAAGAAAACCACCTGAAACTGAAGAGTAAACCAAAAAAAATTTAAATTTTCCAAGTAGCATACATCAAACTGACATTGTCCCCATGAAGTTTGTTCAAGTGAGATAACACTAAACTATGTTATATAAGGGTCCACTGTACAGAAAAGGAAATAATATTTATGTACAACAGGAGATAAAAAAAAAATCCTATGCACTGGAATTTTGTATATCCAAAATTTAACTTCTTTTTAACCATACCATCTTCTCTTTTGTGTCCTTCACATAAGAGGCGATCAAATCGTGGAGGAAGAAGAAATTCTCCGCGTCAACCGCAACAAATATGTGATCCTGAAACTCTGTTACGAGCGAACACTCCACTTTGGGTTTATCATCTGTTGACCAGAAAATTAAATTCTTGTTTTCACTATGATAAAGCAAAATGAGAAAATTCTATGATATCTGAAGTCCTAATTTATTTTTTTACTTTAACATGAACTTTAGATAAATACATATATTTTAGCTGTCCTATTAAGAATTAGGAACATGCCAGAATGGTGACACATCGTCTTAGCTTGCAGCATGCTGCCAGTATGTATATCACAAAATATAAAGAACACCTAAAAAAGTATTGCCAAAGGTTAATATATCTTGTGTACTGTACAACAGAGTACATAACATACGTGTAAACAGGGCATAATGATACCATAATATTTGTCAAGTTTCTGCAAGTTATTTCACATCACTGGTAAGTCGACATCACTGGCTTACCCATAAAGTCTGGAGTATTGGCCGTCTGCAGATGTTTGGTGTTAAGGTGAATCTGCATTGAGGGTAAGGCAAAGACAGTCTCTGAGGAATGGTTGTGGTCCTGTAAGCGGGCTGATGATCGCTTACCATCTGATGATGGCAAGCTGTCACTGCGGTCCAAGGAAGGGAACCGATCTACATCTGTCAAAGCACCACATGCAGCTGGGATACAAATGTACAGAGTATCCAAATCTCATTACACAAAATCCTCATGGAAATAATAATAAAAGTGTTTTCCTTTCTAATGAAAATTAATCCTTCTATTTAACTTTGTTGGTGGCAAAGTCCACAGTGAGGCATGTTATCTGTTCAAGTGGGTCAGTAGAAATACTATATAACTTTTATAAGGCTGGAAAAGTGGAGCCATTTCTTCAGTTACACAATACTGAGCACATGAAGGTAAGCTACATAATTATAAAACAAACAGTACAAAACTTACTGTCAAGTTCTGATGTACAGAAAGCATAGTGGAACCATTCCTGGATGGTGCGAAACTGTGGTGGGAAGACCATGTTTCTAGTGATCCTGCAGACAGTGGCCATAGAGACGTGCTGTGCGTGAGTGTGTTCCATAACCCCCAAACTGAAGGTCAGGTTCTGCACAATGTGTGTGTCACGTGGGGCTGGAAAGGAGACAAAACAACCTCCATCACAACCTAACACACTACAAACACACTTCTTCCTTTCATTCACTAATTTATTACAAATTCTTTCAACTTCTTGTTCTGGCTACATAACTATTTTCATTCTTATAGTCTTTAGTTTGTCCTCTGTGAATTTCTTGTTTCTCTTATCTATTTTTCTTCACATTACAGCATCACTACTGTTTTAATGTTAAACTGTCCTCTGTATGCAACTGCTTCCCCCATATGTAATAGTGTCTCCTACAATTATAAACAGAAAATGTTTGTTACTACCCAGCAGAAAATATATTAACTAATAATGAAGCCACATGAAGAACTATGATTATTTACATTGTGTAGCTGGCTTGGTTTAGCGTGTTTTAAGTAATTACCCAAGTATGGTTACAGGATGAGAGTTACGCTTGTGGTGTCCTGTCTCCACAGTATGTACTCTTTGTCATATAATGCTTTGAAACTAATGACGGTTTTGGCCTCCACCACCTTGATGACATCAATGCGATACTGCTGTCAACACGGTATTACTGTACATGCAATATTGCTTTTAATGCAGTGATCTGAATATGAAACTGAATTCACAATATATTTTAGTAAGTGAATTACTATACATGGTAATATCTGTAGTGCTAAAGCCAACGATAATATGGAGTATAACTTACGGTCTCCAGGAACCTCTTGCACTTCTGAGGTGAAGTTAATGTATGGTTCTTGAAGACTAAATAAGGCCCATGATTTACTTCTAAAGTTAACACCATGGAAGCATGCAAGAGAGATGGTTTTGCCATGAAGTTCTAATGATCCACCTAGGACTGTTCCAGAGTCTGGTAAGGGTAACGGCAGGGTGGTGAGCCGCAGACCAGACACACGGTACAGTACACCTTGCCAGTGACGATGATGACGAGCATCCTGACCTGACGTCACACCCAACACTGCAATGATAAAAGAGGCTTCAAATTTTAACAAATTTACATTCTAATACAAAATAGGTTATATACATATAATTACAGATTTTCAATAAATAAAATATAAAGGTAATTTTTAAAGCATAAACAATAGTGGGCCAAACTAGGAACTAAACCAAATAATCATCCCTCTTTTGTCCAAATAATGTTATTTGTAGCATACAAAATATTAAAGACTTAACGAGATCTTACCACCAGCCAACTTGCGGTTTCCATCTTTGGGCCTTTGTTTGACAGACGATTTGTGTCTGGTGGGCTGAAGGGAGGAGAAAACTCTCTTGCTCGACTTAAATTGCTGTGAAAAGAACTCATCAAGCTTATGGTGCATCTTTAGCAGGTCAGCTGTGGTGGACTTGCTGATGATGAGCTGCAGCTGATCCCACTCCAGGTCACCCAGGATGAATATAGTAGCACCTCTGCACAAATCAACAACATTAGTTTTGATTCTTTATCTTTTAACTGTATGAAGCTCCATAGCCTACCTACACTTGTCACGTTTACATTTATTGAAGGTCGTGCGTGCTCCACTAATCCTCCAGATTGACCTAAGCTGATAGTATAAAGGTAACACAGGAAGGTCCTCTAACATATCACTGCTTCTAACAACAATTTCAAATACTGTAATATAAACTGAACAAAGCTGAACAAATGTTATGTTTCTGCACAAACCATAGTACACATTTGAGCTACCTTGGTATGCTGGTGCTCTTGAAGGTTCTCCACCATCTTAACACAAAGACTTATGGACAATTTTATCAAATTTCAAACAATAGCCACAGAGTCGTAAAAACCAAGTGATATTTCAGTAACAAACCCTACTATTATATCACACTATGATTTTACAATTGCTTAGACTATCTAGGTAACACTTCAGTACAGGTATAAGTGGAATACAAGTACTGTAATGTAAATAACACTTTTGCTGCTCACTGTCACATATTCCGTCACAGAACCAAAATATGGAGTATGCCCGATAACGCAAATAGGCGTCAATAATTTAAAAATTTGTAGAAATTCCATTTATTGTCCAAATACTATGGGATTTTTTTTAAAATACACGCCAACTTCTGCCCATACTCTGTATACCCCCCATGTGGCATCCTGACCCCACCGTTTGGGTGCCCACCCATGCTGGAGGCTCTCTGTTCTCGAGACCGCACTCGTAACAGCAGTGGCTTCCCCCTAGAGTCGAAAAGTTTTCCCATTCTGGCTATTGTATCTCAAGTATTTGTTTTTACCAGCTTTATAAACACTGCAAATTGACTTCCAGATGGATACTGATCAAGAACAGAGCCAATCCATGACAAAAGCATTGAAAGAAACACGTACGAGGGAAAGTTATAGAATTTTTGTCGGAAGTTTACAAATGCAAGAATTATGTGTTCTTATATGCAAATATTCTTTTACAGCATTCTATTGCGAACAATTTGATCTTAAATTGAATGATGTAGCATGAAAATTGAGGTCAGAAAGCTAAGGAAAAAAAAAAAAGTAGAAACATTTATGGGTGGTGGTGAGTTAGAGCGCACCGTTCGACCTACCTTGAGGAGCGCGGTGGGTCACCCGCCAGGGCAACAAAAGTGTTTACTTGCCTCTACATTTCCTACTCTTATTTGCTTAGAGTATAAGGCATTTATAATTCTGCACTAATGGTCAACCTCCTTATTGCCTTAAAAGAGCTTAGGCCAGATTCACAAAAGCACTTACGCAAGCACTTACGAACCTGTACATCTTTTCTCAATCTTTGGCGGCTTTGTTTCCAACTGTTAAACAATTAATGAGCTCCGGAGCACCAGGAGGCTGTTTATAACAATAACGACAGTTGATTGGGAAGTTTTCATGCTTGTAAACTGTTTAATAAGTGTAACCAAAGCCGTCGAAGATTGAGGAAAGATGTACACGTTCGTAAGTACTTGCGTAAGTGCTTTCGTGAATTTGGACCCTTGTTTCTGTTTGTCACAGCAGGGAACCCACCATAGACCCTCACCGTATATGTGCAAAAGAGACGGTCATCAAATAACATACCTTCGTGTGGTATCTTCATCACTATCAGCACACTGTTTAAGTTTCCACTCATCTCTCAGTGTAACACCAAAGGAGGAGACTCGGCCCATAAGTACACTGGTTCCCATGTAGTCTAAGCGTGACTGTGATGCAAATAACTTGACACCAATAGTGTGGTCTGGCTCAGTTCCCGGGTCTTCACGGATTTTTACTGAAATGTAAATACAAAAATGTAAGTGCCGTTGATTAGTTAATGCTCTACCACAGATGTGGCAACAAACTATTTTTCTCCACACATGTTACCATAACCTGTACATGTACAGTAATTCCAGGTATTGTGTGAGGGAGATAAAACACAAACCACTTCTACATAAGATTAAAGTTTTAGCATTTATTGACTTCACACAGTCATCATTTGGCTGCATTAGACTTTCCGCAGCTCTACCGATGTAATTACTGCTTTGCTATTATTAAAATAAATTAAATTAAAATCTTGAAAACTAAACAGCAAATACAAGAAAGTTTTGGATATGGCAAGTCACTGAAAGAGTTTCATTCGGTCAGAATTATTATCTGACCATAATTTCCTTTTTTTTTTTCTTTGAAGAGAAGTCGTGTCTTTGACTTCCTTTAACTCTTAGGGTGGTTCATCTTGGTGGTAAGTTAATCTTTGATCAATATCTGCTTTCCCACCCTGCAGACAATGCAAGACTGTGGTTCTTGGTGGTGGTGAGTGGTGACAGACACAGATGGCCATGGACTTCCAGTGCAGTAAACTCTAGGGAGCTACTGAAAGAACCATGCCACAATGTTCTATAGTGCCAGTTGCGCTGTCAAACAATGATTTACCTGCACTTCAGAGCACATATAAACATTTAAAGATCATATTTTGCATAACCTAACAACTTGAAAGAATATCAAATGCTTTGGCAGCAAAGATCAAATTTATTAACACGAAGTCATAAAGCATCCTCTAATGTTTCTCACAAAACAATTGAAAATCACAAAGAGTGATGGACTGTACACAAATTCAGTTTCTTTCTTATGCACCCCATACCCATCCCGTGGGCAGTGGAGTAAAGGATTACAGAGGCAAGCCAACTTACAATACATGTTAATTTCTGAGAGTTCAATGGTGCCACCCACAATGCCTCCCTTGGCCTCCAGACCAGACCCTCCCAGACCAAGACCAATGTACATGTTTTTGTGGCCTGTGCTTCCGATTGAAAGTCTTCCATTGGCTTTGAAGTCTTTTGTTGTCCAGCTGGGGATAAAGAAATTATCAAGGGTAAGTCCAAATATCAGGAGTTCTAGTTTTTTTTTTACAACTTCTCTTTCTTATACTGTACAGTTCCACTTCAATTATGGATTCCATTATCCTTTCTTAATGTATGTGTATACTTTACTGAGCAGAGGCTGAGCATGAATCTAGGCCAAATGCACACTAGAATCATATCCCACTATTACATAATCAATACTATACAATTACTAATTACCATTCAAATGAAAATCAAATATTTTTATATTACTATTTTTTGAGTAAAAGTTTTAATTAAATTAATAATTTAATTGGAGCCATTACTGTACCATACTTCATAAGATATTAATATTTTGGGTACAATAATGCTTTTAAGATCATGCTGTGATTCACCAACATACTGTATTACAGTATTAAAATTACTAATAACATTATAATTATCAGAATAAACCCTTATTCTGTATCCTGTTTTATGTCACAATGAGCTGTGTGTATAAAACAAACACACAAGAGTAAAAGCAATACTGCATCACATACACAACATTGCCCATCACATTGCCCATGTTCATCTGCACACCGAGGCGGGTGAAGTTGACGGCAAAAAGCACCAGAGTCTCCCATGAGCCTGCTTTATTTGCCGTCTGAGTCATTCCTGCTCCATCTACTTCACATGATTTATCAGATGTAGATGTTTCAGCCACATCTGGCGCCGCAGGTGGTGCCCCAAACACATCAGTTTCCTCCTCGCTCATACCGTCTGTCTTGCCACCTGAGAATTATAAACACATTATAAAAAAAGATAAGAAATGATCAACCTATCTGAAGGCTAAACCAACTAACAAATCATATTGAAAAAACATCCAAGTAGAGTTTAGGAAACATAAGAAACCTGCAGTATAGTAGAGTTGTTAAACTATATGTTAATTACCCCCAATATATGAATATCCAAGAAACCCACATTCAATTTCGTGAACATCCTCCCAAGTCCCCATTTTTGTATTTGAACCTGTTATATAAAACCACCAAGTTGCCGCCCATAAAATGAACATTGCTATATTTATGTCCACATGGCCATGTGGCCCATGTAGCCATACACATGGCTGAGAATGTCATATTGATAACCCGTGCTGTCCCAGTTAGCAGTAGTGTTGTGACCCTCGTAGAACTACTGTGCATTCTGTGTACTATTTCAGATGTTTATCAAGGAAAAGGTGATCTATTACTCTAAAAAGGAACCTAGAGATAACCAAGCACACTATATAAGGAAGAAACACACAGAATCACTATTGTCAACAGTACATTACAGGATTAATGTTGCATGCATTATAATTTGTGAAGAATTTTTTTATGGAGATAATAAAGACAGGAAAAATATGATAAAAACTGTCCAATACTAAAAACATATTACCTGTAAGTTTGGGGCTTTTTCTGATGTTCGCATCAGAGTCAAAAATTAAGCCTGAGTTTATCTCGTGCACGACTGCCAGCACCAGCAGTCCCCAAAAGTTGTGATGTGGCGGGTGTTGACCTGATGCCACTGCCATCTATGCTGCCATTCTCTCGACGATTTGTGTCAATGCCCTCTGATGAACTGAACGAGACACAGTATCATGATCCAATTCTACTTATAGCTAACTCCTCTATTTATCTATTTCTGGCAACACTGGGTGGAACCTAAGCATCAAATTCTACAAGTAGGCAAGAAAAATTGTTTTGTTCTTTAATAACCAAAATAACTGTAACCAAGATGTATAACAAGCAGAAAAGGTACAAACCTTGACGAATGTCGCTTAGTTGAAACATTATGAGTGGGTGGCGACTCTCCGGAGGAAGCTGCTGGACTCGCTTCATCCCACTCACTTGACATTGCACCACTTGTGAAGTCTCCTAAAAACAATCGCCTCACAATTGATCGCCTGTACCATGCTCGGGGGAATGCTAGGATTTCTGTCAGTCTCCGCATGTCATACTTGAAGTGGGCAGCTCCGATGTCTACAATGGCTGTGGATGTCATGTGACAGTTACTACAATGAGCAGCAAT
Organism: Procambarus virginalis; assembly: GCA_020271785.1. NCBI lineage: Eukaryota > Metazoa > Arthropoda > Malacostraca > Decapoda > Cambaridae > Procambarus > Procambarus virginalis. The sequence continues at coordinate 7,524,409 of WNGS01005680.1, forward strand.
AAAAACAAATGCTATTAAATGTAGATTGGAATGAAGGAATCAAAGTTGCAAATAAATTAAAACTGGAAATATTCAAGGATGACCTAGACTTACTGCAATAAATCACCAACTTTTTCATGCAATAACATCTGATACAATTTTCATTTTGAACAGTTGTCAAAGTGATGAGTATACAGCATGAAGATACACCAAATTTAAAAACAAAAACTAACAAATGTAGGTAACTTAAAACAGTGAAATGCTCCATTCTGTGTATGACCTTTGGATGCTCCTATAGCCAGCTGTTAAATGTTTTGTTTGAAGTATATTGACTGCAAGCATTGTAATATATTGTGTGTTATTAATCCAGGATTACCAAGATTTACATTATATAGAGATCCGATTCTTTTTTATGTCACACCCCTATGATAATGTCACTGTTTAATAACAGGCATGGCATGCAACTTACTGGAAAATCTGATGATGGCCTTAGCCGAGTCTGCAATGTTGGCTGCCTTCATTTTCGTGCCCAGTTCTGGTTTGAAGTTAATCTTACGTGACCTAGATATGTGAAACTTTACAAATTCCACCATGACACTTAGGGAATCCTTCCGTTCGCTGTCCGTAAGGGCTGCCAAGGGAGAGGATGCCAAATATGGAGCTCCTGAGGTGCCACGCTGTTTTCCCCCATATGGGTGGAAGACGTACAGTGAGAAGTCCTCCAGTACACCAGTTACACTTAACCCTCCGATAGTTGCTGGTAGCTTACTCGCTAAATCTGCCATTGATCTGTTGATGGTTCACTAAGCATTTAAGTAGAAAACAATAAAGATTAATAATATAAATAACAAATGTAATTAAGCATACTAAATATTAACAAGAGCCAAATTATCTCACCCATCATCTGCTCTCTTGGATGAGAAGACAAGGTTGAGGGATGGTAACTGCAGGAGACACTCCACACGTGAAACTGGTTGACAAGAGAACCTGCAAGAATATGCATGATAACATTTCGAAACATTTCCCAAACTTAACCCTCAATAAATGTACTATATCATAAAATGCATTCAGTAAACTATACTGTTGACAGAGCATATCAAGTACTGTACAGGAAATGTTTTTTTTTTTCATGCCAGTCTTTGAATGCAGATTGATGCCAAATGGTACCAGTTGTAATCCGCAGATGTTATTGCATCACCCAGCAGTGCCTGCATCCAGCAACTTACGACATCACTACCTTTATAACTACAATGGACAGTATAGGGGGTGTACTTGGTCTTCAGTTTTTGCACCAAGGTACAATGTTGAGCAAAGTGAACATTTGCCATGCAAATTTTTCAGTAAATATTTATTTTTCCCATAAGAGTTAGCTGGAAACTTAACCAGGTTATTAAGGAATAATCTCTAAGGCCATGAATTATTTAATACAATTCTAATTCAAAACTTTTCTCATTGACGTTTTCTGTAGAATAATATGTTACTAAATAAAAGAGAAACTCATCTGTCTTGTAGTCAACAGGTAAGCAAATGAATACATGTATTCATCTGATTCAGTGCAGAGGAAAAAAAGTTAACATTTACAGTCTTGACCATGTGACTCAAGTGCTCTTTATTACATACTCACTGATGAAATATTTTACTCTAATGTAAGTTACAAGAAGAAATGATATAATTTAAGCTCTTGGCTAAGCCCTGGGATTGTTTATCTCTCAGCACTAAATAGTTTAGATGCTCACTTTCTGAGAATTGGCCATTTGTGGGAAACTGAAGATATTATTTCTATCCCCTTCTACACATTAATTGAAACAATGACTTAGATGTTTGGCCAAAGTTTATTTAATATAAATAGTTTATATTAACCCAAGCATAAATCTAATAGGTATACCATTTCTGTTTATCTCTTATGGCCAAGTCATTATACATTCTTTAGTATTTTGCCGAATTGTTTTTTTTGTTATATACGTAATAGCAAGATGTTCTGTTATTAGAAAATATTTATGTTCACTAATTCACTATTCAGTCATCGAGAGTTCCAGTTAACTGTAAACACGCCCACTTAACTCCTGTACTTTCAGACAAGGGTTCAAATGCTTGCATAGCTTCTTGTGTTTAAATCTGTTTATTAAATAACTGCTGAAGTATTACAGACTACTTGTTGAGAAAGCAATTACAGCGGAATAATAAAGTCACCAGAGAGTGCAGTACCCTTCCAATGTTTACAATGTCTGATTGCTCAAACACAAATTGCATAGTTACTGTACTGTATTTCTGCTTTAACTACTTGGCTTGCATGTATTACAAACAGAATTACTATGAAGATGCAAAAAGGAACGAGCAAATTCTTGTATAATGCTTACCGAATAGTTGATGGCTGCATATGGAAGTAAACCACAACATCAACAGGAAACGATGCATAAAACATAAGGTACTCCACCACCACCGGGAGCTCCTGAAGTGTCAACATCCACATTGAACACTGGTTCACGTTCTGTAAAAGTAGGACATGTGTATCAACATGGTTTCAAAAATAGATTGGAAATTTAACCTAACCTGGAGTAGGGCCAAAGAGAACCCCATATTGAAATATGCAGGCATGAACCATGCAGGGACAAGCAGGCAGGCCAAAGCCAGGATACATACACATACAACCCCTGCCCCACTTATCCAAGGCCTTGTGAGCTGTCTTCTATAAGATAGAAAGGCCAGACACCTCCAGGGCTACACCCCATCCAATAAGAGGGAAAAATCCCACGGCCTTGTAAGGGCAACAGGACCAATGGAAAACCACAGCTACCACAGGAAACCTCCGAGACCATTTGCCCACTAAAGCACAAACCTGGGACTGATGAGGAGAAACTATTCCCAACAGATAATGCCAAAATGGAGAAAACCAGGAGAAATGAAAGCAGATTCCAAAGTAGGTGCTGTGACTAGAAACTACGGGAGATGAAACAACAGAAATCTGACATGGAGCCACACCTGGGATTCAGAAATATGTACAAGGAAAATGGAGGCGGTGGCAACAGAAATGGACAGGAAGATAAAGGAAACAAACCTCCTGGGAGAATAAGCTCTCTGGTTTAGTTAAACCAAAACCACAAAGAGGGAGAGAGGAATTCAGGACCAACCCATACAAACCCAAATGTTTTTAAAACATATTACCAGTGACAGATGGACAGCATTAAGTGGCAATTGGTATTTGATAGATATCAAGCAGTACTTAGCATGCCAATATGTTATTTTCCAATATAGAACCAACTATTTCCTCAGGTGTGGATTGAGATATTCTTCACTCTCTCCTCACCCCAACTATTTGGCAAGACCATGTGCAGAAATTCTTGTCATGGTGGAGGAAAGTTGACTTAAGCATATTGTGTGTACTAAATTGTATCCTGGGTGGACAATAAGGCTTTGGGAGCAACAGAGAGACTTGCTCAGCAAGGTGTGCTAAACCATGCTCAACACCTCGTCTTTATCAAACACAGTTGCTCCATAATGAATATTAAGTCATTTTACATTCTTCTAATTATTATAATTTATTCCTAATGATGAACTTTGAATGATCTGAAGGATTAAGCAAGAATGGGACCACAAAATCTGTAATAATGAATGCAAAACACTTTATCGCCACTGTTATATTTGAATTATATTTTCCCGCTTTACCAAGGAATATAAAAGAAAAAATTGCACATGATAGGAAGATTGTTTTTTATATAATTATCAGCAGGAAAAGAGAACGAAGTAGTGTACCTTGAGATGCGGCTGGAGATTTGTGCTGAGGTTCGGGTACAGGCAGCGGCTCCAGGGCCAACTCGAGGAACTCCAGAATGTTTGGGCTCACTGTAGTCTCTCTCTGTATGCTTTGCAAAGTTAGCCAAGTGAAGAGTGAAGCACGCTTGATACCACCACTACCAATTCCACTCTTGCGGGAGCTGCCACCAAGACTGCCACTGCCTCCTGCCGTGCCAGCAGGTGACCACCCGGAGCCTTCCGAGGGAATGCCCACGCCACTGCCAAACACACCGCCGCCACTCCCAACTGGAGTTTCTTCATGAATGTTGTGCGACTCATAATGAACCTGAATATAAAACATCCCCAGTAGTATATTAACTAAATAAACTATCTGAGAGAATAAATTTTCTGATAATTCTTTTCCCTTCTTATGTGGCTGTTATTCAACTTAAGAGGCAATACGGGAAGATTAAAACTTCAACATGTCCTCTCTTATTTACAATTCAAGTTACCCATTTTTACTTATAAATATTTAATTGTTAAAGAATTATATACTGTTAATTTGACTGTTGTTGGTTTGAAAATACTGAATGTAGCACACAGTTAACTATTCATGGAGGCTTACATGACAGAAAATCTATAGATGTATGGTCAGCTCATGAAAAAAAAAAAGTAGAATCTCCAATTTAAATTTTTCACGTTTAAAGACAAGATCAAGGTCTAGACACACCATGTCTAGACCTTGTGTTTATGGCAAGGGTGTAGAGAGTGAACAAAAGAACTTGTGGCAAGGGTGTAGAGGGGAAATGAGAACCTGAGGGAAGAGGAAACAAGAGCCATTAATTAGTGTATCCTGAAACAACAGTCAGGTACGCATGAATGTCAATAACTCTAACTTTAAATACGAAATACTGCATCCTGGGTATTGACAAAACAGCATAGGCGAGACACTGTCAACATTATTTTCTATTAATAAAATATTGTACCAGAAACATTACACTTACCTTTACATCGAGGCCTGGGATATAGAAGATGGTGTCGGCAGACACAGAGAGTGAGGGTGGAGGTGGGGCTCGCAGTTTACCGCTTGACATGTTGGTGCGAGCTTCATTTTTCTTACGAACTGAGCCAGGGCTGCTCGGAGTTTCTGATATGCCTCCAGAAAAACTTCGTTCCTTTTTCATTCTGCTGGCCAAAATATTTGATTATAACCTATCATGAACAATAGTTACTGAAGGAAGGAGGTAAACTAAAGTAATATCTACTGACACATGCAACGTATGATTACATGTAGCTTTCAACAAATAATTGTAAATGTAAATGAATAACCTCAGATGAATAAAATATCAGTATGGTGAGTAAAAGCTTCACAATGAATGGTCTCTTTAAAGCCACACTTGTGAACTATTAAACTAGCACTTCTTGTCAACAAGCCTCGCAGAGGGAGCAATGTTCGTGCACTACTCATAAGTGTGCGATACTGGAGAAGCAGCACCTTGTAGGTGGTGGTAACCACTACCCCACAGGGAAGATGATACAGTAACCCTGGAGAGGCAGTGGCAGTGCAAGCCATCTACAAGGAAAGATAACCAGGTAACAACAGCTGGAGTCAACTGGCAACTTTGGCCATACAACACACACTTTCACTAAAATATGGAACAAAACCAAACAATTTATGTGAATAAATTATTGAAATTCATCACATGGTGAGTAGAGTACTATGGGTGGTTCTAAATTTCATGCACTTTAAAATTTCTTGACAGTATATACAGCACCTTGAGAAAGGATGTACCGGTAAGTTACATCTGAAAATATATTTTAATACACTTGACACACATTTCGGGTCTTTCCTTCACTTTTATTTCATCCATTTTTATACTTAAGCATGTCACCCCTTACTCTGTACCTCCATGCATTATTCTTAGATTTATAAATGACAGGAACAGGAATGGTCCTTTTAAACATTCTTGGATACAAGCTTTCTCAAATTACTGTACTACAAATTTGTGTGTGTGTCCCAGCTGCATTGACATAGCATAGATAGTGCTCCCCTCTTTTAGTTATCTTGTACCTAGAAGTAGCACGAGCTTTACTACTGCGTGAGAATGTGTACCTGTACAACTGGCGCAACTGCAAGTTTGTCTTGTTGGTATTATAATACTTCAGCCAACTCATTCTCCCCATGGGCTTTTGCATACTTAAAAGGTTTAACATTTATCAACGTGTGAACTGACCTCTTCTCTTCTTCCCGTGACACACACTTGGTATAAAGATTACACATGCCAGAGCTGATACAAACTCGCACGTCCAGCTCCAAGTCAATACTGGGGTCGAGGGGTTTGACCGTGCCCGAGCTGCTTGACCCGTGACCTCCACCTGGTGTAATTGGACCTGAAAAATTGAGAGGTTTACAGTTGCATGTCATTATATTACATTTTTGTGATAGAGCACTAATGCCTAGTTCACCTCTGGACATTAATGTGCACTTTTCAGGTCATTTATATTATTTCCGTCAATAGGGCAGGGGGGAGGGTCCCAAGAAATTGGTGCTTCAAGGTACAGTTGTATTTCTATAAAATACAATAAACATAAAACATTATATTTAAAGCAATTTCTATAATGTAGTTAACATTATTCCTGAAGAGTATAAAATAAGTTGAAGTACTGGACCTGCAACAATTGTTGTCAATGTCTTGGTGCCTACATACATGGCATCGATCAAGATACACCTGCTTACTCTTCTGACAGTTGTCCATACCTGTATACACTGCTGCACTTTACCACAAACCTCTACGTGGTAATCTGCTACAACTTATATATTCTACCAATATACACTATTGTAACATATAGTACATCTGTATTTTCTGCTGCAACTCACTTCTCATCACTACTTCATATATCCATATTACTATAACTTGACAAATTTCTGTAGGCACTACTAAAAACATTTTAAACACATTTTGTATTTGGCAAATTTCCAAAATCTGTACCCATCTATAACTTTTATACACCAACATATACTGGTACAACTTGTCATACACCAATACCCACTACTACAATTCTTCTTATATCAGCATACATTGCCACAACTTATCATGCACACCTGTTTGTATAGCTATAATTGATCATACACTAGTACCTGTGTACTCTGCTGCCATTTTAAATAAAATGTAATGTCCATTAAGTGACATCTAGATAGACAACATATTAATAATTTTACTTAACATACAGGAACCAACAACTTATCGATCACAGCCACTACCCAACACAGCCACTGTATATTGCCTTAATTTAATTGAAAAAGAAAGTGATCAACAACAGGAATCAAATCTATCAGAAATGTTAGGCAGTTGAATACTGGTGTTGGAATGCTAAGTGGAAGACGATAAAGACCAGTCAGTCCCTACCTTCAGTACACAGCAGGGAGGTTAATGTTATACGTCTCTCGGTTGTCCGGGCACCTGGATACGTTTGTGTGTAAACTCTCCATGCTTTATTTCCTTACCTTAATCAAGCGGGGAAATTATGGCATGTACTCTCAATACATTTTTGTTATCTATTCCACATTCAGATCTTTAATGGCATTTGCTATTTCTTTAATGTAAGACAATACTGACAACTTATGGCATATCTTACAACTTGATATATTATTGTATAGGCTCAATCCTCTGAGATGTGCAGAGTTTCTTCAATGTAAACAGAAGTATCTTTAGCCCATCTTGGGAAGTACCTACAGTGCTTGAGAAAAAATACAGTCTTTTCTATATACTGTACTAATTATACTCACTTAATGATTTGCTGTTTTTTGTTCTAGTAGATGACTGCTGGACACTTTACACCAATTATGACATTTTTGGCACCACTGAGCAACATTAAACACAGCATGCTATCTCTTTAAAACAGCCCTAGAAGACCCTAAATTCTTTTATTTGCTTCTTAATTTACACCATGTTTCAAGAGCTTTTTTTCCCCCTTAAATAATCATGTGTGACAAAAATAGTCATATAACCCTGTACACACATCAGCATTGAATAAAGATCATATTTAAAATATATTAAAAGTAAGATTCTGTAGCACATCACTTTCCAGTCAAAATGATCCCTTACTGCTTAATTAACTACCCATTGACAATGATTAATTCCATTGGTGCAACACATCATACTCAACAACCTGGACTTTTCCCAAGACTGGTTTCTGAACTTAAGAGGACCGAGATACAGGGAAAGGTTGAGGGAGCTAGACCACTGCAATAGCCAACCAGTGGTTGAAAGGTGAAGCCCAGAAGCTGAACCCTTGTCACGTAGGTACATATTGGCGAGTACATTGCTACAACTCAACACACTGTCACCAGGGTTATCACCAGTGAAAAATACCCCACACTGTTTCTAACGATACCCCATTATAGTATTGATAGCAACTTGCAAGGAAACTGGGCATGGGCACAAAACTGGGCCAGAAACAGACACAACCATCAAACAGTACTAAGAAAAAGGGCTTGGTACTTGAAAATCATAGGAGTAGAACATCTTGAGAGGAGCCAAGGCACAGTGAAGGCAACACCAAACTGCATCACAAAGGATATCTCTGGGGCTGTGACCCTTTGTCAAGTAGCATCAAGAAAATCAATTGTTAACTATACAGTAGTTGCAGTTACATAGTTATAGCCAGTGGCATAAAAATGTAGATATGATAGAACCCAATAGGCTCAAGAACCTTTACATAAGTTGATTGACAGTCGAGAGGCGAGACCAAAGAGCGAGAGCTCAACCCCCGCAAGCACAACTAGGCGAGTACTACACCATTAAGCAAACACAGCACAAGAGCCTTCACTGTACTAAGACAACAGTCTCAAGGTAAATCCAAATAAGAGAAACCTCAATTTAATTAGCCACTGCAGAGCTAGCAAGGCAATGAGTGGCCACCAGGATAAAAAATGAGGATAGTCATCTACTCTCACCCTACTGTGTTGTGATAGTGGTACTGTATCTCGTGATGGTCAGTGTATGTTTGATCTACGAATAGTATATAGAAGTAATAATAAAGTTTTGTAGTGTATGAGAGTGGTGTTTAATTTTTTTTAATTACAGCGAGCTTTTATGTTTGGCGGTAGTTTGAGCAAAACTACCGTCTCCCTCCCTCAGATACATGAAAGGACCACACGGAAAGATCCCTACCACGATGGAAATACAAGTCGTGAGAGCCTGGTGGGCGACATGCATCCAGAGTGAACCACATACAGCCTAGCTCTAGAAGCATTTGAAGAGCCTCGGAACAAAATAGCCCTAACACAAGTATTCTACATATATTACTGGCAACTCAAAAGTGCGTGTAAACCTAAAGTCAAAAAGTTTCAAAATATACATAAGAAAATATTCTAGTGTATTTCAGCTCTGGTGTGAATTAACAGCATTTGCACAACAATGCTGAAAACTGAACAGCTTTGACCAATAGCTAATGATTATGCACGAGCAGGGTGGAGGAAACTTGTTCAATTCAAATTAATATTTGTAAGTCTGAAGATAAGCATGTGATTCACCCACTTATTTCCAATTAAAAGAAGTGAAATATAGAACAGTACTGGCAAACTTGGACAATATTTCACAAGACTTTGAAAAACTCTACATACTGGCATTTCTCAAGAAAGGTTACAGAAATTCTTTACTCACCAAATGTCCACATATAATGCCTGCTCTGCTGCAGAGAAAAAATATAAGGCTAATGGATAAATTAAAATGAGAAATCCACTTCAACTACAAAGAGCACCTCTGGCAATAAGCACTAGACCTGACTGGTAAAAACCTTGGCAATATGTGGAAACCAATGATGAGAATATATCTCATTGCTAAAATTAAATATCTACAGCTTCAGAGGACCAAGGGTTATAAAAATTAATGATGACCCAAAATTTTGAGTGAAAAATATTGTAGTAGCACAATAACTTAAAAAAAGCATAGAAAGATAAAGGAAAATAATAGTTATTATTGTTCTCTTACCTGCACAGCCAGGTAGAAGGGGGAAAACTGAAAGAAATAAGACATTGTCAATGGTTACCTACAGCGAAGTGAACAATTAGGATAAAGGTGAAGCCGCAGAGTGCAAACATTTCACTTCATAACTACACATCCACAAGCCAATACACACACACACATACAATCTACCCTAAAACAATCATTGTATCTATTTGGCAGTCACTATGACTTACAAAAGTAATGATAAACAAAAGAAGACATTCACATCAATAGCTTGGTATATTACAACATAAAGAAGTCAATCCATGCTAAGACATAGATGGTGCCAACACTGATGACATCACAAGAACCAGCATAACAGCCGCCACCACCACCATTCACAGTGGTGGAAGCCTCAAGGGTAGTAAATCATGAACATGGTCAGGTGAAATAGAACACACAAGAGTAAACACAAAGTCAAGCCCATCACTTGAGGCAAACGCAAACAAAATAACATAGCGTTGTATGCAAAGCTGGTAAATATTACAACATTCAGAAACCTTAGCTAGAGAGAGGCTTTCAAGGCAATGTACACTGCATATGTAAGACAAATGCTAGAGTATTAAGCCCCCTCACTTAATTAGTCCCTCTCACCTTAAAGGACGTTTACATTTTTTTGAGTCCAAATATTTGTAACAAGATTAGCACCACAACTGAGAAGAAAGGTACAAAGAACTAAATCTAACAATACTTACAGAGAGAAAAGTGAAAGGCAACGCAAGATTCTCAGCAACAACAAAAGTGACTGACAAAACATGTAAGATGAGAATTATTAAAAAGAGGATATGGATGGAAGCTAAATACTGTACTCAAAGGAGTCACAGACATACAAGGGGAAATTTCTTCATTGTGAGAGTACTGAGCAAGTACAACGAACTAGTTTCTAGCTCATTACACATGCTCTCTCACTCAATAAGGCTCACTTCATAAATTTTCAAAAGTACTGTAAATATAAGAAGAAAGATTTGGCAGGGGTGACAGAACCTGGAGGGTGTCCCTGCAAACACACATTACAGTACACACATTAAACTTGTAATATGTGTACATTGATAAACAAGTGTATATGAAAACAAAGAAACTGTCAAATAACATTACTAATAAATTCATTAATGGCTAAGTAAGCAGTTCATGAATATAGGGAAGTACCGTTAGCCTTCGAGTTGAGTGAATTCATATGAAATGAATTCTAATCTACACATTATTTTTAACACCAAAATTACAAAAAAAAATGTGAGAACAGATTTGCACACACACACACACACACACACACACACAAAAACACAAAAACTTTGTAAACAGAGTGGTAGACGGTTGGAACAAGTTAAGTGAGAAGGTGGTGGAGGCCAAGACCGTCAGTAGTTTCAAAGCATTATATGACAAAGAGTGCTGGGAAGACGGGACACCACGAGCGTAGCTCTCATCCTGTAACTACACTTAGGCAATTACACTTAGGCAATTACACACACACACATAGTATAATATTTACAGCATTTAATATAATGCTTTGGTGTACGATGCCCAAAGACCAGGCAGTGACCTTGCGATAACTCACGATTACCTCGTGTTTGAGCACTTTCTAAATTACATTCTTGCACTATATCATTTTCTAAGTATTTTGCACTTCACCATGTACTTTATTTATGGGTAAGAATTAGATGTAAGTACAGTAGTTAGTAATAATATTAAGGTACAGAAGATGTTTTTATCTAGAGAGGATTGCTTCGTCATGGCAGGTTGACAATTCACATCTATATGGCAGAGCTCTACAAATGTCCTCCGCTTGGTCATACTGTTGCCAGGAAGATAATGGAGAATCATCAATTCAGCCTGAATTGACTGCCAAAAAGTACATTTCTAAGAACTCAACATTTCCAAAAACTTACTAAAAACCCAAGATTGCCAATTAGCATTCATTCAAACTGCAGGTTGCCCTGTCCAGCAGCTACTCCTGATCACCAGCAGATAACAGAATCTAACAAGAACATAAAATATGCAGTTATGTTAGTTCCAAGCACAACCAAAGGTAAACGAACCAAAGCATGCCTCCACACACACACACAGTTGAGAGTCGGGACCAAAGAGACAAAGCTCAACCACCGTAAGCACAAATAGGCGAGTACAAATAGGTGAGTACACACGTGGTGCTGTGACTGCCTGTACCCTGCACAACAGCAGAGATGACCATGATCAAGGAGCAAAGCCCAAACGAAACCAGAAATATATTGTAGAAAACCAAGAGAAGAATACCAACAGCAAATTGGTACATTGAAGAATATACAACATCCAAATTACTGTTTAGAAATGCTTATAAGATTTTTGGACTGTATTTTCTGGCATTCATTTTAGGCTGGACTGAGGAGTCTGTCATCCTGGCACTAGTATGACCTGAGAGGGGCAGTTTGAAAACATCCCTTCTGCACAGATGTAGACTGCAGATCTGCCCCAACTTTTTAATGTAGTGTGACACTATTGATTATAAATGATGCTGGTTAGTGTGGAAGATATGGTAAATGGATGTCTTCAGGAGTATCTTTTTCATTCTTTATCTGTATTATTCTCATTTTCCTGAGTGGTTGCCTCTGCTATCCCATGAAAATGGGGCAATATTGTCGCACAGTCAGGGACAAGAAACTTGTTAGGATTATTGAGGTCACCCCTAGACTAACTACTAATCTCTTCCAGCATACAACCCATAACAGATGACCAACTTCTGGGTACCTATATACAATACGTGAACTGAGGCATTAGATGACAGGAAACGTGCCCAAACATATCTGTTCAGCTACAGGAATTGAACCTGTGACTTTTCGCATCTGAACCAATGCACTGCAGTCATCGGGAGGACAAACCCTTCATGCAAACTGCACCTACTATCCAGAAGAAGAAGGACCAATGCACTTTTCTTTCATTCTCATCTTACTGGTGTGGAATGAAGAACACGGAAGCTGGCAGCAAATGCCATAGCATTTATGATAGAAACAACTGTAACAAAGAATTACATACAAAGCAACAATTATCTAAGAGATACTGATGTAATAAATGCAAGTCTGAAAGCTTCACAACCTAATCAGCTGTTTTATATATCAACTGAAGAAATATAAAGTATTATAGTATGTGGAGCATAATGAAATGCTCTTTACTAAGCATACCACTCAAATGCTCCCGTAGTCAGCTCCTATTTGGGAGAATCTGAGGAGCTTAGCACAGATATACTATGATGACCTTATATAACTAATTTTACTAAAACAAATATTAGTAATAGAAGAATATAGACATTAGTTGATGTGAGATATTATATACTATATATAGATACTTATATATTATATATATATATATAGATATATATATATACTTATATATATATATACAATATAATATATATATATATACCATATACATATATATATATATACACATATACATATATATATATATACCCCATATACAATATATATATATATATATATTATATTATATAATTTATATATATATATATATTATATATATATAATATACATATAATATATCACACACAATGGGGCCTCGATTTACGATGCTAATCCGTTTCCAGAGACGGATCGTATGTCGAAATATCGGAAGTCGAAGCGAATTTTCCCATAAGAAATAAAGGGATTTGAATTAATCCGTTCCCCACCCTCCAAAATATAACATAAAAATACATTTTTACTGAATACAATGTTTTTTTTCTAACTACAATACAGTACCAAAATTCACTTACCTTTATGGAGGGATTTCGATGGTGTATGGAAGATGGTGATGAGGGGGGAGGAGGAGAGTTGTTACTGCTTGGAAGGGGAGTCCCCTTCCATTATCACATCAGGCAGTGATGTTTTCTCTGGGGTACTCTCTCTCCTACGTTTTGCCTGAATACCACTAGGACCTGGTTGTGGTTCAGTGTTGTTTGTCTCACTACAAATTTGTCAAGAGACATTTGTTTTTCCATTCGATTTAACATTTGTCTGTAATGATGCATCACTTTAGCACCATAATGTCCTTTTTCTTAGCCGTATGGTGGATATCGTTGACCGAGATTTTTGTACTGCCTAGCCAGTTCACCTACCTGCACACCGTTCATATTTACGAATGATCTTGTTTCTGCTCTATGGTCATTCTTACATGGGATCTCATATGTTGAGCCTTACCACTGACTTTCTTGTGACTCATGGCGTATAGAAGAATATTACTTTAATGTTCAAAATGCAAAAAATCACCACAAAAGGAATTTCTTATAGGCGCGATCGTCACTAAGCAGGTAGCTGTAGTAAATGAGGCAGGTCGGACCGCGTGACCGGGAACCACGCGCTCGGCCGACCCGAACGTGTACCAACAAATATCG
>WNGS01005680.1:7540984-7567928 GCA_020271785.1 Procambarus virginalis
ATATATATATATATATTTACATATATATATATATATATATATATATATATATATATATATATATATATATATATATATATATATATATATATATATATATTATAAATAAATAAAAGCTTAGCAAAATGCAAATAAATTTGCAATGAAACCAAACCAATAGAGAAACTTGATTTTATGTTCAAATTAACAAAATTACTCAATTCTATACGTTTCTCTACTCTACAGACCTGATATAATAAAGTGGTTTATCTCATGAAACTTGCAAAAACAATTATCACTCCAATATTCAACTTCAAGTGCCACTGGGCACACATTCCAGTCCTTGCTTGGACAATATTTGTCAAGACATTCATAAACCTCCGAGAAGCATTTTTATCAATGCTTCATCTCTTGTGGAGGTTACTTTCTTCCCTCTCACAAAGCCATTTTCTACGATAAACAATTGTCTGAGCTTAGTTCCACAAGGCCACATTATTTTCCTCTTCATTTGTTTACTAGTTAAGTACACGTGTCGTCGATGGTCTTGTGATCTGCATTAGGCGTGCACTTGTCTAGCAGCCAGTCTTGAGCAGTCCTCACCCATGGCCAAGACACACTCGCATCTTGCATACCCAAGTAATACCACACCTTTCTTTTTTCCCCTTTTAGATACTATTTAGCAGTGTTCCCTCTCAATGTTTAGAAACAGTAGACAATGTTATTCAAATTAAATCATGTGCCAAAATTTGTAAATAATATTTACAAGTTGGACCTCTTTTGGACTAATATATACAAAATTAATACTAACTTGCTGAGAACAATCTTTCTATAATTCATTCTTGCCTGAATGTTTACTCTTGCTGCTACTCCATTTTCTCATTAATCTATCAAACATATCATCTATTACAATAACATCCCATGAATTAAATATTCACATTACACACCTTCAAAACTAAAAAGTACAAATTCTATTCACAAATAGAAATAAATGAAGAGAATAAGTCACAATAAGGTGACTGACAACAAATAACTCAACTTGTATACACAAAATAAAAGGAAAGTGACGATGTTTAAGGTTATCCTGGACCCTTATCATGTGCAGACTGAGAAACACGTGGAGGAAGCCATTACAAGCAGAGAGATCAAGTAAGGCAAGATCATGTCAGGCAAGATATAAGGGGAAAAATTATAGCATGAAAACCCAGTTAAATGCAGCTTCTTATGAAATGGAAGGAAAAGCTGAACATGGTAGAGAAGGAAGGAGAATGCAAAAATGTAAATAAAATAAAGGAGAACAGAGAGAGAACCAAATTACACACAAATTGCGACAAGGTAGAGCACAGAGGGCCAGATAACCAAGTCAGATCACACTTATTAAGATTATCAAATATGAAAATTAGAGCATTTAACAATGTACTAAGTGAGGCAAAAATCAAAATGTTTCTACTGCTGATCCAGCTCATCCTCCTGTTTTGGTAGTACTTATAGTAACGATGAGGACTATAGTATATATACTGACGCACAACACAATTAAAGTAGAAATTGGCACTATTGAGTTGTACAAACCTGAAAACTATTTTTACTTATGTTGGAAAGATATATTAAACTAACCTAATCTTCCTAGGCCTAATACATGCTATCTGAGGTCTAATAAAGTACATGCGTGCTATACTAGGCTTAGAAATATTTAAGTTTTTTTTTTTAGCTTCATTTTTTCCTCACTCTATAAAGTGAACAGTACAAAGTTTTACTACCTAATTGTTTAGTACGTCAATCTTTGTACCACGGTGCACAAAAAGTACAAAAACTACTACCCAAACAGGAGAATGGGTTGGCTGATCACACTAGGAATTATGCAATGATAAAAGATTTATGCTTTAACTCATTAAAACACAGTAATAAAATATAAATACTTGCCAGGCATTATACAAAGAATTAAACTTAATATTTTGTTCTTTGATATTCCAAAATTTTACTTGCAGAACAAAAGTTTTGAGTACAGTAGTATCAATCTATATAACATGTATTCTCATGTGTGTGGTTTGTCCATCTTGCTATATTCTTAGCCAGATGAAGAAGATTGGTAGAAACCTAATCAAACTGGAATATTTACCAACACATTAAATGCAACAAATAAACAAACTTCCATACATAAACACACGCGCATAGCTATAATACTTATAATTATTAAATCCTCAAACTACCTTGGTGACCAAACAAGGAGTACAAGACTGGCTCACCACGTTTCAATCAAACCGCGGCAGAGCGTTCACAGCAACGACCCAAACGTTACCTGAACTGTGAGTGCTAGAGTGGCCAGACAGAGGCCCGGTTGTTGTTCCCGGTGTGCTGCCACTGCCGCCTCCCTGTGCACCATCATCTCTGAAGTAACTGCCATCGGTAGGACTGCAAGTTGTGTCACGGTCAAGGACTGTCACCAAGCCAGTCAGACCACCAACACTTTTGTTCACTGCAGTTCTTATGTTGTCACTACTGCAAGAGCAGAATCATTGGCCAAGTGTTATTATTAGTATGACAAGTTAATCTCAGACCTGTAGAGAAAGAAACTAAACCAAGGGTTGAAGTGTTAATAAGCTTAAAGTGGCCAATATGACAAGTGCTACAAGCATTAGTTATTCAGTGATTATAACAATTATGAAGCACTTCTGTAAGTTGCATACTGATACAGTATATTGATCAGAGGCCCACATCACTTCATCCATTATAATTATAAGTTTAAAGCTACTATAAATTTACAAAGTATACATCAAGGTTCTAAGATACACTCGTCCCGAATTTGAATACAATATCAATAGCTCTCGTGATACAGTATATGTAAAAATCATATACAGTAGTTGGCCGAATGTCAAAAGTTCGAGGATATCCTTGGGAACCGAGGCTCCTGCATGTCTCCCCTGGCATCAAGGCAACTGTGTAAAAATTTCCGTGCAGCTACACAATAATTGTTTAGACGTGGCCTAATGTGTTAAAATAGCAAATCTTATGAAAACCATAAAGTATCCCTACTGTGGACACAAAATTAATTGGTTTAACTGTTTTGACACAATGATAATATTTGACACCAGTCTATATAATACACAAGCAAAAGACATTAAGGGAGAATATTAAATGTGCATGCAGGCATATAATGGAAACTTCTACTACCAGAAAACATCTGAAGTCATAATATATATGAAAAGATTTATGGAGGTACCCAGATATACCTGAAATTGGTGATAGTAATAGTTTCTGTCTCTGTATCAGAGACATTAGTAGGAGTGGGAGTACGTGCATGCCCTGGTGAGTTCAGGAACACATCACCATTGTCAATCTCATCCGTCGGGTAGGAATCTGATGAACCACTGGTGAAGGACAGGTGCCGTCTGCTAGGACAAGGGAAAATTACCATCATGATCTGGGGAGGAATATGGGTCATGTACTTTAACAAGGAAAACTAAGTGCAGTGGTAAGGTTTGAGGAGCTAAAGTGATGTAGCAGTTGGTGTGCTACATTAACATCTAAGTTGCCAAAGTGGATTTCACTAAAGTACAAAATGGGAAAAATCTGCACAATAATCAGAGGGGTAATTTTGGTTGCAGCAACTCTCAATAAGATCTTGCCAACCTAGGAGATTGTATTTGTTGCAANCGGAGTCTCGTCGTGGACGTGGTGGTGAGCAGACGTGTTTTGGTTCGCTCTGTACTAGCGTCTGGTGTGTGGTGGACGTGTTTGTCGTCGCCGGGAGCCGCGTGTTAACGGATGGCTGGATAACGTCGCGCTGGGGGTGGTATAAGTGCTATCATGGGCTCCTACACACCTCCACTCAAGCGGAAGGAGTCCATAGGGCTCAAGTTTAGTTGTCATGTTGATCCCGACCTTGTATCCACGACGATCTTCGATGTGTTACAGATCAAGACGGAAGAAATATTTGGTTACCAAACACTGCCAGGGAACAGAGTGGTGTTGAAATTTGAAAACAATGTAGCGTTTTCAGAGTTTCTCAAGAAGTATGATGATGAAATTATAAGTTTACCTAATGGGAAAGGATCAGTAGAAGTGATTAATTTGAGCAAAACGTTTACATACGTTTCTGTGAGGGATGCGCCATTTGAAATGTTGAATGGAACTATTATACGCATACTGCAACAATATGGGAAAGTGGACAATGTTCGCTTCAATAAGTATACTTATGGACCAGGGAAAGGGCGTTTTAATGGAACAAGAACAGTAAAGATGGAACTTCATCGCAATATTCCTTCATCAATGTCAGTAGAAGGTCATTATATTAAATTTATATACAATGGCCAACTGCAAACTTGTTTTAAGTGTGGGCGTACTGGTCACATGGCTGCTGCCTGCCAGGTGGAGGCATCAGAACGGATCAACATTTTTCGTGAACATGACTTTCCGCCATTAATAGAGGACAGTGTCTCAGGAAATGAACCCACTGTTGTACATACTGCAGTGCCAGGTGAGGTAGATGAAGTAACCCACAACTCTGTAAGTGAAACGTCTGTGGGAGTGAATCCCAGTGCGAATGAGGCCGGTGAAGGTAACTTAGATCAGGATGATAAAGGTAATGCAGAAAAGGAATGTGCAGACGACACTGCTCAGGACGATTTATCTGCTATCGTTCAACCTGGTGAGGGTGAGGTAAGTCTGGACAATATACATGTGGACGCCCATGACATTGGCGCTGACGCTGCGCTGAGCTGCGATGACGACGGCGGCGCTGACCTTGGTGAGGTGACGATGGAGAAAGTAACTGGTTGTCAACTGGATGTGGAGGATGACTCCATGGAGGATAGTGATGTAGAAATGCCTGTGAAGAGGGCAACTCCACCCTCTTCAGTATGGTCTGATAGAAAGGGTAAGGGTAGTGTGAAGGCTGGTCTGTAACCAGTCATGTAAAGAAACGTAGGAGAAAATTAACTCGGAGTATTGATCTGGTACGTATGAAGGACTTAGCCGCTAAATTAAAAGTCTCTGAAAAAATTGAGCAGGTTGTTACCGTTGAAGTTCACCGTGACCAAGGCCAGGAAGAGTCACCGACACGTAGCGAGGGCACAGTACAAACAGTGAGTGGGGATCATGGTAATGAGAACAGTGATAAGGCATGGTGGGATCTTGTGGAACATGAACAGAGTCGTGACGCGAGTGCAAATATTAAACTTAGATTTCGGAAAGGGAAAGAAGACACTAAGTTAGTGTCAAGTGAGATTACGATGGATAAAGAGTAATTTTTGGTTTCTCTCAAATAACATTCGGGAAGCCTATTAATTTTAATTGTGCTACTTTGAACGTTAATGGGCTCAATTGTAGAAATAAACAGTTGCAGCTGTTATCATTGTTTAAATATCATAAATTGGATGTACTTTTAGTGCAAGAACACAATGTACAAGATGTTAAGAAACTTGATGTGTTGCTTGATTACTTTGAAGTATTAATAAATTCAACGAACTTGTTGAAGGGTGGTACAATGATATGGTTGCTAAGCGAGCCCACATCAAGGTTCATACTGAAATGGATGATAATGGTAATGTTTTATATGCAAGGATTTCTTTTTTGACACCATCATTCCTCTGCTTAATGTGTATGCTCCCTCTGGCTCCCGCAGGAAGAAAGAGAGGGAGGAATTGTTCTCTAACGAGTTATTGTATTTTTTCAGAAATGATACACGTAAAATTATTTTGGTGGCGACTTTAATTGTGTCACTTCTGTGAGAGATTGTAGCACTCAGACGAATGCATGTGTATCTCCTGCTTTAATTACACTCTTGAAGTGTATTGGTCTCAAGGATGCGAATAGCATTAACGGAGGTGTATATGAATACACATATGTTCGCCAGAATTATGGCTCTAGGCTTGACAGAATATATATGCACTCATTACATGATAAAATTAGTTCTTGCAGTACTGTTCCGGTCAGCTGTTCAGATCACTGTATGGTTGTGGTGAAGCTTGTTATTGACGATCAGGTTAAAGTGGGGACAGGGTCTTGGAAGCTAAATTGCAGTCTGTTGCAGAGTAGAGATGTAATTGATAATTTTCAGGTATTGTGGGAACACCTGGTTGCGAAAAAACATAAGTTCAGATGTATGTTGGAGTGGTGGGACATGTGTAAAGTTGCATGCAAAAGTTTCTTCGTGAAAGTGTCCAAAAGAAAGGCTGCTGAGAAATATGGTCTGTTAACCTTATTCCAACACAGACTAAAACAACTTTATGCAAAGGTCAATATGGGATTAGACAAGTATGAGGAAATTACCATTTTGAAAGACAGAATTAACAAATTGCGGGATGAAATAACTGAAGGAGTCAATGTTCGCCTCCAGATTAATGATAGGATGTATGGTGAAAAACTCTCTCCTTATTTGTTAAGTAAAGTCAAGAATAACAAGGGTACAGCTCTTGTGACTAGTATTAAAGCAGGTGATGGGACGGATATGACAAATACGGATGGGATTGTATGTTATGTTCGAGGTGAATTGGAGAAATTGTACAAAAAAGTGAACGTGGACCAAGGTATGCGGGAGCACTTCCTTGGAAAATGTACACGGGTTTTAAACCAAGATGACAACACGTCATTATTGGAAGATGTAGATAAGCAGGAAGTGTGGAGTGTGGTCAAGAGTTTAAAGAAAGGTAAATCACCTGGCTGTGATGGGTTCCCGGCGGAATTTTATTTCTATCTATGGGATGTCATTGGTAAAGACTTTGTACAAGTGGTGCAGTATAGCATACAGCATAGGAAGCTTAGCATGTCGCAATCTCATGGGATTATTAAGATGATACCTAAAACGGGTGATTTGCATATTCTAACGAACTGGAGGCCACTTTCCTTACTAAACCAGGATTATAAAATAGTATCGAAACTGCTGGCAAATAGACTTAAGATTGCAATGGAAAAAATTATATCAAAGGAACAGTTTTGTGGTGTGCCTGGAAGATCCATAATCAATTGTAATAATGTAATTAGGGATGTTGTGTATTATGTGTCTGAGAATAATGTTCCTTCCTCTATGATAAACCTCGACTGGTCGAAAGCCTTTGACCGTGTTGATGTTCAGTTTGTATTGGAAATATTGGATAGGGTAGGAGTTGCACAAGACTTTATTGATTGGGTCCGTATGCTTTATAAAGAGTGTCGGAGCAGCGTCTGTATCAATGGAGTCTTAAGTAAACCTTTTTAGTTGAACGATCTGTACGTCAGGGATGTCCCCTTTCAATGATTTTGTATGTTATATTTCAAGAGCCACTGTACTTGGCAATAAAAGGCAATGACTTTATTGTTCCACCTTGTCTTCCTAATGCGATGACACTTCCTGTTGTTGGTTATGCAGACGATACAACTATTTTTGTGTCGACAGAAGACTCGGTGGTGAATGTTCAGAATGAGTTAGACAACTTTGAAAGAGCAACAGGTGCTGTAATTAACAAGAACAAAACGTGTATGATGGGGCTTGGCAGTTGGTGTAATAAAGTTCACTGGACAGGTTCATGGTTCAAGGTAGTGGAGTCAATTAAAGCTCTTGGGATTTGCTGGTGTAAAACATATGAAACGACATTGGCTACGAATTGGCAAGTACTATGTGGTAATATAATAGTTGCAACGAACATGTTGTCAAATAGGAAATTAACCCTGTTTCAGAAGGCTGTAATAATCAATTGCAAAATTTTGTCTAAAGTGTGGTATTTGTCTCACAGCTTTCCCATAGACAAGAAAAGTGCAATGGAGATTGACAAAACTATTTTAGATATGTATGGTATGGTAGATACCAACCAATTAAACGGACTACTCTTTGTAAAGGTAAGAAAAACGGTGGAATAGGAATACTGAATGTGTACAATAAGTCATTGGCAATCTTATGTGTTACCTTTAGAAAGGAGATAATGCAGAGGAATAGTGTAAATGCGCTAGGACATTACTATTGTAAATTACGTGTCAGCTACTTGATACATATGCCAGAGTATACTGACCTTGCCTTTATTTCACCTCACTTTTATTCTTGTGCAATTGATGTTCTCAGGCGGATTTGTAATATTGAAGGTTTTTTAATGATGAACAGTAAACAAGTGTATGATGTTATACTACCAAATATAGTTCCTAGAGTAGAGGAGGCATATCCACTCTTCAGCTGGCAAGTAATATGGGCGAACCTTCATGTTAAATTTATTGCCCCAAAACAACGTGAGCTATTGTATCGCTATATTCATGAGACCCTCCCTACTAATGATAGGTTGTTGATGTTGGGCATTAAGGACAACAATAGGTGTGACCAATGTACTGAAATTGAAAATAATATGCATATATTTTATTTCTGTAAGCAGAAAGTTGTTCTTGTAAACTGGATTCGAGACACTCTTAAAGTTTTATGTGGACCAAGTATTAGAGTGGAGTTAATGAGGTTTTTAATGTTTCATATTGACATAAAATGCAAGAAAATTAAGAATACAATAATTATGTTACTTTCTGATTACATTTTTTGTGTTTGGATAGGAAGGCAGGAAGGTTACTCAGTAGACAAAATATTGAAGTTCTTGCGAGGCAGGATCAAGTATAACATTTGGGGTTTAAGGCTCATGCTCGGTGATGATATGGAAAATTTGTTTACTGAGAATTATATAAAATATATGTAAATGTAATAATCTCCCCTGTATTTTAATGTAAATTTATTCTCCAAATTTTGTAAATCGTTTAACGGAAAATAAGTATAACATTCAGGGGTTTTTAAAGATCATATTCTGTACTATTGGAAAACTTGTTCACTACGAATTGCAATGTATAATTGTCTTGTAAACCTTTTATATAATTTAATTTATACTTGTATTTCTTAAATAAAGATAAAAAAAAAGATAATGAACTGAGAGATCATTTAACATGTAGGGGGAAGAGGGGGTTGTAGTTAAATTAAAACAACAGGAATAACCCAGATAGAAAGTTGGACTTTATGGAAATATTGTCTCAGATGGATGACTTGTTGCTGAGTAACCCAGATGTTGCCGGGGGGGGGGGGTCAGTTGTTGCTTGTGCTTTGTTGCCCATGTCGGTTTAATCCAGGTTGGTGTTAGAAATGTGTGATATTGAAACAAAAGGAGGCCTGGTCGAGTACCGGGCCGCGGGGACTCTAAGCCTCAAAATCATCTCAAGGTAACCTTAAAATAGATGCAATCAGTGGACTGGCTTCTGCACGTATGGCGATACTAAAAAAAAATCCTTTAGTACAATTTATATTTATTGAAACTATTACTATACAAAATTTCTACTACTACTCACAGTAGTTCTACAGCTACTGTTGCTACACACACTAATATTCTTATAACAACTTACCAGTGCACGAATTGCCACAGTTGTATCCCATAACAAGTGCCGTGAGAGTAACAATTCATTTATCTTTGGAGAGTCGAGGAAGGAAACTTGTGTCCAACATCAGGTTGGGCTAGGCAAGAGCTCTATCGCTGTATCACAGTACCTAACGAGCACCAGGCAAGAGTTCTTCCACCACTGTACCAGTGTCCAACAAGTACTAAACAAGAGCTCTACCACAGTAAGTCAACCCATCCCCTTAAAATGATAGTACAGTACTTATAACAACTATTTGGTCAAATATAAAAAATGGACTGTTGGGCCCAAAATAAGTTAATGTTTGTATTATTCAATTATAAGATAATTAGATCTTTGTGTTATTTTGAATAATACATCGTATTTTGACGTCAAAATGCGATGTATAATATACGATGTATATTTCCGTTGCGGAAATTCGGGACTGGCTGTATTATCAGGAGAAATCGCTAGGCCATGGCGACTATATAATACTTGGGGTTACTGGATCAGCAAAAATAAAACTCGAAACAAAATGGAAATGTAAAAAAACAAACCAAACAGAACCTATCCAAGCAATCCTAGGCCTAATGTACGCTATCTTGAGCCTAATACAGTATGTGTTTTACTAGGTCTAGAAATGTTTCAATTTGATTTTGCCTTAGTTTTTGTGCTTCAAAATTAATAGTACAAACATTAACTTTTTGTTTATCCAACAGTTCTTTTTTGTAGGCTTGACAAAATAGTTGCTGTAAGTACTGTCATTTTAGGAAACGGGATTTTGCTGATATAGTAACGTGTCATTTAAAAAATGATAGCATATAGCTACTATCGTTGGAAGTACCAAATTTGGACTCTTGTACCCCGAAAATGTCTGCGTTTTGTACTATTAATTTTGTAGAGGGCATGAAAAAGAAGGAACAACCACCAACCAAACTTTTCCTAGGCCAAGTATAGTACATATATATGTACTAAATTAGGCCTAGGAGTGTTTGATTGGGCCTAGGGCAGGTTAAGTTTATGGTTAGTCTCACTTTTGTTATACCATTTATAAAAATTTATTTACCATTTATCCAGATTTTGTACATTCCATCCATAGTAACTATATAGGTTTGATCATTCTTTTTATGATGGTTTGGATGTAGTAGTGGAGCATGAAGTAGGATGCCATACAGGTATAGGGAGTGAAGAAGCCTCCTTCTCCCTCAAACAGCAAAGTCAGCCTAGTGGGTGGAGTTGGGCCAGGCGGGTCCTGAAGGCCGCTTCTCCTCATAACCAGTTTTTGCGTTTGGAGATCCGTTGAATGAAGTATTGAAAGCAACACGCGCCCTCTCTATATTCTATGTATAACCTCTTGATATCCTGACAACATCCTCTCTAGACGAGCGTCTTTGGTTTAATTTCCATGCTTTCTTTTTCAAATTTGGGTGTTTACATGTGCTTAGAGACTGATCAAAGGCTGTAAATTCACGGTTCGTATTGTCATTTGTAGTTTTAGTTTCATGTTTACTTTTTATCTACAAATATCAAGGAATGAATGTATGAGGAAAAATGTTTTTAACTGATGTTTGAGATAACCATTCATTGCTGAAACGTTTTTCGATTATATTTTCACAGGACCTTAATATCACGATAAAACGTTCGAAACATTAGGCAGGGAAATGTTAGGAGTCTAAACATAAAATGTGATAATAATGAGGAAGAACATCCGAGCCAGCCATCCAATCTTATCAAAGGATATGAACACCATTATCTCCAGATAGTGTGGTGATAATAACAATGATCAAATAATTTAGGTTTCCCTGGTTGGAATACCTTATTGTGGCGCACATTGTTGTTTTATTGCTTGGTATTTATTGAGATCGTCTCGTTGCCTCTACTTTCAACGCCTGACAATGCTCAACCCGGTTGCTATTTTGGGAGCCAATTTTTCGGCAATTGAAGGTCTTGAGCTTGTCAAGATGCCCAGTCAATGACTAAGCAAACCTACACCAGACTCTTCACGCGTTCCCAGTGCGTTTTTAAAACCTGTTTGTTGATGCCAAAATTTGCAAATTTGGGTAATTTGTAAAGTTGAATGATAAGATTAATATTAGAGAATTGCTCAAAATTTGAGCAATTCTTGCTCAGATTGCTTGCTTAATTTGAGCATTATACCTTAGAATTATCATATTTTAAAGTAATAATCATATTTGTTACCTTTCATATTGGCAGTATTGAGCTATTTTCTGTAATTTTTATATGAGGGCAGTTGCTTTTCGGCAGTATATGAAAACTGATTTTGAAATTGTTATGAATGCGATTTGGGCCTAGGATTGAACACAATAAATGTTCAATTCACCTTCAAGCACCACCTGGCGAGACGCAGATTACAAGCACCACCTGGCGAGACGTAGGCTACAAGCACCACCTGCCGAGACGTAGGCTACAAGCACCACCCGGCGAGACGTAGGCTACAAGCACCACCTGGCGAGACGTAGGCTACAAGCACTACCTGGCGAGACGTAGGCTACAAGCACCACCTGGCGAGACGTAGGCTACAAGCACCACCTGGCGAGACGTAGGCTACAAGCACCACCTGGCGAGACGTAGGCTACAAGCACCACCTGGCGAGACGCAGATTACAAGCACCACCTGGCGAGACGTAGGCTACAAGCACCACCTGGCGAGACGCAGATTACAAGCACCACCTGGCGAGACGTAGGCTACAAGCACCACCTGGCGAGACGCAGATTACAAGCACCACCTGGCGAGACGTAGGCTACAAGCACCACCTGCCGAGACGTAGGCTACAAGCACCACCTGCCGAGACGTAGGCTACAAGCACCACCTGGCGAGACGTAGGCTACAAGCACCACCTGCCGAGACGTAGGCTACAAGCACCACCTGGCGAGACGTAGGCTACAAGCACCACCTGCCGAGACGTAGGCTACAAGCACCACCTGCCGAGACGTAGGCTACAAGCACCACCTGGCGAGACGTAGGCTACAAGCACCACCTGCCGAGACGTAGGCTACAAGCACCACCCGGCGAGACGTAGGCTACAAGCACCACCTGGCGAGACGTAGGCTACAAGCACCACCTGGCGAGACGTAGGCTACAAGCACCACCTGGCGAGACGTAGGCTACAAGCACCACCTGGCGAGACATAGGCTACAAGCACCACCTGGCGAGACGTAGGCTACAAGCACCACCTGGCGAGACGCAGGCCACAAGCACCACCTGGCGAGACGCAGGCCACAAGCACCACCTGGCGAGACGCAGGCTACAAGCACCACCTGACGAGACGCAGGCTACAAGCACCACCTGGCGAGACGTAGGCTACAAGCACCACCTGGCGAGACGTAGGCTACAAGCACCACCTGGCGAGACGTAGGCTACAAGCACCACCTGGCGAGACGTAGGCTACAAGCACCACCTGGCGAGACGCAGATTACAAGCACCACCTGGCGAGACGCAGGATACAAGCACCAGGCATTTACGTGAAGGTGCAGACTATGTCGATGCCACTGGTGTTGCAACTCTGCCGCTGATGTTAACAACAACTTGCTGCAACACCCACACATCAGCAAGGCGAACATTGCAAGCGTGCAGATCGAGCAGCGGCACACATACACAACTGCTGCTGCAAGTGGAAACTCAAAAGCAAGGAGGTCCGGGTGAGACAATTGCCAGCGCTTCATTTAAACTCAAACTTCACCTTCCACCCACAACGTATTAATAGTTCTTATTAAATAACAATAACAAGGTTAAAGCCATTGTAAACTAAGAAGAAAACGTATTGTATAAACGTATTAATGGGGGAATATAATTTGATCATTATCGTGCCTGAGGCTGAACGATCTTGTCGCCTCTCCGCAGTTTCTATTGTCGTTCGTAATGTGCATAAGGTACAGTATAATGGGGTGAACAATAAATTAAATTGTTGCTCAGTAAATTTATGCACATTGTTGTGTTAAAACGTGTACTCTCCAACCTCCCTATGACACTTGGCATACAGTCACATCACCCTTCAAAATTTGGTGAGGCTAGTCCCAACCATTTTGCCCTCAATCTTGAACAAATAGACGAACATTCTCTCATATGGATATAGATAGACAATTAATAATATTACAGCATCTACCAACCTGATTTTTTAGTCTGAGAATCAATGTTTTTTTTTCTGGCCCAGGCTCTAACCAAGCCTCCTTGTTGGTGGTCTGGTGAACCAGGCCATTGGATGCCGCTGCTCGAAGCCTAATGTATGAATCACATCCTAGTTAATCAGGTATCCTTTGAAGGGTTTATCAAGTTCTCTTGAACACCTTGAGAGGTCGGTTCGTTATGACATTTATATATAAAGAGAGAGTGTTAAAGTCTTGGGCCCTTGATATTAGTAGAATTTTCTCTCAGCGTACCTGTTGCACCTGTTTTTTAACAGGGCTATTTTACACTTACTGTCTAACAATAATTTATATAAAGAGTACAAGGGTACTTCTTGGTTATTATCTTGTGAGGAATGGAGGAAATTGCTTGCTTACTCTGTTAATCCCAAGTGCGGTGCCAGTGATGCCATTACTCAAAAAAAAAAGTTTATGTACTAGTTTATTTTACTTATTTAACACTTGACACAAATTAATTCCCAGATGATCTCTTCATTGATATGAGTAAAAACTTCGATCACGTTTATCCCAATAAGCAAATTCTAAACTTAAAATCATAGTCAGGCATCCAACATTTGTCTGTTATAGATAATGCACACGGTTGTTAGCAAGCTTGCTTGCACTGCCTGTAGGCATCTTACTTTATCTTATAACAAAGTACCTCACCATATTGCATGGTACTATGGGTTTCAGTTCCTAAGCCCATTAATGTGTCCCTCTTAACTTTTCCTCTGCAGCTCACAGGGTATCGGTATGCATAATGAACTATACTAAAGCAATATTAGACCGCTTTTGAACTATATTCAATTGTAAACCAATAATATGTACTAATACATAGTCATCAATGACATTATTAAAACGTCAAATATAAAGATATAACCTCTCCTATTAACCACATTTAAGGCTACTGCAAGCTTGCAGCGTACTATATAGGAACTCTCCTGTCAATATCTATGAAATCTAATGTTGGTGTGTCCAAAATAGAAGGCTAGACACTTGGGCTTAACGTCACCCAACTTTTCCAAGATGGCACATTTGTGATAGGAGTCGGCCGGAGACCCACCCTTTAAGAAATATTAGCATCTTACCTGTTGTGTACATGTTGTTGGTTCCATGGTTCAATGTTCCCATGGCCAGGCCTCCTTGTTGGTTGTCTTGAACTAGGCGGTTGGACACAGTTGCTCACAGATTAACTTTTTTTTTTTATTTTGTATAAATCCCAGCCTGCAGTTTTCATGAAGTATGAAATGTGGCATGTCTTTTCCGTAGAGTTTTTTTTTTTAAATTGATTCAAATCAAATGTTTATTCAAGCAAGAGTACATACATACAAAATAAGTTACAGCCATAATGTTGGATTTCTTGAAAGAGCTAATGCATACTATGCCTAAAGCTATTAATACGCACAGCGTTTCGGGCAAGGTGAGGGGAAAACACTTAGACTAAAACTTAATACTAATTGAGATCAAAGCATAAATTGAGTTGAAAAAGGTAAAAAGGGGTGAAAAAAACATGGTGGAAATCAGCAGTTATACAAGTTAGTCAACAAACAGTATTGTTTGAAAATAGCAAGACATAGGTTGACATTTAGGAGGTAAGGTAGGTTACATGGAGTTTTTCTTTTAAACTGGTTGAGAGAGGTACAGCCGTGATTGGGAAGGTCATTCCACATTCTGGGTCTGATTTGCAGAGCATTTCTAGTTTGGTTAAATCGCACTCTTGGAATATCAAATAGCTGTTTGTTTCTGGTGTGGTGCCCATGGGTTCTGTTACAACCTTCTAGGAAGCATTTAAGGTCAGGATTAGCATTACAGTTCAAAGTTTTAAATATATAGAGTATACTTGAGAGGATGTGCAGCGACTTGATTACTTGCAATTCGTAATGTTAAATTTTCAATTTAAGTCAATTCAGTGACTTGCAATTCATAATGTTAATTTTTCTTAAGAGGGCAAGAGATCTTGAGAGAAAGGGGAGAAGAGTGGGAGAAAGGTGGAGAGGTGGCAGATAGGGGAAAAGAGAAAGAAGAGGTGGATGTGGGAGAGACTCGGGCACAGACGGGTACTCGAACTAGTTTCATTTATTAATCAATTAGTACATATCAATGGCTTACCATATGCGACTAACCTTAACTTTATACTATCCCTTCATCTTCTCAAACCCAACCCCCCACACCCTAGAACTAGATAATACAGTAAACAATGAACCAACATACTTCCTGCGCTGGTTTCCTGTCCTCATCGAGGCAGTTCCTGGCGCTCAGGTAAATTCAGGAAAATATTTAATATGTGTGTGTCCTGTACAGATCAATGCGGCCAGTGGCTGAGACGGGAGAGTTATCGCGCCTGAGATTCAAGATGTACTCTGTATATGCATGGGGATGTCCTATTGTGGTGTCCCTGGTCGCCTTCACCATCCAGGCTCTCCCGGAACACATTGAACTCATCAGGCCAGGTTTTGGCAACAAGAAATGCTGGTTTCAAAGTAAGTGACAAGTCCTTTAAAGTGGTGATCTGTGTTGCACTCCTGGTAGTGGTGAGTGTGTCACTCCTCATGGTTAGCTGCATAAACCCTGGTGGTGGTGAGTATGTTTCTCTCCTAGTAGTGGTGAGAGTGAGTTGTGTTGTTCCCCCTGGTGGTGGCAAGAGTATCACTCCTCGTGGTGAGCCGAGTTGCTCCCCTCATGGTGAGCTGAGTTGCCCCCCTCGTGGTGAGCTGAGTTGCCCCCCTCGTGGTGAGCCGAGTTGCTCCCCTCGTGGTGAGCCGAGTTGCTCCCCTCATGGTGAGCCAAGTTGCTCCCCTCATGGTGAGCCAAGTTGCTCCCCTCATGGTGAGCCAAGTTCCTCCCCTCATGGTGAGCCAAGTTGCTCCCCTCGTGGTGAGCCAAGTTGCTCCCCTCGTGGTGAGCGAAGTTGCTCCCCTCGTGGTGAGCCAAGTTGCTCCCCTAGTGGTGAGCCAAGTTGCTCACCTTGTGGTGAGCCAAGTTGCTCTCCTTGTGGTGAGACGAGTTGCTCCCCTCGTGGTGAGCCAAGTTGCTCCCCTCATGGTGAGCCAAGTTGCTCTCCTCATGGTGAGCCAAGTTGCTCTCCTCATGGTGAGACGAGTTGCTCCCCTCGTGGTGAGCCAAGTTGCTCCCCTCATGGTGAGCCAAGTTGCTCTCCTCATGGTGAGCCAAGTTGCTTCCTTCATGGTGGTGAGAGTCAGGTTCATGCATCCTGGTGTTGAGAATGAGTGTTTCACAACTGGTGGTAGTGAGAGGGAGTGTCACTTCCCAGTTGGTGGTGATGAGAGTGAACTGTGTTGCATCCCTGGTGATGGTGAGAATGTACTTGGCTGTAGTACACAACTCGTCGTGAAGATAGTGAGCCATGTCCCTGGTTGAAGTGATAATGTATCATTGATGGTGTGAGGGCGAGTGTTGCCTACCAGTTGAAAGAAAAGCATTTACACTTGTTACTGTGTTTAATCATTGATTTTGAATATTGCTTCTTTGATGGTGTGATAGTGCGGGATAAAATCCACTATCTTTATTATAGTGATGCAATAATGATGTAAAATGTTGATTATACAGTGTATTGATGTGATAGTATTGTTGAACATTGATTACCTAGTATCTTTGTGATAGTAATATCACATGTTGATCACAAAGTATCTTGATGTGATGATGACAATTTAGTGTTAGTGTGATAATCATCAATGTGATACACACACAATATTAAAAATAATAATTATACTATAATTATTGTATTTAAATATTGTACAGTACAGTAATGCATATATTTATATTAACATTGTGTGTCTGCAGATGACAAATCGCTTTGGGCGTACTTCTATGGGTTTGTACTGGTGCTGGTGGTGGCGAACGTCATCTTCTTTGCCCAGGTAGCATACATTCTCCTGGTGGCTCAGAACGACCCCATCCTGCAGCGCACCCGTGCCCAGAACAGAGAGAGGTCAGTCCATGTCAGCACCATCAGGTAAAGAATAGCAGCATGATTTGTAAATAAATAATGTAAGCTATGGAAAAGATAATCCCTACTATCTGAAGAGCATTACAAATATTCTTAAAGTTTTCATATCAGAATTTGGATAATTTTTGTTTATAAGTTATCCTTAGAGCTTTCAGATATTTGGGACACTTTTTAGATATTTGGGTTCAAATGCGAATTTTTGTCAGATATAAACTTTAATTTTTTTTAGCAACAGTAAAAATGTATTAATTATATTTTTAATTATTTTTGTATCTAACTACATATAAGCAAATACATGTTCTATTGTTTGTGCTAACACTTAAAAAATATTAAGATTATAAAATAATGTAAGATAAAATGAAGACAGTCCAATCTCAATCCTTTAAAATGCTGTACAGCAAACTGAGATATCATGTCTTATTAACCAGTCAGTGGACAGAGAGGGATGGGGCCATGAGCAAACATTTATAAGGGACACACTGCCATGGCAAGGGCATGATCAGATCATGTTGCTATGAGAATGGCCCTGCATGCTAAGCCCTAAACCATGCAAGTAACTACTGAAAGTACTACCCATAAGATATAGTCTCCACATTCAATCCCAGAAATTTGTCAGTATGTGATCAACCATGTTTTAGAAAGAAAATACATTAGGCTTTATAACTTTGTTGCAAACATATAATAGTCATATTAGTACAGTGTATAGCTACAATTAAATTAATTTGGAAAAAGTAATAAGTACATTCTCATAGTCACTAATACATATAGCCTTCCAGCTGTCTAAACACTAATTTAATAATTGAAACATACATTGAGAATTTACTGAACAAGAAAAAAGTTACAATACATGACAGGTCCAATTACAATACTGTGGCATTAATCAGGAATCCTGGGTTTGAATCCCAGGTGGGACAGAAATGGTTGGGTATATTTCAAATCACTTAATGACTCTGTTCACATAGCAGTAAATAGGTACCCAGGAGTTAGTCAGCTTGTGGGGTTCCATCCTGGGAATGATCAGCAGTTCAGAGATGTTTAAGTACCCTGAAACATTTGAAATTCTTGTGGGTTCCCAATCAGTGCCTGAGGCTTCCAGTAAACATGTGCCATCTTGAAAAAATCGATGGTAGGCCACTGTAGCCTCACAGAGGAGTCAAAGATCCTTAAACTACCTAGGGCAATGCATTCTACAAAGTAGGATGAAGTCTTGGGAGCAAACTTCTGAATTTACCAGAGAAGTCACTCTGTCAGAGCAGGGGGCAATACCAAACAAGCACCTAGGAAAGGGCTGCCCTAAACATGCAGCTTAAGGCAAATTAGAAACCAAGTCCACACAATAGTGGAGCATGAAAACACATCCAAATGAAGCAAATACTGAATTTGGAAATAATACACAAAGCAAATGGCCCCCACAGAACAAAGTCCATAGGGTGGCTCACACTTATCTTGGGGAGCAAAAATGGGACTCGCTAAAGCTAGTCGTTGGTGACCCAAGGAGGTCCTCGCTCATGGACATCAGTGACAGAACTAAGGATATGGTGACATGGAAGCTGGGAGCTTCCCGTGGTCCCACCATCTTTGGTCCCACTGGGACCAAAGGCCAAAGCTCATCTCCCGCAAGCACAGCCAGGTGAGTACCTATCGGTGGCCAGCTGTAACTATTGGATGGTTCGATCTATCTACTGAATGAATTGTTTGCAGTCATATTTGCTGCTTCAGTTCTTTTTTTTCTCTGAATCAACTGTCTGTATTGCTTTGCTTACTTTCTACATGTTTTCTTCGTGAAAGTGATTGCACAATCTCCCTGCTTCCTGTGCCTCTGTGCGGAAGGTGGGCCAGGTTCTGGCTCTGGTTGCCAGTAGGCCATTCCGGATTTCTAAAGCTGACGTGATTTGTCTGTGTGGAGCCATCTCAGCAAGCTAGCTTCAGGGAGCCACTGAGGCCCTACCAGAAAAAGGAGTTTCATTACACTCAATATTTTTTTTTTTTATTTTGACTATGGCAATTGATATTCAGTTTATTGTCAATGTAATTATGAAGTACTGTATTTTCAATCTATTCTGCTCTCAATTTGGTTATTGTTAATTCTTAGTTCAGTTTCATTGGTAGACATGTTTCTACACAATATGTAATGCATTTATTCAGTGTTAAGGGTGAGTTTGTTAATAGTCATCCACAAGTGGACTTCTTCTTTTGTAGTTAAGTATTTGCTGTGTCAGAATAAGTGGGTTAGCATTTGACAAAATTAAGGTTGTGTCATCAGCAAATAGAATTTGCTTCAGGTGTTGCGTGGCATTTGGTTGGTCATTGATATGAAAGAGAAAAAGAAGTTGGCCAAGTATACTACCCTGTGAAACACCGGTGTTAACTGACAGAGTGGAAGAAGTAGCATCTTTCACAGAAACATAGTGGTGCCATCACTGTGGTAAGATCACAAGTATTGAAGGGAGTGACCTCTTGACTAAAGAGTGTTGCAGTATGAGAAGAAGGTTAACAGTCAAAAGCCTTATGCAGGTCAACAAATAAACCTGCAGGGTACTAAATTTCTGCCAAGAGCTCCATGTATCAAGTGAAGCATCTGTCTGCATCCAACCTGTCTTCTCAATTAGTACATCTCATTTTATCCCCGATGTACAAATTACAAAGTACTGTACTGCACTATGAAAAGTAGCAGTTCACAAAAATCCCATTTTTCTATACATCGGTAGATTAGGTTTGGTGGGTTGCTTGGGTTTATATGTTTCTGGTTAGATTAGCACAAGTTTTGTATTATTTCTGTAAGCTTACCACTTTTATGGACTGGGATTATTCTAGTCTAGCCTTAAAAAAATAACTAGATATACAATATTCTAGTTAGGTTACAGTGTCAGAGTAATTATGAGATTGCGTTACATCATTGCAGGCTAGTATGGTCAGGTTAGAGACCTGACTTAGAGAGTTCTTTGTGGTGATCGTTGTTGTAGGAGCTGCAATGACGTTGGTAAGAGGTTGAGAGGAGTCTGACTCCTTGTTGTGTTGTATTCAGACTGATTTGGCATGGCAGTTTGCTGCCTTATATAACCATCCGCTGCTGCTACCCAGACAGTCACCTGTCCTCTAATATAAGCTGAAATCACCACAATACCTGTATATTTAGTTTATGTAGTGGAAGTGTGTTTTGTACTTTGTGCAATACAGGGCTGTGAGAGGAATGAACATGATGCTTGTAACAGCCATAAGAACCATGCTGGTTCTCTCTATATGTGGGGACATGCTTCAGGTAAATTCAGGTACTGGTAGTACTAGTTGAACACAAATTACAATGATAGGTGTGAACCTGTTAATCTAAGGAATTGTGTCTAAAATACTTTACTGTATAATGAAACTGCAGCACCTAGTATTCCAACAAACTTGCTTCATTTTGCCCTTTATTTGAGTTGAAAGATATCAGTATACTACTTCTGTATAAAGAAAAACAGAGCACACATTATGTATGCTTATGTTACGTTATGTTATGCTTATGTTATGTCAGTGCTTATGTTAATTCTGCCTTGTGTACTTGCAGGATGTGGCTCTATATTAAGCTGTTTCTAGTGATGGGTCTCACATGGCTCACCGAGGTAATCTCTTGGCAGGAGGGGACATGCGAGGCCTGGTTAGTATCTCTTATTTACACCTGTATCCATTACCTCTGTTGAACGTCTAGCTCTTCTGTTAGGCAAATAATCTCAATATGAAAACAGCATTTAAATTCATACACAGCACAACAGATTTAATCAAACAGGATATAAAAATTTTAAAGATACTAAAATTAAATATACTTTGCACTTTACATTTTTATGTTGGGTGTTCCGTGAGTCAGGAACCAGGTCCCATAAATCTGGAACCATTCGTTTTGTGATTGCTCATTGGATAACTATTTACATTTGTTTATAAATTACTGAATAATGATGGAGACATTGACTACATTATGTTAATACAATTAATTAATACAAAGCAACCCATTTCATGATTTCATCCTATGACTCCAGACTTATTTGATATCCTGTATAATCTCTGGTAAACTTGTTAACCACACACTTGGTAAAATGGTTAACCACACACTTGGTAAACTAGTTAACTACACACTTGGTAAACTAGTTAAATACACACTCGATAAACTAGTTATCCACACACTTGGTAAACTAGTTAACCACATACTCAGTAAACTTGTTAACCACACACTCGCTAAACTAGTTAACACACACACTCGGTAAGATGGGTAACCACAAACTTGGTAAACTTGTTAACCACACACTCACTAAACTAGGTAACCACACACTTGCTAAACTAGTTAACCACACACTCGCTAAACTAGTTAACCACACACTCGGTAATCTAGTTAACCACACTTGCCCCTCTTGCTTAGCCATGCATGTTGTGGTTGACTGTGCCCTCACCTGTGTACTGTATAATAACACAGCACTGTACTCTCTTTGTAGGATGATCACCGACATCGTCAATACTCTCCAGGGCTTCTCAATCTTCCTCATTTTCATTTGCAAGAGGAATATGCTGCGAAGAGTAAGTTTGCGTTGGCCTTATTATCATACTCTTGTATTACATTTGAGTCTCTAATAAGTCTAATTAACAAAGCTGTTTATCAATTTGTTTATTAACAATGAATCTTGCATGATACAGTACAAGAGATCTAATTATTTTATTATGTAGTTTACCTGAATTTATCTGTGGGCCACCATTTTGTCCTGAGGGTCAGGATGCTGGGGGCTTGTCAAAAAGCCACTCATTTTTCCTGATGATTTTATCCAGCTAGATTTTGAACTGCAGCAATGTTCTGGCATTTATGGCTTTTGATGGGTAGTGGGTCCATGGATTTTTTTTTATATTTTATTATTTATATATACAAGAGTTCTTACATTCTTGTACAGCCACTAGCACGCATAGCATTTCAGGCAAGTCCTTAATTATAATCAGATAGGTGAAAAAGCATCTTGTGTTTTCTTTCCTACATTATGTCTTGTCGTATTTGAAATCGTTGTTCCTTGTTTGTGTTACAGCTGGCCTTTTAAAGAAGTGGTCTGAAGGATAAGGGATCTTTTGAAGAAGTGGTCTTGATCAGTATCCTCTAAATTTTTTATTTTTAAAAGTTTTGATGAGATCAGCCCTGTTATGTCAAGTTTGCAGTGGCTCAAGTCCTGTGGCCCTCAGCTGACTTGGTTCAGGAATGATTTTTGTCACCTGGTGCTAAAATTTCTCCAAAACAGACATGTTCTTCTGAAGATGAGGTCTCAATGCAATGATTTGTCTAGTATTCACCAAGTTATTCTTATTAATAACCTATTTCCCTCCTCTTTCTTTTTTAAATGATCTTCAGTCTATCTGCTATCTTGTATTATCTACCCATCATTTGTTTTGCTTTTTTCCAGATCTATTTTTCAATTACATGCAATCCAGTAATAGAAATGAACTAACAATTTAAATGGCTTTGTTCTTGACTCATAATTGGGGTCCCGGGTTGAATTCCCAGAGGGGCAGAAATGGTTGGACATGTTTCCTTGCACCTTATACCTCTGTTCACCCAGCAGTAATTAGGCAGTTACTGTGGGGTTGCATTCTGGGGAGGGTCATTAAGACCAATATTCTAAATAAATAAGACAAACACATTACTGTACTAGCATGCTTTGCTATCATACAGATCCGCAACAACTGGGAGCCATATTTGCGTCGTGTGAAAGAATTCTTTGGCTCATCCCGTCCAACAAAGTCTGCAACGGGCAAAGGTAGCCAGGAGAGTTCATCTTTCAGCTCTTCTGTGAACCGGCCAAGCCATTCTGCAGCATCTCAGAGGACAGTCCAGAGTCAGATCTCACTTGATCCAACTTCTGCTTCAAGGTCAGTTCACGTGAGAAAACTTAGGCCTGGATGCAAGAATATTTGTCCAGTTGGTGCA
Organism: Procambarus virginalis; assembly: GCA_020271785.1. Classification (NCBI taxonomy): domain Eukaryota; kingdom Metazoa; phylum Arthropoda; class Malacostraca; order Decapoda; family Cambaridae; genus Procambarus; species Procambarus virginalis. The sequence continues at coordinate 7,564,320 of WNGS01005680.1, forward strand.
TTATGGTCATGAAACCCATAGGACTATTGTGTTCTGGTATTACAAATTTATAGGTTTAGAGCACAAGTAGCAGTGAGGTAGACATTTGAGCACAAGAGGCAGTGAGGTAGCCATTTGAGCACAAGTAGCAGTGAGGTAACCATTTGAGCACAAGAAGCATTGAGGTAGCCATTTGAGCACAAGTAGCAGTGAGGTAACCATTTGAGCACAAGTAGCAGTGAGGTAGCCATTTGAGCACAAGAAGCATTGAGGTAGCCATTTGAGCACAAGAAGCATTGAGGTAGCCATTTGAGCACAAGTAGCAGTGAGGTAGCCATTTGAGCACAAGTAGCAGTGAGGTAGCCATTTGAGCACAAGTAGCAGTGAGGTAGCCATTTGAGCACAAGTAGCAGTGAGGTAGCCATTTGAGCACAAGTAGGAGTGAGGTAGCCAGCAGGTACTACATAGTTGATACCAGTACATTGTAAAGTGCTGGAGAAGGAGGAGGAGAGGCCACAGCTAATATTTTTGTGCCTTTATTTTAAATAAAACTTTTGTTTCAAACTCCTTGAATATATGAAATCTTTTAATGACATATTATAGTTTAGTGTAATGATGTTTTACACAGATTTAATTTGAGTTCAAAGAATCCATATATTATTGTAGAAATGCTTTACATCTACAATACTGCATACATAAAATAAGGAAAGCTGCAGTTAAGTATAATTATAGATTCCTCCTATATCATGCCTTATTCATCTTGATATACATTTATTAATAACAGTATAAACCTAATGTACTTTCTTGAATCATAGACATGGAGGTATGATTCCTTGATATTGCTATTCAAGTGTACATCTTCTTAAGTGAATGATTGTTACAGAAAGTTGTCATCATCATCACTAGTGTCTACCACCGGAGTCCAAGTACACTCTCCCAACTCAATTTCAATGGACACGATAAATGAAGTTTCGAGCCCTGAAGGTGAACAAGCTGAAAAAAACAGTGGACTTAATGGGCACAGTGTTAGTTTATCTCGTGTGCCAAATCCTGTGAATATGAAAGAAAGTACTTTCAGCATGACTGATAGTCAGTATATACCAAAGAGTGCATTAAACACAAATGGTGAACAGACAGGCAGCGATCACCTGCCAGACAACAATAATGAATCATCACTAACAACTGCCGAAAAGGTTGCATCCTTAAGAACACCAAATGAAGTTAACACAAGACAGGTAAATCATGAAACATCTGCACCAATAGGAAAAATTGACAGTGAAGTGCCTTACAAAAATGCAGAGGACGTTCCATCATTGAGAAACACTGACAGTGAAGTGATTTTGGAAAGTGCCGAAGAAATTTCACTACCGAGAAACTTTGCCGGTGAAATGCCTTCCAAAAATGATAAGGAAGTTACACAGCTGACAGAAAGTGAAAATTCTTCACAGAACAGAAAATTTGTAAATGCTACTTCAGAAAATACTAATGAAAATAATATTGTGAGGACCCAAGAACAAAGTGAAGTGTTTGGAATAAGTAATGGGTCAGTGTTGCCAAGACACCACCGAGCATTTACAACAGAGGATGAAGATGATCAGCCTGTAGATGTGTGACACGTGTTCATGTTTGAATTCTGCTGCAAGTTTTATAATTAGTGAGAAACACTATTTAACAAAAAATATATATACAATTCAATATAAAGAGTACTACTGTATATACAGTATAGCATTTATTACTATGCACTCGGTTGAAAACTTCCACAATTAAACAAGCATGTTGGGAATTTACCTTTTGCTGTTCACAGAGGTGCATAGCAGTGAAACCAATGGTGCGCACTGCATGTTTTAACATGAATCACATGGCATAAATCACTGCAATGACAATTAAGTGATCTATCAGTGCTGGTGAATGGTATACTTCCTGGTGAGTGCAGGCATCCAGCCTTTATGAATCTCACTGATTCATATCATCTTTTAAATTATCAGATATATTTTTAAAGAAATGTAGTCTGTTTAATGGAAAAATATTATATTCAAGAAATTAGTAATTAATAAAACACTATATTTAAGTACTGAAAACTATTTTGCATGCTGTTGTGTGCTAGAACATCACTGATGATTGTGTTACCATTATGTGTTAAATGTGGGATTGTTATATATGTAATAAGATGTTGTAAAGTTGTTAATGAATGTAGCAAGCCATTAGAAGCTACAGTATAAAACAATTGCAAATATATGTTTCTATTAAGGCAAATATTTTACTTGACTGAATTTAATTCCTAGAAAAAGGGCAAAATAAGTGTCCATCAAGATAATGTAAGCATAATTTAGTGAAATCTTTTGTTACATCACGTGAAATTATGGTAATTTAATCTGAAATGACGCTAAATACAATCAGTGGATAGTAATGTATGATAAATCATGCTTCACATGAATTTTTGACAGGCTATATTACCAGAACAACAAACTAATGTAGCACTTGTATATTGAAAGCTTTATTTGTAATTGTAAGGTTAAGAGCACAAGTATGAAGTTTATATATCTTGTTGCCCAACAAACTTATCTTTGATATGCATGCAGTTTTAACTATTGTGCATTCTTGTAAATACTGTAATTTTTGTGGTTTGTGTACATTAAGCAAACTTGCAATTTTAGATACATCTCCTCAGATACTATCAATGTGCACTCCTCCCCGTTACCTCGGATACATTTGACATGCCCTATCTCTTCAGATACTACCTACATACACTTTTCCCTATCACCTCAGATACTATTGCCATGCTTTTGTCTCCATCACCTCAGATACTGTAACCATGATCTTCTCGCCCATCACCTCATACTATTAACATATACTTCTTCTCATCACTTCAGATACTTGTTGACACTCACTTCTAATCTGGGGCATTCCTCTTCTCATAATCCCCCCCTCCCTCTCTTCTCATCTCCTGCTGACACACCTCACACATCTCCAGAAGACAGACACCTCATGTCTTGGCCAGTGACTTGTGAGACTAGAGAGGTATAGTCAACATCTCTTCTGACGATGGCATTGATGTGGGTTGTATAACTTCTATAGCAAGCTCTTTAATCATAAACAAAAAGAAAATGAGTACACAAATATATGTGGTGGGAGTACACATCTGTCTTCTGATCTATGAAGGTAAGAGATACCTAAATTATAAGACAATTTTTTTTATAAAAACATGAAATGATAATGTACAGTACACTACAATTTGAAATGCTGTATTAATTAGATAATATTTGGTAAATACTAATGTATAAGACAGGAAGCCAACATTATAGAAAGGCATTATAAAATATTAGAGTAATTCTGCATGAACCAAAACAGTATTAGCTGAACTAAATTACAACTACAGAATATACCTGTAAGTTGTTGAAACTGAATATATCTTTGTCATAAACAAATCATATGCTGTGTAAGGTTTTATTATACTCTATGTGCATGTACAGTGTATGTGGTTTTTAGTGGTTATATTGCTTAATCGTCAACAAATGTACTTTCACAACTCATTGTACCTTCTTGTAAATAAATAAATGAGCCCATCTTTGTGAAATAATAATACTGTAAGTGTAATAATAATAATTCATTGTGTCGGGGGACAGGCATGTG
>WNGS01005680.1:7597564-7685596 GCA_020271785.1 Procambarus virginalis
TTTCAAATGTAATCATTATACACGTAGTCCCAAAAAACACTCTGAAACCAGTACACCAATTGATTGAAAGTTCATAAACGAGACCACAGATAAGGTCAGCCCCAGCCAGCACAATTAGGAGAGTACACACACGTCAGTATGATGGGGAAAGGTACCCATGGCGTTCCCCAAGGTTCCTGGCTGGCACTTACACGTATAGTGTATATCAATGAATTTCCCAACAGAATATTAAACACTAGATTAATTTGCATGTTTGTTTATACTAGGATACAGGGAGCGATAATACAGTACATTGTAGACTATTGAACACTTAAAGTAACTAATTACCAGAATTTTAATATGGAGAAATTCATATAAGTAATTGAGGCACGTTAGAGTAAGAATAGGTCCCATTGGGGAATATGGGTCGGGTTAAAGCAAGAATCTTCGAGCGGTTGGAATAACAAATTGACGAACGTCACCATAACATTTATATACCGGGGAAAATACGGGCTTACTTTTTCCATAACCTTGGTAAGACCGAGGCTGGCATCTGCAGCCGCGGTGAGCTCCCTCGCTGTCGGAACACATCAACAGTACAGTCACGCCACCCCCGTGGCTTCTCTAAATATCACCAGTTACAGAGAGAATTTTAATAAAGTTGGCGTCTTTGGAAAAAATAAGAAAAGGGAAGCACGCACACACCGGAAGGCCACATAAAGAACGTTGTGCGAGGAGCCTATGCTACACTTTCTAACTTCAGAATTGCTTATAAATATATGGATGGAGAAATACTAAAGAAATTGTTCACGACTTTGTCAGACCGAAGCTGGAATATACAGCGGTTGTATGGTGCCCATATCTTAAGAAGCACATCAACAAACTGGAAAAGGTACAAAGACATGCCAATAAGTGGCTCCCAGAGCTGAAGGCATGAGCTACGAGGAGAAGTTGGAGACATTAAATATGCCAAAACAAGAAGATAGAAGAAAAGAGGTGATATGATCACTACGTACAAAAAGTAACAGGGATCAATAAAATTGAAGGGAAGATTTCCTGAGACCTGGAACTTCAAGAACAAGAGGTCATAGATTTAAAACTAACTAACAAGGATGCCGAAGAAATATAAGAAAATTCACTTTCCCAAACAGAGTGTGGAGATGGTTGAAACAAGTTAGGTGAGAAGGTGGTGGAGGTCAAGACCGTCAGTAGTTTCAAGCGTTATGTGACAAAGAGTGCTGGGAAGACGGGACACCACGAGCGTAGCTCTCATCCTGTAACAACACTTAGATAATTACACAGCACACACAAGACAAAGCTAGAAAACGTTTAGAGATTTCCTCATGAGCTATGAGGAAAGGCTGCGTGAACTGCGCCTCACGTCGCTGGAAGACAGAAGAGCTCGGATAGACATGATCATCAAATACAAAATTCTCTTCAGAATAGACAGGGTAGAGAAGGATGGATTATTTAACACGGATGGTACACGCACAAGGGGACACAGGTGGAAACTGAGTACCCAAATGAGCCACAGAGACACGAGAAAGAACTTTTTCAGTGTCAGAGTAGTTAGTAAATGGAATGCATTAGGCAGTGATGTGGTGGAGGCTGACTCCATACACAGTTTCAATGTAGACAATGATAGAGCCCAGTAGGGCAGGAATTTGTACATCAGTTAATTGAAGGTTGAGAGGCGGGGACCAAAGAGCCAAAGCTCAACCCCCGCAAGCACAAACTAGGTGAGTACACCACACACACACACACAACACACACACACACAACACACACACACACACACACCACAACACACACACACACACACACACACACAGTTTAGCAGGTGTTCAAAAGACTGGTGACCCAGATCACACATGCATCAGAGGCAGAGTAGTATTCACAGCGCCGCACGTGTGGGTGACTACCTTCGAGCAGTCCCCCACACGTGCTGCGGTACGCACGGAGGGGGGAGGGGAGGGGAGAGGGGAGCCTACACCTACTTACTCCCAATATATGAATCATGTCTATTAAGATGACCACCACACGAGCCCCCAGAAACACTTCAAGATGTTACACCACCGGAGACCAACATTCACTCCAAACATCTATATACCACCTACGGGGCTATCAGTGCCCGTGCCACCGCTTGTGGTGGCTTGTTCTTCATCATCAGATGACCAAAACACGGTCAGAAGATGGAGAAACAACGACAATACATGGTGTGAGCCTTATTACATGGGTGTGAGTCTTATTACATGGGTGTGAGCCTTATTACATGGGTGTGAGTCTTATTACATGGGTGTGAGCCTTATTACATGGGTGTGAGCCTTATTACATGGTGTGAGCCTTAGTACATGGTGTGAGCCTTATTACATGGTGTGAGTCTTATTACATGGGTGTGAACCTTATTACATGAGGTGCGAGCCTTATTACATGGGTGTGAGTCTTATTATATGGGTGTGAGCCTTATTACATGGGTGTGAGTCTTATTACATGGGTGTGAGTCTTATTACATGAGGTGCGAGCCTTATTACATGGGTGTGAGTCTTATTACATGGGTGTGAGTCTTATTACATGGGTGTGAGTCTTATTACATGGGTGTGAGCCTTATTACATGGGTGTGAGTCTTATTACATGGGTGTGAGTCTTATTACATGGGTGTGAGTCTTATTACATGGGTGTGAGTCTTATTACATGAGGTGCGAGCCTTATTACATGGGTGTGAGTCTTATTACATGGGTGTGAGTCTTATACATGGGTGTGAGTCTTATTACATGGGTGTGAGTCTTATTACATGAGGTGCGAGCCTTATTACATGGGTGTGAGTCTTATTACATGGGTGTGAGCCTTATTACATGGGTGTGAGCCTTATTACATGGGTGTGAGTCTTATTACATGGGTGTGAGCCTTATTACATGGGTGTGAGTCTTATTACATGGGTGTGAGTCTTATTACATGGGTGTGAGCCTTATTACATGGGTGTGAACCTTATTACATGGGTGTGAGTCTTATTACATGGGTGTGAGTCTTATTACATGGGTGTGAGTCTTATTACATGGGTGTGAGCCTATTACATGGGTGTGAGTCTTATTACATGGGTGTGAGTCTTATTACATGGGGTGTGAGCCTTATTACATGGGTGTGAGTCTTATTACATGGGTGTGAGCCTTATTACATGGGTGTGAGCCTTATTACATGGGTGTGAGTCTTATTACATGGGTGTGAGCCTTATTACATGGGTGTGAACCTTATTACAGGGGTGCGAGTCTTATTACAGTGGGTCTGGATCTTGTTACAGGCATGTAATTACCTAGGTGTAATTATATGACTGTAACAAGACTTACATTACAGTCTGTGATGTGAGTCACACATTACAGGCATGTGAGTCACATATTACAGACATGTGAGTCACACATTACAGGCATGTGAGTCACACATTACAGACATGTGAGTCACACATTACAGGCTTGTGAGTCACACATTACAGACATGTGAGTCACACATTACAGGCATGTGAGTCACACATTACAGACATGTGAGTCACACATTACAGGCATGTGAGTCACACATTACAGGCATGTGAGTCACACATTACAGGCATGTGAGTTACACATTACAGGCATGTGAGTCACACATTACAGGCATGTGAGTCACACATTACAGGCATGTGAGTCACACATTACAGACATGTGAGTCACACATTACAGGCATGTGAGTCACATATTACAGGCATGTGAGTCACACATTACAGGCATGTGAGTCACATATTACAGGCATGTGAGTCACACATTACAGACATGTGAGTCACACATTAAAGGCATGTGAGTCACATATTACAGACATGTGAGTCACACATTACAGACATGTGAGTCACACATTACATGCATGTGAGTCACACATTACAGACATGTGAGTCACATTACAGGCATGTGAGTCACATATTACAGGCATGTGAGTCACATATTACAGACATGTGAGTCACACATTACAGGCATGTGAGTCACACATTACAGACATGTGAGTCACACATTACAGGCATGTGAGTCACATATTACAGGCATGTGAGTCACATATTACAGGCATGTGAGTCACACATTACAGGCATGTGAGTCACACATTACAGACATGTGAGTCACATATTACAGGCCACATTACAGGCATGTGAGTCACACATTACAGGCATGTGAGTTACACATTACAGGCATGTGAGTCACACATTACAGGCATGTGAGTCACACATTACAGGCATGTGAGTCACACATTACAGACATGTGAGTCACACATTACAGGCATGTGAGTCACATATTACAGGCATGTGAGTCACACATTACAGGCATGTGAGTCACATATTACAGGCATGTGAGTCACACATTACAGACATGTGAGTCACACATTAAAGGCATGTGAGTCACATATTACAGACATGTGAGTCACACATTACAGACATGTGAGTCACACATTACAGACATGTGAGTCACACATTACAGACATGTGAGTCACATATTACAGGCATGTGAGTCACACATTACAGGCATGTGAGTCACACATTACAGACATGTGAGTCACATATTACAGACATGTGAGTCACATATTACAGACATGTGAGTCACATATTACAGACATGTGAGTCACACATTACAGACATGTGAGTCACACATTACAGACATGTGAGTCACATATTACAGACATGTGAGTCACACATTACAGACATGTGAGTCACACATTACAGGCATGTGAGTCACACATTACAGACATGTGAGTCACATATTACAGGCATGTGAGTCACATATTACAGACATGTGAGTCACACATTACAGGCATGTGAGTCACATATTACAGACATGTGAGTCACACATTACAGACATGTGAGTCACATATTACAGGCACGTGAGTCACACATTACAGGCATGTGAGTCACACATTACAGGCATGTGAGTCACACATTACAGGCATGTGAGTCAGACATTACAGGCATGTGAGTCACACATTACAGGCACGTGAGTTACACATTACAGGCATGTGAGTCACATATTACAGGCATGTGAGTCACACATTACAGGCATGTGAGTCACACATTACAGGCATGTGAGTCAGACATTACAGGCATGCGAGTCACACATTACAGGCACGTGAGTCACACATTACAGGCATGTGAGTCACATATTACAGGCATGTGAGTCACACATTACAGGCATGTGAGTCACACATTACAAGCATGCGAGTCACACATTACAGGCATGTGAGTCACACATTACAGGCATGTGAGTCACACATTACAGGCATGTGAGTCACACATTACAGGCATGTGAGTCACATATTACAGGCATGTGAGTCACACATTACAGGCATGTGAGTCACACATTACAGGCATGTGAGTCACATATTACAGGCATGTGAGTCACACATTACAGGCATGTGAGTCACACATTACAAGCATGCGAGTCACATATTACAGGCATGTGAGTCACACATTACAGGCATGCGAGTCACATATTACAGATGTGTGAGTTTTATTATAAGTGTGTAAGTCTTATTACAGAAATGTGAGTATTATTACAGGAGTGTGGGTTTTATCACACGGATGTATCGTATTACAGTGGTGTTAGTCTTATTATTGACATGTGTCTTGTTACATGTTTACGTTATATATCAAGCGCGGGTTTGGTTCCAAGTATAGGCTTCTGTGCAGGTTTGGGCACAGGTGCTGCTCTGTGTGGGAGGTCGATGACTCTGGTGACCTCCTGGCGGTGACATGGACGCCGAGTCAACCTCTGCTATATCTTACTGAAATTGAAATTGAAATAAGTTTATTGAGGTAAAATGCACACAAAGGGATGAGGTAGCTCAAGGTATTCTCAACCCGTTCAGTACATCGTGTTAATACATACATGACACACATCACAAACAGTAAACATATTACCGAACATTATGAGAGATAAACATATACATTTCCACCTTTACACTATCTTACTGAGTAGTTTGCAAACGTCGTGCTGGTGTTGAATCGTTCCCAGATGGCGCTCTGTAAGCATTTCCTGGTGGGTGGTGATCTTGTCCCACTGCGCCATGGCTCATATCCTGCAAGCCTACTTCCTGATTACTCTGGCGCCACATTTCCGGAAGGTATGAAATGTTTTTAGATTAAAACTTTCCGCTTGACGTCATGACGGCACAACTCCTCCATACACTGAGCCTCGAGAACTAAGGGTGGCAGGAAGTGGGACTGTGAATATTTCCTTGTAAACTACTTCCTAATGTTTCATTTCATTAAGCTAGTTAGACACAAGAATATCTGCTGACAACACTCGTGTGTTGGCTGGCGAGGTCAAATGGCAACAGTGAGAAAAAACCTGATTGCCTTTCTCCCGCTTTGTCTTGTCGTTGTGTCTTGGAAAATATACTATGCGACTATTTTCTGTATTTCAAGCCGTTTATGAGTCGCACATTCAAAGATAACACAGCTTGAACAATTTTCAAGGAAATTAAAAGAAATGTGCTAAACCAGTAAGGACATTTACGGAGTTTCTCGAGTGAGCTGACTAGAGAAAATATTTATATTTTCTTAATTACGTAATATTTGTTATCATTAAATTGGCGGCTACGCCTGTCGGTGTCTTGAGTTCGTTTTAGCCTTGCCTTTCATTTAATATCAATGCGTGCTGTAAAAATGATTTACTTATCAGTGAAAGGAATTAGTTATTTGCAGATGCAAACGTAACACTGATATTCACCTGTGTAAATGAAAGGGGAATCTGTATTTGTTAATATCGTTTGGGTTTGTGATTTGTTACATTCAATCATTTACCGCTCTTCATGTTAGTAATCTCACCGTTATGAATGAGAACAGTGTTCGTGAGAATTCATTAATTGTTTTATATTTCGTTTGTTGCAAGGTGTATATTTGTCAACATGGAGTCTTGGCGAGGCTCCTAGAGTTTACAAGTCCCTTGTAAGCTTACAAGCTTACAGGTCCCTAAGCTGTTTCTCTCTCTGTGCCAGTGTGAAAGGCAGTCACTGCCTGTCCATATTGTTGGTAGCGACATCTTAGGCTTACCCTATCAGTATACGGACACTATGAAATATTATAAAATATACATCTCCCAACTCCTCCTCCCATACTTTATATGTACATATATTGCACAGTATGAATAGAGAAAATGGTGGGTAAGTTACGAGAGCGAGTTGTGTGTATGAGTGGGTAATTGAGCAATTATACCACTCCCTAACACTGGGCAGTGGAGTGAGAAGGGGGGGTTTAGAAGTGTTGCTGTGAGGGGTGGATGTGCAGTCTCTTCTCACGATTTGCCACACGTCGAATTTGACACGGTATTTCTGTCTTGTGGTACCACATCTTTGCCATTAGACGTAATTATTCTTTGGAAGAGTATAGAACAGAGAACATAGGTGATGGTGCCTAGTTTGTGTTCATTTTTGTTACTTATGAGCTAGCCAACTTGGTGATAAACTCTTGGGATGTCATCACGCCAAGTATCGGATTTGTGTGGTTTGTAAATAGTCTTGTTTAAACGACAATATGGGTTCGTAAAAGGTACGCTTCCCATTATCAGTATAAGATCGGTTTTATGATCACATGTAAGTGTTGAAAGTTTAAGATACATGTAAGCCAAGAAAAATCATTAAACGTTATTATACATTTCATTATTACAGACATAAACTATTTTAATGATTTCATAATAAATTAGCATCAAAATATCTTCCCGCTAACAATATTTTATTTTCCACAAGTAGGCTTAGCAGTGTTTGGACTAATTTAATGTTTTTCTTTTCAGACAGCGAGTGGCGGAGGCAGTCTATCTGGAGATTATATTGTGCCGACAAGGTTCTCATTAATACGTCTTGTGAAATTAGTGGAGATGATTTAAGTAGACAACGTGCTGTAAAAACGCACCTTGCTCACTTGGTGGAGTTGTGTTGTGCTGGAGATAAAAAGGCATTGGTATTGGTAGAAAATTAACTAATGGTAGAAAAATTCTGTGCAGCAATTGTGAAGCATCACCAGTCGTGAATATGTGACGTCAAGAAAGGATGGTCTGCAACGTGTTGAAACAAAAGTATCACTATTGGTTGATTCATACGGTGTTAAGTTGGTCAGATCGAGACACATAGCGAGTAGATCAATATACATCGAAATCGTTAGCGAGTTGCGGTATGGAGGAGTGTTGGGGAGAGTGAGGTGGCGGGAGTGTTGGGGTAAGATGCTGGTGCACTTGTTCTTGTAGCGATGGTGAGTAGAGTGTTGGGGGCGGGAGTGACACCGCTCTTGTTCGTGTTGCTGTTTTTAGTGGTGGAGAGAAGAGTTGAGGGTCAGGGTACGGAAGGGGTAGTCCCCAGGGAGGAGGACTACCCGGCCCTTGGACTGGACTATCCTGGCGAGGCGGTGGACTATCCGGGCCATCCGGAAGACTTGGGCGCAGATGGCTACTATACCAGTCCAGCCTACATTTTTATGCCAGACTTATCCAATACGACGATACGCAAGTGTCAATGTGAAGGAGACGAGGTCTGGGGGGGAGGCGCTTGCCACCCGTACCAAACCATCGTGGCAGTATTTGACCCCCACAGTGGGCAGCGGGTGGTGGCCAACACCAGCTCCTTCGGCAGGGTGAAGGTGGGCCAAGTGAGGTGCCCACACCCACGCAGCCTCGTTCTCCTTGACTCTAATCGTCACATCGACTACATCTTCTCCATACTCGAGTCCGGGGACCTCCACTGGCGGGAAGAGACCTTCTCTGACTATTGCGTCGATCATATTTACGATCCACACGGACAGCCTACCTCCTGGGAGGCACACGTGTGCCTCCTGCCGCCTTCCGTGCCCCAGTGCTGCCCCCTCAATTTTACTTTTCACGTGGATGATGGGTGTGTGCCTCAGGCGGGCGTGGCATGGGCGCCACCTGTGCTGGTGGAAGGACAAGCCGTGGAGTGGCCGCAGGTGGAGGGCGACGTGGTCAACATCACCTGTGACTCTCACTCGGAGACTCGGTATGTAAAGGTGGGCGGTACGGAAGGTGGCCTGGTCTACACCCCCCAGGGCGCGCAGCTGGTCTGGACACCACCTGCAGAGCGCGCCAAGCTTGAAACTCTTCACGAGTACTGCGTGGGCAATGAGGCGGGCACGGCATCGCAGTACGTGGCTAAGGTATGTTACAAGGACCATGCTGCTGCCCACCGCGAGGCCTGCACCAATACCACGTGCATCCGCAAGTGCTGTCCTGAAGGCACGTTCTTTTTCGGCAAGTGTGAGCATGTGCTAGAGAAGAACGAACTGTGGCAGCCAGAGTTTTTCCACCCCGACACGTTGTCGCCCGCGGCCACGCCCCCACATCCCCTCACGGTTGTCTCCGGCTTCCCTCTCTGCCCCACCTTCTTCCAGTTGGAGTCACACATAAACGAGAACGACAAGTTCTACCTGCTTACGAATGGATCCCTGCATGTGCCTATTTTCGCAAGGGTTTTCCCGTCAGACAAGTACTGCATCGACAATTTCTACATAGAAGAAACAGGCGTTCATACGCTGCCTCTCGTCTGCTTCGAGGAGGACGCTGCTAGCACCAGCATGTTCTGCCAGGCTGTGCAATTGTACATCTACCCGGTACTTCTGGTGGTGTCGTGCGTGTTTTTGACCATCACGCTCCTCATCTACGTCAGCGTGCCGGAGCTGCACGCAAAGGTGCACGGCAAGTGTCTGGTGTCACACGTGTCCTCCCTCCTGCTGGCCTACGTCAGCCTCGTCACCGTCCAGTGGACAACCGAAATCATACCCCTCGCTGCCTGCAAAGTCATGGGTCAGTATCTTGTGCTCTCTCTCTCTCTCTCTCTCTCTCTCTCTCTCTCTCTCTCTCTCTCTCTCTCTCTCTCTCTCTCTCTCTCTCTCTCTCTCTCTCTCTCTCTCTCTCTATCTCTCTCTTTTCTACTGTACTCTACTTCAAGCTCATGTGTCATTGTTTCGTTCGTGTTCCTTCTAGATCTATTCCTTACCATTCCATGGAAAGTATCTCCTACTCTCTCACTCCTACCTTAGTATCTTCTCCTACATTGCCAAGGGCATTGTAAAGGCACCTCCTGTTCTCTCTCACTCCTACAGTACCTTAAGCAGTACCTCTCGCTCCCTATCCTTTTCACTGTGTCACGTAATCTATAGTTCCACAAGATTAAGCTGGATGATATAGGAGATAGAATGCTATCTGGGATCCGTGAGTGGCTTACTGATAAGACACCAGTAGTAAGGTTGAGTGTGTAGCCTTGGTACAACCCTTTGTGTCTAAGTTATTGGGTCCAGAGTGAGTTTATGTAGTCTTCAAACGCCTTAGAATAGTCAAACATTGGCATTAAAACGCAGTTACAATGAACAATATACAGTATACAGTGGGCAGTTCAGTACACACACACACACACACACATATATATATATATGTATATAATGTGTATATATATAATGTATATATATATATATATATATATATATATATATACACACACATTATATACATATATATATAATATATTTAGTTTGTATGTATGTATGTGTATATATTCAAAAAATAAAATATAAGATGATACAAGTGATATTTTGAGAAGTCAGACAGTATGCTGTAGGCAGAGTCCTGAGTTGACTGCTGGGGCGAGGAGAGTACTGTATAGGTTTTACAGCCAGAAACGTTGCCGATCCAGTGAAACTTAACTTGGTCTGGTGTTGAACTTAAGGCCTGTGAACCGCAGGAGGGTTTTTAAACCCGTGTCACAAGCTTACCGACCATCCAGCAAGTATTAATTTGTCCCGAACATAATTCAGGATAATATTCAACTCTGTATATAGACCGATAAGCTGGGTACCCCGAGTATGTCCCTTCCCGCGACTGATGAAGATGAAGCCACCACAGGAGGTGGGCATGAGTAGGTCTCCCGACTGATTGATTGATGAAGATTAAGCCACCCAAAAGGTGGCACGGGCATGAATAGCCCGTAAGTGGTGGCCCTGTTGAGCCATTACCAGTATCAATAGATGATACTGGAGATCTGTGGAGGTGCGACTGCACCCTGCGTGACGGGATATGTCTCCCGTCTCTCTCGACTGGCTGGCGGTGGCCTTATATTACCTAGGTGCGGATCAGTCCAGGGTCATGATCTGCCTGGTCACGACTGCCATCTTGTGCATCAAAGATGCAAGGGTGTCGGTCAGTCACTGGACTTGTATTTCCAGTTGCATCCAGCCGTGGCCTCGGGTGACAAGAGACGTTTTAACGTTGCTGTTAGCCTTGTAGTCTCTGCCGGTTTCCACCTGGTCGTAATTTCGAGGAATGTGGAGCGACAAGTGGTGTTCCTCAAGGCTCGGTTCTCGGCGCCAATTTTGATAATCCTTGTGTATGTCCATGAAACACGATCTAAACATTTGCTAATGACACACAAAAAACATATATATGAATGAATTTGGGTGGATAGAACTGCCTCGTATTGGGCCAATAGGCTCTCTAGGCAGGTTCCTTTCATCTTATATTCATAAGATGAGCAAAGGCTGTATCTAAAGCAGTGTATAAATGTATAGAAGGGTGGGGACTTGTGTAGTGTTCGGAGACGGGAAATATGCTTCAAGGTAGATATAAAGTAGTGCACTGTAGTTACGGTAATATTAAACGTGAATTGTGGTACTTGGAAAGTCCCGACCCAATATAAAAGAAGAGAAGGGGCTGGAAGCCGTTGTCTTCCTGCTCAAAACAACGTCTTGCTGCAAATAACAATAGTAATAGAATACTAGAGTACCATTAGGGTCATAAGTAATTACTTTATCCACTCCCACCATCCTGCCAGATGGGTATTTTATTATCCTGATACAAACTTGGTAATCGTTCACAGGCTGAGTAGCCGTATAAATGCGGATGTACCCAAGTATGTTAATGTTAATACACAAACCATTATGGTTTTCCATTGACGGAGACAGGAAGCCTGTTAGGCTGATCAAGATTTCTTTCTAGCTCAGCAGCTGACCAGGATGCAACCGGCAACAGCTGCCTAACTCCCGTGTATATAATTACAGCTAGGTGAACAGAGGCATCAGGTGTAAGGTAAAGTGCCCAAGAATATCGTCCTGCCCGGAAATTGAATTTGGATCCAGTGGGATGTGAGCCGCCTGCGTTGATCACGTATGGTACGGACCGTTCTCCAGCATCATCGCCAGTGCTGTCATAATGGCTTTATGTTGGCAATGTTTTCGTTATCACACCACGCCCTCTCCACCTCCATAATCTCAATGAGACTTCGTGAGGTGGAATCTACTATCTACTTTACATTAGATACAGAAGAGATAACTTCCCAGCAGCTGGACACCCTCATAAATACTGTCGAGCAGTATCCTCCCCCGCGATAGCAGCCTGACGATTAAATGTGACCTCAGCACAATGTATACGATTGATTGATTGATGAAGATTAAGCCACCCAAAAGGTGGCACGGGCATGAATAGCCCGTAAGTGGTGGCTCTTTTGAGCCATTACCAGTATCAATAGCTGATACTGGAGATCTGTGGAGGTGCGACTGCACCCTGCGTGACGGGAGATGTCTCCCGTGATAGTGTATATACACTACTAAGCCAAAAATATACTACTTACGGGCTATTCATGCCCGTGCCACCTCTTGGGTGGCTTAATCTTCATTAATCAATTAATTCATTCCTTAGACGACATCGGAGCGCACAAAATGTTTCTCCTGAACGGACACGAGAGATGTCTCATAATCCATAAATGAAAGTTGCTGGAAAGTTAGGTCTCCAACCTTGCATAATAAAAAGCATTGCTGGAAGACCAACTCGTTCTCCAAAATAGTACATCGTATTTTAACATATAATTTCCCATAGGCCAAAAATTGATGTATTAAAAATGGTAACAGCTCGCGAAATCGACGTAATGTCCCGTTTTCTGTTCGTGGGTCTTCGGGTAGATTAGGTTCGGGCAATTTAGTACAACTGTTTACTGATGGTGGGAGCGCTCGAGAGAGAGCGGACTGGATAGGCTAGGAAAGAAATGCACACTAAACCCAGTGAAGAGAAAGGGTGCCTTGAGCACAGTATTAGAGAACACTGAACACATCTGATGTTTACGAGGTCAACCATCCACCGAAAACGAGTGTTGCCGGAACAAATGTTGAGATCTTAAAGAGGTATTATAGTTTTATATAGATTATGAGTCCCCGCCCATCCTGTGGGCGGCGACGGAAAGGTTAGTCACTCAGTGAGTCTGGAAGGTCATATTACTCACAGAATTTATACTTTACACACTTTGGTAATACTTAAAGTGATACATAATTTGTGATTAAATATCTTTTAAGTATTTGGTCATAGAGATTTCTAAATTAGATTTTTTGTGTTCACATTTAGTTGGTAAAGTATGCGTATAATTTTGCTGGCATACATACACCGAAATATACCTTATTTTTCGGTGTATATACAGAGAGTATATAGTCCTGAGTCCTCCACGATGTTTAGGACTAAAATATACTTGCTGATTGGTGTGTAAGCAAGTGTCAAACCTTAATAATCTTTCCAGAAGATGATAGACCTTAAGTCAGGTTAATAAAACGTACGAACCCAAGCCACCCACCTAACCCAACCACCCGATGCTTAAAAGAATAAAAAAAACATATTTTTGTGAGCAGCTGCTTTTCATAGCACGCAGCATTTGGTACGTTGGTTACCGGCCGAGGTCACGTCTGCCCTGACTCAAGACTATACGGTAACTGCCAGGGAAGCAGGGCCCGTCACACGCTCCCACAACCCCAGCTGGTCTGTCCTTGTCAACATCCTTCATACACACACCTCTCAGTCTAGTTGTACTGGGTTATCCCCCGTTTGCTTTGATCTTCCTACCTTGGATGTCCTTTGTTAGTTTGCGCCGGTTTTCTTCCGTTAGTTTACGCAGGTCTTCTTCAGTTTACGCTGGTCTTTCTCAGGTCGTCTACGGAGGTCTTCCTCAGTATGCGCTAGTCTTTCTCAGGTCGTCTACGGAGGTCTTCCTCAGCCTACGCTAGGCTTCCTTTTAATTATAGATTTTCCCTACATTAGCTCACGCTGATCTTCCGCTTCCATTTTTTACACTTCTTTTCCTGTTAGTTTACACCGGTCCTGTGTTTACACTGGACTTCCTTCGTTAATTTACGCTGGTCTTCCCGCGTGAGATTACTCTGGCAAGTGTACCGAAGGAAAATAATTACCGCAGGTTAAAAACAACAACAAATTATAGCGTAGGAAGGTAAGGCACGTCACGTAATCCCCCCCAACGTGTTTCCCCGAGACCAAGACTGAGTGAACCTAACCAGAACGAAAATTAGGCTACAAAGACTAATGCAGGAAGTGGCAGCGGAGGCGAACGCGACGCCGAATAGGGAAGAAAAAATCCGCTGTGGAGGGGGGAAAAAACACCACCAGGGAAGCCCCGCCCGCCAAGAAGTGTTTGTGGTGACGAATGATCAACACGGTTACTGAGGCCGACCCAATTTAGCCTCTGTGTGTGTGTTGGTTTGTGGAGATTTAATATTATATGCACCTGCGAGTTAAGTGTAAATAAAGTGGTGGTTTGGGTGTTGAGATCTTTTGTTGTTGGGAACAAGTGGTCGGCGAGGTATGTAAGGAACCGCGCTGAGCTGGTAACTGTGTGACGCTCTGAGTTATCAGTCATACTTGTATCATCATCAGTCATTATCATCAACGTCACGGCAACACCATCATCATCAGTCATTATCAGCACGACGACATCACCACCAGTCGTCACTGTCATCATCAGTCATCATTATCATGACACCACCATCAGAACCAGTCACTGTGACCATTATTTTATTATTATATTANTTGAATATGGATATCTTTTTCTTGGTAAGCAAGCCTTGAGGAGTTATTAACCCCTGACAGTTTCATTCTTCATCAAGACATTTTATGGGGTAAATTGAGCAGTAATGGAAGAAAAGTTCTGGTAGAACTCTTTGCAAAGTTTTCTCTTTTAAGTTCAGAATTTTGGGTAAACTAGATAGTGAAAAATGAATAAATGGAGGATAGTCTAATTACTGATTCATAAAATAAATTTTGGGGAGGTTCACATTTACACAATTAAAATTGTCTTGTCTTGTAATTAAATTACCAAAAAATTTCCCTGTGCATGATTTTTTGTTTTGTATGTTCTATTATTTTGTAAAGTTGGGTGGTTTATCTGTTTTGTACTGTGTAGCAAAACATTGGTAATGTCTCTACTGTGTTAATAAATTATTTCCTTGTAAATATTGTAATTAAATACATTTAAAAAGATAACAGCTGTGTCAGTGATAATACCCTATTACTGTACTAAGTTATTTCATATACACAGTGTCTGTGTCTCTTTTCTTCCTTTTTCTTTTGTCTGTATCTCACACACAGGCGATGGCAGAAACAAATGGGCAGTTACTTTCATCATGATGCCCTTGTTCATCTTGCAGTAAATAGGTACCTGGGAGTTACAGCTGTACATAATGCTTCCTTGGGGGGGGAGGGGGAGTGTACACATCCAAACAAAAAAAAAAAAAAAAAAGCCAATTGAGAGGTGAACCCCAAGAACCAGAACTCGACTCCTGCAAGTACAACTAGGCGAGTACACCCCACCCCCCCCTCACATATATTTGTTACAACTTAGCTAAAATACCAAATACAAAAACATGCTAAATTTTTGGCTCGCAGGAAATTGAGAAACTATATCATTGGTATGCTCCAAAATCGAGTTTTGTTAATGTGCTGAAATAACATGTTTACCATTAGAGCACATGAAAAAGTACTTCGGTACAGCATTAACCCTTGGGCTGCTCAGCTATTAAAGGTTAGGCTACATTACGTCAGGATAGGTTTGGCTGTATTGCAGCAAGAAAGATTAGGATATGTTAAAGTAGGAAAGATAGTTTGTGTAATACAGTCTAGTGTAAGACTAGTCTATATTATGGCAAAAGATGTTCAGCTCGGTTATAGTAAGAAAAATTTGACATATTAATAAAGCAGTTATAATCAAACGAAGACACCAAGCCGAGAAGATTCTACAGCAAGAAAGGTTAGGCTATTCTTAAAATGTGATCGAGCTATATTATAGCAAGATAGATCACACTTATTGGTGAAGATCACTCGTTACCATATAGTTGAGTCGGGATTTAAAGGGTTAATGAATTTTATTACTTGGTACGATTTTTTGGCGGTCAATATAAAGGCTATATTGCACAAATTGAATAGTTTGATCTAGTCTCCGTTTCATGTATGGCAGGGCAGTCTTATTCTGGGATCTCGAAAATGAGATCCATGAGTAAGACTGGGAAAGCTACATAGCCCTCCCCCCCCCCCCCACCACCACCAATCGTGAGGTTATCTTGAGATGATTTCGGGGCTTTAGTGTCCCTGCGGCCCGGTCCTCGGCCAGGCCTCCACCCCAGGAAGCAGCCCGTGACAGCTGACTAACACCCAGGTACCTAATTTACTGCTAGGTAACGGGGATAGGGTGAAAGAAACTCTGCCCATTGTTTCTCGCCGGCGCCCGGGATTGAACCCGGGACCACAGGATCACAAGTCCAGCGTGCTGTCCGCTCGGCCGACCGGCTCCCGGCTTACCAATACCCAAGGTAAAACTGGGGGGCTACATGGCGCCCCATGTAGATACTTAGGTAAGTCGGGAAAGCTGCATGGACTCCCACCAACACCCTGGGTAAGACTGGGAGTCTCCATGCCCCACACCCTAGATTGGGAGGCGGCATGCCCCACACCCCCACCACCCTAGGAAAGACAGGGAGGCGGCATGCCCCACACCCCCACCACCCTAGGAAAGACAGGGAGGCGGCATGCCCCATACCCCTCACCACCCTAGGAAAGATTGGGAGGCGGCATGCCCCATACCCCCACCACCCTAGGAAAGATTGGGAGGCGGCATGCCCCATACCCCCACCACCCTAGGAAAGACTGGGAGGCGGCATGCCCCATACCCCTCACCACCCTAGGAAAGATTGGGAGGCGGCATGCCCCATACCCCCACCACCCTAGGAAAGATTGGGAGGCGGCATGCCCCACACCCCCACCACCCTAGGAAAGACAGGGAGGCGGCATGCCCCACACCCCCACCACCCTAGGAAAGACAGGGAGGCGGCATGCCCCATACCCCTCACCACCCTAGGAAAGACTGGGAGGCGGCATGCCCCATACCCCCACCACCCTAGGAAAGATTGGGAGGCGGCATGCCCCATACCCCCACCACCCTAGGAAAGATTGGGAGGCGGCATGCCCCATACCCCCACCACCCTAGGAAAGATTGGGAGGCGGCATGCCCCATACCCCCACCACCCTAGGAAAGATTGGGAGGCGGCATGCCCCATACCCCCACCACCCTAGGAAAGACTGGGAGGCGGCATGCCCCATACCCCCACCACCCTAGGAAAGATTGGGAGGCGGCATGCCCCATACCCCCACCACCCTAGGAAAGATTGGGAGGCGGCATGCCCCATACCCCCACCACCCTAGGAAAGACTGGGAGGCGGCATGTACCCCACCAACACCCTGGGTAAAACTAAAAGCTACGCTAAGCTCACTTGCTCTGCTAACAGGGAGAAGATAGCTCTTTTCTTAAATTCGAAGTTTTGGCAGTTTTTCAAGACTCCGGGCATTATTTTCATGGGTTTATTTTGCATGCTTTCAAGGGGTTTTTCATATCGCTAGAGTACGTGCATAAATAAGACTGGTCCGGCGTCTACAATTTTTTTTCCGTAATTTCCATGGACGTGTTGATGCTACTACGCCAAGCCATGTACTGGAGGCCTCATGATGCCACCTGGTCACGATGGTTACCCTATACAGGGCTCCATGTATGGTTATACCAACGGGTTTTGCTACATAAAGTGAGAAACAAGAAACCGAAGGGTAACTGCAATCTGGGCAGTTGACCTTGGTTGTCTTGTGGGTTACTGGGGCTGCCTCTGTCTCCATTGATCAACGAAAAATGTATTTTTAAGTATACAACCCAACAGTAAAATGCCTCATTGTTGTCACTGTTAGTCCAGCAGCTTTGCAGGTGTAATATAAATATTGTGTCATTAAGAAATAATCTATTTGGAGCCTCTATATATACGATGGCCCGTGTCTAACGCTTTCTGGCAACTCTTGAAAACTGTATTATTATTTTCCCTAATATAGTTATTTTTCTGACCTGGGTCATTAATATTAGTGTTGCTCTGGAGGGTTAGTGAGGGATTCCGGAGCCCCGAGGCTCTTAACTTAATGTGTAGACAAAACAACAACAAAACATGGCTTGGTAACTGCAATCTTGACCTTTGCCATATGTAAACACACACTGGCACACATCATGTACAAAACCTTAACAGTCAGACAATGTCCAACACCTTCACCGAATGTATTTTCCACAAGTTTCGTCGTCGAATACAATTCAACACACTAGAAATATGAGTGATATTTGTAAATCGACAAGGTAATTTAGAGAAGGTGAAGTGAATTGCGAGAGTTGGCACGGTGGGGGGGGGGAGGCGGGCGCCTGAGGGCCATTGAGTAACTTCAATACTCCAGTAGGAGCAGAGCGAGGCTACGGGGAGGAGGTGACGCTACGCGCTCTACCAAACTCTACTGTAACTTGTGTTTGGTGGAGAGCCACCACAATCCTCTACCACACACACACATGCACCTTCACGGCAAATACACCAGGAAACCGACGAAGCTGTTTGGATAGTGAGTTATGGAAAAAGGTCCCGTGTGTGTGTGCCTTGGGTAGTGTGTTTGACTGCTGAAGACCCGTCACATTAACGTGGTAAGTTTGGCTAAACCTTTTGTGATCACCTTGAAGTACAATATACATACTAAAGGGAAATGTGTTTGTAGGCGGCTGTGGGAAATTATACTCAAAATATGCTGTTAAGGTTAAATTTTGTGTGTTAACTTCGGGGGTTGATTGTAGGCATACAATTTAGTTTCCAGTGTTAACTGAGAATTACTTTTTAAATACATGTTAATAGTGTATATATATATAAGCTGAGAGCAGCACAACAAGTGCCTACATTATTAGAAATTTAAATGTTTTTTTTTTCAATTAATCTGATCACATCAGCATAAGGAAGCTTATTATTAACATAGGGCGATCCTATTAACACTGACGCCCTTTAACCTAATTTGTATACATAGGTATATTAATGGACGATAAAATATAGTGCATGGATAGAAATGTGTTTTGCAAAGAGCCAAATCCTAACCCCAACCACTAATTCGCTTTGTACCCTTATATCGTAACTACATTATATATATATATATATATATATATATATATATATATATATATATATATATATATATATATATAACTGAAAACTCACACCCCAGAAGTGACTCGAACCCATACTCCCAGGAGCAACGCAACTGGTATGTACAGGGATGCCTTAAACCACTTGACCTGTACATACCAGTTGCGTTGCTCCTGGGAGTATGGGTTTGAGTCACTTCTGGGGTGTGAGTTTTCAGTTGTATCTAGTCCTGGGGACCATTCAGGCTTGTTTGCATTTGTGTTCCTCACGTGTTGCCCCAAAAAAAATGAGGTGATTTGATAAAATGCTATGCCCAAGATAACCATCCAGGTGCCGGCGGGGAAGTGGTTCATATAGCCTCGGCTATCACTTCCTTATGTCCGGTCGTGATGGTCAAGTGGTTTAAGGCATCCCTGTACATACCAGTTGCGTTGCTCCTGGGAGTATGGGTTCGAGTCACTTCTGGGGTGTGAGTTTTCAGTTGTATCTAGTCCTGGGGACCATTCAGGCTTGTTTGCATTTGTGTTCCTCACGTGTTGCCCCAAAAAATGAGGTGATTTGATAAAATGCTATGCCCAAGATAACCATCCAGGTGCCGGCGGGGAAGTGGTTCATATAGCCTCGGCTATCACTTCCTTATGTCCGGTCGTGATGGTCAAGTGGTTTAAGGCATCCCTGTACATACCAGTTGCGTTGCTCCTGGGAGTATGGGTTCGAGTCACTTCTGGGGTGTGAGTTTTCAGTTGTATCTAGTCCTGGGGACCATTCAGGCTTGTTTGCATTTGTGTTCCTCACGTGTTGCCCCAAAAAATGAGGTGATTTGATAAAATGCTATGCCCAAGATAACCATCCAGTGCCGGCGGGGAAGTGGTTCATATAGCCTCGGCTATCACTTCCTTATGTCCGGTCGTGATGGTCAAGTGGTTTAAGGCATCCCTGTACATACCAGTTGCGTTGCTCCTGGGAGTATGGGTTCGAGTCACTTCTGGGGTGTGAGTTTTCAGTTGTATCTAGTCCTGGGGACCATTCAGGCTTGTTTGCATATATATATATTATATATATATATATATATATATATATATATATATATATATATATATATATATAATATATATATATATATATGTACTGTAGTGTAGAGGAGCTGGACCTGTGAGAACAGCCAGGAATGGTTGTAGTGTATATATATATATACCATATATAACCGTGACACAACAGGTCTCAGGTATATACACCTGTCTTTTAGCCAGATTGACATGTCTCCAGGCATATATTTANTGTGTGTGTGTCGGAAGGGGGGGAGGTTGTACATAATGCATGCTGCACTAGGTGGGTGGGGGGGTTGTGCACTTGTTGCATGCTGCACTGGTGGGGTGTGTGCCCGCACATGCTGCACTAGGTGGGGGGGATTTGTATTGGATGCACTGACTTGTTTATATTGCCTCATACATTGTATAATGACCGACCACTCTGTGTTCCAAAAGAACGTTTATATTGCCTCATACATTGTATAATGACCGACCACTCTGTGTTCCAAAGAGAACGTGATGAACAACTTTAAAGGATACCAGATCATCCGCCTGTGACTCATACGTCAGGCTGTGAGCAGCCTTGTTGACCAGCAGGCCTGGCCAGTGACCAGCCAGGGCGATGTTGATCCTTGGAATCGTCACTAGGTCAAGTCACCCTCTCAAACATCAAAGAGGGTAGGGACTGTCCCCATTTTGACAATGTCAAAATATTGATAATATGTGACCACAGTCACCGTGAAGAAGTGGTAACACTCGCCTGGCGTTTCGCGAGTGCTTTGTCCTAGGTTCGTATCCTGGCCGGGGAGGATTTACTCGGTGTCAATTGTTAACTGTAGCCTCTATTTACCCAGCAGTGAATGGGTACCTGGTGTTACACGATTTGGCGGGGTCGTTTTCTGGGGGGAACTTAGAATTACGGACGTGCCCGAAATGTTATGCGTGCTAGTGGCTGTACAAGAATGTAAGAACTGTGCAATTACCCAAGTATAATTACCTAAGTGTAGTTTCAGGATGAGGGCTGCACTTGTGGTGTCCTGTCTTCCCAGCACTGTCGTATAACGCTTTGAAAGTACCCTTTCAAACCCCCCCCCCCACATAGTACTGTGTGTGTGTATGTACATATGTTTATGTATGAATTTGTGTGTGTGTGTATTGTGATGGGTTGTGGTATCGCAGCTATACTGAACCAAGTTGGTATGGCTCTCCCGCACATAATGAAAAAAAAAAATACTGCTATTGGCCCTGCAGTGTGTAAGTCATAGGTGGAAACAAATAAAAATAATCAAATAAATAATTAAACAATTTACTGAAATATTAATGAACATAAATGCCCCTGAAAATACTTGGCTATCATGTAATGCAAAAGTGAACAAGTTAGTATGATCTTAAATGTAAAGATAAACTACAGTATAAGCAATGAAGAAAAGCATAAAGATATACTGGTGTACTGAAGACAGCTACCATACCACCATGGCATCAATCACACGACATTGGCTGAAGGCGGACGACAGGTGAGAGACACGAAGGTGATCCTAGAGCACTAAGGGAGAGACTGGCTCTCCAGGGAGGCAGCGCCCTTTATATAGTCCGGCGGTGATGACTTATCCAGTGTCAATGCAAGGTGGACATCTGGTCAACTAGCAAACTGCTCGTTATGGCTGGCGGTGCCTTGTGTTGGGCTGCACCACTGTCAGTTGAAGGCGGCTAACTGCTTGTTTGTGGGGGCAAACTGCCGGTTAGCAGAGGCACCCAGCTTGCCTCCGAGTCATACCAGGCCGTGGCAGGACAGGACTGATGACTCATCTGGGCTGGTGTAGATGTATACTTCCAGTGCAGAGGCATTGAAGGTGAAGGGAAAAGGCAGTTCCACTGCTATTATGCAGGGGATTTACGTGACAATATAAATATATATAATATATATAATACATATATTATACAGTAATCATTATTATTATTAAAGAAAAAAAGAAGTGTAAATGCTCTTTTAATACTGTACAAGAGATGTGCTGTATTCATGTATACAAGGCAGTTAGCTAAATGTGAAATGTAGCCTACATGTAATCTGTGGACTATAAGTTGTTTATGAAAAGAACTGTAATGTCATTTATTATAAAGAGGAAGTGAGGAAGATAAGAATTGATTGAAGTTTGTAGATTAGGCTAATGTATGTAACGTGTGTTTAAGTCAGCATTATTGTTTACTGTTGTTTGAAAAATACAGGACTAGAGAAACATTTAAACTGGGCAAGTTAGTTTATGTAGCGCTTGCGACAATTGTGGTGTTACCTTACCTTGAGGTTTTTTCGGGGCTTAGCGTCCCTGCGGCCTGGTCGTCGACCAGACCTCCTAGTTGTTGGAGACAATATTAACAGACATGCCCCAGAGAACTGTACAGTACATACATCTGATGGCTCATGGACCACAATATTTGATAAGCTTTTTGATCACTAAAATTTCAATTTCACTACTTGTCCAAGCTTTTGGCTTGAAATGGTGACTGGTCTGCAGTGTTCACATAAATCACTTCTTAATACAGTTAGCATGCTGGGTAGGCAGATGGATACAGCAATTTCAGTTTGATACCATAGAATTTTACAAAAGATAAATTTGCTGTGCCTCTTATTGTATAAAAGTAAAAAAGTGATGTATGTGGTACTATTAATGTTTTATAATCTTGTAATTGCACACATGGCTGCAGGTATTCCCGATGATGATATTTCTCATTAGTATAGTGGTGTTATTTCATGTAGCTGTGGACTCCCCGACATACATGTCGATTGATCCTTTGTATCTGACCTGTATCTTATCTCTAGTTATGTTTCCTGCTATTGATAAGAGATCGACATAAAAGCATTGGAACTTTAAATAGGCTATTGCACAAGTTTTAATACGGCATCATTCCACCTCTTTATTAACTCTGGAAGGGACACATCTGGAACATTTTGTTTCTGCGAAGTGCAAATTTGTACATAAAAATCATAATCTATTTGTCTTTGCTTACTAAAAATGTATAATAAGCCTGATCATTCCATTAATAATTTTTATTAAACGTTTTTCTAGATTATCTTGTAAGGTTTTCATAAATTATGCAAAACATTACAATTCTGGCTATACTGAAATTTTGTTCAGCAGTGTAAATATTTACACTGCTGAACAAAAGCTGAACTGCTGAACTATATTTATACTTTACAAGCTTATAATTATAGACATATTAAAAAGCATTAATCTGAGTGATGTATACTTGTACTGTGTAGGTAATACACTGGTGTTGGTGGTAGTAGTACTGTAGAAGTAATGACAAAAGTACCCACAGCAATGTAAGTGGAATAAATCTAAAAAGCAAATTTGCAATTTACCAACATTAAATGGTGTCATAAAAGATTACAGTAAATAATTTAAAATAGCAAATCAACAAGATTACCTGGAGGTGTTTCCAGGGCTTAGCGTCCCCGCGGCCCCGTCGTCGACCAGGCCTCGTCGTTACTGGACTGGTCAACCAGGCTGTTTGACGTGGCTGCTCACAGCCTGGTTGATCAGGTTTAAGATGCATACATTTTGAGGATAACTAACATTGATTACACAATCAATTTATTGAAATCTGCATAGCACTAGCATGTTATGTCAAGAATTTCAGGGACTTGCCTGGATCAAAATCACTCCTGTAGCATCTGCAACACTGATCTGATTTCAGTGCATTTTAAAATGCTTGTCAGCAAGCCAACTTTTGTGATGGTAATTAATTCCAAGTACTGTATTCAGCTGGGGGTATCTCTGATTTCTTTGCCAATTAGTTTTTATTCTATCTTGTAGACCTGCTACACCATTATATGCATCACTCGTCCTTAGTTTTATTTCCTGACAATTGAGTTTATATATTTGCGGTGACGTTTAAGAGATCAGTGGTGTGAAGTACTTAAGAAGAATAGTTACCCCTTAATCTGGTACAGAGCCGTGCTTTGAGGAGCCTTTCTAACGCCTGTAAGGATCGTCTGGTTAAGTTGATAAAAGGATGCTTGAAAAAAAGAGCTGATGATGGTTATTACTGTAGACAGACGATTCCCTTCGAACACATCAATATATCATTATGTTAATATGTTGGGGTCTTTAACCTGGGGGTCCATGGACCCTCATGGTCCACATTCAAGCAGAGACATTGACTGTTAGATAATGTTATAATTAGACCAGGAATCTAAATGACCAAATTCACTCATGGTGACATTAGCTCCAACTTTCAGGTGTCTAATAACATCAGAAAAATTGACAAGTTGCATTGAGGATAAAATATGCTGCAGATGTGTGCATGTTTTTTTTTTTTTTTTTTTTTTTAATACTGTACTGTACTTAGCTTGAATCTCGGCCCATTAATTTTAGTTTTAAGATCTAAATTTAAAAAAAAATGTCCAGCGAGTTGAAAGCAACTACAGCACATTTGCCAAGATTGATTGTCACCTTGTGCAATGACTAACTCATTTATAACAACAAAGATAATCTTACACCTTGCTACCAGCAGCACTCGGTGTCATAATCACACACTGCTTCTTTCTGTCCCTTTGCATGTGCCTTTCCACAAGAATGTGTTTAGTTCACCCATGTGGTTAGAGCATTTTGATGTTTCATATTCTAATGGTACTGCCATTCCCTGATTATTTTCACATGCACTGCCACTTCATTCAGTCGATTGATTCAAATGTTTATTGCATCCTAATTGGTCTGCAGCATGTATTGTTGAAGCTCTGCTTGATGCTCTACGTCATTCAGGGTTGTGCCTTGGTTTGTCCCTTATCCAGAGCTTGTATATTGAAACCTGTTCTGTCTTAAAGGATCGTCATTATCAGTGCAGTACTGTCTTTGATATTTCACATGGTCCCTACAATACCATGCTGTAGGGAGTTGTTGAACACTCCCTACTGTTGACTACTACTGCTTTGGTACTACCTGTTTCTTCTTTTTTACTGCATGTTTACAAGATAACCTCGGTACACATTTACAATTTTTCCCTTTACTGTTTCTACTTATTTCCCATGGAGGGTCTTGTGAAATTTTAAAAGGCCCTGACCCACACATGGAGGGCTTGTACTGCTACTGCTATGAAACTTCTACGTGAATATTTTTCCTGCCTCGTGCACTATTTTTCTGTTCACAGATGGGTCGATGTCTGCTGACAGTGTTAGCTACTCCATCCTTTTCCTGATCAAACCTAAATGTGAGCCCATCCCCAGAGACTAGTATTTTCAAAACAGCTTTTCAATTTTGTATGTTCTATGGCAGTTAATTTTTGTGCCAACGTTCCTTTGTTAATTTGGTTGACTGTGTCCTCATGGTTCCTAGAGCTTGAATTAACCCTTCCTATTGTGTGGTGGTCAAAATCCAGTATTCGCTGTTTCAGGTTGAATTTTGCTGGATACCTTGCCAGATTAATATTAGAGTATTTTGAATGACCTTGTGGATGTTGCTGTAGAGGAGGCAATTTGTGCCTGTTGCAGCTTCCATAAAGGAATTCGTTATTCAGATTCCTATCTTAATCATTTGTACTACAGTAAGAGATGGCATACAGTTCTCTTAAATGTGACCTATCACTTATTCCTATTATCTTCCTCCTCCTCCTCCTGTATCCACCACATGCCTTTAATCCATGAGCATAATCCAATTGAACAACACCCTGCCCCAAATTATCTGAAATGCCATTTGTCCCATTAGTCACACCTCTTAGTGTCCCGATTTTTCAGAATTACAGTAAGTCTTGCTCTCTCAGTCAGTCAAATTTGCCCCTCAGTAGACTCCTAGGAAAGTCCTGTGCCGTTGATGTCACTCATCTTGTCTTTTTTGCTTGCATTGATATCCTAAATGACATTTAGAACCTTTTGAATCGACTGTGATACAGGTGGTGTTAAATAGTCTTTACAGCTTAGTGCCGTCTTTTGATAATTACTGACAGCATTGAAGTGCTGTATCGTTATCGGGTTATGTGGTACAGTAGAGTAAGTATTGGTCAGAAATAAATATGGGTGCACCTCTGAAAAGCACTATATAGTACTTGAAAGTGAATCAAAATGAAGGTTTTTTAAGTATTAGGTATTTTTTAGGTATTATATTTTTCAAAAGCTTGATAAACGTGTAAATTCATCATGGTGCATGTTAACCATATCTTTTCAGGTGTTTATATAATACTTTTCTAAAGGTAAAGAATTACTGTTATATCAGTCTTTTAACATACTAGTATTACAATAATGTACTTGAATTTGACATACTGTATATTGCATATTTTAAATATTTAATTTCAATATTTCTTCCATCAGGTATCAAAAAGAGTTGCCGGTTAAGATAAAATCCAGAGGGAAAGATGCACACCTCACCCATGAAGAACTCTGCCTATGTATGAAATGGAAACTCTCGGTAAGCCACTTTGACATATGCCGTCAAGTCCCTCATTATCAGACAAATCTCACGTTTGTGAGCAAGGTGTATAGGTGCATTGTGATGGGAGTCTGTGAGACTTTGTTGCTTTTTCCTTATTCATGGAAGTGGTACAGCACTGTTTAAATAAGTCAAGGAGTCTCAAAGTACCCCACTTTCTGAAGAGCAAAAGGTAACCAGAAAAAGTGAAAGCATTGAAGAGGTTCAAGGTAATTTGTGTAGATTTGTGAATTCTTTTATTATAATATGGTAAGACATGTGCTATGGATGTAGCAATTTTGTTTTAGTGAGGTAAAAGTTGTACTGAAAAATATATTATTGTACTGTATACAGTACTGTACTATATTTTCATGTGCTTCAATATATATATATATATATGCCTGGAAACCTTCTATGTAACTCGAATAAATAATATAATAATATTAAGGTTAAGGCATGTATAATATGAGGAAGTGGAGCATATGGAAAACTAGTTGAAATAATATTTGAAACATAAATAAAAACTTAAATTTTAAAGATTTATACAGCCTGCAACTTGATACCAATCTTAAAATAGCGGTACATACTGGTCTAAACTGTACAGTGTAGTGATGCATGACATATGGAAATGATCATAACTTGCTATTACTAAGAAGAGACTCATTGAGGCATCTGCTTCAAGTTCATAAAGTTTATTACATTGGGTTCATTAATTAAGTGAACCTTCTAGAGGCATACCTTTGTATCAGTATCAGAGGTATTGGCTCATTTTCTTTGTACTATATGGAGGAGCAATCTTCTGCAAATGTCTTGAAACTATTGCACAACAATAAAACTGTACAAATTTAAAGTTAATATAACAGTTTACCTCACCACTACTCATGAATGGGTCACTTGTGAATGGTCAAGTGCAGACTGAGTACTTCATGAAAAAGCAAACTAAGAGGAGCCTTACCACAGCTGGTTGTCTAGCAGAACGCGTGCCCCTTAACCTAAAGCCCCGTAACTGACGAGCCTGTGCATTGCCTAGATGGGATCACAGTGAAACGAAACTCCACCCCCTACCCCCACTTGGAAGAATGGGAAGCAGTTGGTTTAGGACTACACATGTGCATTAACCTTGGCTAACACCTACATTGAGTGTTGCACAACCAGGTAAGGCTGCCACCCACAGGGAGTCGACAAAGTCTCGAAAGTACAAAGATCGGGATCACCATTACAATTTTTGTCCCGTTGCCTCAGACACTTTATGTAGAAGTGCCACTAATTTTTTGAAGGATCTGGTTTCCGAAGTAATTGAAACGAGACCCTAGAGCCGCCAACTTCCGTTTACAGCATCTCAGTGTAGCAATACAGAGGGGAAATGCACACTGCCTTTATAGTTCCTAGCTGCCATCTTTGGAGTTGGAGGAACTAAAGTCTGTGATAGCTAATTTTGTACTTATGCAATCAAAGTTGTAACCACACAATGTTGTAACCCATTTTGTGTAATAGTTTCAAATAAAATAAAACAACAAATATGTTGGAGAATGGTAGGAAAAGACAATATCCGGGCTTGGTTTGGAGATCCACAAAGTTTCCCCAGGTACTACACATCCTCTTCTTTTGAGGCCGAGGGTCCTGACAAACGCAACCAGAGGTGTGGTACCACCTACTATATATCTCTATTTATTTTTATTAATTTTGTAATAAAATTTTTATTATTGGATATAATTTTTCAGACATTTCTATTCCATGCCCTTCGAAATCCTTTTCCATTTGATTGTCATTAGTTAACTTCAGTTTTGTAAATTAATAAGTTTGCTTTATTTTATTTTGCTTAAACAGAAATGTTTAATACAGGTATTTGATATTTTGAGCCATTACAGTACTGGAATACTTTTGGGTGGTAAAAAGTGAAGCATTGGTCATACTTTAATAATTGATTTTTTTTTCAGCGTGGAAAGTTTTCACCCAGACTAAAAGACTTGATCCAGATGAACACTCCGCGCCTCTGTATGACAGAAACTAAAAAAGCTTTCCGTGCTTTGATGAAGAAGGAAGATTTGCCATCTGCCATACAAGCCTTGTGTAACTTAAAAGGTGTTGGTCCTGCAATGGCCTCAAGTAAGCATCTTAAGCAACTTGATTGTGTCCTATTTTGTGTATGCTGTAGTTTTGTATATATGGTTCGTGCACTAACCAGATATAAATTATAATGTTGATTAGTAGGGGTATAGTATGTTATAGTGCATATTTTAGCATTGTACCTTCCTTACATCCTTTACTTTGGCTACTTCTCTTGTTTCTGTAAATTTTAGCATTATCACCATTCCTTGCCCTTAATTCCTTTTAGTTAGGTATCCCTGTGAGCCATAAAAGTACAGTACTCAGTTATTGTATTGCATCCAATGTCATCATAATTTTGTTTCACAGAATTCATTTTAAATTTTATCTATCTAAATTACAGCAATCTTGACGGCGGGCTGCCCAGAGTTGTGTGCCTTCATGGCCGACGAGTGTCTCTTGGCCATCCCAGAAATTGAAGGCATCGATTATACCACGAAAGAACTTCTAAATTTTGTGGAACAACTTAAGGCAGCAGCTAATAGGTTAAATAAAGAAGGTAGGAATGATTGTACTGTGTTTTATTTTTGGGTAGTGGCAAATACTGTCGTAGACTCGCTTATCTGGACTATATGAGGAGGACCCCCACTCACCGGATGAACCAGACATCTGGCTAAGCAGAATTCTTATCGATGAAGTCCAAAACTGACCATGTTAAAGATTTTTTGTATCATAACCAGCATAATTAGAATTTCCCCACACAGTGTAAATCAAAAATATAATTTAAAACAAGCTTCAGCTTAAATTGTTGTAGTTTGTCTTCTTGTTGGAAACCATAGATCTTGAAATATGTAGTTATTTGAAATTTATGTAACCTAATCTCTGGTTATCCTGATTTCTGTCCGGATATGGCAAAGTTTTGGCAGAAAATTATCCAGAGTGCAATTTTGACAGGATAACCCAAATACTGGTACCTGTACTGTATTTGGTTCAGCATGCTTTGGAAAACTGAGCTAATACAGTACCGTACATGTATACACAACAAAAAGGATTTTGCTAGTCATTTGTATGAGGTGGAAAGGGAGAAGGATCAAGTTGTAAATAAGGCAAGAATTTGTTCTATTATATATTGGTTAATGACATATATTAAAGCTAGTATTTTTAATGTTACGAATGAGAGACCGAGTGGGAGGCAAGAAACATTATGGGGATACTGTTTATGCACATGAAAACTTGTTGAAAAGGTGGAGGGAATAATCTGCTTACTAAGGATGTGTGTGTTCACTGTGTGACACCTGTTTTAATTAATTGGTTCTTAGTACTCATTAACCATCATTAGTAATTGGCTGGGTTGCTTTTGGTAATAATATGCTCATTGGAAGTCTAGCAGGGAAGTAATTTTAAATTTTATGCCAGAAGCCAGGTCAGGGATACACAAAAAACCATAACTAGCAGGTGCATCAAAATCACGGAACCACCACATGCGTAATCACTAGTAATGGCGGGGGTCAGTCACTCTGTGTGTATGTTTAGCAAAAGTCATTTAACCGGGAAAAAATTATAATACTCTCCATATAAATTTGCTAGCACTGGCAGCAATGATGATGATAAACAGTAACTGTTATCCAAACAAGTAATAGCATAATTGTGCACACACCACTTGCTAATGGCTAATATCAACTGTGAACTTGCCACGAGAGCCATACAATAATTTATGGCATACCTGTCAAATACACTTATCACTCAAGAATAAGAATGAAAAATGAATGAATGAGATTGTTATACGAACCCTTATTTTATAATGAATACCTTGTACTGTGTAATCATTCAAATCATACATAGTTCTTTTCCAACCTGGTTATGAACAGGTGATGAAAAATTCACACATTAAGTAATCTATAGGAATTGTTCCAAGATTATAATACAGTAGTTACATGCAATTTCTATACATTCCTGGCACTCATATCTTCACCTTCATACATTATGCACAAAAGTTAGATTATGGTGTATTAGGTTGATGTAATATGAGCTATACAAGATAATTTGTACATTGTCAAGATTTTTTAGAATTTTTTCCTTACCACTAGATGGATGAATTTTTGGTGTATGACCTGTTTCACTAATTTTCCAACTTGTTACTTGTCAGCTACATAAAGATTGAATGGGGTATTCTCCTCTGCCCAGGGCCTTTCCTAGTAAGGGAAAAATTATGATGAAAGGTCTTTGGATATCAGTATATTATGTTCAAAACATTTTGCCTTTACTATTTTTTGTACTTTGGCACTAATTGTCATTCTTAATTCAGGGAGTTCAACTATGTGGAACCCCCACAAGGTTGAGATGGCACTCTGGGCATACTTCGTTTTGGCAGATTTGAAGAAGGATCTCCTTGAAGACATGCCTGGTAGCTCCGCTACCACTACATCCTCGTCCACACAGCAACCAACGGAGAATGGAGATTCTCAGACGGAGTCTTCTCAAAAAGCAAAAATGTAGGTTAAACTTGGTTATGATTTTAATAACTTGCTTGATAGGCTACAGTATTGAACATCTTTCATAATAAGAATATAAGAAATAATCTTTAAACTCTTCAATAATAGAGATTGCTTGGGGGGGGGGGCAGTTGAACCATATGTATTCTAAGGGGTAACAATAAATAAACTTTAACTTTCCATTTTAATAATATATATTTTAAGATGATCCCTATTTGTCCAAGTTTCACTACTGTAAAAAGAGTGAAAAAAGAAATGACATCTAAAAAAATCAAAACTAGTGCAGATTTTGACCATGTGGAAAACTCTTGATATTTACTATGAAAATAGTCCTAGTTTATAAAATAGAATTTGAAAATTTTGGAAAAAGTCTTAGTTGCTAGCAAAAAGTATTTGAATGATCTCATACCATTTTGAACAAAATCTACATTTGAAAATCTTTACTGTAATGCTAAATGTTATTCGACAACGAAGGCTGGCATTTATAAAGTTTCAACGAGCTGATAATGTAGTACATAATACGTGTATTTGATGAGAATTGCTCTGAAGTTGAAATGAAAGTGTACATCTGAAAATGTAATGCCTCGCCTCCTGAGTAAAATGCATTCAGTGATTATACCACCAGTGGTTGATGTATTTCTTAATATATTTCTTAAAACGTTAACATTCTTATTGATGGAGATGTATTTCAGAATTAACATCCCTAAAAAGTCAGCAATTTTAATGTCGGTGTAGCCACAAGGCAGAGGTATGTTTAGACATTTTATCGAATTTAATTTTTAGTTTTCAATGTGTTTGCATGATTCTGATTTGGACCCCCTTATTAATTTGGATCATACGAGACAAACCACAGTCACAGTTATGTGGAATGCAACTACCGGAGATTCTTGACAGCAATCTGTGAAGTTTTTGTATTTCTATTTTCTGCAACCAACATACAGTAATTGATGTCTACATTAAGTAACAGGATTTTATTGTTATAACAATAACTATTTAAAATTTGTCGTCCCTTCAGTGGTCCCTCCCAGTGTGTGGTTTGGTCAACATATTTCAGTCACATTATTGTGACTCCTCGTCTGCATAGGACAGTCTCAATTTTTATTGGCCTTGTTAGGTGGTCAATCTGTGCCTAATATACCAACACAAACTTTCAAACCTGGTTTTTCACTATTGGAAGCAGTTTTATAATCAATTGCTTTGTAGTTTGTGGTATAGTTCCCACTGCCACCTTCTCCTTGTCATCCTAGTCTTACCTTGCCTAACCCTTAACATACTAAGGGGAGGTGGTGGTCTGGCATCAATAATATAGCCTTAAGCAGCAGCAAGGTGCTGGTGCAGCTATTTTTGCTGGATTATGGTGGGGCTTGTTTCTCCACGAGGCTGTATAGTGTGTGTTGTATTTTTTTTTCTCTGGGATGATGCCTTTTTAACCTATGATGGTGAAAATGTGATGATCACAAGTTTTGCTACTGCATTCAAAACATTTACTTTATACTCAATAAGTTTTGTGTTTACAGGGTGGTCCAATGCCAGAAGAGAGCAATGACTCGATGGACTCTGCTTTTGCCAACAAGGAAAATTTCACGGCAAATACCAATGGCACCTCTGATGCAGAGAATAGCAGAGCCTCGGTCATCTTAAACTGTGAGGACACAAATGATTCAATGGCTGTGTCTGAAGCTCCAAGTGAGGCCTTATCTGAGGCCCCAAGTGAGCCAGCATCAGAAGCTCCCAGTGAATCCATTAGTGAATCAGATACTCAAGATGTGCCCAGCCAGATATCCAGGGCTGCTTCTGCCAGCTCAGTCTCCGTCAACCCTCCAGACAACACTGACGAACCGGCACTGAAGAAAATGAAGGTGGACGAATAGTATGTGGAGTGAGGTGGCTTGCATACTGTACTACCACCTATGTGTTGAGTGAGGTGGCTTGTGTACTATTATTACCACCTGAATGTGGAGTGTGGTGGCCTGCATATTGTACTGCCACCTGTATGCGAGTGCGGTGGTTTATGCACTACAGCCACCTCTGTCTGATCCCACTCTACCCTCTGCCCTCTTCTTTGCTACCCTTAACAGGCCTGGCAGCATCACATGGTGTATGGGCTTGTGGGGGGGATGTAACACTGTTGTGACAAAGAACCTGCCTCACCAGCAGTATCGCACTACCCCACACATCCGATCCCCCCATCCTTGTGCACTCTTGTGTAACATACATTCCAAGAGGCTTTTTATCATGGAGAGATGATCAATATTTTGTACACAAACTTTCCAGTTTGCAGCTCAAGTTAGCCATGGCAATGGAGTGTGGCCAGTTCAGTGAATTCTAGATGAGATCTGTAGTTCAAAATGCAGAATATGATTGCCTCTATGGGCAT
Organism: Procambarus virginalis; assembly: GCA_020271785.1. Lineage (NCBI taxonomy): Eukaryota > Metazoa > Arthropoda > Malacostraca > Decapoda > Cambaridae > Procambarus > Procambarus virginalis. The sequence continues at coordinate 7,631,176 of WNGS01005680.1, forward strand.
GGAATAACTGTCTTCACACAACTAGAAAATCATAAGCATTGGGTTAAAACTACCATTTTCTCTGCTCAGAAGAGTACCTTCCCCACTGGTGAGTTTGGCATGCAGATTGGGGTACTTGTAGTTTTCATTTGTCATTTGCATGGAGGACTGCCATTCTTCAAACTGAACACACATGAACTGCCCATCTGATCCTGAATCATTTGTTGAGCCCATCCACAGCTGTCACTGTGCCTTGGGCAGGGCCTGCACTACCTCATTGCTTGCCTTGCCAGGGCTCTGTGACTTTTGAGTGTTTTTATTTAACTTTTTGCATAGAGTTTTATATATATATACAGTATATATATATATATATATATATATATATATATATATATATATATATATATATATATATATATATATATATATATATATATATATATATATATATATATATATATATATATATATATATATATATATATATATATATAATGTATAAGTATTTTAGCCAGTTTTACCATTTTAAGGAGTTTGTGCAAGGTTGGTTGGATTTTGAATGGTGCGATGTGCGCTGTGATCTCCCTTCTATCAAAGTACCATCACAATCCTCAGTCCACTGCCATTGTTGAGAGTTAGTAACACCATCTATCACTTCCTCATTCACCAGTATTGGTCCTTACTTTCCATAAGGGTTGATAATTGGTGTCTGCCATGGTGTCATCCCTAAAGTAATTGAGTGGCGTAAGTGACAACAGTGTTACATGTGCATGTCCAAGACCCCGCCTCCCTTCACCAGGGCGTGGCCGAGACCCCGCCTCCCTTCACCAGGGCGTGGCCGAGACCCCGCCTCCCTTCACCAGGGCGTGGCCAAGACCCCGCCTCCCTTCACCAGGGCGTGGCCTGTGTTAGCTCAGCGTACTGATATTCCACCCCACTATTGGAAACTGTTGCTCCCTAGAAATGGCAAAACGTTGTAATCTGAATATTGGATTGTTGAAGTAGTGGTAAAGAAAAAATAGTATGTATTTCACCATGCAAGTGTTTTTTTTTTATTTGAAAGTGCTTCTTAAAAAAAAAAAACTGGTTGCACAAATTGTAAAACTCAAAATACAGGAGTGTGAGACTTTATGTGTTCATTCACTGCTAACCATTTACTAATATAGAAATGTTACTCATTGGTAAATTGTACCAATGTGCAAAATTGATGATGATGCAGGTTATGGACAACATGTGGGCACTGCAAGACGGGCGATGAGGCGCAGTGAGTGCTGCTTTCAAATTCGTGCTGTTATTGTCAGTGAGCCAAGAGCTGGGCACAAGCACGTTTAACTGTCAAAATATATTTGTTAAAGCAAAATTATACCATGCTAAGAGGATCAGGAAATTATTGCACAGCACTTATTAAAAGTCCATGGATGGGTGTTGTGATTCACTGCGGCAACAAAACTTATTTGGGGACTTCTCGCCATTGCCTCGGTAGCTGGGGATTATCTCGGTATTTATTTTCATTCTTGTCACACAATTCTCTAGCAGTTAATCAATAGGAATTTTTTGAGAAAGAGCATGCACAAAAGTGAAGGGTGGAACTGTGCATGTTCCCATACAAAACACACCATGCTTTACACCTGACCCATGAGAAGTACATAGTACCCCTGCATGTTACACCATATTCTACATTCATAGTCCAGACTTACAAAATGAGTAATCTCTCAATTACATCATAAATTTTGTTGCACATACATGCATGTACACAAGCTTGTATACATGTGCACATGCACACGATGTGAACACTCATTCACTCGCTCACCCCCTCCTGCCTTCTGTGGCTTTGTGTATTCAGGCTGCCTCTTCAACACATCTTTATCTATTTATACATGTTTGTATTTATTTTCAGTAATTTTTCTTAGTTTTATTATAATGTGAAATTAGAAATTTCACACAGCTTATTGATAAAATAAGGGCCTCAGTATTGACATGCAGTGGATGTCTTTTGGCTTGCATGTCAGCACTGAGCACCGTTAAGAGATTTTGGCCGGGTCTTAGTCTATCCCAAAGGAGGAAGGATGTGTCCTCTTAGCCAAGGGTGCACTTTGTTGGTGGGGGGTAGGTAGAAGAATTTAATTTTTCGTACCCAAGAGGCTCTTGCACTGTAAAGTTTTATCAACATGACCTGGACAGTGGTTCTTCTTGGATTGCAAAAATGTTTTGCATTCTGTCAAACACTAATATTTTGGCAGGAGATCACCAATTTCTCTTAAGAGCAGGACTAGCTGTGAATCACGTTCGTCATCTTTTTCTCTCTTGCCACCATGACCTTCCTCGGTAAATTGCCTCGGATATGCCAGGGGAGTTACCTCTGCTTCACTTCCAAACTTGGGCACCCAACCTTTAGGGTTATTCTGAAAAGCCATTTTTAGATACTTCGTAAGCTGGGTGCCATCAGCAGCAGGCTGTCTGTCAACATATTGCAGAGGAATTCGGCTGGTATTATGCTTGAATCTTGTACATTAATATTTTTAAAATTGTATTACTGTAGATGCCTGCGGTTGCTGGTGGCTGCAGTTTTTAGTTGGTATTTCTCAAAAGTTTGAGCATATAGTGGTTGTCAGCAATTTATTGGTTGTAGTATGTTGGTATAGCTGTTGAACCTTTGGCATGGCTGCTCATAGATATTACTTAATACTTCATATTCTCAAGTCAGGTGTAGGAATATTGTGTTGGTGGGTATAAATTTGTGGGGAGAGGGGGGGAGCTGGGGAACTCCTGGCTTTCATGACCCTTCTTCCCAGCAATATCCTGCCTTGTATAGTCTCATGAAAAATGCTTATTTTTCTATATAAAAACCTGAAATCAAGTATGGCAATGAGTGCTTCGTCACAGCAACACAACACGAGCTGTTTCCTTAACACACACACACACACACCTTTTTTTCCCCCCCTTAATCCTTCCCAGCCTACTCCTGTCACTCACCCGGGGAAATCATTGACTGTTGTGGGTCCGGAGATCATCATCATCGTCATCATTATCATCTTCATTGGCGTCATCATTTTAGGTAGTTGTAGGTGTCATTATTATTTAATCAGTAGACTTGCACACAAATACCTGAACTCTGGACCAGGGGGATGTCCGAATGTGCCGCCCCAGGTCTCGTTTCAACCAATTATTACTGAACAATGAAAAGTTATTATTAATGAATAATGAAAAACTGGAGTGAATACTACCACAGATATGGCCTTACACAACAGGAAGATTTGGTGTTTTAGTATATTCTATTTCAGTTTTAATGTGATAGAATTAGTTCAAATAAAGGATTCACACCAGGACACCCTTTCTTTTAATATCCATCTTTCTATCGGTCAACTGAGTGCTTTTCTCTTGCTTGATGCGAGCTAATGGGCTTCAAATTTGGTGCTTGGACATTGCATAATGTTAATGAGATGGGAGGTTGTCACACTAAAAAAAATTGTATGTGGAATTCCTTTGCACTTGCCATACAGCTTCAATGCTCACAATATGGAAATACAATCAGTTAAGTTAGCTGTGGTATATTTAATGCTGGGTGGCTAATGTAAATGGTTTCATATAATTGTTGCTACACGGTGAACATTCATCCATGGATATTATTAGTGCTTTCTTTTAAGAAAATTGTCCCAAGTTAAAATGGTACTTAGTCTCATATGCAAGTGAAGAACTTTACATAAACTTTGTATATAAAATTTACCAACTTCTGAACTAGATCATATTAGTTTACTGATCAATGAAGAACATTTGAAAGTTTATACACATCAATATTGCATCAGGGGGTGGTGATATATGTTTGTATGGGTTATACAATACAACTTGATGGATTGGTGACCAATCTGGATAAATCATCCTTTAAAGTGAGGATGTATGAGCAGCTTAAGCAGAGGTTCTGTGTACAATATCAATTGTATGCAAGAGTTATTCAGTGATGGTGAATGTTCAGTATGCACATGTCAACATTTTGCGAGGGCGTTGTAGTAAAAATGCAGTATGTTGGGTCCAGTAGTAGTGTAAATCATTTCGTGTGCAGTTAGTATGTTAACCAAGCAGGGGAAAACTGTCTTTTTCAAGAGATCTCACCCTGGCAGTTTTAGCATTAAGAAAAATGCAGTAGATTGCTGTGATCAAGATAACTGTGGGAGATGCCAGGACAACTACCAATATGTACAAAAGTGTCCAAGGGATGTAGGATGCATGGAGAATAAATCTTCACAATATATCTTGATAGGAGTGAGAGATGAATGTGCACAATGAAGTGTGGGTGGGGGAGTAGGTGTGGAAGTTTGCATGAGGAAGACTTGATAATAGTCTACTGGTGTATCAAGGTGGTGGGTATATAATCTAGGATTTAACATTTTCCTCAGGGTATGTGTAGTCCCTTCACAGTATTGCCAATATTTTTCTACCCAGGAAAATACTTCACAAAAGTCTAAAAGTCCTTTTATTTTTTTTTCTGGTTAACAAAATGTAAAACCTCAGCATTATACATAGTAATATATTTTGTTTAAAAGTTACGTGACTAGTAAAGCTGACTGATCTCTCGTGGACAATGTGTACGGCTTAATTACCAAAGAATGTGGACAGTGACGTGATGCTCTTGTTGGTGTCAAGTGGATACAGACTCTTAGTTAAAACTGTTGGATGCAAGGAGTGGCTCCTTTGGTACCAAAAGTTCTTGTGGGGTATCTCCCTCGTGCTCATTATAGTGACACAGATCTGCCCGTTGAAAATTATCAAGAATTTTTCCACAATTTTGCAGTTGTAAAAGTACTGTGTGTCATTCTGGAAGTAAAACTGTTTCAGTACAAAACTTAGAAAAAAAAAACAATTATAAGAGGCATAATGAGCAATCCTTTACATCTCAACAATGAAACTGCCACAAATTTTGATTAAATCATTGATTAAATTTGATAAAGAAAACATGGTTTCCGAAGTCTACGATTGATAACTTGAAAGTTAATAAAGTATCGTACATTTTCATTTAATTGTTTCAGTACACAAAGAAATCACATTAACGTGTATCGATGGGAAAATCGGTAGGAGGCTTCGAGGTACTCCCAGTGAAGGTGTACCCAGCACACAGGCTCCAATCCTCCTCATGGCTCCTACCCCTCTTCTCAATTGTTTCAATATTACTAGAGGTCTGTATTTCACTTGTTCACTGACAGCCATAAAGGTTTGATTTTCTGACAACTGTTGTCAGAATGTGTATATAAGCTCTTGTGTCAAGTTGGTGTCAAATGAAAATCCAGCAGTTATGTCGACCATGTACGTAATACATCAGCTGCAGCAGCAGTATGTGCCCTGATGGATGATACATCAGCAATAGTATGTGCTCTGATGAATGATACAGCAGCAGTATGTGCCCTGATGGATGATACATCAGCAACAATGTGTGCTCTGATGGATGATACATCAGCAACATTATGTGCTCTGATGGATGATACATCAGCAACAGTATGTGCTCTGATGGATGATACATCAGCAACACTATGTTCTACAACACATAATGGTTGATTACTTGCTTTCATTTTCATTACAATTTCTTTGGGATCTCTTCACATATATAGTTATATGGACAATACATTTGGAAGTTTTCAAGTATATTAAAAAAAATTAATGCTAAAACTTGCAAGCATATCTTCAGATGACCTCAAAGTTGCTTTCTTAAATCCAGTTAGACTTGAATAATTGACGATTTAAAATATGCAGGTAAAAATGTAAAAAAAGTACTGTAAATTAGCTTTTAAAAAGAGTAGTGGTCACATCCTTGCATTTATTGAATTTTACTTTCCATTGCACAGATTCCTCCATGGGGTATATATTAGTGATATGTATATGAAACCTGCAAATTTATCAAATATACACTAATTGGTGCCACAAAAGTAATTGCTTAACTTTGTAAGTTTTGTTCATACAGTACCGTGTTAATGGAATTGTTGTGTTTGAATTACTTTACATTTACCTTCTAGGGTACTTAAGAGCTGTCACAAATTTAAACAAAAGTAAAATTGTAAGTTTTGAGTACTAAAGATATCCATCAAGTTTTAGCAGATGACTGATTTTAAGAGATGCTATGTATTTAAACATCCTGATAATTCCTGCTGCTACTTTACTTGAGAGCAGAAGAGGTTGTCACAGCAAAGCCACACCAAAGGTCACTGCATCTCAAAAGATTCCAGATAAAAGAGCATACCAAACCAGTGCATGGTATAGTGGAGGTCAAGAGTCACACTATTTTGGAATGGGCAGAAATTTTGTCCATTTTTTATAGGTTTTAATCATTTGTTGTGACTCCTGCATTTTAGGACATTGCATAAAAAGTGGCATGTAGAAAGCTTAAATAAAGTCTTTAAAAATTTGGCTACAAATATTTATGCTCCTACATTTATTAAAAATCTGTTTGTCATAATTTCCTGCTTAGAATGAGATGATGTAAATAAAGCCTCCATGTAGAGTACCATGATTCAAGTACCACTGTAAGTTCCAACTATTGTGCACAATTTTCATAACTTATACTTGACATTACAACACATGTCCTACTGGTCACCATTTCCTTCACTGCACACTTAAACCGTCCACATCCTTCAAATTGTTCAGTACTTTTTTTCCCTTAATTTGTTTTTCAGAATACAGTATCGATAATATTGCATGTGTCAGGAGATATTTCCAGACAATTTGATTATTTAAAATGTATTAAGTTTGTTTACAGTTTTCCAAATTGTTGTTGCTGCATTTTCCTTCCAGACTTGCCAGAATCCTCTTATCACTTTCTCCAGTATTTTGCCTCATTCACCATTATCTTTTATTCCCCCTCTTCTTTTAGGTAAGCATATACATCTTGGTTATGGAAAACATTTATTGGCATTCCAGCAGTTATTGAAAGAAATTATTCTTATAAACTAATGAGTCACACAGTTTTGTACGATGGTAACCTTCAAGAAAAGAGTTAGTGTAGCCTTACTAATGTGTTTGCATAGTGACTGGCTTTGGTACAAGGTCTTGGCAAGAAACCCTCGGCCCAGCACTTATTAACACCACAGGCAATAACATCCCTCTTATCCTGAACAAAAATTAAGCTTTAGGATGAGCCAAGGCAATGCTCAGGTCTGCTTACATAATTTTTGAGACTTTCACAAACAAATATTTAAAACAATTTTTTTTACTCAAGTTAACATTTGAGAATTACATAATGTGATTTATGAAAATTAAACAATACTTTATACAAGATACAAATAATAGTACAGTAACCAAATATAATGTTACATAATAAGAATGTCATTTTAATGTTGCTGCCTGCCAAGAGAAATATATCTTGTTTTACACACTTGTGGATTTGTTCAAGTCTTGTTTGATAACTTAATACATGGAAGAATGTAAAGAGACAATCTGGATGTATTCATGTGCAATTCAACGTCACATTTCATTCATCTGTTCAAGACGACGAATGGATGGGCAGGATGTCATCTCAAATGGAGTTTTACCAGCCTTGTTGATAATTTGTGAACTTGCACCATGCTCCAAGAGAAGCCGCACCACTTCAAGACGCTCCTCTTCACAAGCAAGATGTCTGGCAAGAAATTAAGCTTTTAACATGAAATGTGTTCCAATAGACATGAAATTTTAAAAAAATCTATTAACATAATTCAGTAGGATAAAAATGGGCAAAACAAATAAACATACATTCATATTCAGTATATCATTATTGCTTTGTTTCATGGGGTGGGGGGATACAGTAACCCATTGAAAAAAGGGTGGAAAATAATGTAAAAGTTAAAAATTATTAAACAAACATTATTAGTCTATCACCACCACACTCCAGCAACACCCTAGCAATTCACAAGATGAAATGTACATTACAGTATTTATTATGATTTTCGTACCGAGAATAAATACATTCACTCCCACCACTCCCAGTTACTTTAATCGGTAACAGTGACTGCCTCGCTTTTTGCAGGTTAGTGTTCAATCCCCAAAGGTCAAGTAGTTGGGACACCATACTATCCCCTCCATCTTATCTTAGATGCTTGTCCTCATGTCCCTTCCAAGTGCTTAGCACTTTCTGCTGACAACAACCTTGCCCTAACATACCCATACCACTTTACAAACAGCTTGTACCCAGCCGTCCCTTACCATGTCCTGTTTGCAGTTCATACTTCTCTCACCCTTTCTTTCTTTCTTTCTTTCTTACCCTGTCTACTAACCTTTCCCAACTTCCCTCTCCTCCTACCATCAAAACCACTCAAACACACACTCATCGCCTGTGTACCCTCCGATTGTGCCGTTTCCTTCACCTACTACTTACACCTTTCCCTCAAACTTTAAATTTTAAGAAATATTTAAGGGTAAGTAGCTAGATTCTTACATACACTGTAATTTGACTGGCTTTGGCCGTAATGTCTAAAAAGTATATAAATAGATTTGTATATCATTAGCAGTTTTTGGTTTGACTGGGAAAGTGAAAAAGGAACATCAACATCAGGGTCATAGTAACAAGCCTTACAATGGAGTGTTTCCCTCAGAGTCCTGGAGATTGAAGGAGCACCTGTTGCACTGCACAATAGGTGCCATTGCACTCATGTTGCCCTTTGATGCTGCACGATGAAGAGGTGTTGCTCCCAGCTTATCTTGCAAATTCACATCGGCCCAGTTGTCCATTAAGATAGCCACAATCTGATTGATGACAAATAAAAATAATAGATTAGTTAATAACATCATTATCATTTGCTCAAAAATAATCACATTAACGTGATATTAACATGGTTAAGTGGTCTAAGGAATGTGCAGGTTCGAATCCTCCTCCTGGCTCCTAGTGAGTTTTCATCATCACTACCTCAATTTCCCTGCATTCAATAGGTAGGCAGGCAGTAGTCCAAATGAAATAAGGCAGACAAAAAGAAAGATATTCAATAAAATGAGCACCATCCAATCACCATATCTTCACCATTACATATTGTAGCATCATGTAGGACCATCCCACTAACAATACATCCATGGAAGGACCCAACTGCTTCATACAATATTCAATGTCCTTACAAACAGATTCTATAGAGTATACTGTACTTGTTTCCTACCACTTCTTGATACACCCACTCACCATGTCTATGATCATTATCTTGGCACCTTTCTCTTGCTTTAAAATTCATTCAATTTGTACAATCCATCTCATTAAGCAACTCTCAATTTGGCAACTTACAGCCTTTTGTATTCACATCTTTCCCAACATTTTCATTTAGTTTCTGCTCTTAACACCACAAGTACATTCAGCCAGCCTGTTTCTACATCTCTTAACTCTTGATTCATCATGTTCATGCACAGACACACATCTGTCCATATGGGTTACACTACCACTCCTCAATGCAGTTCTCTAGCCGTTTTTTATTCTTAAGCTGGTCTATCATTGCACCTGCTACTTTCCTTCCCCGACTTGCTGTATTCTCAACCTCTCATGCACATAGTCCTCTTCTTAATTACAGAGCTCTGGTATTTAAATGACTGATCACTTAAAGAACCTCTCTTCATTTATCCCTATATCACAAACAGTTTCCATCTCTCTCTCTCTATGGTAAGTTCTTCATGTGTTAGCATTCTATTTAGCAAGTTTCACATATGTCCACAAAACTTTAAAATAATCTACATACTGAATATCCATATCATATCTGCTAAAGAACTGTATCATGTGTGTGCATAAAATGTAGAAACTTCATTTATAGCCATCATATACAAATTTTTCACACATTTATATCATTATTGTCATGACGTCCCTCAATCCACTGAGTGAGCCAGATAGGTATACTGTAACCTTAATAACCATGGTGACATCACAATTAGGTCTTACTCCTTCAATAATTAAAAACCAGTAACCTTTACCATTCACACATGAACAAAAAGCTTCTTAAAGCACCTGACATCCTTCAGGTGCTCCCAAGGATCAGACTTTCTACTTACAGATAAGTTGTTAGTCTATCTTGATCAGATGACCTGTGTGAGGTTGCACACTTTTACATTTCTGGAATACACAATACCATTCACATTGTGTCTGGTCATACTAGCCATCTCGGTTCTATAGGCAACTGGTGGCGAGAGTGGAACCTAAAAGTGTTGAGGAGGTACACTACCACAGCCCTTTGCTGGCTGGGTTCCCATACATCCATCACCTACTCCAGAGCATTGTTCTGTTACTGAAAGGTTGGTGTGGTGACAAAGCCTCCTTGAGAACCTACTGATATGGCAGCTCTCTCGTGAAGAGCTTCCTTAAGAAAGTAACCAAGAGGCTGTAGTGTTGAAAGTGGGTGTCATACAGACAAAATATTTATACTGATGAAATGCCTTTAAAAAGTTGTCATATACTGTAACTACTGTACCTGGCTAAGAACTGGCATTGACGTGTCCAACATATTTTTATTAATGTACCCTACCAGTAAGGCATCCATCTATTGACTATATTTGTGTGCCATTTTATTGATATACTACCTTTCAATTCATACCATAGATCTTTATCAGAAGGTTAATATTGGAATTTTCTATTCCTCTTGGGACACCAATAACTTTCTTAAAAGGTAAAAAACTGGCAACTTTATCCTTTACTGTACAGTACATTACAATTTTATTACTGTGACAATTACCTCCGATTCAAACTCTGCCTAAGCAATTATTTCTTTGCATGATTTGAAAGTGACATTGTAGCTCATTTATTCTTTTCAAATAGCTTCACTCTATTCCTAAATACAGTACTGTACTGTACACCAGTACAGTAATTGCAAGTGAATGAGAAAAAGTTACATTAAAAAATCAACTGTATTCGTTGCAAACTCAACCTATTGCGTTAACAGCAAATATAATTATTCATGTAACCTCATGATGGTTCTTGGATGCAGCATACTGGAGAGCAGAATGGCCCTCATTGTTCTGTCTGTTGATATTAGCGCCACGACCAATCAGGAGCCTCACCACTTGCTCCCGACCAGCTGAAGCTGCAATCATTAATGGTGTCCAGCCACTCTGGAGATAAAAGTATATACTCTATAGTATTCTATCAGGCAAAGAGTAGTCAATGCATGCTAAAAATCACAGTTGCAAAGCTGAAATTTAAACTTGTTATACTTTGAGCCAAAAAAAAAAAAGTTTATGGTAGGTAGGTAAATGAGGATCAATCACAAACTGTAAACTAAAACTTAGTTCACAGTTTGACTGCTGACAAACTATCAACTGACAAGTATTGACTGTTCTTGTACCCAGTTTGACTGGGTACAAGAACAGACGACTGCTGACTCCTGTTAGCAGACAATAGTGTCGTTTTCTACATCAATGTCTCCTCTTTCCAGTCATACCATAGTTTTTCCAAAAAGCTATTAACTATATTTTTATATCCAATTTAAGCACAATTGGCAAAGATGGCCAAAGACTGACTACTTTACCCTAAGGAACTGACTTGAGTAGATTAAGTCAGATTAAGATTAATTCAGAAAGAAAGGAAATGAAAAGACATGAGAATTATTCTTCCTCAATTCATCACTGCTACAATACCACAATATTAATAACAAGATCTATAGTAAGATTTAAATATACTGTAAATACTATAGATAGTAAGTTAGCTATGGTATATACTGTAATTATATTTCCACAAACTGGAAAATTAATCTCCAGCATGATAAATATCTTACATCATCAGCTTTGTCGACTGGAGCTCCATGCTCTATGAAAAAGCTGGCGAGTTCTTCGTGTCCCCCACAAGCTGCCCAGTGTAGTGGTTGCCGCCCACTCTGGAACAAATTTTACCACCGCAATCACAACACTGCTCACAAGTTTAAGCGATGACCAATAATGAATTATGTAGTGAGCATGAACCAAGACACAGAAATATTAATATACTGTACTTCCATATAAATATTAATGTACTTTTATATAAATATTAATCTGCTTCTATAAATACAGTACATTAATATACTCCTATATAAATATATAAAATATATAAAATATGTTATAAACATTCAGTATATAACAGCATATATATACATGCATATTTTTTGTTACCATAGTGCAAACAAAGAATATAATTTAAGTCGAAACATTTTAATACATTACTATTATGCACAAAAATAAAATCTGGCCTATGTAGAAATTTCCAAAGCAATTTGCAGTGCTGGAGAATTTATAGTCAAGTTCAAGTATGTTTACCGAGACAAGAAAAATTTATAGTCTTGCCAAACTGGTATGGCAAAGTAACTGCATATACAGTTACATATACAGTACTGTATATATACTGTAGATATATATACTGTATATACATACACACACACACAAAAAAAAAAAAAAAAGAGTTCTTACAGTCTTGTAAAGCCACTAGCACGCATAGCGTTTCGGGCAGGTCTTTAATCCTAATTTTCCTAGGAATACAACCTGCCAAATCATTTAACAACCAGGTATCCATTCACTGCTGGGTGAACAAAGGCTACAAATGAACAAAATCCACAAGGGCCGTGACAAGGGTTTGAACCTACGTCCAAGAGGACCCCCAGACGCTGCCTTTATCGGAGTCTGGGATTTGTTCATTTGATGCATCACGCTATTGTGATTTCTGTCTGTAATGAAGCAAAGGCTACAGTTAAGGATTGGGGCCCAGTAAATCCTTCCTGGCCAGGATACGAACCCAAGCCAATGCCAGGCGAGTGTTTAACCACTTCACCATGCCTCTTCCCTAGTTTAATACTTTAAAGTATTAGGCTAGGGAAGGTTACTATATTTCGGCCTAGTTAGATTACATTGTTATATTAGGTTCAGCAAAGCGTGGAAAGGCGACTCTCCCACTATTTTTCTCTTCCTTGCAAAAGAAAAGATTTTCTGTATAGAAAAATTGTGGTGGATAGCATATATAGGATCCCAAGGATTATTGCCTTTGTAGAAGTATAATCAGCCAAACATTTTAGTAATTCCCCAGACATAGGCCTAGCTTACCCACCTCTCAACTACAGCTTCATGTCAAGCATTATATTGAACTTTATTGTCGTAATAAGCAAATTCAACCACTTGCCTATACAGTACTGTAATTACTAAATTCAAACAGTTTAACAATGCATTTAATTTTAAATAAAAAGGAAAATTTTAAAAAGTTTCTAGCAATAAAAATACAATGATATGTACAATATTGCATCATACAGTCAAAAACTTATAAAATTATTTATAAACAGATGAATCAACTACCAGTTCTATCTAATATGGACACACATTACATTATACATTATTTTGACAATTTTGACTCTAATTGTATTCCTATTTTGACCAGCAACTCAGAGGTCCATCATTGTAATGGTACTGGGCAAGACTAGACAGAATCAGGTAATAGTTAATATTTTATGAAGGCAACTGGAGTTCCAAAATTATATTTACAAGGAAATTATTTGATTCAACAGTTGTCAACAAATTTGCTTGGTTAAACCAAATAAATAAAGTGATAAATAAGAATGTATGTAAATCTCATCTTAAATAGGGACTGCTCGAGTTCCGTAGGCAGGTAACCGAGTCAAATATTGTATTTAACAGGAAACCGCAGAAGCATATACACTTAGTGGGACAAACTCCACGCCAATCATTGTTCAGGTGTAATAAATATTCTTAATAAAAGAAATTAATAAAAGTAAGCAAGTAATTAGTAAAGAAGGCACCAAGTTGGGAAGGCTACGTCACAGAAATTAATAAAAGTAAATTCACATATACAGAACTCGATTCGCTCCCACAAGATCCCAATATTAAATTGGTTGATTTATAAAGATTAAGCCACCCAAGAGGTGGCACGAGCATGAATAGCCCATAAGAATATTAAATGTTTTAGAAGCTGCCACCGTAACCATGTCCCATAATGCTGACAAATGTGACCTGAGGAGGCCAAGTGACCCGAGGAGGCAAGATAAGGTGTTACACACTCCTACTAACATCATCAACAGCTGTGAGAAGACGGTTGTTGCCGAGAACATTGGTCTTGACCTCTTCATACTTGCCCTGGTAGGAGGCCAGGTGCACCTCAAACGTCTTGGGCGTCGTCTCGAGCATCACCTTAACTATACCAACCGAGTCTTAGATGGTCTCTAAATTAACTTTGTTTTTTTTGTCTCTTCCCAAGTGTTTGGGTAAACCTGTGTGGCTTGGTTCTCTAGAACACTAGCAGGGTACTGCAGCCCAGCTCCTGGTTCATAAGGCACTTGTAAACCACTAACAGTCTCTCTCTTCTACTGTAAACCTGACTCTCCACCGCTTTAAACTTATCTACAGCTGTAAACCTAACTATCTACCGCTGTAAATTTGCCTATCCACCGCTGTAAACTTGACTATCCACTGCTTTAAACCTGACTATCCACCGCTTTAAACTTATCTACAGCTGTAAACCTGAATATCCACCACTCTAAACCTGACTCCCTACCGCTGTAAACCTGACCCTCCACTGCTGTATACCGGTCTACCACCGTCTATCAACTGCTGTAAACCACTGAGTGAGGAATCCAAGTCACCGTAACTGTTTACCTCACCCCTCAACTACTCTACATCCCCCCCCCCTTCATGTCATGTACTAAATATATGTACTTTTATATAAATAAGTTATTATTATTATTATTATTATTATTATTATTATTATTATTATTATTATTATTATTATTATCATCATCATCCCCGAAAACGTTTCCTTTCACCTGATGCCTCTGGTCACCTGAGGGTTGCACCCTGGGGGTAGGTCATCAGGTGACCTAGGTCCCAGGGTGACCTAGGACTCAGAGAGGCCTAGGCCCCAGGGGGAACCTATAGGCCTCAGGGTGACCAAGGCCCCAGGGTGACCAAGGCCCCAGGGTGACCAAGGCCCCAGGGTGACCAAGGCCCAGGGTGACCAAGGCCCCAGGGGTGACCAAGGCCCCAGGGTGACCAAGGCCCCAGGGTGACCAAGGCCCCAGGGGTGACCAAGGCCCCAGGGGTGACCAAGGCCCCAGGGTGACCAAGGCCCCAGGGTGACCAAGGCCCCAGGGTGACCAAGGCCCCAGGGGTGACCAAGGCCCCAGGGGTGACCAAGGCCTCAGCGTGACCAAGGCCCCAGGGTGACCAAGGCCCCAGGGTGACCAAGGCCCCAGGGTGACCAAGGCCCCAGGGTGACCAAGGCCCCAGGGTGACCAAGGCCCCAGGGGTGACCAAGGCCCCAGGGGTGACCAAGGCCCCAGGGGTGACCAAGGCCCCAGGGTGACCAAGGCCCCAGGGGGAACCTATAGGCCTCAGGGGGAACCTATAGGCCTCAGGGTGACCAAGGCCTCAGGGTGACCAAGGCCCCAGGGTGACCAAGGCCCCAGGGGTGACCAAGGCCCCAGGGGTGACCAAGGCCCCACGGGTAACCAAGGCCCCAGGGTGACCAAGGCCCCAGGGGGAACCTATAGGCCTCAGGGTGACCAAGGCCCCAGGGTGACCAAGGCCCCAGGGTGACCAAGGCCCCAGGGTGACCAAGGCCCCAGGGGTGACCAAGGCCCCAGGGTGACCAAGGCCTCAGGGTGACCAAGGCCCCAGGGTGACCAAGGCCCCAGGGTGACCAAGGCCCCAGAGTGACCAAGGCCCCAGGGGTGACCAAGGCCCCAGGGTGACCAAGGCCTCAGCGTGACCAAGGACTCAGCGTGACCAAGGCCTCAGGGTGACCAAGGCCTCAGGGTGACCAAGACCCCAGGGGGACCAAGGCCTCAAGATGACCAAGGCCCTAGGGGTGACCAAGGCCCCAGGGGTGAACAAGGCCCCAGGGGGACCAAGGCCTCAGGGTGACCAAGGCCCCAGGGGTGACCAAGGCCTCAGGGTGACCAAGGCCCCAGGGGTGACCAAGGCCTCAGGGTGACTGGCCCCAGGGTGACCAAGGCCTCAGGGTGACCAAGGCCTCAGGGTGACCAAGGCCCCAGGGGTGACCAAGGCCTCAGGGTGACCGGCTCCAGGGTGACCAAGGCCTCAGGGTGACCGGCTCCAGGGTGACCAAGGCCTCAGGGTGACCAAGGCCTCAGGGTGACCAAGGCCTCAGGGTGACCAAGGCCCCAGGGGTGACCAAGGCCTCAGGGTGACCGGCTCCAGGGTGACCAAGGCCTCAGGGTGACCAAGGCCTCAGGGTGACCGGCTCCAGGGTGACCAAGGCCTCAGGGTGACCAAGGCCTCAGGGTGACCAAGGCCTCAGGGTGACCAAGGCCCCAGGGGTGACCAAGGCCTCAGGGTGACCGGCTCCAGGGTGACCAAGGCCTCAGGGTGACCAAGGCCTCAGGGTGACCGGCCCCAGGGTGACCAAGGCTTCAGGGGGACCAAGGCCTCAGGGGGACCAAGGCCCCAGGGGGGACCAAGGCCCCATGGGGACCAAGGCCCCAGGGAGACCTAGGCACCTGGGGGACCTCAATGAACCCAAGTACAGGCTCTCTGTCCCCCAATAGTTTAGTTTCGTTCTTTTATTATGCACCCCATACCCATCCTGTGGACTATAGTGGAAAATAGACTCTGGAACTGAATCTCAAAATTCATTTAGCTAATAAGTTACAATCTTTTTACCTGAATTTACCCGAGGACCACTGATACTAGTGGCCTAGTTAGAGGAGGACAGGAAGCCGGCGGCTTATCAAAGGTCCCCCCCATTTACAGTCTTAATAAGCTAGTGACAGGTTATTTAGCAGTAACATCATGAGTGGCGCTGCCCAATAAACTCGCCCCTCTGGGGGGGGGGGGCAAATTTTAAGAAAAAAGGAAGAATATTGGTTGAGGTTGATGGATGATTGTGTCGCCATCTATTGGGTAGGAGCGGCGGGGAGCCGGGTGCCAGGTAGCCGTACACCGCGCCAGGGGATAGTGGGCCGCCCGGGGGCCCACCACAACACTATGGAGGATAATGGCGACGACAAGAGGAGTCTGCCCAAGCTGAGAGAGATCTTTACCCGCCAGCGACACGACTCTGAAGTGAGCCCCGGCGCTCTCTGGCCGCCCATGGCTCTGCTCTAGTGACACATAATGGCGGGTGGCGGGGAAATGTGGTGTGAGGGGAGTAGGGAGCTGGATATTGATCACTTGTGGGCGAGGCGGGGCCATGGAGCTCGGCGCAGGCTAATCTCTCGTTTGATCCTATTGTTCGTTTTGTAACTATCTGGTACAGCATTTAACTGTATCTATGTATTATGAGGATGTGTAGTTTTTACGGATGATAAGCAGCGGAGACGTGGTTTGTGGCCTTCATGGGGTGGCGGGGCCAGATTTGTTACTAATGTTAGTTTATTCTAGCCCCATACCCACACTGTTGGGGATGGAACTGTACCCACATGTGGGGATGGAACTGTACCTCATATCTACACTGGGGGATGGCACTGTACCCTGTACCCACACTGGGGGATGGCACTACCCTGTACCCACACTGGGGGATGGCACTGTACCCTGTACCCACACTGGGGGATGGCACTACCCTGTACCCACACTGGGGGATGGCACTGTACCCTGTACCCACACTGGGGGATGGCACTGTACCCTGTACCCACACTGGGGGATGGCACTGTACCCTGTACCCACACTGGGGGATGGCACTGTACCCTGTACCCACACTGGGGGATGGCACTGTACCCTGTACCCACACTGGAGGATGGCACTGTACCCTGTACCCACACTGGGGGATGGCACTGTACCCTGTACCCACACTGGGGGATGGCACTGTACCCTGTACCCACACTGGGGGATGGCACTGTACCCTGTACCCACACTGGAGGATGGCACTGTACCCTGTACCCACTGGGGGATGGCACTGTACCCTGTACCCACACTGGGGGATGGCACTGTACCCTGTACCCACACTGGGGGATGGCACTGTACCCTGTACCCACACTGGGGGATGGCACTGTACCCTGTACCCACACTGGGGGATGGCACTGTACCCTGTACCCACACTGGGGGATGGCACTGTACCCTGTACCCACACTGGGGGATGGCACTGTACCCTGTACCCACACTGGGGGATGGCACTGTACCCTGTACCCACACTGGGGGATGGCACTGTACCCTGTACCCACACTGGGGGATGGCACTGTACCCTGTACCCACACTGGGGGATGGCACTGTACCCTGTACCCACACTGGGGGATGGCACTGTACCCTGTACCCACACTGGGGGATGGCACTGTACCCTGTACCCACACTGGGGGATGGCACTGTACCCACACTGGGGGATGGCACTGTACCCACACTGGGGGATGGCACTGTACCCACACTGGGGGATGGCCCTGTACCCACACTGGGGGATGGCCCTGTACCCATACTGGGGGATGGCCCTGTACCCACACTGAGGGATGGCCCTGTACCCACACTGGGGGATGACCCTGTACCCACACTGGGGGATGACCCTGTACCCACACTGGGGGATGGCCCTGTACCCACACTGGGGGATGGCCCTGTACCCACACTGGGGGATGGCCCTGTACCCACACTGGGGGATGGCCCTGTACCCTGTACCCACACTGGGGGATGGCACTGTACCCTGTACCCACACTGGAGGATGGCACTGTACCCTGTACCCACACTGGGGGATGGCACTGTACCCACACTGTGGAGGGAAGGATGGCACTGTACCCACACTGGGGGATGGCACTGTACCCACACACTGGGGGATGGCACTGTACCCACACAGTGGGGGATGGCACTTCATTATACTTCAATAAGGCCAAAGAGGTAGAACAGCTTATTGATAGAGCTGGAGTGCATGGGGGAATTGAGTAAAACCCTGGTTGTGTTTCGGAGAGGCTGCAGGATCCAAGTACTGTATGGGCAGTAGAACTTCTGGTTTCAACTCTTTTTACCATGTCGTAGCTCAGTCGATTAAGGCAGCATCTGGGATCCTCTCGGACGTTGGTTCGAACCCTTGTCACGGCCCTTGTGGATTTGTTCATTTGATGCATCACACTATTGTGATTTGTTTTGTCTGAAATTTGTAATTATCCAAATAGTGTCCAACTGCACTTAGTCCGAAGAAGCAAAATTCCACTGTCTTGGATTACAAAACATTATATGTAGAGAGGATGACAGAAATGTAAACTTACACAGATCAGAGTTTGTGGATCACATAGCAGTCTGTAACTGGCTTATCTTCTTCATCCCTATGTAGGCCAGCATGACCGACTGCCCAGACATTGAGTTCAACTATGACGATGCCGACTTGCCAGAGAATGAGATAGCGGAGCTTTATTCATATACAGAAGGCCCAGAGTTCCAACTCAACCTCAAGGTGAGGTCATCATAATATGGTTGTAATCTTTAGTTTACCAGATTTGGATTTTATTTAGCTTGTGCTGCTGTACATACTGTTGGTAATTACCCAAGTGTAGTTACCTAAGTGTAGTTACAGGATGAGAGCTGCGCTCGTGGTATTCCGTCTACCCAGCACTCTGTCATATAACGCTTTGAAGCTACAAATGGTGCTCAATGAATAGTGTTTATATTTTGGGTTTAAATATTAAGCTTTGGTTTTTCACTGTGTTCTGATTTCTATCAAATTGTAATAATGTTTACCCTTTCTCACATTAATTTCATGATTTTACTATACAGTATATGTACTGTACAATATATTTTATTTTGTAATGTTCATTTAGATGCATTTGTTTTATGGGTGGGTTGCCACACATGTAAATATTTAATATCAAAGAGAATAATTGTCAACTGTTTTACCTTGAAGAATTTTGTTGTGGCACTAAGGAATGTTAAAATGTAAGTGTGTATACAAAATTTTTCTAGCTTAGAAACTGATATCATATACCTTACAGAACTGTACCTGTATTTTCTAGGCATGGGAGGAGGTATGTGGGGAACTTGGTGTTGTGCCACTGTGGCAGTCGGCCTCGGATATTAGCCACAGAACACTTGTTGTTCGTCTGGCTGACCATCTGGAGCTGTGCAACCGTTCGCTGCGTATGAGAGCTGCTCGGGCCATCTTGTATATTGCTCAGGTAGTCAACTTACTATTTGTTTTGTGAAATGTGTAGAACATGCACGTGTTTAAACATAAGATATTCAAATTTTTCTCAATTTCATGTGAAAATATACTGTACAGATAAATTAAAGCAGGGTGGTCCCAAAACATGTCACACGACCAAATGATGCTGTAGATCACAAAGCCCAAACAAATGGTTCAAGTGGATGAACATAGTACCTTCCTTTTTGACCACCTTACTTTTTAAAATCACATGCAAGTAATAACTTTAGAAATGAACACATTTCAAATTTTGATTTCATATGGCCCTTTATGTTGAATGCTTCCTATAAAACATAACTATACAGAGATCAGAGTGCCTATAGAGTTTACCTTTACACATTGAGCATGATTTAAAGGCAAAGGGTAGGATCTTGAATTTGCATCGTACTGTTGATTTCTTTTTGTTATTACAGTATACAATGGGGCCTCGATTTACGATGCTAATCCGTTCCCAGAGACGGATCGTATGTCGAAATATCGGAAGTCGAAGCGAATTTTCCCATAAGAAATAAAGGGATTTGAATTAATCCGTTCCCCACCCTCCAAAATATTAACATAAAAATACATTTTATACTGAATACAATGTTTTTTTCTAACTACAATACAGTACCAAAACTTCACTTACCTTTATGGAGGGATTTCGATGGCGTATGGAAGATGGTGATGAGGGGGGAGGAGGAGAGTTGTTACTGTTTGGAAGGGGAGTCCCCTTCCATTATCACATCAGGCAGTGATGTTTTCTCTGGGGTACTCTCTCCTACGTTTTGCCTGAATACCAATAGGACCTGGTTGTGGTTCAGTGCTTGTTTGTCTCGCTACAAATTTGTCAAGAGACATTTGTTTTTCCATTCGATTTAACATTTGTCTGTAATGATGCATCACTTTAGCACCCATAATGTCCTTTTTCTTAACCAGTATGGTGGATATCGTTGACTGAGATTTGTTGTACTGCCTAGCCAGTTCACCGACCCGCACACAGTCTTCATATTTACGAATGATCTCTTGTTTCTGCTCTATGGTCATTCTTACATGGGATCTCATATGTTGAGCCTTACCACTGACTTTCTTGGGACTCATGGCGCAATAGAAAATAATTACTTTAATGTTCAAAATGTAAAAAATCACCACAAAAGCGGAATTTCTTATAGGCGCGATCGTCACTAAGCGGGTAGCTGTAGTAAACTGAGGGAGGTCGGACCGCGTGACCGGGAACCACGCGCTCGGCCGACCCGAACGTGTACCAACAAATATCGGATGTCGAGTCGCATTTTTTTGATGAAATTTATATCGGAACTCGAATTTATCGTAAGTAGGGGCAATCGTATGTCGAGGTACCACTGTATATGATATTTTTTGCTTGTTACGACTGTCTTCATCTATTGCCAAAAAATCCTTTTTAATTATTATAACTAGTAGTAATCATTTTAGAACAGTATTTTTAAGTTTAATAATTCACAGACAATATGGATAGACTGCAGTGGAACCTCTAAATTAGTCATTAATCCGTTCTTGAGGGCCTGACGAATATGGAAACTGACAAATGTGGAACCAGTTTTTCCCATTAGAAATAACTGAAATTCAATTAATCCATTCCCAGCCCCCCAAAAATAATACATAAATAAAAATTTAACCATAACTTACCTTTACTGTACTGAGGAGAGATGATAGAAGCTGAAGAGGAGGAAAGGAATTATTGTTGAGAAGCGGAGTCGCCGTCCGTTAAAACGGAGGGTAACTCCAATGCTGGTGATCGTCATTTTATTTCCTTTGCCGACGATTCACTAGCACTCGATTTAGCAAAGAACGTGTTCAGTGTTGTCCGTTTGTTTTTTAAACTTTCCTGAAGTAGCCAGTCATATTATTGAATGCATTACTGTAGTTTTTATTAAATATGGCACTGTTTGGGTGCCACTTTTTGACCATATTCTGCATTTTGGCCCAATTGGACAGCATTTCTAATGTCAGGAAGTGATTGTGAAGAATGTGGAAAATGCTGGCAAATATGGAAGCACAACATTTATCAAAACATGATGAGTATTGAATCAGATGAATACTGTATAAAAGTTCCACTGTACATAATGTATATTGCACACCTTAAATTTTTTGTGAAGTAGTGTAATCATGACTTGTTTTTGTGCAGGGATGTTGGGGAGAGGTGCAGAGCGATCGTGAGCAAAATATGTGGGCGCGGCGCAATGTCTTTCTTCTGGTGCAGTGTGGAGTGTGGGCATCTTTTTTGCAGCTCCTTCATCTTGAGATTGAGTAAGATTATGCATTTACCATCATTCATTTAGATACCTTCATTCAATGAAATTTACATTGTTGGCTTTCTTCACTATCGTAAGCTATGTGGCAAAGCAAAGTTGGACATTGAGAATTTTTGTTTCTCTGAGACAGCCATCTTACTTTGAATCCTACTCAAAGTCTAGCTTTTAATTTTACCAATATATTTATTTTTTATTTTTGTGGGGGAATGATGTCTGAAAATAAGTAGGCCACAGTTGTTGAACACGCAAAAAGATGGTGTTAGTAAGGTGCTTTAAAGGGAATTGGGTATAGTGTACCTGTATACCTGTCGATGATTCCACGAGGACTTTGATTTTGGAATCATCGACAGGTATACAGTACAGGTACAGTTTTCCCAATTCCTTTTAGTGCCCCTTACTAACACTGTCTTTTCATATGAGTAATTAACATAGTCTTAAGCAACTGTTCCTTGGAATTTTTAAATACTCGCCTAGTTATGCTTACGGAGGTTGAGCTTCGGCTCTTTGGTTCCCTCCTCTCTATTGTCAATCAACTGGTGTACAAGTTCCTGAGCTTATTTTTACAAGTTTCTTAAATGGTCAAGAAACCATGTTTTGAAATTGAGCTAGGTGTGCAGATGATGAGTCACAATAACATGGCTGAAGAAATATGACCAAACCACAACTCGGAAGGTTTGTGGTTTGTGTTTCATTATCAAGTCTGGATAATGGTCCAGGATGGACCAAAATGTCGTCACTTCTCCATCTTTTGAGTTTTGGTTTGGTCATCATGAGCTAGGTGTTTTATGAAGGCAGAAAAGTTCAGAATTTATAATGGTATCCAGTCATAGCATATGTCAACCCTATAAACATTACTCCTCCATGATCATTTCATTATTTACTACATTATCACATTAATAAGAGTAATTTATTTTAACTGCAGTTGTTTTATATTTATTTGTTTTATCAGATTTTAGAAAGATGCATAATGTTGAATGTTTAGTAGCCAATTTTATTTACATTTTAGAAGTACAGGTGGCAATGAAAATCAGCGCAAACTTGCAGTGTCTGCCAGCTTGGCAGACTCGGCTGACCTGAGAGTAATTCTTTCAGTCCTCTACACTATTGTTGAAACCCTGAGAGTGCCAAGTGATGATGACACTGAAGCTCAAACTCAAACCAGGCAAGTCCCATTGTCTTGCTTTGGGTTGTGAAGATTTTCTGAATATTTTAAGTTTTTTTTTACCATAACCTTGCCTTATAACTCGGTCTTTGATACTATAGGGCATCTTTTGTCAATGCATCTAATAACTAGTAATTATTACACATCTTTGAAAGTTTTCAAGGGAATTATAATTAGGCAACCCGTCCTCGCAAATTCGTATAGTCAATATTGACTTATTAAATACGTGCATAGGTGATATACTAAACATAATAGTTTACCTTGAAAAGCTTCATAGAAAACACCAACCTTACCTAACCTTGTTAGTATGTTAAGCATCTTATTGCTTCGTAATTACAATTTTTACTTAACATATACCTATAATAGGATTAGTAACAATTGTAATTACGAAGCTATAAGATGCTTATCTTAACATACTAACAAGGTTAGGTGAGGTCAGTGTTTTCTATGAAGCTTTTCTAGGTAAACTATTATGTTTAGTATGTAACCTATGCACGTATTTAATAAGTCAATATTGACTATACGAATTTGCGAGGACGGGTTGAATTAGGACAGTGTTCACAGTGATGACTAACAATATCTGATATGCCTCTGCAGGTTATATTTCTGTGAGGAGCTTGGCCAACCTCAGGGAGAGGATGAGGAGCTGGTAGCCATGACACTGCTTGGGATGGTGACGAGGTTCTGTAATTCTTCTGCGCCTCACTTCCCCATTAGAAAAGTCTTGCTCATGTTATGGAAAGTGCTTTTGTCATCACTGGGGGGGACTCAACAATTGGCTGTAATGAAAAGTGAGTGTCTCCTGCTGGAACTTGTTTTTGGTTATCAAGCATTGATTGAAAGTGGGGCATTGCCTGTATATAAAGGATGATGCATTCCAATGCAAATGTAAAGTATTGATTTCCTTTGGTATTTGAAATGAGCACATCTCTATTGTATAGTTAGATGTGTTAAAGTGTACAGGTATCCCTTGATTTGCATGGTATTGTGTACTGTGTTTATAGATAAAAACTGGAGTGAGTGAATTAAATATTAATGCTTAAATTGTTTTTTTTCTTTCAATAAATTTGTTTGAGTTTGATGAGCACGACACATTTACAGTTGAGGGAGAAGCAGCCAACTCTTGCTTTTTTTCATTAATTAGGATCAGTGGCATTTTGTTATGATTTTGCATATGTACCAGGTGATAATTGTTTGGCAGGGATGAGAATAGTCCGTAGTGGCAGCTAACTCGCCAGCAATGGCTGCTTCATGCCACATATAAATATTGAAGTCCTTTGGCTATTCACATGTTAAAAAGCATCCTGCTATTGGGTAAATGCTGTCAGTGGTCCTCTTAAGTCAACCAACAAAGAGTGAATGTGTGTTATAGAAATTCATGTTCATTGAAAGTTCTCTACACTCACTCTAACTTAAGCTGTTATAATCCTGGACAAGTATGAGGTGGGTATTATGTAGGTATATAAACAAAGCGTAGTCTAATTTTCTTCTTCAGATTCATATCGTGAGAGAAATGGCCTGCAGGCGTGTGAGGAGGACACCCTGACTATAGCCCGCACCATGAGAGCATCTTCACCCCCAGCTTCTGCAGCTGATCTCATAGAACAACAGAATAACCAGAAAAGACGACCATTCAGACGGGTGGGTGCTTGGAGCTATGCCTTCTTGTCTCACTAGGTTGGAATTATCTGCTATGCCTTTTTTACACAACAAAGAAGAAAAGCTCCAGATCTAGGCTTCTTCAATGCTTTCCAGGTGACAAACCTCTATAGATGGTTTTGGTTTAATCATTTACCCATGCTTTGGGAGTGGCAAAAACCTTGTGAGACTTAAATCCAGTCTCCTCTTTGAATGGACCATTGACTGCATTGATGTTGAAGTACAAAGTGCCTGCTTCATCCTGGCTTGTTGATTCCATCTTGTCTTCGCCAATGTAGCAATTGTTTTCCAGCACCATAAAGTTGTAGTGAGGAGAGATGTCTCCGAAGCTTATCTTCATTTTTTGGCCAATGTTTAAGATACTGTACTGTATAAATAAGTTGCTCGCTGATCATGCCTGTTTTACCTTGGGAGATCAGGGCATGGCAGTGTCACATTCCAGTTCCCAAACTATCATTAAGATTTGTATTTTATCATAAGGCACAGATATGGTTGGCAGAAGTAATGTTACTTTGCAGTTTAAAGATTTTGAGTTCACAGTTGTAGGTGGTACTGAATATTCTTGGAGTGGTGTCATTTCTGGCTCATTATCTGCCAAGTAATTATTTACTCAAGCAAATGCTTATAGATGTCACTAATTTGTGATTATTAGATGTAAGGTGAGGACAGCAAAATGTTCAAATATTGGGTTGGATCGCAATTATAGTTTATGTATATGTCAGCATGTTTACTATTGGTGTAATAACATTTATTGAAAGTGTAGTTGAATTAAATCTTTCACATGAGATAGTGGGTGGTACATGTGGTAACGTCAGATGCTGATAAGGGGTTTTATGTTCACAGCAAGGTCTTATGAAGCAGAGCAGTCTTGATGACAGTGTAGGTGAGCTAGACCTAGCTGCTGCTGCTGACGATGACGAGCAGCCCACAAATGATATGGATGAGCCTCCTGATCTACCGCAACCGCCTTCTCCACGGCCAGGAACGCCCGTACCAAATAATATTACAAATAAAGGTTGGGTTCACTAACTGTTACTCAGTAATTTTGTGAAAGCTGTGACTTTATACATTTTTTTTGGCTATGGGATAAATGGAAAACATTTTTTCTTGTATTGAGAAGCGACTGCATAGTTATGTTGAGGATTATCTTCACAAGCACATGAAAGGTAAAGAAATGCAGCAGCAAAATCAGAAGGCCATAAACATGGAAAACAGGTTAAGAATGGCTAACTAATAACTGGAAGGAGAATGTGGAAGTAGTATAATGAATGTTAAACTACCCAGGCATTATTTTGGTCATAGTATTGCATTTTTAGGTTACTAAGGCAAATTAACTGCCATAATGATAATGTATAATTGTGACTACCCAAAATAATTTAGCGAGTATTGACCAGACCACACACTAGAAGGTGAAGGGACGACGACGTTTCGGTCCATCCTGGACCAATCGACTTGAGAATGGTCCAGGACGGACAGAAACGTCGTCGTCCCTTCACCTTCTAGTGTGTGATCTGGTCAACATACTTTAGGCACGTTATTGTGACTCATCACCTGCATTTAGCGAGTGATTATTTTTCTTGAGAATAAAGCAGTTCAGTTATGTTTCACACAGTTGTGTTTATGTACAGTACAACTTCTGATGCATTGCTCACTATGGGAACACCCTCTTGTGTAGGTCACCTCTTGTAGAATCTTGACTAGATACTTCAACTGTCCTCGAGTGCAAGTGTTTCAAAGGAGTGTTGAAATATTGCTAACAAATTACTCATAACTGACTTAAATTTTTGTATGTAAAATATTTGGTTATTTTTACCTAGCTACAGAACATGTGAAATATGTTTGAGGATTCCTTCAAAAAGCAAATGAAACGTTAACTGTTGAACAAAGAAGTATAAAAGTCAGTTGGGTAGATTTGAAGGGAGGATTGTTGTGATCTTGGGCCACTTGCACAACAGCCTCAAGGTGAGTCTGTTGTAAAAGTTACAGAAGAATCACAAATGCGAGAATAACCAACCCCAGTGTTATTCTGCTGTTGTAAATACAGTAATTATTGTGCTCGATGTCTTGTCTTGTCCATGTATTGCATTCTGAGTAGGGTAGTACATCGTAATCCTTGTTGCATAGACCTTTGATACAAAAGTAAGATTTGCTATTTGTTGATCCCCATCTATCATTTCTTTAATACTGTATGCTTGTTTTGATTATCTAGGGCTTTTGATATTGAACTTTTGCTTCAACAGGTCTACCATGGACTCCAAAAGTTCGACAAAAAGACATAGATTCGTTCTTAGATTCAACTCGTATAAAATTTGTGGGATTTCAGTTACAAGGTGACAGGACATCATTGGCTGGCCTCCCGTTACCAATCCATGAAGGTGTAAAAGTTCTCGGCAAAGTAAGTTTTCTAAAATGTTTTTTTAAAAGAAAGTTTGTCTCCTAGCTCTGTTATTGTGCAATGTCTCCCAGCTGTGTGTTGTTGTATGGTGTCTCCCAGCTGTGTTGTTGTATAGGCTTGTGTAGTGTCTCCATGGTAGTTTAATGTACAAATGAATTGTCATTAGGGAAGATAATCATACACTGCTGTCATATAGTGAATGAAAGTGATGTCATGTGCATCATATATACATACATAGTATTATAGTACAGTATTATAATACTATAAAATAAATGATAGCATTCACTATTCACCATTCACAAAATAGAAATAAATGAATACAATTTAGTAATGCAAATTATGCATTTCTAATGTAAACAAATTTATATATACTGTATGTACCTGCTGATTAGTAGTCTTGTTTAATTTATATGACATGACTGCTGAAAGTGAATGTTGATCATAGTGAAGTAATGGTAATGTTACACAGGGTGAAATACTGTATGGGGAAATGTGGTTGATGAGTTTCACTACTTTAGGTTTGTAATGTACTAATGAGGAATTTGTGCTGGGGATTGTACTTTGCAGCTTTGGTCATCGTATTACAAAATGAACAGGTTCTCTTTTAAAAACAACAGCATAGATTGTTAATTTCTAACATTTCAAATCTTTCTTCAAGAAGATTGGTTTGGAACAATGAAATCA
Source organism: Procambarus virginalis (assembly GCA_020271785.1). Classification (NCBI taxonomy): domain Eukaryota; kingdom Metazoa; phylum Arthropoda; class Malacostraca; order Decapoda; family Cambaridae; genus Procambarus; species Procambarus virginalis. The sequence goes on from WNGS01005680.1 coordinate 7,659,336, forward strand.
CATTCTCTTGATAATGCATACAATTATAATATGAGCAGAGATATGATTGACATATACAAATAAGAATATAAGAGTAAAGATGCCACAGTAGGCCTATTGACAGTTCCTTTTAAATTCCCTCGTATACATGTTTAACCTTCACTTAAAACTATCCAGTAATCCCATCTATATTATATGATCTGTTAACGTGTTCCATAGATAAACACCTCTACTCCCGAACCAAAATTTACTCTGGGTATTTTCTGAATCTGAAATTGTCTAATTTATATTAATTGTTTTGTTCTAGTTTATGTTGATTTATATATCTTATTAATATGCTCTTTGCTATACCCTTTCATACATTTATACAATGCTTCAATCATGTAACCTACTTTTTGTTTTTCACAAAGTGTAATTTCAACAGCATGTGTATATATCGCTATCAGAAATACAAATACGTCAAGAGGAAGAAATGACGAGAAACCCATTATCAAACCCAGAATCAGACGTTCCTCAGACACCCTCCGAGATCCTCTACCAGGTAAGATAGTGTTGCTTTGACTACATTGTTGATTATTGTTGAACTTCTTTATTCCAACATCCTCAGATAAGGTAGTGCCTGAGAAGTAGGGAGGATACAGTAGGAATGATAATAAAGATTTTGAATATTTTCTTGCATAATAAAAATTCTTTGATTTATGATTTTTATTTTTATTCCTGCAAGTTGTGTACATCTCCAGTACACCTCATAATGGCAGAGACTAAAAATAAAAATAAAAGTGTGGCGGCTGTTGGAATTGAGCAGTGAACCCCTATGGCAACTTTTTTGTTTTGTAATGTATCATCTTGCAGCCTCATTATATTGTCTTGAAGCAAGCAACTCCTAAATATGGTGATAACTTTTAGCTTGCTTGCCCAAAGCAAATATTTTTATATAATTTGGTGGTTTGAAAATTTAGTTATGGGCAGGAATTTATTCATAAGTTTATCACCAGTGAGCCTGTCAAATCATAACCACACTACATGCCCCTTAATAGCCCCCCATGCCCCTTATTAGCCCCCCCTGAACCCTTCCATTACCCTTCATTACTCTAACACCTCCCCCTCATTTCACTCAACCCCCATGCCCCACCATGCCCTCGAAACCCAATGTCCTTACCGTCTCACTCGAAGCTCTCCTTAGCCCACACTGCCATCCTTACTTTAAAAATTCTCCAACACGTAAATTAAAAGGCCTTTTGTATCATTGACCTACAACTATGTCTACTACCATCTACGATCTCTGGATAGTCTCCTGATTCTTTAGTTGGTCCCCTGATAAACTATTCTAAAAAAATATAAACAAATAATTTTCTGGAATTTTGAGCTGGACAATGCATTTTCGCATCAGGATGCTAAAGTACTAATGAAGACCGAATACTGCTTGTATGGTATGATTATATAAATTGCATATCAAAATTGTGTTGTGTACTCAAGTGACCAATGCAACCAGGTCATAGTCGAAAAGTCACGGATTCGATTCTTGCGGCAGAATGTAAACTTTAGGACGGGTTCCCTTTCGCCTATTGCTGCTGTTCACCTAGGAGTAAATAGGTACTTGGGAGTTAGGTAACTGTTGAGAGTTGCAGCCTTTTGAAAATTGGTAGTTGGCTTAAGGATGACCTTAATAGTCTAAAAAGCTTCCTATCCCTGAGAATGGAAACCAAATCTCTACCAAACAATACTACTTTGCTGTGTGCGGTGCTAGATCTAGAAGCAACACCTTAAGCTTTTATCAAGATATTGTTTTGATCACAGTTGAAGCGTTTACCATGCATGTGGCCTCTTGACTCTTGATTTCCATTAGTATGAAAAATATCCATTGAGAAAGAAAGTTGCTATAATCTCTTTATTTTGCTCTCAGGCAATGTTGCCAACACTACCACAGTGTATGATAGCACTGCTGAAGATCCTTCTGGCTGCTGCACCAACCTCCAAGGCCAAGACTGACTCCATAAACATAATGGCTGATGTACTTCCAGAGGAAATGCCGTGAGTACCTTTGTTCTGAATACATACATACGGTATATCCAGTATTCTATGTATACGTTCTGTTGTAGAGCAAGTTGTGAGGCAGAGTGAACTCTACAATCACCACCTTACTGCTGAGAATAAGGTGTGAAGCTTGCTTATTCAGTTTATTACTCATTTGAGCTATTTAGATACTGTAATTATAACTTTTTGTTATCCTTCATCAGTTATATTCCTCTCGACTATTTTTAAAAGTAGGGGATGGTATGTATATTGGTCTTTATATTTTGTTACATATTTTCTTACACGTCATGTTTGTTTACAGTATGACGGTGGTGCAGAGTATGAAGCTTGGTGTAGACGTCAATCGTCACAAGGAGGTGCTAGTGAAGGCTGTCTCGGCAACACTCCTGCTGCTGCTCAAACATTTTCGCATCAATCATATATATCAGTTTGAATTCATGTCTCAGCATCTGGTCTTCGCCAATTGTATTCCACTTATATTAAAATTCTTTAACCAAAACATCATGGCTTATGTTCAGGCCAAAAACACGTAAGTTCTTTACAGTAAATGTTAAGTCATAATATTTATTATTTGCAGTACTTGGGGATTGCCACTGGATGTACTTATGATGCTTAAACCCCTCTGTACACTTTTAATTCAGACCACTCGCCACAACTTGCCACACACCAGTTTATCAAACTTTATTATTCAGACAAACCCAAAATAAGAAACGAGCATATCTGGATAAGTGGCATCCAGAAAGCATGTGGCCCTGTGTTTGTGTGTGTGTGTGTGTGGGGGGTGGGGGGGGAGGATGGTGCATGCATTCATACATACATGTTGCTAAAAATAATATTAAGGCCTGTAATTGTGCTGCTCGACTGTATGCAGGCTGGTAGTTATGCATCCTGGCAAGGATTGCAGGGATGCAAGGGTGAATGGCAGGGGATATAAATGTTTAAATATTTTTGCCTTGATTCTATAAATTTTGACAATAGATGTCTGTAATTTTTCTTTAAATACCTATTTTGCTTTAAATTGCTTAACCATTCATATGTAAATATTTAAGAGCTATGTAATCATAATAACCTGATGCTTTTCCCTGAAAAAAATACCTTAACCTTGTAAATATTTCTTCCGTTCCCCACAGGATACCATTATTAGACTTCCCAGCGAGTGTCATTGGAGATCCTCCAGAAATGACAGCAGAGGCTCTGGAAGCTGGGAGTGGAAGCCCTGCAGGAGGAAACACCAGTCCTGGGGGAAGTGGGGGAAGTCCGAGTGGCGGGTGTGGAGAAGGGGGTGGTGGTGGTGGCAATCAGGGAAGTGTCATCTGTTGCTGGAGGAATATGTTCTCTTGCACCAACCTCCTGAGAATTCTCAACAAGCTCTGCAAGTGGAAACATTCCCGTATAATGATGCTTGTTGTTTTCAAGTCTGCTCCTATACTGAAACGCACACTAAAGGTAAACCCCTCGTCTTCAAATCAGTTTATTATTAATCTACATCTGTATTTGCTGTCTTGTACCTCTGTAAGGTCTACGTTGATGTAATCTTAATAAATGTAGATAATGGATAAATTAGCAGGAGGATAGGTTGATGTACTGTGTACAGCATATGCAGCAAACACAGGCAGTACATTGATATAATTACAGTAAGCATGTGGCAGCCTGGGGAACCTATGGCCCATTGATCAGATGAGGGGTTTTCAACCACTGCTGCGACACATTAGTGTGCCATGAAGGATCTGCATGTGAGCCGCGGAAGTTTGAGGAATGGTTAAAATTAATAGGAATAATAAGAAATATGGACATTAATTTTAAAAACCAATCTTTTGAAATCCATGATCAACATTATTTAAAGAAAAAACTGATTAAAATTTTAGTTATTAAACGTTTAAACAATTTTAATATATACCTGATACCCATTTTTATTTATATATTTTCCCCCTTAAAATAATTATGGCGTCTTAACAATTTCAGTACAGTACCTTGTTCAACATACCGAGTTGAAAAGGTTAAACTTTTTTTTATAAACATTATATAAAACGAGTAAGGATGCAAGAAGTTCTTTGGAAATACATTTTTGTATGACTTGATATACCTTCATAAGAACTGCATAACGTTCTTTAGCCAAATATCACCATGCAGCCCACATTCAAGTTGTCACAGGCCGAAGGTTCTCCATGTCTGATGTATGTTGTAGATTAAAATAATGTAGGTGTTCACTAATGACTAAATAAATGCAGGTAAAGCATGCGATGATGCAGCTGTATGTTCTGAAACTGCTAAAAATGCAGACCAAATACCTTGGGCGACAGTGGCGCAAGACCAACATGAAGACCATGAGCGCCATCTATCAGAAAGTGAGTCCCCCAGAGTCTTTTGAGTTGGTGTATCAAATTGTGTTGGAGTACTTGCTGAGGTATGGACCCTGCAATGTGTACATTATGTATAGCGTAGTGTACTATCATAGTGAAGGAAAGATTAGTCACAACACAGCTACTGATTTTGCTAAAAGTTCTACTCAAGTAGCAAGATGTTAACAACTCTAGTGCAGTGATAGTTCACTTGACTGTATTCGTCCCATTGTATACTGTGTTCTTTATTACTTTTCTAATGATTTTTAAGTACGGTGATTTTTTACCAATTTATTTCACTCCATAAAAGTTATTTTCATTTAATAAAAGTAATTTACTTTTAAAAGAGCTCATGAATTCAGATTCTGGTAATCCGAATCTCTGAGCAGTCCGAAGGAATATGTTGGGGTGTTTGGCATTTTAACAAATATTAATTTGGGTTCCTATTAGATGAGACTAAAGTGTGTAGGTGGCTGCTGGGTTTAGTCGTGGCTGATAGCTGTTAGTCTGTCTTGTAAGATAGCTGTTCCGAGGCAGGTCATAAGTAGTGCCGCTCCTGGCTGCTGTGTGGTGGTACAGTCAGTGATGGTCTTAATGCTGTGCTCTTGTAGCCTTGTATATCCACCCACTGGCTAAGCTCGGAGTAATGCTGCTTGTAGATTGGTCGCAGGCAGTGTGAGGAATGTAACGCACGGCTGACTGGTTGGTCAGGCGCTCTCTAGGCCAGAGGGTGGCTGCCTTACTGCCTATGTGTATGTGACTATGGTGTGTGTGTGTGTGCCTAACTCACCAGCTGACTAACTCCACTGCCAACAGTGTTAACTATACAGATTGCACCAAATACTTTCATTGTCTTTACACAATCGATCTAGCCATCATATTTTATCATAAATATAATATGATAGAATACGAGGTTTTGTAATGCCAGAAGCTATAAAGAGCATGGGAAAGCTGCTTCATGTTCAGTATAACAAATAAGAGAAAGTATTTCTGGCTGGCTGGCTGACCTTCCTTCTAAAATACAAATGGCTGATGAATATTAACCCACTGTACAGTATTCACACCAACCTAAGCTTTAATTTGCTTTAAAATTTGTAATGTTTGGTATAATTGCTAAAGGAAAGTGAAAGTATGTTCATGAATAAAACAGATATGTACAGTACAGTACTATGTGCCAGGAACATCTGTGTAATGAAGAGGATTTGGAATGGTCTAGAATTTGTTTGGAGTAAGGGAAATTTTACTCCAATGAGCTTATACTGCATATTTTCAGGAATTTGACGCTACACTACCTGTTTGCTAAAACATTTAGTATGTTACAGGTGCGGCACAGACTAAATGATGACTGGGCATATGGAAATGATCCAGATGCTCGGCCATGGGACTTCCAGGCAGAAGAATGTGCACTGAGAGCATGTGTTGATAGGTTTAATTCTCGACGATATAACTCGACAGTGGTAAGACATTATTTTTGTTACTGTTAAAGATCTATATAGTAGCTTTATATATTAAGGGGCAATCAAAACGTTTTTGTATACTGAACCCTTAAAAGTGTAATACAGCTTCTTGTGGAAAATATTTCATACTGTATGGTTATTAAAATGATCTTAAAGTTTCTTCATGAGGCTACTCACTAAAGAAAGGGAATTTCACATAAGACAAATCATCAAAAATTGATAGATGGAAGATATGTTGTAGCAGATGGATAGCCAGCTCATGCCAGAAATATTATCCTGCACCTTTTGTTTTATTTCAGGATCCTGACTTTGAACCGTTAGATAACTGTGCCACTAGTGTGTTGGGACGGCCTGTTGAATTGACAGAGGAATTTAAAAAACACTATGAGGTGTGGCTACAGCAGGAAGTGTTCTCAGCAGCCATAGACTGGGATCAGCTCTTGGCTCCCAATATGTGAAGAGGCAATGGGATCTTATGGTCAGGTTGATAGAGTTGCACATACGGTATTGTGTAATACGTATTATTAATTTTGGCCCTCCCTTACAAACATGAGTTCTGGGAAAGAATCAATTTTTTTAGACCAATATAGAGCTTGAAAGTTCATTCCGAGTTGATAAGAGGGGAAAAATGTGGATTAATAGCTCTGCACAAAGCATGTACCCAGTACATGTCAGATAGAAGTAAATAATAATGTTACTATTAATTAAATATATTGCCATATATATATTTAATATGCTTACATTGGGACCACATTTGGAAGGCATAAATTATTACACGTATTGCCTTAGTAGACCTCTGTTGGGTTATGAATCTCTTGGTAAGGAATAACAATCAGTCGTTTACTGTATGTACAATATTTACGGGTGGACCACTTTCTTTGCTCTTCCTCCTATGTGTCATTAATTATACATGATGGTAAACTAGTTGAATATCCAATCACAGCATTTTCTTGTGGCTATGTATTTAAAAGAACTTGCATTTGTTTGGTCTTAGTAAAATATATTTTGGCCACCCTTAACTTTGCTTTAATATCATAAGTTTGAGGACATAAACACTGTGAAGTCTTTGCCTTAAAACTATGTTCTGTATTTCCATCAGTGTATTAGGTGGCCGCAGATGTGAAGGTGGTGAAAATATTATCAGCCAGTCGTAAAAAATAGAACCATATGTATTCTCAGTAAGTTGGTTGATAAATGTGTATTATATGCACTCGACTTTGGTCTACACAGTAAACACATGAACCCCCTTACTTACAAGTGTGAAAGTTGCATGTGATGTACAGTGTAAAGATGGATGCATAGTCTGCCAGTGTAAGTGTGATGAATGGGAGGGAGGGAGGAAGGGAATTAATGGGAAAAGTGCCAAGCCATTATGACTATATAGCACTTGGAAGGGGTTTGGATAAGGATTTGGGGGGGGGGGAAGGAATGGTGCCCAACCCCTTTATCGGTTGGGGATTGAACGCCGACATGCATGAAGTGAGACCGTCGCTCTACCGTCTAGCCCAAATGGTTGGGCATGGTGAATGGGAATGGATAGTTACTGATGTGGAGGTACAAGGCTGAAGGACAGGAATAGACTATGAATGTGATGATTAAATTATTAAGAGCTTCAGGGGCAAGAATGTATAAATGAGTGAATGTGCAGCAGGGGTATTGTCATGCAGTGTGTGTGTGGCTGGAATGATCTTGTACAGAAGTGTATGGCAGTTTTGATATGCCATGGTGTAATTTGAACATCTGCAGAAATGTGAGAACTTTTTTTTTTTTTTTTTTGCTAACTCCTTATTTGTGAACTTTAAATTTCATCATTATGTAATGTTTCCTAGTCATGCAGTTCTTATCTTGACTTCTCAATTTTGTCCTCGGAGCGATGTGTTCATATGGAAACTGTTATTAAATGGATTGCAGTGCAGTATTATAGTTTACTACTTACTGCTTCTTTTTGGTAAACATTATTGAATATGGATATCTTTTTCTTGGTAAGCAAGCCTTGAGATAGTTATTAACCCCTGACAGTTTCATTCTTCATCAAGACATTTTATGGGGTAAATTGAGCAGTAATGGAAGAAAAGTTCTGGTAGAACTCTTTGCAAAGTTTTCTCTTTTAAGTTGAGAATTTTTGGGTAAACTAGATAGTGAAAAATGAATAAATGGAGGATAGTCTAATTACTGATTCATAAAATAAATTTTGGGGAGGTTCACATTTACACAATTAAAATTGTCTTGTCTTGTAATTAAATTACCAAAAATTTTTCCCTGTGCATGATTTTTTGTTTTGTATGTTCTATTATTTTGTAAAGTTTGGTGGTTTATCTGTTTTGTACTGTGTAGCAAAACATTGGTAATGTCTCTACTGTGTTAATAAATTATTTCCTTGTAAATATTGTAATTAAATACATTTAAAAAGATAACAGCTGTGTCAGTGATAATACCCTATTACTGTACTAAGTTATTTCATATACACAGTGTCTGTGTCTCTTTTCTTCCTTTTTCTTTTGTCTGTATCTCACACACAGGCGATGGCAGAAACAAATGGGCAGTTACTTTCATCATGATGCCCTTGTTCATCTTGCAGTAAATAGGTACCTGGGAGTTACAGCTGTACATAATGCTTCCTTGGGGTGGGGGAGGGGAGTGTACACATCCAAACAAAAAAAAAAAAAAAAAAGCCAATTGAGAGGTGAACCCAAAGAACCAGAACTCGACTCCTGCAAGTACAACTAGGCGAGTACACCCCACCCCCCCCCCCTCACATATATTTGTTAACTTAGCTAAAATACCAAATACAAAAACATGCTAAATTTTTTGGCTCGCAGGAAATTGAGAAACTAATATCATTGGTATGCTCCAAAATCGAGATTTTTTGTTAATGTGCTGAAATAACATGTTTACCATTAGAGCACATGAAAAAGTACTTCGGTACAGGATTAACCCTTGGGCTGCTCAGCTATTAAAGGTTAGGCTACATTACGTCAGGATAGGTTTGGCTGTATTGCAGCAAGAAAGATTAGGATATGTTAAAGTAGGAAAGATACTTTGTGTAATACAGTCTAGTGTAAGACTAGTCTATATTATGGCAAAAGATGTTCAGCTCGGTTATAGTAAGAAAAATTTGACATATTAATTAATTAATAAAGCAGTTATAATCAAACGAAGACACCAAGCCGAGAAGATTCTACAGCAAGAAAGGTTAGGCTATTCTTAAAATGTGATCGAGCTATATTATAGCAAGATAGATCACACTTATTGGTGAAGATCACTCGTTACCATATAGTTGAGTCGGGATTTAAAGGGTTAATGAATTTTATTACTTAGTACGATTTTTTGGCGGTCAATATAAAGGCTATATTGCACAAATTGAATAGTTTGATGTAGTCTCCGTTTCATGTATGGCAGGGCAGTCTTATTCTGGGATCTCGAAAATGAGATCCATGAGTAAGACTGGGAAAGCTACATAGCCCTCCCCCCACCACCACCACCAATCGTGAGGTTATCTTGAGATGATTTCGGGGCTTTAGTGTCCCGCGGCCCGGTCCTCGGCCAGGCCTCCACCCTCAGGAAGCAGCCCGTGACAGCTGACTAACACCCAGGTACCTAATTTACTGCTAGGTAACGGGGATAGGGTGAAAGAAACTCTGCCCATTGTTTCTCGCCGGCGTCCGGGATTGAACCCGGGACCACAGGATCACAAGTCCAGCGTGCTGTCCGCTCGGCCGACCGGCTCCCGGCTTACCAATACTCAAGGTAAAACTGGGGGGCTACATGGCGCCCCATGTAGATACTTGGGTAAGTCGGGAAAGCTGCATGGACTCCCACCAACACCCTGGGTAAGACTGGGAGTCTCCATGCCCCACACCCTAGATTGGGAGGCGGCATGCCCCACACCCCCACCACCCTAGGAAAGACAGGGAGGCGGCATGCCCCACACCCCCCACCCTAGGAAAGACAGGGAGGCGGCATGCCCCACACCCCTCACCACCCTAGGAAAGATTGGGAGGCGGCATGCCCCACACCCCTCACCACCCTAGGAAAGATTGGGAGGCGGCATGCCCCATACCCCCACCACCCTAGGAAAGACTGGGAGGCGGCATGCCCCATACCCCCACCACCCTAGGAAAGACTGGGAGGCGGCATGCCCCATACCCCCACCACCCTAGGAAAGACTGGGAGGCGGCATGCCCCATACCCCCACCACCCTAGGAAAGACTGGGAGGCGCATGCCCCATACCCCCACCACCCTAGGAAAGATTGGGAGGCGGCATGCCCACACCCCCACCACCCTAGGAAAGACTGGGAGGCGGCATGCCCCATACCCCCACCACCCTAGGAAAGACTGGGAGGCGGCATGCCCCATACCCCCACCACCCTAGGAAAGATTGGGAGGCGGCATGCCCCACACCCCACCACCCTAGGAAAGACTGGGAGGCGGCATGCCCCATACCCCCACCACCCTAGGAAAGACTGGGAGGCGGCATGCCCCATACCCCCACCACCCTAGGAAAGACTGGGAGGCGGCATGCCCCATACCCCCACCACCCTAGGAAAGACTGGGAGGCGGCATGTACCCCACCAAACACCCTGGGTAAAACTAAAAGCTACGCTAAGCTCACTTGCTCTGCTAACAGGGAGAAGATAGCTCTTTTCCTAAATTCGAAGTTTTGGCAGTTTTTCAAGACTCCGGGCATTATTTTCATGGGTTTATTTTGCATGCTTTCAAGGGGTTTTTCATATCGCTTGAGTACGTGCATAAATAAGACTGGTCCGGCGTCTACAATTTTTTTTCCGTAATTTCCATGGACGTGTTGATGCTACTACGCGAAGCCATGTACTGGAGGCCTCATGATGCCACCTGGTCACGATGGTTACCCTATACAGGGCTCCATGTATGGTTATACCAACGGGTTTTGCTACATAAAGTGAGAAACAAGAAACCGAAGGGTAACTGCAATCTGGGCAGTTGACCTTGGTTGTCTTGTGGGTTACTGGGGCTGCCTCTGTCTCCATTGATCAACGAAAAATGTATTTTTAAGTATACAACCCAACAGTAAAATGCCTCATTGTTGTCACTGTTAGTCCAGCAGCTTTGCAGGTGTAATATAAATATTGTGTCATTAAGAAATAATCTATTTGGAGCCTCTATATATACGATGGCCCGTGTCTAACGCTTTCTGGCAACTCTTGAAAACTGTATTATTATTTTCCCTAATATAGTTATTTTTCTGACCTGGGTCATTAATATTAGTGTTGCTCTGGAGGGTTAGTGAGGGATTCCGGAGCCCCGAGGCTCTTAACTTAATGTGTAGACAAAACAACAACAAAACATGGCTTGGTAACTGCAATCTTGACCTTTGCCATATGTAAACACACACTGGCACACATCATGTACAAAACCTTAACAGTCAGACAATGTCCAACACCTTCACCGAATGTATTTTCCACAAGTTTCGTCGTCGAATACAATTCAACACACTAGAAATATGAGTGATATTTGTAAATCGACAAGGTAATTTAGAGAAGGTGAAGTGAATTGCGAGAGTTGGCACGGTGGGGGGGGGGAGGCGGGCGCCTGAGGGCCATTGAGTAACTTCAATACTCCAGTAGGAGCAGAGCGAGGCTACGGGGAGGAGGTGACGCTACGCGCTCTACCAAACTCTACTGTAACTTGTGTTTGGTGGAGAGCCACCACAATCCTCTACCACACACACACATGCACCTTCACGGCAAATACACCAGGAAACCGACGAAGCTGTTTGGATAGTGAGTTATGGAAAAAGGTCCCGTGTGTGTGTGCCTTGGGTAGTGTGTTTGACTGCTGAAGACCCGTCACATTAACGTGGTAAGTTTGGCTAAACCTTTTGTGATCACCTTGAAGTACAATATACATACTAAAGGGAAATGTGTTTGTAGGCGGCTGTGGGAAATTATACTCAAAATATGCTGTTAAGGTTAATTTTGTGTGTTAACTTCGGGGGTTGATTGTAGGCATACAATTTAGTTTCCAGTGTTAACTGAGAATTACTTTTTAAATACATGTTAATAGTGTATATATATATAAGCTGAGAGCAGCACAACAAGTGCCTACATTATTAGAAATTTAAATGTTTTTTTTTTCAATTAATCTGATCACATCAGCATAAGGAAGCTTATTATTAACATAGGGCGATCCTATTAACACTGACGCCCTTTAACCTAATTTGTATACATAGGTATATTAATGGACGATAAAATATAGTGCATGGATAGAAATGTGTTTTGCAAAGAGCCAAATCCTAACCCCAACCACTAATTCGCTTTGTACCCTTATATCGTAACTACATTATATATATATATATATATATATATATATATATATATATATATATATATATATATATAATATATAACTGAAAACTCACACCCCAGAAGTGACTCGAACCCATACTCCCAGGAGCAACGCAACTGGTATGTACAGGGATGCCTTAAACCACTTGACCCTGTACATACCAGTTGCGTTGCTCCTGGGAGTATGGGTTTGAGTCACTTCTGGGGTGTGAGTTTTCAGTTGTATCTAGTCCTGGGGACCATTCAGGCTTGTTTGCATTTGTGTTCCTCACGTGTTGCCCCAAAAAAATGAGGTGATTTGATAAAATGCTATGCCCAAGATAACCATCCAGGTGCCGGCGGGGAAGTGGTTCATATAGCCTCGGCTATCACTTCCTTATGTCCGGTCGTGATGGTCAAGTGGTTTAAGGCATCCCTGTACATACCAGTTGCGTTGCTCCTGGGAGTATGGGTTCGAGTCACTTCTGGGGTGTGAGTTTTCAGTTGTATCTAGTCCTGGGGACCATTCAGGCTTGTTTGCATTTGTGTTCCTCACGTGTTGCCCCAAAAATGAGGTGATTTGATAAAATGCTATGCCCAAGATAACCATCCAGGTGCCGGCGGGGAAGTGGTTCATATAGCCTCGGCTATCACTTCCTTATGTCCGGTCGTGATGGTCAAGTGGTTTAAGGCATCCCTGTACATACCAGTTGCGTTGCTCCTGGGAGTATGGGTTCGAGTCACTTCTGGGGTGTGAGTTTTCAGTTGTATCTAGTCCTGGGGACCATTCAGGCTTGTTTGCATTTGTGTTCCTCACGTGTTGCCCCAAAAAATGAGGTGATTTGATAAAATGCTATGCCCAAGATAACCATCCAGGTGCCGGCGGGGAAGTGGTTCATATAGCCTCGGCTATCACTTCCTTATGTCCGGTCGTGATGGTCAAGTGGTTTAAGGCATCCCTGTACATACCAGTTGCGTTGCTCCTGGGAGTATGGGTTCGAGTCACTTCTGGGGTGTGAGTTTTCAGTTGTATCTAGTCCTGGGGACCATTCAGGCTTGTTTGCATATATATATATTATATATATATATATATATATATTATATATATATATATATATATATATATATATATATATATATATATATATATATGTACTGTAGTGTAGAGGAGCTGGACCTGTGAGAACAGCCAGGAATGGTTGTAGTGTATATATATATATACCATATATAACCGTGACACAACAGGTCTCAGGTATATACACCTGTCTTTTAGCCAGATTGACATGTCTCCAGGCATATATTTAAGCCGATTTGCGCATGACTACTGCTGATGTTATGACTAGGGCGGTGATAATGGTGATTGTATAAGGATAACAAGTACTGATAAGGATGACGATACGAGTACTGAGAAGATGATGGAGTGGTGACTCAGAGTACTGACGTACCTGTAATCATCCTCCTCTACACCTGTATTCCTCCCCCTCCACATCTGCAGCACTCTCCTCCTCTGTGTCCCCACCCACACCTGTGGCCTTCTACCTACACCTGTGCTCCTCTATACCTCCACACCACATCTGTGGCCTTCTCGCCCGGGCGCCGGCGAGAAACAATGGGCAGAGTTTCTTTCACCCTATGCCCTTGTTACCGAGCAGTAAAATAGGTACCTGGGTGTTAGTCAGCTGTCACGGGCTGCTTCCTGGGGGTGGAGGCCTGGTCGAGGACCGGGCCGCGGGACATCTAAGCCCCAAAATCATCTCAAGATAACCTTAAGATAACCTTCTACCTACGCCTGTAATCCTCCCTCACGGAGGCACTTACACTTCCAGCAGCTTTCCATCCCCCAACACCTTTAAATCTCTAATGCCACCCCCACAGCTAAAACCTCCCCTCCCCCGACCCTACACCTGCAGGTCGACCCCACCCTCCCCCCAACTCCACAAGTCATATGTTCAAGCGTGCGAGACTCGCTAAATGTATTTCAAGTCTCATTACATTACAGCTGTCCGAGATTAATGACCTGCGCGTATTATTACTCATTCGCGAGGCATATTACAGGCGTGTTGCTCTGATCGCTTGCGTCCGAGTCTTATAGTATGTGCGTGTATAAGTCTTGTTGCTGGCATCAGTATTAGTAAAGGCAAGCGAGCCTCATAGCCAGCGTTAGTCTTACCACACATGTAAGACTGGTTTTAGACATCCAGAGGCTTTTTTATAGGTACAGAAATCTTATTATAGGTCTTATTACATGTGTGTGCGACTCTAGTACATATGTGTAAGTTTTATTGCACGTACACGTGTTCTGTTACATGGGTGTGAGCCTTATTACATGGGTGTGAGCCTTATTACATGGTGTGAGCCTTATTACATAGGGTGTGAGCCTTATTACATGAGGTGCGAGCCTTATTACATGAGGTGTGAGCCTTATTACATGGGGTGTGAGCCTTATTACATGGGTGTGAGTCTTATTACATGGGTGTGAGTCTTATTACATGGGTGTGAGTCTTATTACAAGGGTGTGAGTCTTATTACATGGGTATGAACCTTATTACATGGGTGTGAACCTTATTACATGGGTATGAACCTTATTACATGGGTGTGAACCTTATTACATGGGTGTGAACCTTATTACATGGGTGTGAGTCTTATTACATGGGGTGTGAGTCTTATTACATGGGGTGTGAGTCTTATTACATGGGTGCGAGCCTTATTACATGAGGTGTGAGCCTTATTACATGGGGTGTGAGCCTTATTACATGGGTGTGAACCTTATTACATGGGTGTGAGTCTTATTACATGAGTGTAAGCCTTGTTACATGGGTGTGAACCTTATTACATGGGTGTGAGTCTTATTACATGGGTGTGAGTCTTATTACATGGGTGTGAGTCTTATTACATGGGTGTGAGTCTTATTACATGGGTGTGAGTCTTATTACATGGGTGTAAGCCTTGTTACATGGGTGTGAACCTTGTTACATGGGTGTGAACCTTATTACATGGGTGTGAGTCTTATTACATGGTGTGAGTCTTATTACATGGGTGTGAGTCTTATTACATGGGTGTGAGTCTTATTACATGGGTGTGAGTCTTATTACATGAGTGTAAGCCTTGTTACATGGGTGTGAACCTTATTACATGGGTGTGAGTCTTATTACATGGGTGTGAGTCTTATTACATGAGTGTAAGCCTTGTTACATGGGTGTGAACCTTATTACATGGGTGTGAGTCTTATTACATGGGTGTGAACCTTATTACATGGGTGTGAGCCTTATTACATGGGTGTGAGTCTTATTACATGGGTGTGAGTCTTATTACATGAGTGTAAGCCTTGTTACATGGGTGTGAGCCTTATTACATGGGTGTGAGTCTTATTACATGGGTGTGAGCCTTATTACATGGGTGTGAGTCTTATTACATGGGTGTGAGTCTTATTACATGGTGTGAGCCTTATTACAGGGGTGCGAGTCGTATTACAGTGGGTCTGGATCTTGTTACAGGCATGTAATTACCTAGGTGTAATTATATGACTGTATCAAGACTTACATTACAGTCTGTGATGTGAGTCATACATACAGGCATGCGAGTCACACATTACAGACACGTGAGTCACACATTACAGGCATGTGAGTCACATATTACAGATGTGTGAGTTTTATTATAAGTGTGTAAGTCTTATTACAGAAATGTGAGTATTATTACAGAAATGTGAGTATTATTACAGGTGTGGGTTTATTACACGGATGTGAATCTTATACACACGGATGTATCGTATTACAGTGGTGTTAGTCTTATTATTGACATGTGTCTTGTTACATGTTTACGTTAATTTCAAGCGCGGGTTTGGTTCCAAGTATAGGCTTCAGTGCAGGTGTGGGCACAGATGCTGCTCTGTGTGGAGGTCGATGACTCTGGTGACCTCCTGGCGGTGACATGGACGCCGAGTCAACCTCTGCTATATCTTACTGAAATTGAAATTGAAATAAGTTTATTGAGGTAAAATGCACACAAAGGGAGAGGTAGCTCAAGGTATTCTCAACCCGTTCAGTACATCGTGTTAATACATACATGACACACATCACAACAGTAAACATATTACCGAACATTATGAGAGATAAACATATACATTTCCACCTTACACTATCTTACTGAGTAGTTTGCAAACGTCGTGCTGGTGTTGAATCGTTCCCAGATGGCGCTCTGTAAGCATTTCCTGGTGGTGGTGATCTTGTCCCACTGCGCCATGGCTCATATCCTGAAGCCTACTTCCTGATTACTCTGGCGCCACATTTCCGGAAGGTATGAAATGTTTTTAGATTAAAACTTTCCGCTTGACGTCATGACGGCACCTCTCCTCCATACAATGAGCCTCGAGAACTAAGGGTGGCAGGAAGTGGGACTGTGAATATTTCCTTGTAAACTACTTCCTAATGTTTCATTTCATTAAGCTAGTTAGACACAAGAATATCTGCTGACAACACTCGTGTGTTGGCTGGCGAGGTCAAATGGCAACAGTGAGAAAAAACCTGATTGCCTTTTCTCCCGCTNTTTAAAAGCAGATATAACAACAAAGGGGTCAAAATTATTTAAGGCGGGACCCAGGAGCTTAAACTCGATTAAGTAAATACAATGGCACACACACACACACACACACACACACACACACACCACACACACACACACACACACACACACACACGGAGGCCGGCCCGAGCACGTGCTTTCCAATACAGGAAGAAGATCGGTGTGAAAATAAATAAATAAATGTCAGGTTGAGTAAGATGACAAAGCCTGGAGATCCCTCAAGTTAGTCCCGTGCTGGAGAAACTCCCCCCCACCCCCGCCATCATCCTCCTCCAACACCTTTCTACGCCAACCTCTGTCAACTGATTACATAATAGTGGAATTACACGTCCATAAAGGAGGTGTTGGGGTTGGTGTTGGAGTTTGACTGGGCATAAGGTTGGTGAGGGAGCGGCAGGCAGGGTCGCTAAGGTCCACCGCCGCCACCACCACCGCTTCCACCCCGCCCTTACCGACCCTCCTTTAATACCGGTTCTTATGTTCGCGACTCTTATCTTGACCCCAAGCTCGCCTACGGAAGTGTGGATGGCGGCGCGGGAGAGTGTGTCAGTGGTGTTAAGATGACGACGAGGATGGAGGAGAGCGGGCGGGGCCAGGGCGGCGTAAAACACGAGGGAGACGCTGCTGGGATTCGCTTCAAAAGTTTTGGCGGGTGTGTGTGTGTGTTAGCGGAGGTCCAGCGGTGTTGCCGCGTCCCTCCCTCCCTCCCTCCCTCCATCACTCTCACTCCCTTCCTTACATTTGCCAAAATACCAATCAGGCGAGTGAGTGCATTGCTGTGCAACAAGTAGCTGCCACGGCCGCCTTGACGCACACGCCAGCCTGTGGAGAGAGACAGGGGAGGAGGAGGAGGGCGTATTTCAGGGGTGTGGGAGGGAGGGTCGGGGGCATAGGGCTCCCCCCGTCTCTTCCAACAAAGAGGCCCCGACAACTGACACTAGTTTTTCTCCATTACAATAATATCTTAATGCACCGATTACCGTTAATTAGGGAAAAATGAGACGGGTTATGAGTGGTGGTGTGGGGGTGGCAGGCCCTGGCGGCACTGTGGCACCGAAGCTGACCTACAATATCCTTGACAAAAGGTGTGGTTCATAGTGGTGCCCTAGTGTTGGGTCCCACGCCCACTGCTGCACGCCCACCCCACGCCCGCGCCGCCCACACCGCCCAGACAGTCATCACATATTCATGGTGCAGTGTGTGTTGGCCGCCCTGCACTACGACCAGGAAATCAATACGAGACGTGGCAGCGGCGCAGTGTTGGCTGGCGGTACTACGGTGTGGAGCCAGGCCGCCCTCCATCCCTCCCTCCCTCTCTCCATCCCTCTCCATCCTTCACTTTCCTTCCATACCTGTCCCATCACATCCCGCTTCACCCATCCTGCCAGCTGGCCGCCCCACGCTCGTAACTCGCCCTCTCTTTCACTCCTTTCCCCCCTAACCCCCCCCCCTTCCTCACTCCTCCATCCTGGCTGCATCCTTCACTCTTAAAACTTTAAATACCACGTATGTCAGACCACTCCTTCAATATGCAGCGCCAGCGTGGAGTATCAAGTTAAACACAAAGCGCAGCTGGAGAAAGTGCAAAAGGTTT
Organism: Procambarus virginalis; assembly: GCA_020271785.1. Taxonomy (NCBI): domain Eukaryota; kingdom Metazoa; phylum Arthropoda; class Malacostraca; order Decapoda; family Cambaridae; genus Procambarus; species Procambarus virginalis. The sequence goes on from WNGS01005680.1 coordinate 7,677,620, forward strand.
ACCGATCCCATGACCCCCTCCCCCCTTCCTTACCACATCCTCTGACCACTAAAGTCTGACAAAAACACGAGTCCCAGAACTGAGGGCCATGACTCACAAGTAAAGACTCAAAGGTTAAATCTTACCTCACTGGGTTAGGGGAGACATGATTTCCACGTACATAATTCTCAGTAAAATTGAAAGAACAGACAAGGGGCAGATTATTACGCATATGTGGTAGACGAACGCGGGGAAAGGAGGGAAATTGAATACCCAAATTAAATATTATAAAGATTTTGTTTTGTGCCAGAGTAGTGAGGTAGTGAAGGCAGACTCCATGAATAGTTTCCAGATTCGATTAAAGTGGAGCAAAGAGGCGAAGCTCAGTCTCCGCAAGCACTCGTTGGTGAGTACAAGTAGGTGGGTACATCCTGCTTCACCCATCCCGCCAGCTGGCTGCCCCACGCCCGCTACTCTCCCCTCCCACCCGACTCCTCCCCCATATCCCTCCCTCCATCCTTCACTCTCCTTCCATACCTGTCCCCATCACATCCCGCTTCACCCATCCCGCCAGCTGGCCACCCCACGCCCGTTACCTTTCCATCGTCTGTGTGGCTGTCCAGGCTAATCTACACCCGTCCCCAGCTGACCAACCGTCCGTCCCATTGTCTGCTCTGTGGACCGCGCGCACTTTTCACTCACTCGCTCGCTCTGTCATCCGCTAACTAAATTATCAAACACTTCAGACATCTTTCAGAATTCAGAACAAGATGCAAACGTAGTCCCAGTATTAGAAAATAGCAGGGAGAGACATTGACCAGTGTAAGTGACAAGCATTCCGTGTAAACTAGAGAAGGTAATCAGGTTGAGGATAATGGGGCACCTGGAGAGGATGAACTTCTTAACCAAAGGTCAGCACGAATCCTGAGGTAGAACACAGCCCCGCTCCTGTGCCAGGTAAGTCCACTACGGGCTCACCGTAGCCCATACTACTTGCCGCTCCTGTGCCAGGTAAGTACACTACGGGCTCACCATAGCCCGTGTTACTTGCCGCTCCTGTGCCAGGTAAGTCCACTATGGGCTCACCATAGCCCATACTACTTGCCGCTCCTGTGCCAGGTAAGTACACTATGGGCTCACCATAGCCCGTGCTACTTGGAAACATTTTCTTCCGAGTAGATGAATCTAAAACATGAGGTGGAACGTCATTGATAGTTCTATTACAAGATCACCCAAATACCACACGGAAAAAAATAGACTGTATTTTTCTAGATTGTCAAAAAAAAGTATTTGATGATGTTCCTCATAAAATAGTGATGTACAAGATGGAGAAGCAAGCTGTGATAAATGTGAAGACGTTGAGCTGGGCAAGGGAGTACCTGAAGGACAGAAGACAAAGGGTCACAGTAAGAGGTGATATCCAGCTGGAGGAGGGTGACTACTGGGGGTCCTCCAAGGCTCGCTCCTAAGAGTTCTGCTCTTGGCAATTGATATGAATGATGTCCTTGAAGTGACCTCACACGTTCCAGTGTTTACAGACGACGCAAAGCTATGTGGCATGTGTAAAGATTTTGGTGTAAGAAGTTAAGGCAACTAAATCTCACAACACTTAAGGAGAGAAGAAACAGAGGTGATATGATCACAACATACAAGATACTTAGGTAAATATACAAGGTGAGCAAGGAAATAGGGAAATGCAAACGGGTCAAAGAACTGTTAAGAAATGTTGGTACCCTTTACTTGTCAACAAGTGGAATGCACCGAGAGAAGTCGTAAAAGCCACCTACATCAAAAATTTAAAACCAGATTTGACAAAGAAATCGAAAGTCAGGAAAGTTAAATTATATATCAACGGGTACAACAAGGCTAGTAGGCAGGGCATAAAGAGACAGACCTCACTCTCCTGCAGTCACTGTTAGCTAAGTGGTGTTAGGTGAGCACTGAACTACTTATGTCCGAAAGATGGGTGTTTTAAGCTGATCTGGACCCTGCAAGCACATATAGGTATTACATCAAGGTGAGTACACACACACATCAGCCCACGACTGAGTGGACAGAGCTCTAGACTCGAGGACCTAGGGACCGGGGTTCGAACCCCGGCACCGGCGGAAAACAAATGAGCAGAGTTTCCTTCACCCTGATGTTCCCGTTACCTAGCAGTAAATAGGTACCTGGGAGTTAGACAGCTACCACAGGCTGCTTCCTGAGTGTTGGGGGGGGGGGGAATTAGTAGTTAGTAACAGTTGAGAGGCGGGCCGAAAGAGCTCAACCCCCCCCCCCTCAAGCACAACTAGGTGAATTGAAAAAATAGGTCGGGAGTAATACATTAAAAAAAACAAGACGCTTAGAAAGGCGGGGTCCATGAGCTAAGAGCTCGATCCCGCCGGCACAAATAGTAAATGCACACACGTAACAGTGCCAACTTTTAGGTAAATACACACACATCTGAAGAGGGGAACATTTATAAAACAACACCACATGGGTTTTAGGACGACCAACCTTATTTCACACACTTGTTTGAATTTTATGACTGCGCGAACGGGATCAGACAAGACAGGAAAGGGTGGACAAACTGCATATTTGTTTACTGTCGGAGAGCCTTCGACACAGTACGTTTTGTCGTTTCACACCAACGTTTGTCGTAACTGGAATACGACCTGGCAACAAGTAACTGGCAGCTCGGCTTGTATGGGATCTAGATGAAGTAAAGTGTGTGAATTAAGACACACGCACACACACACATACTAGAGAATAACATTTTACGCTGTAAAAAAATATTTTTAGCTATTTAAAGACAATTCTAAACTTACGCTGCATGAAATGGCAAACCATCTTATTACAAATGATACAATATCTGAAATCCTTGCACTGTATCCATGCTTCACTTCTACTAGATAAATGGCTTATGTGAGACTAACATATAAGCTGTGTAGTGTGAAGACTAATAATTATAATATACAGCAGTTCTATGATGCTCTAATATTCAATATATAAACAATTATTTAGTGTCTTAACAAAAGACCTTCCTGCAATGAATACTCAAATATATTATGAATACATAGATGTTGCAATGCATAAAGTTTGTTACTGGCATTATAATTACAAGGTGCGTAGGTTAGATGTAATTATTAATGTAAAAATTCCAGTTGAGGTCTGACAACCTTTTGTGCCCTCTGTAATACTTTTTGCGCTACCGCTCTAGCAGCCACCGGCGGAAGATCAAGATGGAAACTAAGTACACAATTAAGCCTCAGAGACATTTTGTTCAGTGATAATAGTGAGGAAATGGAATAAGCTGAGAAGCGAAGTGGTGGGGGCAGCTCGTACACAATGGTAACGAAGATGGGGAGAATCAAAATAAGACTCCAAGATGCTACAATGCAAGGGGGAGACAATCAGTGGAATACGAAAGAGAGAAATATTTGGGAGTGGACATAACACGAGGATCCTGGTAAACAAAAGGGAGACGCACACCACTTGCCGGTCAGTGACCCGCGGGAGTGAGGGGAGGACCCACGCGGCTCTCCGGCCAGACCTATCTTGTGTATAGCTACTACAACATTGTACTCACTTTCCCTTAACAGTAAGCCAAATAACGCATATGATGAGCGCTCATATAAACACACCAACGCAGAGAAAAGATAATGTTCGGCAATAATGAATACACTAGAATGGGACTGTGTAAAACAGTATAAAACATTATGGAGGAATGTGAGCACAAATATGTGACTGTCAGGGATCTCAGGACACTTCTTGAGGTTATCTTGAGATGGTTTCGGGGCTTAGCGTCCCCGCGGCCCAGTCCTCGACCAGGCCTCTATTTGTTACAACCCCCCCCCCCTCCCCAGGAAGAAGCCCGTAGCAGCTGTCTAACTCCCAGGTGCCTATTTACTGCTAGGTAACAGGGACATTAGGGTGAAAAACTTTTTGCCCATTTGTTTCCGCCTACACCGGGATCGATCCCGTAACCTCAGGACTACGAATCTGGATTGCTGTCCACTCAGCTGTCAGGCGACACGATAGAAGAACTAGAAAATAGCCACTAAAGCAAGAAAGGAGAGGGATCTTTATATGCTGCAATGATCATCAAGCTTAAGGGACTGTAGGAAAATAATTGAAACCTTTAAGGCACACAGGACAGAAAAGCAGGAAACTGGGTAAAAAAAAAAAACTTTGGTATCGTAAGACAAGATACGGAAAACAAAGTTAAACAAGCAGAGCAGTAATAAAAATACACAGATGACACAAGGTGACACGGGGCGCCGGTGGCTGTGAACAGGCGTGAACAAGATGAAAGATAGAGGTTACCAGCAAGACCTTAACACTCGGAACAGATGCCACATAGAGAAGAGAATGGGACCTGGAATACCTAGGGACGATTGAAGTCATTATGCAACAACAGAAGGCAGTCAAACTAAGAGGCGACTAACTAAACTGACACCAGTTAATATGTACAGCTGCCCGTGTACTAGGCTGCCTACACATACAGCTGCCCGTGTACTAGGCTGCCTACACATACAGCTGCCCGTGTACTAGGCTGCCTACACATACAGCTGCCCGTGTACTAGGCTGCCTACACATACAGCTGCCCGTGTACTAGGCTGCCTACACATACAGCTGCCCGCGTACTAGGCTGCCTACACATACAGCTGCCCGTGTACTAGGCTGCCTACACATACAGCTGCCCGTGTACTAGGCTGCCTACACATACAGCTGCCCGTGTACTAGGCTGCCTACACATACAGCTGCCCGCGTACTAGGCTGCCTACACATACAGCTGCCCGCGTACTAGGCTGCCTACACATACAGCTGCCCGCGTACTAGGCTGCCTACACATACAGCTGCCCGTGTACTAGGCTGCCTACACATACAGCTGCCCGTTGATGTAATTTGGAGCCCAGAGATGTGCACAAGCCACACAAGAGCTCATCTCGCTCATAAAGAAAGTCGAGGAGAAAGGTAATAACCTGGTTCAGTAGGCTGTGTAGGCTTTATTTTTCCCCTCCTTTGGTTCTCTCTATCAATTAGTTTGTCCCATAAATTCTCAAATTTGGTCATAATCCGTTCCCGTGGACGCTAGCTTTTGTTATCCTCTAACCTTTTTACTGATAATGCAACCCGTTCTCGCACTTGTTTATAGTCAATATTGGCTTATTTAATAAGTGCATATGTGACATACATACTAGGTGAGGTCGGTGTTTTCTATGAAGCTTTTCAGAGTAAACTAAAATATTCACAATCAATTAGTATGTCACATATGCACTTATTAAATAAGCCAATATTGACTATAAGCAAGTGCGAGAACGGGTTGCATTATCAGTAAAAAGGTTAGAGGATAACAAAAGCTAGCGTCCACGGGAACGGATTATGACCAAATTTGAGAATTTATGGGACAAACTAATTGATAGAACCAAAGGAGGGGAAAAATAAAGCCTACACAGCCTACAGAACCAGGTTATTACCTTTCTCCTCGACTTTCTTTATGAGCGAGATGAGCTCTTGTGTGGCTTGTGCACATCTCTGGGCTCCAAATTACATCAACTCTTGTGCAGTAAAAACTAGGACTGTACTGCCACGAGAAGGTCACTGCCATTGATCATGCATGCATTACAAATATAGCCTAGTACACGGGCAGCTGTATGTGTAGCCAGCCTAGTATGCGGGCAGCTGTATGTGTAGCCAGCCTAGTACGCGGGCAGCTGTATGTGTAGGCAGCCTAGTACACGGGCAGCTGTATGTGTAGGCAGCCTAGTACACGGGCAGCTGTATGCGTATACAGCCTAGTACACGGGCAGCTGTATGTGTAGACAGCCTAGTACACAGGCAGCTGTATGTGTAGACAGCCTAGTACACAGGCAGCTGTACGTGTAGCCAGCCTAGTACACGGGCAGCTGTATGTGTAGGCAGCCTAGTACACGGGCAGCTGTATGTGTAGACAGCCTAGTACACGGGCAGCTGTATGTGTAGGCAGCCTAGTACACGGGCAGCTGTACGTGTAGGCAGCCTAGTACACGGGCAGCTGTATGTGTAGGCAGCCTAGTACACGGGCAGCTGTACGTGTAGGCAGCCTAGTACACGGGCAGCTGTACGTGTAGGCAGTCTAGTACACGGGCAGCTGTACGTGTAGGCAGCCTAGTACACGGGCAGCTGTACGTGTAGGCAGTCTAGTACACGGGCAGCTGTATGTGTAGCCAGCCTAGTACACGGGCAGCTGTACATATTAACTGGTGTCAGTTTGGTTAGTCGCCTCTTAGTCTGACTGCCTTCTGTCTGCAAAGTACACTGCTCCCTCCCCACTGGTTTGTTTGTACTCGTACCCTGTAGTTTGTACTCGTACCCTGTAGTTTGTACTCGTACCCTGTAGTTTGTACTCGTACCCTGTAGTTTGTACTCGTACCCTGTAGTTTGTACTCATACCCTGTAGTTTGTACTCATACCCTGTAGTTTGTACTCGTACCCTGTAGTTTGTACTCGTACCCTGTAGTTTGTACTCGTACCCTGTAGTTTGTACTCGTACCCTGTAGTTTGTACTCATACCCTGTAGTTTGTACTCATACCCTGTAGTTTGTACTCGTACCCTGTAGTTTGTACTCGTACCCTGTAGTTTGTACTCATACCCTGTAGTTTGTACTCGTACCCTGTAGTTTGTACTCGTACCCTGTAGTTTGTACTCGCACCCTGTAATATATACTCGTACCCTGTAGTTTGTACTCGTACCCTGTAGTTTGTACTCGCACCCTGTAATTTATACTCGTACCCTGTAATTTGTACTCGTACCCTGTAATTTGTACTCGTACCCTGTTGTTTGTACTCGTACCAAGTTGTTTGTACTCGTACCCTCTAGTTTGTACTCGTACCCTGTAGTTTGTACTCGTACCTTGTTGTTTGTACTCGTACCCTGTTGTTTGTACTCGTACCTTGTTGTTTGTACTCGTACCCTGTTGTTTGTACTCGTACCTTGTTGTTTGTACTCGTACCCTGTTGTTTGTACTCGTACCCTGTTGTTTGTACTCGTACCCTGTTGCTTGTACTCGTACCCTGTAGTTTGTACTCGTACCCTGTTGTTTGTGCTCGTACTATGTTTGTGTTGTATGACAACACAAACAGGGTTCCACACATTACCCACATACACTCTGGCCTGATATTGCTTAGGCAATAATAATAATATTTTTCAGAATGTATGTGTGTCAATAATAATAATATTCTCAGTTGAATAATAATATTGAGTCACTATACAAGAGGTGCAACACGAGACTAGTAGATAGTGGTTCTCCTTGCACAAGCACAACCAGTTCAACACTCGTGTGATCCCACAATGCGCAACATTATGGGGACTTGTTTTGGTAACCCGTTGGCAAGGAAAACATAGTCACTGCCACCATTCAAACTTCTCATAAATGGATGCCTAAGAGTAAATAGTAGTACATGCATTACCACGTCCAATTGCGTGCATTACCTAGTCAGTAAAGTTTGAATACTTGGCTAAGATTTCTGGTAGTACATCATTTTGAATGAAGTTTATTACATTATACGATTTGATTACATAGTGACACAAAGTATAGTCAATTTTTTTTAGGAAGGAATCCACAAGAGATAAACTCTGACCCCCGTCATTGATTATTTCATTATATCTTTACCTAGCTTCAAACGCGAGCACGTCACAGTTTTGTCTTGGGGAGCCGAGTGCAATCAAGGATGAAGTCACTTACAATTAACGTGTCGACTTTGGATACATATACTCGTTTGAGTGCAAGGGTTATGGCAAACACTTCTGTGTGAAGAATGGAGTATACGAGTCCTCCCTTGCACGACAAAGTTGTCCTAGGTACAATTTAAAGACCTTTCGTAAACTTTTATTTAACCCTTCACATATTACCCTGCCCTTCGATTCTGTCTCGACACTTTCCTTGGTAAGCCTTGCCACCCCGATTGTTGTGGTTTTCCGCCTTATTGTTGTCCAGCAATCTTGAATGATCCTTAACTTTAAAGGCTACGTCT